>ML685812.1:9771767-9803882 GCA_007922175.1 Pelusios castaneus
AAAGAAAGAAAGAAAGAAAGAAAGAAAGAAAGAAAGAAAGAAAGAAACTTGGACTATGTTTACGCTTGAAAAGTTAGGTTGACTTTATGAAGTCGACTTAATAAGGTCTACTTTAAGTCAACTTAAAGTGGACCTTATTCAGTCGACTTAACAAAAGTTGACTTAACTTTTCAAGTGTAGACGTGGCCCCTTTTTGGCCTCATTAAGTCGACTTAACATTTTAAGTCAACTTAAAAAGGTCCACCGAGGCACTACTCTGCGTCTCCACTGGCTTAAGTCAACTTAATAAAGTCGACTTAAGCACAGTTTGAATTAAAATGAGGTGTTATTAATTCAAACTAACTTTTCCTTAATTCGACTTAAGGAGCAGCTTAAGTTGAATTAAAGAAAGTCCAGGGTAGACACAGAGTAAATTAAGTCGATTTACGCCTCCTTAAATTGGCTTAATTTCTAAGTGTAGATGCACCCTTGCAGTCACTCTTCCACTGTAGCCCCAGAACACCAATGTCACATCATCACTTTCTAGCAAGAAAGCCTTTGTCAGTGGCTTTCATGAAAAGCCTGTGGAATGATTCATCTCTTTGGGACTAAGAAAATGAAGGATGACAAGAGTTAAAATTACTACTACTCATTAGCTAAAAAAGAGGAAAAAACAGCAAGCATCACTTACAAAACGGACACAGTAACCTGCTGTGGTTCTCCTTTTCCAAATTTAAAGGGCTTGGCCTACAATGGCATATTGGGGAACAGTTCATTTCAATAAGCAGCCCCAGACTGAGCAGCACTAGAAAGGACTGCGCAGTTACAATGGAAAGTGGTTTTGGACGGCTGACTGTGTATCATAAAGCAATATTTTTAAATACAACACAGAGCTTTGACTTACTGTAGAATGAATTTTTTCTCCATCTTGTTTCCTGTTGTGCTCTGGAGTGGAAGAATTTCATTCAAATAATCCATAAGCCTTTCAAGGGGAGCTGTAAAGGTTAAAGACACATTTGTAAGATTTCAAGAGGAGGAAAAATGAACATGATTGTCCTTTACAAATGTTAGTGAGGCATTGTAATCACCTCAGTGAGATCCTGAGAAAACTGATCTAAAGTAAAGGCTTCCTGGTTTACTTGCCAGACTAAGTGGCATCACAATAATATTAATAACCAAAGGGATGAAAGGAGTTTAGAGCAGGATGGTCTATTAAAACCAGGAAGTCTGCAGCCACTATGCAACCTGAATCCTTCAGGTTAAAGACTTACATGAGACCTGACTGATCCTATCACCAACTGCCTGTTGGAACAGCAAGTGAGTGGCCTCATAACAACTTTATAATAAACAGCTGGGGTATATCAGAGGGAGGATTTCTTCATTCAGATTCCCCCAAGATCCTCCTCGCAAAGCCTGTTCCTACAGGGCAGAGTGCTGCATTTGGCTTTTTATGCTCATGGCAGTCTCACAAAAAGAGCAGCCATCTTAAAATATTAACTTTCAGAAACAGAAGGAGTGCAGCTCTCTTTAACCAGTACCTTTTCAATCCTGCTTGTGAAGGTTACTGCCCATTCAGGAATATCAAAAATAGGTTCTAGTTTTGTCTTTATTGACATTTCCTTGTTTGGTCTCAGTTTGTTTTGAGATACGTAACTTACTTGCAGTATTTCACAAAATCTTACCCTCAAAATTAACTGGCTGCAGAATTTAACAGTTACTGCACAGATTGGGGAGAGCCATCTAGTGGCCCACTACTGGGATAAAATTCTGATCGCAACTTCATTAATCATCTGGAACAGAGCACTTTAATTAGAAGAGCATTTATTAAAATTGTCTCTGTCTTAGCTACTTATTTGGCTCCATCTACAACAGTATTTGAGGGTCTCATAATCTTGAATGTATTTATCTTCACAACATACCTCTGAAGTAGGATAATACTACTTTAACAGATGGGGGAACTGAGGTACAGATAGACTGCCCAAGGTCACATAGGAAAGCTATGATGGAGCAATGAGTTGAATGTGAGTTTCCAGAATCTTAGACTAGCACTCTAACCACTGGACAACACTTCCCCTCTAAAGATTATAAACAACCGTTTTTCCCAGGAATGCCTTCTGCACCAGGAGCCAGGAAGGGAGGTGGCATTGGGCCTCTATGCCATTCAGGGAGTTTCATTACCCACTGTGAATCCTTGGCTTTCCAACTGCTTTGTGCCAGAGCAAGCAACCCAAGCACACTGAAGAATTAGGATCAGCAATTTTACCCTCCGTAAAGGGCTTGCCTTTTCTGTATGTTGGCATGTTTCTCCCATAAACAAGGGAGGGTTTAAAGAAGTAAAAATTGTCTTCTACTTCCTGGTCTGAGAGTCTGGTGATCGATTTGACTTGTTATACCAGTTTTTTTCCACATATATATACTCTAGACTGCATGGTGATGGGTCTTCCTATGACATGGTTTATAACATTGCAATAATGTAAAAATCAATAAATAGCATTTGTGACTAAAAAAGGAGGGGGAAGTGTAGGGAGCTCTCAATTTGCCAAGGTCCAGCTGGGAGCTCCTGTGTCTGATAAAGACGTAAAATGAGGGATATATGAAGTTTTAAATGATGTGGAATTAATTTAACAGAAATAATTTTTATAACCTCAAATTCAGCCTCTGGCATAAATACAGTAATTTACAATAATAAAATGGAATAACAGCAGGCCTTAGCTCAGCTAGTTTATCAGGTATTAGGGGTATTGTCCTTTGTCCACACAAGACTTTTAAAAATCATGTTAGGTAGCATGTAGGGCTTGTCTTCACTGATGGCGGCAAATTTGCTGCTCTCAGATCGACCTTCCAAATCAACTGATTGGATCTGTGAAGACCCACTCAGTCGATTGGAAAGTCACTCCCTGAAAGCCACCCTGGCCACTGGAGTAACACTGAGTCGAAGGGAGGGCCCTCCCCTCAAATCAGTGCAGTGGACATGCCTGGCATAGGGAAGTCAAAGTGAGATACGCAAGTTATTTTAAGTAATTTGTATATCTCCCTTCGACTGCCACCAAACAGCGGGCAGTATAGATCTGCCCATACTAACATCATACCTTAAATCTTAGTCTAAACAAAGCGTGTGTGCCACAATATGATAACAATATAGGTTCAAATCTGTATTACATAAATCCATGATCCTCAGGTTGTGCTCTTCCCCAGTGTTTGAATCCTAACACCTATTTTGATTTGCTGTTACAGCCAGACCTAATCCTATGTCATACACTCCCCTGCATTTAATTTCCTCCCATTCTGTAAGTTTCCCATCTTCAAAGCGTCTGATGAAGTGGGATTTTCTCCCACGGAAGCTCATGAAAGAAATAATTCTGTTGGTCTTTAAAAGTGCCACAGGATTCTTTTGTTTTTCTGCAATAGACTAACACGGCTACCCCTTTGGACCTTGGCTACAACTGATGTGTATCTTTTGCCAAGCCATTTTTTCAGTCCTACTGGTGTGAGCCAAAAAAATTCTAGTTCCTGTGATAGCCATATAACTTCAGGTCCAGGAATCAACACACCCCCTGAAACCATTATAATAAATCCTATCTCTTATCTAAAACTTTTCTTCTGTAAATCTCAAAGCATTTTCCAAAGGGAGTAAATGGGCTCATTACTTCACAAATGCATTCTGTATTTGTTTTTATTGGAGGATGGTAGGACAGTCAGGTCTTGAGGGTGGATGAAAGATTTGATACTGCTTCTCTTTGAACTCCTAGCAAATTTTCCATTGACTTCATTGGGACGGGGATTAGGGTCTGACAGAAAAATGTCAAGAGGAAGGAAGGTGAGCATGAAGTGTACCTCATAACAAAGCGCAAGCATTTTTTCTGTAGTTATGCAGGTGAGGGAAGGGGGAGCAAGTATAGATATTGCTCCATGCTCTTCTGGAAGGTGCTGATATACCACAGTGATGAGTCCAATATAAAAAGCTGAATTTACCAGAATACTAGAAGATTCTTCAATGAGCAGTAGAATTCAGCAGTGAACCCTCCACACCACAGATCATTAATTATTTTCTGCCATAGGTGTTTGTTGGGAGAAGTTTTACATGTTTAGTTTTATTGAAGTTGAAGCTGAAGAATACGCAACAGGATCGATTGAGCAGCCAGTGTAGACCTGCTCAATCAATCCCAGAAGTGCTCTCCCTTTGATGCAGTAAGTCCATCCCTCCAACAAGAGTAACACTGCGTTGAAGGGACAGCATTTCCTATCAATGCAGGCAAGTGAAGACACCGCAGTAAGTGAAAGTAAATAAGTTGATGGGAGATACGCATTCTGCGGCATGTAGATTGTGTATCTCCCATCAATTTAGCTTCATAGTGTGGACTGGGCCAGAGTTATGTGCCTAAGTACTTCTGAAAATGCCCCCAGGCACCTATCTATACCTTTAAGTGTCCAAATACCTTTGAAATTCTGGCCGTAACTCTAGCCTTAACTTTGACAGTAACTCAGCCAAAACAGATAGAATAGCTTGGCCTGGACCTACGGAATTTACTGCTGGCTTTTTTGCATGTGCCTAATTTGCAGGCTAATTCCTGTTGCTGCAGCCTTTTGAATGAGAATCTCTGTCTCACCGACACAGTATTATTCTTATTGCTAAGGGGGACATGGAACAGATTTCTGTTGTGAATAGGAGTCCTTGCTTCTAAATTCTTTTCCTCTCTCTTGAGCACAAACACAGAATTAAGAGTAGTGTGTACAAGTGCAAGTTTGACCATGGCTTGATCATTTGGAGAGGATTAAACTCTGCTCAGGCCATTGGCTTTACTGGGTGCAGAAATTAAGTGTAACCAATGCATGCCATGGAGCAAAAGAAAACAAATTACAGTACGTTGTGCAAGAGCAGTTCTGTGTTAAAGCGTTCCCAATATTGGTTTATATGCCATCATGTTCACTTTATGCTGTGGTGCTGTCAAGTTTCTAGTCTAATGCATTATCCTGGAATGAAGTGAGGATGACACAATGTTAATCTTCCTATTGTTCTGGGTGCCATACAATGAACCAAACTATAGGAGACAATGCCTGGCTGGTCTATATGGGAAACACAGAAGGATTAAATAAACCAAAGAATAGGCATCATTATTTATCAACAAGGTTTGGGCCTCATTTTTTGAAAGATGTCCAGCTATATACATCGATGTGTTTATCAAATTTCAAAAGCAATGGTGCATTTCTGAAAACTCTACACAAAAATAAAAAGCATGACAACCATATTAAATACTGTGAGGGCCTGATTCAGCTTAGTACTTGCTTAAATCCATTCCTCTCTAGCAAAACACTTACTCGTGACCAAGTCCCACTGAAATAGAAAATGTTTAAGCACGTACTTTAGTGTTTTTCCTGAATTGGAACCATAATCACTAGTTGATATAGGCAGTTTGACACGAACCCATATGCACTAGACACCCCACACACACACACATCTTTAACCTATTGTAGAAAGACAACAGAGTCCTGTGGCACTTTTAAAGACTGTTAGTCTTTAAAAGTGCCACAGGACTCTGTTGTCTTTCTACAATAGTTTCTACAATAGACTAACAGGGCTACCCCTTTGGAATCTTTAACCTAAAAACCCTACTACCCTAAACTGGGTTACGATCCTTCCTCTGCAAAAGATATGAATTACTCCTCTTATTATCTATAAAGACTTTCTCTGTCCCATGTTCCCTTCAGATAAAGAAGTTTTTACAGTGCTATGATGGTGACTTTTTAAAAACTTGTATTGCAGCACATTGGAGATATTTGGAAAACTTACAGGTAGTTTATTTTTTTTTCTTTTCCTTTAATGCTATAATGTACCAAAATGTGCCTCAGTTGGCCTGTTTTTCTAGATGGTCAATAAGCCTGTGGAATGAAGTCCTGGCCTCACTAATTTCTGTGGGAGTTTTCTCTGACTTCAACGGAGCCAAAGATGTCACCAAAGATTCTGTAGAAAAATTTTTTGCAAACATCAGCTGCTTAAGGCTTAAATGATAAGTCTGAGAAATCATGCATGTTATATATGTTTCTAAAGCCACCAGTCACCAAAAGGAACAAAGCAGTAGTCTTTGTGCTGGAGATAAAGATGGTCACAAAAAATGCTACCACAACCACATCCACTATGGCAAGTTTGGTATTGTTTTTTATTTGTTATTAAAGAAAACTTTCTCACAGAGAACATAAACCTGATCTATCTTGAAAATTGAATCAGTTTATAAATAACAAGACAAACAGCCAAGTTCTCTGCACCAAAGTTTTATCCCTTGAAACGGAATGTTACAATAAATGGGTGTTACCATGATTCTTCATCTGTGACCAGGTATGAGCAAGACCTCCTTTCTCATTTAGTTGCATAGGAAGTGACCCCTGACACATGTTTGCAACCCCAAGATGAGAACTTCTGATCTGTTAAGAGATCGAAGAAGACTTTTTATTTCATTTGAATCACAACCTACCATTGTAGGATATGATATAATAACCCTTTGAATACAGAACATTCATGGGATGGATAAGGCCACAGTTAAAATGAAAAACAAATTAGACACCCAGCATGTGCAGTCATCCCTTGGAACAGTAATATAGTATAAATTAAACCATATCTGTGTAATTTTAGCAATGTATTGTGCCCATGTTTAAAAAAAAATCAATTTTTCTTAAGAGTCAAAGGGTAAGCAGAGGTCACGTGCGCAATCATATAGCCTAAGAGCCAGCTATTATTTTTGAGATACTGTAATAGCTTGGTGATCAGTTCAAGAAAATCACCGTCATTCAAGATGATGTCTAACATGCACTGGCTTCTCTGTAAAATGAATTTACCTTTTCATTATTATTTACTGAGTGAGCCTGTATTTCATTTGTATGGATTTTATCCAGCAAATAGAAAAAAGAAAAACACAGAAAATCTAATAAAAAGATGGAGACAGTGAACAATCATTGGAGTCTGTATCCTGCCTCTTGAGGTCACATTTCTGCCTTTTTATTATGTTCATTTAGGGGAAAACAAAAATATTCAAGATGGCATCAGATTGGATCTGATAAAGGTGCAGACACATCGATCAGAGATGGCAGCACCAAGAAGCACAACTGTGACAAGACCAGCATGCTAGCTTAACAATCAGGCTCTCCCAGACAGTTTGCAGCTTTGATATCAATCATTCATAAACTCAGTGGTCCAGTACAACCATTTAAACCTGGGTGTAGATGCATCACACTGGCTCTGTGCAGTGTGTTGTGCCCCATAGCAAAGTTTTAGCCCTTCTGTGGCAGGTCACCAGCCTGGATTCCATCTGTCCTGGAGAGCAGCAGCAATGATCTTTAGGCCATGATCCTCCAATGAGCTCTCTGGCAGGTGGACCCTTGACTGCACACCCTATAGAGCAGTGTTTCTCAACTGGTGTTCCATGGAACACTGTTGCTCCTCAGACATAGTGCAGGTGTTCCATGACCCACCCTAACTCCTCCCCGCTTGGGAGGGGCAGAGTAGGCAGTAGGAAGGAGCAATTTAATGCCCCAGCCACAGGAAAGCTTCCAGGCATGATGTCGACACACACCTAGAAACTTTGCTCCAACTGAGGCACTTTAAATCTCCCACCACTGTGTTTTCGAGAATGTTTGCATCAGGTGTTCCGCATAAAGTAATTAATACCTGGGGGTGTTCCCCAGTCCACTGAAGGTTAAGAAACACTGCTATAGAGGGCTTACTTAGAGTTCATTGCAGGATCAGAGCCTCAAAATGGTGGCATTAGAGAAGCTCAGTGGTAGCATTAGACCTGCTCAGACACTGATCTGACGAAACCATAGCAATGAAATGGAAATCTGGAAGGAGACGTGTCTATTTTAAGTAGTCAAACCAGGCGCTGGGCAGTGATTAGTAGCTAAGGCTATTCTTCGTTAAAAGAGACTTTTGGGGGGAAAAATCTTAACGATGTGCTAGAATTGTGACTTGATCTCATCCAAGCCACTCTAGGGTGAGTTCTCTTCAAAAATGGCCAGTAAGCATCAGGTTTGTGAGAAAGGTAAAGTTACTACTTGAAGATATACTCTGAAGACAAACTGAACTTTGGAGCTCCAGCAGGTTCTGTAGGCAATAAGTATTTAAACAGAAAAATGTTAATCCAGAAACTAACACAGGGATTTTACTACAAAGCTACAAATTGTGTAAACAGAATGCAGCCCTACAGAAGTTGCTGAGATTTCAGCAAGTGTTAAGCAAAGATTCCTGGAGGGGGCAGAAATATAATGGAGTGGGTCAAAGAAAACAGAAAGAGCATGGAAAGGGAGGGGATCAGGGAACATAAGTTAACTGTGAAGAATCATGCAAAAAACAAGGAAGATAAGTCCAGAGAAAAGTTAGCAGAATTGTTAACCCACACAACTTAAAAAACCCTTGGTAATCCCCCCCACCCCAAATTCATGGGATTGGCTAAAAAATTTTTTTTTTAAATTGCAATTTGGGGGCAGGGTTATTTGAGACTTTAGGGTGCAATTCTCAAACTTTTCTCAACAACCTAGAAGGCTAAAACCTTTTTTTCTTTTAAATGAAGGCTGAGACTTTCACACAATCACATGAATCCATGTGCTAGGGCATTAAGAAATACATTAAGTTTATTAAGACTCATACAAAAAGTCTTAAGAGTTGGCAATCCAGCTGTTGAGGGATGGAAGGATTGGATTGGATGGGAGGAGCAAGAGGACATGTGAAGGGAACTGGGAGGGGGATAGAGAAGAGTTTAAAAAATTAACACCCAAATCTTTGAATAGCCTACTGAAGGCTCTAAACCTCTTGAAAATTGTGTACACCTTTTTCCACCCTTAAACAGGGAGCTTGCTCTAGTAGAGTTCATTATTAGATTTGTAGATAGTCCTATGAAGCACTAGGCAAATAAAAGAAAGCCTATCACACCATCTGCCTGCCAAGGATGTTAACACCTCATGTGAGATATTTAAAAGGGGATGGCCTTGGTCAGAAACTTCTGTGGATCCGCTGAGTACCATGGGCAAGAGAGAAACTGCCTCATTCATAAATCTAACCACACAGTGATAGTGAGGCTACATCTACACTACAGCCTATGGCAGCAAAACTGATATTGCTTCTGGGGGGAGGAGGTGAATATTCAGTATGAGTACATTGATATACAGGCTGGTGTGCACAGCATTATGTTGGTGGGAGAGCTTCTACTGCCAGTATACCTTCTGCCACTTATGGAGGTGGGGGGTTTTGTGCCGATAGGAGAGCTCTCTCCCATTGGCATAGAGTGTCTTTATCCAGAGTAGAGGCTATCCATTTTATTGCACTGAATACAACATGTATGATTGCCTGCCATATGGGTGAGTGGCATATCTCTACATTTGGTGCAAGAAGCTCCTGGCCCTCAGAGACCATATAATAGCTTGGGAGATTAGGGTGACTGAATTGGAGGAGCTAAGGGAGACAGAGATACATAGATGAGACTTTCCAGGAAACATTAGAAGTGTCTCTCCCTTGATATGATAGCCATGGGCCTTAGTCCTTAAAAAAAAAAAAGGACTTGGGGCACCATCCCCAGCAGGGGGGTAGAGTGGACCAGTGCACAGGGCTGGCCACTTGAGCAGCCAATCTGTCCCCCGCAGAGGGCTGTAATAAGTCACCATGTAACTGTAATAACTCACCAGAACTCAAATCTGAAATTGCAGAACTACTAACTGTGATATGTAATCTATCATTTAAATCAGCTTCTGTACCAGATGACCAGAAGATAGCTAATGTGGTACCAATTTTTAAAGAAGGCTCCAACAATCACAGGCCAGTAATCCTAACTTCAATATAGTAAAGAATGGAATTATCAGACATATGAATGAATATGATTTGTTGGGGAAGAGTCAACATGGTTTTTGTAAAGGGAAGTCATGCCTCACCAATCTATTAGAATTGTTTGAGGGAGGTCAACAAGCATGTTGACAAGATGATCCATCTTCCTCTATGTGCTGTTCCCCAGTGTTTGAATCCTAACATCTATTTTGATTTGCTGTTACAGCCTGACCTGATCCTATATCATACACTCCCCTGCATTTAATTTCCTCCCATTCTGTAAGTTTCCCACCTTCCAAGTGTCTGACGAAGAGAGATTTTCTCCCACAAAAACTCATGTGATAAATAAATGTTAGTCTTTAAAAGTGCCACAGGGCTCTGTTTGTTCCACTGGATAAAGTGTACTTCTTCAGATTTTCAGAAAGCCTTTGACAAAGTCTTTCACAAAAGGCTCTTTAGCAAAGTCAGTGGTCCTGGGATAAGAGGGTAGTTCCTCTCCTGGATCAGTAATTGGTTAGAAGACAGGAAATAAAGGGTAGAAATAAATGGTCAGTTTTTAGACTGTAAAGAGGTAAATAGTGGTGTCCCCCAAAGATCTGTACAGGGACCAGTCCTGTTCAACATATTCATAAATGATGTGGGGAAATGGTGAGGTGGCAAAATC
Organism: Pelusios castaneus; assembly: GCA_007922175.1. Classification (NCBI taxonomy): domain Eukaryota; kingdom Metazoa; phylum Chordata; order Testudines; family Pelomedusidae; genus Pelusios; species Pelusios castaneus. The sequence continues at coordinate 9,782,210 of ML685812.1, forward strand.
TGCAGATGATATAAAACTACTCAAGATATTTAAGTCCAAAGTATACAGTGAAAAGAGATCTCACAAAATTGGGTGACTGGGTGATGAAAATGGCAGAGGAAATTCAATATTGATAAAAGCAAAGTAATTCACATTGCAAAACATAATCCCAACTATACATATAAAATGATGGGATCTAAATTAGCTGTTACCACTCAAGAAAGATCTTGGAGTCATCGTGAATCAGTTTCTGAAACCATCTGCTCAATGTATAACAGCAGTCAAAAAAACTAACAAAATGTTGGGAACCATTAGAAAAGGGATAAATAATAAAACAGAAAATAGCACATTACCTCTTTATAAATCCATATATGCCCACAACAAATTTTGTGAGCCGATCTAGTCACCCCATTGCAAAAAACATATCTTGTAATTGGAAAAGATACAGTAAAGGGAAACAAATGATATGGGGTATGGAAAAGATGAGATGAGATTAGTAAAACTGGTATTTTTCAACTTGGAAAAGAGATGACTAACAGGGGATGTGATAGAGGTCTATAAAATCAAGACTGGTGTGCATAAAGTAAATAAGGAAATGTTATTTAGCCCTCATAACACAAAAACAAGAGGCCACCAAATTAAACTCAGAGGCAGCAGGTTTAAAACAAATGAAAGGAAGTATTTCTTCACACTACCCAGAGTCAATCTGTAGAACTCCTTGCCTGAGGATATTGTGAAGGTCAAGACTATAACACGGTTCAAAAAAGAACTAGATAAATTCATGGGCAGTAGCTCTTTCAGTGGCTATTAGCCAGGATAGACAGGGATTGTTTTTTTTACCAGAGACTGGAGATGGCCAGTGATCACTTGGACGATTACCTGTTCTATTCATTCCCTCTGAAGCACCTGGCAGTGGCCAATGTCAGAAGACAGGATTCTGGGCTAGATGAGCCATTGATCTGATTAAGTACAGCCATGCTTACATATCAGTACATCTGCGCTGCTGCAGCACTGTATCTATAGACATAGTGTCGACCATGTCCTAAAGGCTTCTGGAGCACTAGCAGATTATTCACAATGAATTTGCAAGGATACTTTATTGTTCAAAGGATTTCTACAATTCTCTTTATGCTGAGTAAGACAAAATAGATGGCAATAGCCCAAATGTCTCCTTTAGTCTGCTATATTCCAGCTAGGGCAAGCAGCAGAAGTGTGAAATTGCATGCCAGTAGGGAGACCATCCATCTTCAGAAAAGAGACATGTTGTCCGGGTCTGCCCAAACATCCCTGCCAATTGTGCAAAAATAAATCTTAGTATCTACAGTCTTTCCTACCAACTCTACAGAAGTTCTCAAGCCAGCCCCCAAGATTGCATGGGGAAAAAAAAGAGGGAGAGGTGTTAGGCTGTGAAGGGGAAAGGAGAAGTAGGGACCCTCTCTCTGTCCTACTTCAAAAGTCCTCCTGTGCAAGCTTCCCACTGCAAGTGATGGATCCATCACAAGAAAGGTCCCATTATTTATGCTTTGAATTGGCCATGCTACAGGAGGAGCACTTCTCACAACATTCAGCATGGTCATCCCTGACTGTTCAAAATCATGAGTCAGGCCCCTAAAAACCCTATGATTAACTGAAAAAATCATGGATTTTAACAAAGTAAGTTTGTGGTACTTCTTTGCCTTCTTAATTTTGAGTTCTTTGGGTTCACATTTCAAGTTTTTCATCCACATCCAGGTGGTAAAAAAAATTGTTTTTAAATGACTGTTGATAATCACATGATCATATAAGTCCAGGAGCTGGGACTGAGGCTTTTACGTACAATAATGTACAATTGGAGAGCTGACAGGACTGACTATTTCAAGTCTGATCAGAAGCGAAGTCACCAGAGACGGACTCTTTTTAGGTTAAAGAATGACAATATTGAATGGAAAGTTCTCAGGAGAATGAGTAGTTTACTAATAATATTGAGTTGAGGCATTTTACAGTGCAGAGCCCTTCCCACCAAAACCTCTACCATTTGATAATATGAGCATGCAAATTTATCCTTCACAGACCATTCTAGAAGGTGGTAGAGTTGATCCTGACTATTCAAAACATCTTATCCCAATGTCACTACAGTGGTATGATTTGAGTCCATAACCAAAGAATAAGGAAGTCTCCCTATGCACACCACCAGGTAGTTCTTAGAAAAGAAAGACAAGCAGTTGATAGATGTAGTGTCAAATAGTCACTGCACAGTGAGAATTAAATAGTATAAGAAAGAAAATAAAAGTTTATTCTAAAAAGGGGTTCTTGGGGTGCTTCCAGCATTGTCTGCTTCCTAATGGGTTCCTGCAGCTTTTGGTTCCTGGGTAGCAGTAAAGAGCTGCTTCCACCTGCTGGCAATAAAGATGCACTTACACATTTTCAGTCTTTTTTTTTTTTTTTTTTGGGGGGGGGGGGGGGGCCGTGTCTAATTTGTCTATTTAGTAAGTTCACTATTCCTGGAAAGCTGCCTGTGATCCCGTACATTCCACAAAGAAAGAAAAAGCAGCCAAGTTTATGCTAGGGGCTTTCTTTTGTTATATGTAAAATGAAGACTATTAAGTGTACTAAGAGACCTTGGTTTATCCCACATTCCTTTTCCTTTTGTACAATAGTCAGTTAAATTAGACAATGAACAAGGTACTTTTCCTTAGGAAAAATGTTAAGCTCCACAAAAAGATAGTCATACAGATATCTACTGGAGGTTTTTAGTAGCTTGTTTTCAGAGGTTGGTATCTGCAGTTTCGGTCCCACTCAATCGGTACGCTAGCTAAGATAGCAGCCATCACAAGGAGCACTACCATTGACCTATGTGGGACTACTTGGCCACATAAAGCTGGGCACATTTATGATAGCGGAAAGGGAGCAAAGGTGCAGTTAGCCCCATAACCCAACTCACATCACAGCCAGATTCTCTCTCCACACTTCTTAAATGTAACCCTCCTCTGCAAGGGCTATGTCCATGCTAAATTTAAACTCTTAGCCCTTTTTAATTTCCCTCTACTGCTGCAACTAGAGCATTTCTTTATTAAATAGAAGTAATTATCCCTTTCCTCCTCCACCAGATAAAAAAAACCCTAAACATTTTAATTGCCTAAAAGCAGAGACCTAAAAGTAAGAAAACAAAGGGCAACAAGGGAATTTGTTATACAGACTTGCAACAGTTGCTGCTGCCCTTGTAATAAAGTTTCAGAATGATCAAAGTGAGTTTTAATATTCACACGCACGTGCACACAAACACATAACACACATGCCACTCTGAAATTTGCCTCCTTATTGCACAGCTACTCAAAACCATCCCCCAAAGATTTTCCATTTCATCTCTCACCCCAAATCCAGCTCTCAGTTATTGCTACCTCTTTTTTCACATGTGCTTAAGCTTCCCAAAATACTTTGCCTTTTGGGCTGAAGTCCCCCAACCCCCTTAGGATTTTGCCAAGACTTGGGCCTAAATTTTCAAAGTTAATTAACAAGTTCAAGTACTAGATTTAAAACGCCTTAGATTTTCACCCCAGGTATACTTAGCACTTTCGGAAAAAGTCAAGTCTACTTAAAGTACATCACCTTTGGCCCCTAAAAATTACTAGTCACTTTGGAAGATGTTGACTCTAACTCAATATGCAATTAAGTTTATAGAAGGCCTTCATGGAGTACCAAATTGGACGCACGATCAACTGCTCCTAACAGTAACCCCACCCCTTCAGTAGAAGGAATTTACCTGAGAGGTTTACTCTTGTAGAGAGTGGTTATAGCTTCCAATTACAGAATAGTAATTTTCATATTTAAGCGCACCAGGGAAATCCCTAGTTTCTTTTTAAAGGCGTTCGTAGCTTTTTACAGGCTCTTGCATTGGAGTTCATTGTTATTTGTGTTTAACCATAAATAAATTGCTCTAGTGTCTTTGGGTTTCCCTCCTGTTCGAATTCCAAGTTCGGTGTGCATTGTGTTGAAGCAATTTATTTTCCCTGCAGACAAGGGCCACCAAGTCATTTTGTTCCTTTATGTCAAAGGCAAAAAGCAGGCCCAGGTTAGCAGACGTTAGAAATAGTTGGACTTCAGAACTGTAGCATGTCATTATCCTCCTTTCTGAGCAAGATCCAGCTCTGCTTGACTGTCTATTTTCTGAGAGTGTATTATGTAAGAATAAAGGGGCCGGCCACCATCCTTTCGCAGCTTTGGGCCTAAGCCCTAACAGGAACCTCAAACCAGCTGTGACCCCACCTAGTGTACCTGCAGGGCTCCAAGCATACCTAACTCCACACCAAATGGCAAGAGGAGAGAGGAATGAGTACCCTAAAAATTTCTGGGGTATTCAGGTGCGGGAGCCTCCTGTTGAAGCGGTTCGACTGTGTATAACCAAGGTGTGTCGGGCCAGAGAACACAAGAGTAATGTTGGGCTAGCCCCACAGATAGCTGCTCACCTGAGAGGTGGAAAGTCGTGCTAAATTCCTCATCTAGCAGTGAATAAGTGAACCTGGGCCTCCTACATTCCAGGGAAAATGGATAAACAGGATCCCTGCCATGGGACTAAAGGGAGGCCTGCTCTGCCATTGCCACTCTTGCAAGAAACTGCTTAGTCTCCCAATTTCCAGCTGCGGGTTCTGAGCAGAGAAGACCACAGTAGCTTAGGCCACACTCCTCTCTTCTGCATCCATCATTGGGTAGCTCAAGTGGCTCCCCAGCTAGCAAGCTGCCTTGTGTGGATCCCTTTCTTGGTCACTTGTTTCTCCCTAAGCATCCTCTATTAAGCCTAGGTGGCTAATTCAGGGTTTCTAGGTATCCTACTAGGTGGATAGATGCCTAGAAGTTAGGTGTTGCAATGCCTAAAGTCCCTTTGTGGATCTAGGCAATGCCGCAAACCACTGCCCAACAGAAGGAGAAATAGAAGCCATAAAGAACAAGTTAGAGGAGAAATACCACAACAAGAGACTCATTAGAAATATAGAATTTATTTCTCCATTTACAATAAAGCTGCAGTACATGGACATTCCCAACAGGCCATTTCTTTTACTTAAAAGGGTATCTGACTCCTGTGTAGATTTGTAATAGTTATTGCTATCCCAGCCCCACGTGAGCTGTCTTGTGGTAGCTGATCCCCATAGAGTTGTTTTTTAAGCCATTAACATTCTACACAAAAAAAGTTACTGCACTTATAATATAAATGCATCTGCTATACAGAGCATTGAGCTCCCAGTCATCTCTTCTTTACTGTTTCCAATCTGAACAAGCAGAGTAGCTTAGGAAATCATTTCAGTCTGCAGAGATATTCTAGAGGAATCTCCTAAATATCTTCCCAGTATCAGTTTCCATTAGAGGCAAATCTATGTTTAGAGCCCATCCCAAGGCCCTGCTTGTGTTTGAAAAGGGTGTTGTTCCGGTTGCCCACCTCTCCCTCCACCAGTTAGGGTCTATCATTCTAGGTTATTCACCACCTCCCTACCCCATACACATAGAAATACAAACAGGAGCGGACCAAAACGGCAAGATTAATTAAGAACTGTATAACAAAAGAGCCAACTTAGCAGCAGGATAAGAAGGAAAGCAGTTGTTCAGGAAACAAGTTTATGTTTAAAGCTTCCAAGTGACTTTAGCAAGAAGAGTCATTTGCGTACACAATAACAACCTGCCAGGGTCTGACCAAACTCAGTTTGCACTTCCCTTTCAGAGATTCAAGAAAGTACCTCTACTGTTTTTTTAAAACTGCACTTTCTCTCCCCAGTTTTAAGTTGGATTCTATTCCACGATACCCAGAGATGCAATTCAATGAGCTATCATGCTTTCAAGAAAAATACATAACAAAATACTGCCCCATGTGTATGTTCTGCCCCCTCCACATAAAGGAGATGCACACGTATTAGAAACGGTTTGGTTTTTCTAAATGAAAAACCCACAGTATTCCTGCAAGGGCTAATCCTGGGGAGTTTGGTTGGAAAAGCTTGGATTCAGTCTCACTCTACTCCCTCTGATAGATTGCCTGTTGATCCATTTCCTACTATCATCTTGCTGTAGTTTTTCTGCTGTTCCTCTTTGAAAATGTCTTTGACCTTGGCCCTTTTCAGACCTCCATCCCTGGAGCAGAGAAGAAAAAAGCAAGCAGTTTAAAATTAACTTCAACATTACAGGAAAAATGAAATGGGAGTTGAGCTCCCCAACACCTTGGTGATCTGGGCCAAACCCCTTAAATATACATGCCCATGTAACTTGAATGTGATTCAGTAACATTAATGCTTAGGTGAAGGTATCATCTGTCCCATATGTTACTTTAACGCCATAACCCAGCCTTGGTAGCTCTGTAAAGCACTCAATCAACTTGTGCGTTTTGACTGCTCTCATCAAGGCCTTGCTCTGGAGTTTTTTCTAGGATGATCCACTTATTTTATAGCTCTATATGCTCTTGGGGTACTGTAAGCCCACACTGAGGCAGAGTGTTCATGGACAGAGCTGTGGATTGAGGCTCTGAAGACCTTGGTCCTAGTCTCAGCTCTGCTCCTGAAGTGCTGTGTCACTTCATGACAGTCATTTCACGTCTACATGCTTTAGTCTCTACTTGTCAAATGGGTAAGACTATTGCGCTTTGAAAATTTTAGATAAAGTCCACTGTTCAAGAGCTCTATGTTGTCATCATAGAAATTAAGAAATCATCTTCCATATGGACCCTGAATAGCCAGCTCCCTCATTAGCTCCCATATCCTGGCTAAGATCATCTAAGTTCAAGCACACAGGTTGAGACAGTCAAAGCTGTATAAGAGATTTCAACACATCTTCCATTGTCTTAGTGGAAAAGTGTCTAAGTTCCCTAGACAGTTAAGAAAGTCTCAATCACATTCTATGGCAGTTAAGACACAAAATACCTGTATGCAAGAATGTCACATTGAGCCCAAGAAGAATCACATCTCTTACCAGGGAAGCTCAGTCAGTCCTCCTTGCAGAGCAATGGCTGACTTCACTCTGTTGGCAAACTGGACAGCATCTTCTCCTTCCTGCAAGGGATGCAAATTAGAGTCAATTTACAGATGGATTGTTTTAGCACATGCAGCCGTGCTACAACTCCTACAGACTCCACTGGTGACCAGAAGGCTTAAGAGCCTTAGGCTGTTTGCAGGTTTTTGGCAGGGAAGGTGTGCCAGAGAGGGGAGTGGAGCTCATGACTCTCATTCCTGGCATGTATAGTTTTAGTCCTCCTCTCCGCAAAGGATTTTAGTCTGCTCTGCATAAGCAACAGGACACTTAATGGAAGACTAAACGTTTCCCATGCAAATTTAATCTGAGCCAAATCTGGCACACATTTCAGGTCCGTCTTTGAAATGATGGCAAGATGGAGCAAGGGTCCCTCAGACAGATTGATGATGCAATAAAACTGACCAAACAAGTGTTATTCTTAACAGCACAACTCACGGTAGCGTAAGTAATTGCATAGCCATTGTGCCATCAGCACTACTTTGATTATTCAGTCCCAGAACACCAGTATATGGGAACAGCCTCTCTTTCCAACAGCTAACCTATTACAGGGATGTTACAACACTTAAAAACACCAGGGAACACAAAATTTTAAAAGTTGAATAATATCATCAAGAGCATTGAGGGAGATTCAATTTAAGATTGATTGTACAGCGTTTATAAAGTACGTACGGCTTAGAGAATTAACCATATGCAAAGATACCTCTCTAACCATCGGTGGCATGTACCACACGTTGCATACGATGGCCCAACTTGTCATTATTCGCAACAGGTAGCTCACTATGTCATATTTGCTGCTATTCCAGAATGCATCTCCGAACTGCGGGTCATACTGCAGAGGGGCAAAATGGGAAGAGTTTCAGTAATTACCTCCAGCATAAATGAACACACAAATAATTCAGATCCAAGGTGTAAGCACATATTAGTGTGCCTCACTAACAATGCTGTGTAGGAGAGCATTAGTAACCATTACAGATTAGCCTCCATCCACTGAGGTACAGCATGAGGAAATACTGTATATTTTCACAATAGTGAAAGATCTAGCCCCGATTACAAGCTAGATGTTCCTAATCCTTTTTAAAAAAAAAAAAAAAAAAAAAAAAAAACTCTTGCTAATTCATGGGATGGTCAGTCCACCCTCTGCCTTCCTTCTGTCCAGTCTCACACATTGTGGGGCAAACTCCAACAGACTGGCAACCTGTTGGATGGACATTTTCAGGGACAGCAACTCTAAAGAAACTGAATTATTTTCATCCATGTGTATTCAGTTGTATTTCCAGTGGCCACATACTTCAGAGGGCTAGTTGTGAGAGTATAAGTTTCCACCAGCAATTGGACTGGGACAAACTCTTGTCCATCTCCCAGCCACCCATCATAGCCCACCAAGCAGCCAGACCTTTCTATAAGTCAACAGCAGTGTCCGGAGACATTGCAATTTTATTTTACCTTGATTGCAACTGGATAGATGGTCCCTCCTATTTCAAAGCTTCCTTTCTTAAACATCATTACAGATGTATTGTTTATGCACGTGCCTGGCCCAAAGAGAAGTGAGAGTGTTGGCAATCAAGAAACCTTGGTTATGTATTTTAATGCAGTCATCCAGTAGGCTTCTACCAGTTTGCAAAGCAAGCAGACACGAACGAACAATAAAAGCACCCCCAAGAAGAATGAGTTAGTCTTTCCACTGTCTGGGCTTTGTCCAGCCTAATGGCTGGAACTCAGAACGATGGGGCAGTGCTCAATACCCTGCTATGTTGGAAGAGTAGGGCTGAGGTTTTCTAGAGCTGATGGATGGACGGATAGAAAGAAGCAGGAAGACCATGCAGAGACAGTCTGCTGTGCATTGCACAGCAGACAGGAAGGATTAAGCCATTTATGGGAAAAACCCTTTCAGTCTCCTCTGCCTTCATCCCACCACTTCTAAGAGGAGCTGGGGCATCCTGGCCCCAAGCTGTTCCCTATTACAAGTGTGGGACAAGATTTGTTTGAGCGATTGGAGTCACAGCAGGAGGATGAAGTGTGACAGAGGCACAGGGAAAGGAACTAAACCCAATGGAATGAGACAGTTTTTTACCTTCTGGAAAAATTAAGATTGGCAGTTTGTTCTTATCGGCTACATGTTCCCTCAGTCTGTGGAAGAAGAAAGATATTTAAGCAATACATTTTGAAAAGGGATTAATTTTCCTCGTCACATATATACATTTAACAGAAACAAAAAGCCAATGTTTGACATAACATATCCACTGTGCCATAACAGCAATATCATTTGAGCCTAGATTCAGCTCTCTAGATCCTTTACTATTTGCCTAGTCCTATCCAGTATTTCAGCTATTACTCTAAGCTCAGAGGGACCTCCCTAGCTCTCTCTCACATGTGTGTATATAGAGAAAGCACTCATGTTTAACCTCTATTGACTGTTCTGATATTAAGTGCAATAAGTAGAGTAGGTGAACATTTGTTCGCAAGGGACTACAAATTTTTTTTACACCTAAAATTTTTCCATGAAAATGGTGCTTTTTTGGCAAGCTCTAGTAATAAGCAGCTATTATGGTGGAAAGAGGCAAGGATTCAACAAGGGAGTTTGAGAAGAGGCAACATCCACAAGTAATCATTGAAAGGTTGAAAAACAACGAGCATCTGAAGGGTCAGTAGTGCTAACTGGCACCATTTTCAAGGAAAATTGTCTCACCCCGGTCACAGAAAAATGCCAGAGAAGAAAAGACAGACAACTGCCATGCAGTAAGCATGACCCAATCCTGACTCCCAACACCACCTGCAATATCTGCAAACAAGTCTGTAGCTCCAGGATCAGACTCCTCAATCAGTGAAGGACCTACATAAAACTTGGCAAAGATGATCTCTGACTCGAGGGGTCGCCATCGACAAGTGTTGGCTGAAAAAGCGAATGGCATAAAGTTCAGTTTATGTTTCAGACTGACTATCAAGAGAAGCTTTCTGGTAGCAGCAAACTCAAGTAATGGAAGCCCCATTGTTGCAATAATCAAATAAGTCAAGCAAAATATGCCAATTGCAAAAATCCCCAAGGGCCAGAGATGGGACACTAGACAGGAAGGGCTCCGAGTTACCTGGGAAATAATTCTCTGTAGTATTTTCCTGGTGGGTCTTGCCAACATACTTAGTGTCTGACTGACATTTGGGGTGAGGAAGGAACTTCCTCTGGGTCTCTACCAGTCTGACCTTGGGGAGTTTTTGCCTTCCTCTGCAGCATGGGCCACAGGTCATGCACAGGTTTAAACTAGTGTAAATGGCAGATTCTCTGTTACTTGAAGTCTTTAAATCATGACCTGAAAACTTTAGTAGCTCAGCTAGACCCATAACCTCTATTACTTGAATGGGTGGGTGAGGTTTTGTGGCCTGCCATGTGCAAGAGGTCAAGCCAATGATCATGAGGGTTCCTTCTGACCTTAAGTTCTATGCCTCTATATATGTAGAACCAAGATTTTGCCTAATTAATCCTAAAATTTCTCCATTTCTGGAATACTTTTAAATACCCACCATTCTCACTCCTGGATCCTAGTTGGGTAGACTTGATGGAATGCCCCTTCAATCAGCCATTTAGAAGCCAGGAAGGTGAAAGACAGTTAGCCTCTTTTAAGACTAACCTGAAAAGGCTACACAAGATTTAGGCTGGGATATGAACACCTGCCATTGGTATCCAACCCCAAGCAGCAGGTGCTCCTTTGACTGAATCATTTGGGGGCAGATATGTAATTTTAAAGCTTTTCATTTGGAAGGAGTCAACTTTTATGATTAGGACAATCAGATAAAGATTTCATCTCCTGTCTTTCTCCCCAAAAACCTTTCAGTTATCTTCTATGAATGAAGTGGTTTGTGAATGTATCTGACATGAGAAAGAAGGATGAGAGAATATGATCCTCCTGAGTTAATGAGAGCTTCTCTCCCTTGTTCCATCCAATGGTAGGTGGTCAGCTATACCCAAGTCAGATCTCTAGGTAGGATTAACTCCATTCCAGAGTCAAGAGAGTGACTCCCTTTACACCAAATCTGAAGTTTGGCTATGTAGGAGAAAGTAAAAGGTTAAATTAAAAAGACAAGTAGAAATGATCAGGAATATGGCTTAAGGCCTAGTGAGGCAGATCAAACCAGCAGGCCTGAGCTGGATAAAAGGCCAAGTTGACAGGAGTAGTCTGACATCACAGAAATTGGCAAGAAGGCAGCCGCAGCTACAGCAAGAGTGGAAAGGCACCTGAAAGGTGGGAGACATTGGGTCAGCCTAGCACCAAGGAGATAAAGTTGATGTTTCGGTCAGACCTGAAGGTAATGTTTCAGTCAAACCTGAAGGGAACGTTCTGGTCAAATCTAAAGGTAATGTTTCAGTCAAATCTGACACCTTGATGGATGGAAATGTCCAGTGATGCATGGACCTATCAAATTTATGGGTGGCATCAGAAAAAGGGTGCATGAAGCAATCAAGGTAAATTTGTACCCCAAAGGGGGCCGAGTCAGTAGGTCCGAGTAGGGTGTAAAAGCAGGAGCCCAGATTTCATGCAGCCATAGAAGGTGACGGAGAGTCCTGCCGTCCGTTGAGCTGTTCCCTTGCATTGAGAGCATCAATGCTGCCAACAAATCTGTTGAGATAGATTGTTTGCCATTGTGCTACGCTGCAATAAAGACTATCCTGGCACCTTCGTTTCTACCAGGATCCGTGGTCGTGTCGGTTTCCTTCAATCGTGAGTGTTGCCTCAGTTTACTTCTTGCACACAGGGTACGCCTAGGCTTAAGGTCACTGAGCTAACTGAGTCCTCACGAGAGACCTGAGCTAAAGGTAACCCAAAGTATTAACCAAAGGAGCACCTTGGCTTAGGATCACCAAGCTAACTCAGTCCCTGCTTAAGATCCAAGACAGGCTCTAGATCACTGGGCTAACGGAGTCCCCACTTAAAGATCTGAGCCAGGGGTAATCCTGAGGGAACACGCATACAGAGACTCACGTACACAGCCAAGCAGACATCCGTGTCGGACACATAACTTCAATAAGAACACCTGCCGCCCGGCACGCCACAGGCTACAACCTTCATATATAGTAGAGTTATATTTCAAGTAGCCATATTGTGCTGCCTTAAGGGAAAATTCATCTTTGCCACAGGATTATACTGTACTTTGAGGAAAACTTGCCCTTTCTGGGAAGAGCTCAATAGTTCAGATGATCTAAAACCAGTAAGTCTGTGGTTTTTAGAAGGTTCCAATTTACAGGATATTTCAGAAAGAGCTACAGGTAATTGTACATCATAGTCAAATAAATATTTTGAGAGTAGCATTCGGTTCCTGCCTACAAACAGCAAGTCCAGCTTGGAATGTCATATGACTTTTCCCCTGACCTTTCTGTGGGAAAACAGACTTTAAATTTTAATTGTGGAAAGAAACAGCAAGATGCTTGGATACATGCTGACCAGGTGTCCCTTGCAGCAGTAATCAGAAGTTCTGTTGCAGTCATACCTCTATGCAGTGAATGGAAAAATCCATCACTGGAATCTTCTGCCTAGAATAGTTTACTATAGGAAAAGTTTCCAAGAGCATGTAAGTAATTTTTCTAAATGTTGCTCCATTTCTGCAGTATCCCAACACTCATCTGCCAGCATACATTTGCCTGTTGCCTCTCCATCTGTCGTTAGCTTCCAAGTTTCATTTCTGCTGCAAATCAGATCTATAGTAAAATTCCCACATTCCAAGAAAAATAGTGTAGGATTGTTCCCACACATGTAATTTTTCCATTCACAGCATACATGTTGCAAACAACTGCATTCTGCATGCTCCAGACTAGTGTAATGCATAACTTGAGAAGGAGGTTGAGTCCTTGCACTCCCTTTGTTTCTACAAATGTTAAGCATTTAGAACAAGATGAACAGATATATTAACTGCAAAGAAAGTGCTTCTATAATCTAGCCTGTCACTCTCCAGAAGAAGCAAGGTTGTTAAGCTGCTGGCATGTCAACGTCTCTTTGGAGCAAGGACCTCTTTGTTCTGTATTTGTACATAAAGGTCCAAGTCCATGGCTAGGGCTCCAAGGTGTTATGACTGAAATGGTGGAATAATGCCATTGTGGTTCACAGATACAGCAGCACTCCGCTGAGGGATTGTCCATTCCTTACCTTTTTGTCACTAGGTGGCGGTCTTTCATTTCTGAGCGCTCAAACCAGACATGAGGAGAGGCTTTGACAGTGGATCTCTGAATAAGTCCCATTAGACCACCATGAGCCTGGCCAACCTGCAAGCCCAATAAGACCAGTTACTATATGAGACTCATCACAGCAAAACAACATTCTATCTGCTTCATGCCTATTTAAAATACAGTGAAGTATCTCACAAGCTAGAGCTTTAGAATGTGCAAAAATAAAAATGATTCACTTCCTGGACATTAGCACTATTTAAATATTATACAACACAGCTCAAACTCTGGATATATAGACAATAAAAAGTGAAGAGGCAACTACTTTGTAGCATTTATTTTATGCATCTTCAGGAAATCACAATGGACATCTGAGTTTGCATTTTTCTGACATCAAGTTTCCATTCACCTGGAGCGAAAAGTCCCTGTACATAGCTCACAATTCCTTTGAGCATGTTCAAATCGATATTGGCTGCTGCTAAAGTCACTTCTGAAGCTCTGCACTCACCGAATAGTTTAGCGTTTGTACCGTCTTGGTTTCTTCATTATATTCTTTCATGCACATTAGGACACGCAGAGAGCTGCAAGTATTAAAACTCACCTGTACTTAGAAGTTTTACATGCTTTTGCATTTCCACCAAGAACTGGGTATTTAACTGTATAAACAGAAAGCCAGGACTCGTGATGCAATTAGCATCAGCACTTAAGAGAAGTCTTCTGCCTTCCATGCCAAATCTTGTCCTCGGCCTTTACTTTTGTAACTTTTTAGGCAAAATATTTTCCAATATCCTTTCTATCAGTGACTTTTACGGATTTCAGTGACTGAGTGTACCAGTGTGGCAACAGAAAATTTAACATTTACTAAAGATGAAAGTTAGCATTTCATACCAAGTTTGTTGTATGACTACATCACAAACTGCTCTGAGATGCCCCCCTCTTAACCTCTTACTTCCTTGCTTCTGGTCATTTCACAATCCCAGTAAATTCAGCTATGAAGTGGATTTATGTTCTGCATCATCCCTAGAGCACTACCTATAACCAGACTCCCATTTTGGTCTCAAGCTGCATGATGAGAAACCCACCACAAAACATAGTCAACTACTGCCATTATTGTGGGTGCCTTTTTACAGGCTGGACACACTAGGTATGTCTACACAACAAACACACACCTGCAACTGGTCCATGTCAGCTGACCTGGGCTCGCTCAGCTCAGGCTGCGGGCTATAACACTGTACTTTAGACATTTGGGCCTGGCCTCCAGCCTGAGGAAGTCTTCCTTCTGTCTCAGCAAAATGTTACTGAGCTGGTCGTTTAGATGACTAAAACAATTTACTTAGGTTCAGACTCTCACAACTGGCAGCTATGGCAACACAAACACTTCCACAACCTTCTTCACTACAACAGCAACAAGAATATCTGCTAGAGAGAGCAGATGGAAGCAGGAGTTTTACTTGACAGGCCATTCTTTCAGCACTATACCCAAGATCAGCACATCTGATTCAGTGCTAGGGGCTTGAGTTATCCCCAAGTGTACATTCACAGCAATGCTACCAGCCACCAATTTCCAGCCTCAACACCAGACATAACCTTGCTCAACAACCAAACATCCCCTTCCTTACTTACGCGTAACACACAACTAAGAGCAGAGATTCAGTTCTAGAGCGCTGAGCAATAAGTTGGAGTATATCTACACAACAAATGTAGGTGTAGCTTAGCATGGATAGGCTTTAATCTGGCTAGGAGGGAAACATCAGTTAAGATGCAGGGACATAGGCTCCAGCACTGGCAACACAGTAAGGTTGCTAGCCTGAATCCCCAATGGGCTCTTACTGGGAGCTGCCAGTCTGTACCGCCATCTCTTCACTACTATTGTTACCTGCACTAGCAAGATTAAAGCTAGTGCAGCTATGTCTACCCAGGCTACAATCACACCTTCATCTGCCACACAGAGGTATCCGAGGCTTAACAACGCGGTGTAAAGAAATGCATTTTTTATAAGTGACCCAAGACTTTCCGCTTCTGTGCCTTCTGCAGTGGTTCGGCTTCTCATTTTCATTTTGGTCTGAAGGGGCCAGATTCTCACAAACAATCTGACAGAAGCCATTGAATTTATCTGGGATCTCACACACACTGTCTGTTCATGCTAGGAAAAGCTGTGAAAGGTCAGAGATCCTTCCCAGAGTGAGATGGTGGCGACACACTGGGATTGTACGTTCATTCTAGAAATCTGGAATCAGACCCTACTTTAGGTCAAAAGGGTCAAGGCATTTAGTGATCTCCTCCTGATCTCCCCTGTGTACATCAACATCACAAGTCTCCACTTTTCATACCATGGCATAGCATCCATCGTTAGTCAGGATTAAAACATCTATTGGAGATGTGTGATTGGCAACACATATACCTCCTTTCTGCGGTCTGTTTTCCCTGCAATGACAGAAAGCATCATTCACTTAACTGTACAAAACAGCCATGTTGCCTACTAGACAAGCCAGTGTTTGGTTCAACAGGTCAAATGTCAATCAAAGAGCTAACAAGTATTGTGTTGATTATATTCAGTGTCACTCGTTCATGGGAGACCATCTCAGTGGAATAGTAACCCCAGTTTACAATAACTTGGGAGGCAACTGCAAGCTACAATCTGGTTTTGATTATTTTCTAGCCTACTGAAAATTGTTGGTGAACACACTCCGTCATTTTACAAACTAGACCTACGGTTAATGAGAATTGTGTTAAATTTGAACCATTTGAACCATGCTTTGAGAATAACGCCTAGTGAGAGAGTCAGTTCTCACACTATTGGCTAATAAGTAAACACTGCAACATCATCATCATCCAACCACTCAACCTGTGTAGCAGAGTCATGCTATTTCCACAATTTGAGTTCAAGTTAAGATGAAGACCAATTTAAGTTCATTGAAAGATGTCCTCATTTTTAGACAATCGGATCACCATTGACACCCAAAAAATAATAAGTTGCACACTTAGTCCTAATTATCTAGTTACGTATTCCCTTACAGAAATGGAGTGCAGCATAGACTTACTCACTTGTTATGGTATGTGATAGTACCAGACAAAGCTCTGACAAGGATCCGGGAGCATGTCAGGTGGACCAGTTCGCTTAGCCAATTTTTAGCACTGAAAGACACATACACATAGACTTCTGAACACCCTCAGAAAAGCAGCTATAAAAGAAGCTATTTTCTTCAGCCTTGCAAAGTGCTCCAGTTGCAAGGACTAGATGGAGATTTTATTTCAACAGTAGGGTGTTTAGTGGTTAAGGCAGTGGATTAGGACTCTGGGAACTTGGGTCTTAGTTACAGCTCTACCCCCAACGTGGTTGCAACACCTTGGACAAAAATCGCTTCACCTCCCCTTCTCTGTCTTGTCTATTTAGATAGTTTTTCCCCAAAGAGCACCCTACCATCTCACAGTGTGTTTATTTTACATACACATGCCCCAGCACAAAGGCAGCCCAACCAAGACTGGCTCCCCAGGGGTGCTTCCATGCTCTAAAAGAGTGGTGATGCCAATATACATAGTAGAGACTTCTCAGGCTCCTCTGGACAGGACAAAATTCCTCCTAAACACACAGCTTAGTTAAAGGGAGGGAGGAGGTGGATGAGACAAAACAAAACACTTACCTGCTGTTTGGCAACTGCCCTACAAGCGTGGTTCCCCCGATCATTGAAACAATACCAATGGCAGCCAAGGTGATACTGAAAAGCAAGAGGAAGAGACAAGACTGTTTGTCTGCAGCAAGAAGATCCCTGTTATGAGTGACTTAAGGCAATTCATGTCATAAAAATATCTAACTAGATGTACTAAAGAATATTAGAACACTAAAAGAGTATCTGAGCTCCTGCAATATTTCAGTGTGAGGAGGGGAAGGGAATAAAATGAGCAGCAAGACAGATTGGAGTGATGGGTATAGTCAGACAATAAGAAGCCCAGTTTGCATGTTCATCATCATTTCTTGCATGATTCATTTGCCTCAGAAACTGCAGAGTGATCATTAGTATGCATGTAACACAGAGGCCCATTGGTGGGTCACTGCTCTGTGTCAGTAACTCTGCTCAGGTCTGATACACTCACTGCACCTAACACATGATTGTCATAATCTGTATCTAAAAGGTGTCATGTACTATCACTGGAAAACTAACTCACTGATCATTAATATTCTTGCATGATATACATATATACAGTTACAAAATTATACAGATGTGCTGGAAATGTGACTAAAACCTGTTTAAATCAGGCATCTCAGGTGAAAATGACAAACGGATTTCCAGACAAAGGAAAGGGGCCAATACCTCAAGCCAGGCGAGGCCAAGGACACTGGACTATTTATTTGTATCGAAGATTGCAGTAAGATCATTTGCATTTTCAAAAGTCATCAGCAGGAAAGAAACCGGCATGGCTTCTACGCCCAACAAGGGAAAGGAACTTTATCTGGGGGATACACTTCAGAAAGATCCATTACAAAGGATTACTGAACTAGGGAGAGAATCCCTAGGTTATCCATTACTGGCTGGATTTCAGGGGACAGAGAGTTTGAACCACTGCAAAAAGCAGATTCTTCCAACCAAGATGGCTGAAAGTTTCTGGAAACTAACTACAGGTGAGAAACCTGCTTAGACCAAGACTGTAACCTTCTGAAATTAAGTTATAATCTCAGAAGCATATTTTTACTTGTGTGTGTTTGTAACCATTTCTACCTTTATTCCTTACACTTGGTATGACCGAACTCTATTCCTCTTTCTTAATTAAACTTGCCTGCCTTTTTCCATTCACCAACTCAGTGCTTTGATTGAAATGGAGGGTTTGCCAGACCCAGTTAAGTGAATAACCTGCTATCTACTGGCTCTTAAAGAAGCAGTGAATTTGAGAAGGTTTTATGGATCCTACAATAAGAGGGACTGCAGAAAGAGGTTTCGGGGGGAGAATTCAGGGCAGGAAAGGTTGATGAGGTCCCCTACAAAGAGTAAGGAATAATGAGAGCCTGGATGAGACCTCCTTGCTTGTAGGTTGGCTGTTGGTGTCAGGACTGTGAACTACAGCAGCATGGCACTGTAGGTGCCCAGAGCTGCAAGATTTATTGGCTGAACCTGACTGGCCTGGCAGAACCCCACATATCACCATGTACAGACACACGACAATTTTGTCTCCCAGCACTTGGCTCACCGAAGAGGCAGCAGGAGACAGTAGCGTATGAGGACCCCAAGCACCCACAAGATGGTCAGACGCAGGCTGATGTAGTGGAAGTTGACGTTAGTCCTTGTAAGGAGGTTCCAGGATACCAGTTCTTCTGAAGAAAACCTTTGAGTAACTTCATCTTCCACAATAGCCTCAACCCCCTTCTTGGAGAAATAGAAGACATCAGAGAGTTCAAAGTCTACTCGGCGCAGGCCAGCGATCTCCATTTCCATTGAAGTTTCATCTCTCTGTATGATGCCTTAATAATGGAAAAGTGAGGAAGTGACCAGATGATTGAACAAAGAATGGATTTAAGCAGTTGTTCTTTTGTCACAGAAGATTACTTGCTTCTCTGTGCCACTCAGATAGTGGCCTAACAATATCAAAGTCACACCAACAGGCAGCATAGCGTGCCATGGATTATCTGTATATGCTATGCAGGCCATTCTTCCATCACTCCCACTCCCACCCCCAAAATGCAGGCACTTATGGAGTCTGGCAAATTGGAAGTTACGCAGTAAGGCACACTCTTTCCCTCCTGTCCAACCCCCTTCTCTGGGTTTCCTAAACCCCATATAGGATTAACATTAGAAGTTAATCCATGCCTCCTCACCACAGCTCCACAGTCACCCCACAGAGAAGTTCCAGATGGCCTATCTCAGCCTGGCTGTAGTTATCCTGGAAGATACACGTGCTTTGTCCCCTAGGCACTAAGGACTAGACAGAAGAAATGCTCCATTTGGAGAAGTCTAGAACAGAGCCCATGTCTCATTTATGTTAAGGTCCCTGGCAGTACACTAGAGCCTTGCAGTGTAAATTACATTCACACCAAGGCACTTCGCATTGCCAGAGACGCAAGAGTGAACTGGGCACAGATTCCCCTCCCCCAATGCAATGCTGCAGACCCACATTTGAAGTGTTCATTCTCCACTCCCCGGAGTCTTCCCTACACCTGGAACCTGTTTGTGTCAGCCATCTTTGTTCCCCATCACCCAAGGTGCCAAGGCTTGGAGCATTGGCTGTGGCTAAAACCCGAAGAAGTGTTGATAACAGCTTATGTTTGGCACCAGTTCAGCTCCACCCCGGGTCAGCAGTGGCTCATGTCTGCAGCAGGGACAAGTTACAACTGTATTTTTTTTAATTGAGAAAAATCCTGAAGTCAGTTGTGCCAACAGTTCCCATAAGTAGAGCCCTACCCCCTCCTGCTTTATTTCACAAGACCGTAACAATTGAACTACAAGGCCTGAACTTTGTCCATGTAATGCCAAGGGAGCAAAGGGAAACTTAAGGAGTTATTCAGAGTTGCATTAGAAGTGGCAATATTCATTGCCCAATGTTTTATTATGTAATAATAATAATCAAACACATCCGTGCCATCACTGTGTGCCTCTTGGAGAACAGGGACAAAGTGCAAATGCTGTCTAGAGCTGAAGTCTTGCTTACTTAAGATGTTTTAAGGAAATTAGTAGCAGGCCTCGGTTGTTTATTAAGGTGATCTAGCGTTTAACTTAGACAGAATGACCTTACAGTTGGGACACTGAATTGGGATTCAAATCATTTGACTTCTGTGTGCACTTTACACATGGGATCTGAAGCACAACCTTCACTTCCACCCTTTCCCTCATATATTACGCTAGGTTTTGCCACCTTTCACCTAGTTCTGCAACCAAGTGCAGAGTGACTAAACCATTTAAAGGGACAGAAGGTCAAAAGGAAGAATGGCAGAACTTAACCCTTAAATTGCAAGATCCCCGGGAAACAGAGCCTGTATCTTATTAAATGTCGGACAGTGCCAACCCTTAACAGGTCCCTGTTCTTAGCTTGGGCCTCTATGCACTAAAATAGTCATTTAAAAACAAGATCAGCAATAATTTCAGAGGATTAGCATCAAAATTGAAACAGGCTTTTTCAATAGCAAGGTTGTTTACAAATACACACCCACAGGGTTGCCAAATTAAGACACTGTCTCAACGTTGGTACTTTCCAATTTACTGTGGCTGTTTCGGACTAGGTTGAAGACTGAACTTCAACTTGCCTTTTTTTTTTTTTTTTTTTTAGTTAAAATTAAAAACTACTTTAGACGTTCCTGTGCATCAAAAGGGCAAACTACATGATAGCACTACTGTAGCCTTAATCCTTCTTCATCCCCACTATTTATCACCCTCACTAACTGGAGGGTTTGAAAATCTGGCCAACTCTTTGAAGCAAAGATCATGGCATACGAGGCACACCTATGAAATTAAACGGTCACGTATGTTTACAACAATTCTAGAGTCTCTACTGGATTATGTGAGGTACATCGCTCTTTTTCTACTTGATCTCACATGTTTAAATCCCTACACCACAAACTAATCAACCACTGATCTTGCCCCAAGGACAGGTAATGCATACAATGCCTCAAATGTCACTCCAATAGTCAGATGATCCCCTAGACTCTTCAATACCCAACATGTCACTATTTGTGTATCCCAGATCATAGCCACCACACAGGCAGTCGTCCCCAAGCTGATTATTAATGGTATGCGCTCAAGGATCAGCTAAGAGAATAGCCAGTCAGTTTCATTGAACCAGTTTCTGGTCCTCTTCTGTTTTGGAGGTTTCGTCATAAATTACAAGACCTTTCGTTGAAAATATAATTAAATCCATATTTAAAGAACAAAGACAGACAAACAGCCCTATACATGGGCCTTTTGATCCAATCAACTTTATCCACATAGGGCAAGTTGAATGTGATTATTTAACTAGTTTAATACACACAGCAATACGTGGAAGTTCTTGAACAATTGAGCATCACCTATTAGGCCACTCGTGTACTGTCTGACCCATTCAGCAGGTGGACCAGTCTCCCTATAACACACATATTTTAATCATGAATACAAATGTTTTTTTTAACCTGTATTACCAGGAACCACACAAAGATGCCACCACCATTTTTGCTGATAGTTGCTGAAAAAAGCAGGGTTTAGAAAGTGGAGTTGGTGGCTTACTTGCAAACAGACTATGTGGGCTATACTGTTCCCTCTCACACAGACCAGAACAGGGGTGGGCAAACTTTTTGACTCGTGGGCTACAATGGGTTCATATATTGGACCGGGGGCCGGACCAAGAGCAGATAGATGGGGCGTTTGTGTGAACTAATATAAATTAAATTTAAACTTTGTAACATTAAAGGTTTAGTTTAATTCAAGGTAGAACAGAATTAATTAATTGTGTTTAATTAATTGAATTTGAATGAATTTTGAATTGAAATTTAATTTTTAGAAAGGTTTTTATTTAAAATTAATTTTTAAAAAGCTTTTTAAAAAAGAAGGAAGGAAGGAAGGAAGGAAGAGAAAGAAAAAAGAGAGAAGGAAGGAGGAGAAAAGGGAAGGCAAA
>ML685812.1:9803892-9842606 GCA_007922175.1 Pelusios castaneus
AAGAAAAGGGAAGGCAAAGAAGAGAAAAGGAAGGGAAGAGAAAGGAAGGCGAAGAAGAGAAAGAAGAGGAAAAAAAAAAAAAAAAAAAGAAAGAAAGAAAAAAGCTGAGGCCGCTGGCGGCGGGGACCCGAATGCGGCCCCGGCAGGGCAAAGCAGACCCCGGCACTGGAGGCCGACCCCAGCCCCAGGCCAGGAAGTCGAGGCGGCCGGCAGGTCGGAGCCCAGCAGCCTGCCCCAGCCGCGGCCACCCCACTGCCCCGGCCGCATGGGGCAGGCAGGCACGCGCGCATGCCCCGGCCCTGAGCCTGCCTACTCCGCCCTGGGGGCGGGGATGGCCAGCGCAGAGGCCGGGCTCAGGCCGGGTCTGCCGCGGCAAAGCCGCAGCCCAGGGAGTCTGCAGGGAGCGGTGGGGGTCTGCAGGGAGCAGCTCTGCGGGCCGGATAAAAAAGTCAGCCGGGCCATATACGGCCCGTGGGCCGTACTTTGCCCATCCCTGGACCAGAACATAACATTAAATGGTAATCTCCTTTCATTCTGGATTTGTGTGGCACCCCCTGATCAACAACTGGAACTCCTAGGTACTACTTCAAAGTAGAATCTTCAAAGCAATCCCTTGCCTGCCATCCAACTCCACCTGGCACACTGGTATGGCATGAAAGGGTCAGAGCATCCCACATTATCAGAGCAATCTTTGACTAAACGCTTTACCTCCACATTATTCCATGACCCTACAGTCGTTTATTTGAGCTGATGTTGGTTTTTGACTTGCATAAAGAGGTCCTCCTAGTTCTATCATTCCTAATGCGCCTGCAGGAAGTGGCATCTTAAAGATGATGGCCCAAGTAACTGACACCACCATCCTTCCTCTCCCCAACCTGGTGGCACAGAGGGGCGCATATTACTATTCAGCCAATAGCATAGGAATTAAGAGGATGGCAAACATTCAGCCAAGATGAGATTTCTGAACTGGAGCAGAGAAGCTAAGACAAAAGCTAGCAATAACACTTAACCCAGACCTACAAAGCAGAGTTTAGGGGCAGATTCTTTACAAGTATATGCACAATTACTGTTATTAATTGCCTATTCAGGTTAACAACTGATTTTGAGTAAAGTTGCACCTACAATTATAGTATGTGTGGAAATCTAGTAAACATTTACAAATTGCAGATGTGTGTGTGATCAGTCATTTGGCCCCATTCTGCAAGTTCTGACATGGCTTAAGAGCATCCAATAGAAAAGGAAAAAGTAGCATAAAAGTGTATTTTATAATTAAATGCTCAGTGTTGTCCTAAATCTGCTCACACTGAAGTCTCTGGGAGTTTTACCACCCACTACAGTGGGATATGATCAATTTTGTTTTGGAAAAAAAGTTAATGGAAAAAACTGGCCTTTTAACTATGTTTTTGTGAGAAAGTTTCCACTTTGAAAATTTTCAAAACTTTGTTTTTGTGGGGGAAAACAATTCCACTTTATATACGCACACATGCGTAGCGAAAGCATGCGCATTTTCTCTATCCAAATAAAATTATATGTCACGTATAGTTTTAATCCTTGTCATTTCTCAAAGAATCACAAAAATCACAGCCTTAACCTCTGATGTGGCATTCTTCACTAGTTCCCCTCTTCTTGGAAGTGGATGAAAATGAGCAACAGCAATCCCACCCCCTTAAAAAAAAAACAGCAGCAATAGTAAATTTTAGGTTTCCTTATGATTTGATATTTGAAGTGTCTCCATACTTGTCTTTTCTGCCCAATATGTGAAGAAATTCCAGCAGCTCCCGAGAGCACCTTAAGTAATAGAGATTGGTACAGGACCTTAAAAAGCAGCAATCCCTCCCTTTTTGAAGAGTGTGAAGGTTAGAACCCTGATTTTCCAGCACCTGCTCCTGGAGAAACTCTTAGACGGGAAAGTCAGCAGCTCTCCTGGGTAAGAAGTTTAGTTTGGAGCGGCACAAAATGTATTAGCTCTGCAAAAATACCAACCGATTGGGCCAGGGTTGTTTTATTTTAATTTTAAGTCTAAGGAAATGTGCTTTTTTTTTTAAATAAAGTTTCCCTCAAGATTAAGCTGGGGCACTCTCAGACTTTATACTTCCTGTTGGATCACGGCTCAAATCTTCAGTTCTTGAATGCATTATTATAGTTCATTTATTCCTGCACTGTTGTATACCAAAACTTATAAAAGTAGTATTTAGTTTTCAGGCACCATTCAAGTATCTGGTGTAGCTACATATTAGGGCTATCTTAACATGTTAGAGAAAAAATCCAGTTGAGTTAGCAATGCATTCCCCCAGCCCACCCTTATGGGTTTTCCCCTCATGCTTGCAAACACAAAATTTTCCTCTCCATGACCAGTGGTGCAGGAGGAATGTAGTGTTATCACTAAGACAAAAGACTGGGAGTTGTGACTGACATACATCCCCGCTCTGTTCAGGGGTTGGCAGTTCACACCCTTCTGTATAGTAGGGCTATTGCCACTTGCATCATCTGGCATTTGCCAGGGCATCAGTTCGCTCACATCATGTTAACGGTGCTTTAAAAAAAAAAGTTCCAAAACATTGTGGGATGATGTGGGCCATTTGCATTCTTACTAGCCAATCTAAGGCTATTTCTACACTAGAAAAGTTAAGTCGACTTAAAGTGGACTTCGTTAAGTCGACCTAACCACCCTTAAGTTGACTTAATAAAGTCTACTTAAGGGTTACTCCCCGTCCACACCGTCCTTGAGTCGACTTAAGGGTTAAGTCAACTTAATGAGTGGTAGTAACAAAGTCGACTTAAGCTTTCATTAAGTCGACTTAAGGAATTTCTTAAGTTGACTTAAGGAAAGCCTAGTGTGGACGTGGCTTAATTTAAGTCAACTTAAGCCTCCTTAAGTTGACTTAAATTGCCAGTGTAGACACAGCCTAAGAGCTTAATAAAATCGAAGTTCACAAACCAGCTTTAACCTTCGATGCATTAGAAAACTGGTAGCCATCAGCATGCCAGTGTCGAGAGCCGAAACACACAACTAGTCTACCATTCCTATTGAATGACAGGTGGGTCTGCCATCAACAAAACATGTTTTAGGTCTTGCTTATAAAAGCTACTGTTGACATGTGATATCTGTGTTTGCAACAGGCGAAGATCTACCATTGGCTAAGACACTGGTTCTGAAACAGAAGAGGCACATCATTAGCCCAAGGCAGAATCTGATTGACACCAAGAGCCACTTTTGTGGAACTAAAGAACAAAATGTCTGCTGCAACTAATCACTGATGCATAGCCTGCAAACACATCCTGCTCTCTGCTGTGCTGAGATGATTCAAGCAAGCACAGGTTGGTGTCGATGCTGCAGAGCACTACTCAAGGTGAAGCTGAGGTGGTGTTAAGTGGTTAATTTCAATGCTGATGTAAAAATCCAAATAGCCAACACACAAAAGAGATGAACAGCCACAAACATCGAAGGAGTTAGAATCAGATACTTCCCTTTCCTCAGGCTTCTTGGGCGAGTTCAAGCTACCTAAGTTTTTTTGCAGTCAGCCATGCCCTATTGCAACGTACCACAACATACACAGTGACTTATCCAATATATAGTAGCCTCATAAACATTAAGGTCAGAAAGGACAATCGTGATCATGTAAGGCTTATGTCATAAGCTGATCTCCTACACATTGCAAGCCACAGAACGTCATCTACCCACTCCTGTGACAGACCCATAACCTCTGGTTGAGTTAATGGAGTCCTCAAATCATGATATAAAGACTTCAAGGAGAAGTGATTTGAAAATGAAAGCAAGGAGACAATATTAAACAAATCTTGGGCTTTCTTTGTGAAGGAGAGCGGCACACAAGGTACATCTGCAAACACTGAGGAGACACAGAGAAAAAAGGAGAAGCAATGACACGAGATTATTACTTTGTTAGCCTCATGGACAGATGCACAAGCGTACCCCCTCCCCAGTCCTTCTAGAATGTAGGCACGTTAGACTGTTTGAATTCTACAGAACCCTCAAGAGACATGTTACAGTACTTCAGAAACGGCAGCTCATCTGTCTCTTTGCCTGTTAATTCTTAAAATAATTTCAACATTCACCTAAAGATAATCATTAAGAAGTCTAACCAGTTCATGATTTCCTTACCAGAACCTAATACACAGATAAGAAATATCTCATGAGGTTTATCTGCCCTACTTCTACCACTTTGGGGCACCTTCTTACCCCAGCTTATCAGATTCCTCGATCTATTCGCTCACACAGGTTGCACCATGTGAAAGTATTGGACATGCTGCAAGAGCAGTCCTTATACCACCATGGTTTCAGAACCATCAAATCAGAGAGCAAGCCAACCCCAGACATCAGCAGAATAAATCTTTTCTAGCTCTTTTTCAAGTTTTAAAACCTGTTCCCCATTTCCTCGGGTTAATATTACTGACACATTCATCATTCCGAGGTCTTACCACTGGAAGCAGAGTCCTTAAGCGACTGTGCCTGCTGTTGTCTGACTCCTTTCTGGATTCGTCTTGTGGCCCACTAGTCAAGAGAAAAAAAAAGTTTGCATTTAAGAGATAGTGTCTGGTGTTATAACATTTGCACAACATTAAAAGAACTTCTGAGACAGTATGAGGTACTTCCCTTGAAACCCATCTGCCTGAAACTCTCTTCACTGGACAAACTACCATATGCACCACCTGTAAACCAATTTTGTTCCTGTTCTCAAGTGTCTTGGTACAGATAAAATCCTGCCAGCAATAGTCAGTGGAATCAGCCAATAGTTCTAGACCAGAGGTCCCCAAACTGTGTGGGGCACAGCGGGGCCCAGACCAACAGAGAGGGAATTCCACCAGTCCCCCTCAACCCATAGCTCTCCCCTGGTCCCACCCCCAGCTGCAGTCCTGGCCTTGGCCCCAATCACAGCTCCACTACCAGTCCCAGCCCCACCACCAGCTGCAGCTCCAGCCCTAGCCTAACGCAGACAGGGATGGGAGGGGACACAATGTAAAGAGTTTGGGGAGCACCATTCTAGGCTCACTCTGCCAACCTCAATAGAACAGAATGCCAATTCACAAGGAGTACAATTCATCACAGGATTTTAAGTTTCACTGGTCCTCAGCAATCCAAGCAGAACGGAAACCATGCAGTCAAAAGCCTTGCCCCAGCTGCCAGTATGTTATTTCATTAGAACCTCTTCTGAGAGAGTGTGTGTGGGTGTGTGCACACGCATTAGCAGAGGAGGGAATATTCTTCTATCCTTTTTGGCAACAGAAATAAGCTAGATAGTGAGACCACACTAAATGCTCCGAGTTCAGTGTAAGAGAATCCCTGGTTATCTTTCATTAAAGCAAAGACATGATTTACAAGCACAATGTGTTAGAGATACTGCCTACTAGGTGAACATGATACTGGGGACCAAACTGTCCAACTAGTGATCAGAGAGAAATACTGACCCCTACCTTATTTTGCATAAGAAAAGATAGCAATCTATAAAGCAAGCAGATAGCATCTCATTTGGAAGCATTCTTGATAGCGTTAAATATTACTGCTGTACTGTTTTAGATAAAGCAAAGTCCATGTTAGAGGAAGACTCAGATATGTCTGAACACATCAGAAGTCAGTAGCATGACCCTGAAAACAGGATATTGAGACACGCATCTGCAGCATTTGCAAAATTACAACATCATGATGTATAGCAAAGCTTTCCAAGAGAGACAGAGGATCTTCAATCAAGGCAAATAAAAATTGAAGCTACAATTGAAGCTATAATGTGAAGCTACAGCTAAGATATGCTCATCTGTCCTTCACACAAGATACACAGCATTCCTCAAAAAATGCTCTACAATAGTCTGATCTGGGAACTCCATAGTTCCTACAAGATCTACTACCTCACAACAGAGACTGGATTAAACAAGACTGAAAAGTACTTGATGGGGAACACCAAAGGAAGTGACTCATCCTTTTCTTGAATTCATGCCTCGGAAGGAGGAATATTTACTATGAAAATAAAAGTATTACTTTGTTCCACAACCTAGTCACAAACAAGGCATCAGAATCATGCTTAAAACACTCATTACAGTAATTCAGTATAGACCGGACCATTTTGTAGCTTGACACGAGACAAAGGGGGAAATATTCCACCTGGACACAAGTATCCAGGAAATGCTCTGTGCCAAGCTGTTTCTTGAAACAGGAGAAATATTGGTAGATGTTGGCAAGCTTGGATTCCCAGCCCCCTTTCTTGTGCTTGTTTCAAGAAGTTGGCGGGGGCGGGGAAGAACCACAACCCACAGTGAAGCAGATTTTTCAAGTCTGCTCTCTGATCTGTCCACACAAGTTGCGACACTTTCCAGAGCAGCACTTCTCAGTCTGTGAACTGGGAATGTGTAGCCTCACATAGCTAATATTTTGCAAGTCAACAGCTGGGGTAACCTAAGAAAGGGGTTGGGACAGATATGGCTGTTTCTTGCACCATCCTGGACAAACCTTATTGAATTAAGTTCACTGTGTGTTAAGAGTGGGTCCTTTAGAGTGCCACACTCGCCACCAAAAAAAAAATCTCCTCCCCTGCCATCAAAAAAAAAAGCGGCAGCTCTTTCAGCAGTGTTGGAAGGAGCAGGGAAGAGGGAGAGACAGCAGAGCTGGAGAGAGAGAGAGCACCGCCATCTCTCTCTTCCCCCCCACACCTCCAAAAGTGCCACTGGCAGCAGCTTTTATTTGGCAGCGGAGGTTGGAGGTTCTTAAGCACACCACGCTGGCTGCCAAAAGGAGCTGCGGCAGCTTTTGATGGCCAGAGCCCGGCACGCTCTGAGCAGCGGCGGCATGGGGTCCTTTGCCCCAGCACTCTTAGGCACCAGCGGCAAAAATCACAGGCGTCATGGCAACCTGGCGCCTTGGATTTGTCAAGGCCTGCACTGCACAGAATAGATGTTTTCAGAGAACTATCCACAATGGTTACGTCTACACTGGCAAGTGAGTTCAAATTAAGGAGGCTTAATTCGAACTAACTAAAGCCATGGCTACACTAGGCTTTAGTTAGTTCGAATTAAGGGCTTCCTTAATTCAAACTAATAAGTTTGAATAGGGTATTCGAACTAAGGGGTTAATTCGAACTAACTAGTTCGACTTAGCCAATGTGGCCATGTTAATTCGAACTAATTTCTTAGTTCAAACTAACCGGCCATTGAAATGAATGGGGATCGCTAATTCTAAATAAGTTTTCCTAGTTCGAATTAAGCTCATTTGAACTCATTAAAATTAGTTTGAATTAGTTAGTTCGAACTAACTAATTCGAACTAATTTTAGCAAGTATAGACATAGCCAATGACTGCAAGCTTTCTTTCTTTGTGGTAATTTATACCCCAGCATTTTGTACATATAGTTGGCATTTTTTACAAGGAACATTACTTTGCATTTATCAAGATTAAATGTGATGTGTCATTTTCTTGCCTACTCACTCAGGTTTTGAGATCCCTTTGCAACTCTGCTTTCAATTTAACTATCCTGTGTAGTTTTGTATCATCAACATTTGCCACCTCTCCATTTACCCCTTTATCCAGTTCATTTATGAATATATTGCTATTTACTTCTCTGCACTGTGAAAACTGAACGTTTATTCCTACCCTTTGTTTCCTATCTTTTAACCAGTTACTCATCTATGAAAGGACCTTCCCTTTTAGCCCATGATGCCTTTGGTAAGGGATGTTATCAAAGATTTTATGAAAGTAAAAGTGCACTAAATCCACTTGTCCAATTTGTTGACCCTCTCAAAAGAACTCTAATAGATTGTAAAGGCAATCAAGCTTCACCAAAAAAAGGCCACGTTGACTCTTTCCCAACACATTGTGTTCATCTGTGTGTCTGATAGGCCTGTTCTTTACTATACTTCCAACTGATGTACCTGCTACTGAAGGTGATTAAAGACACAAACTGTATAAAGATACAACAACAGAGTCAGAAAGCTGCTTGTTCTGAGGCAAGACTGTTGGGCAGGTGAAGCAATGGCTATTATTTCTATGCCTTGACTACAGACATTCTATAGTTAGCTGCTATATAAATTTAGAGCTATACCTAAAGCATTAGCCAAATCAGAGCATTCTTTTTCAGAAAGCTGTTCTTCCTTCAGCACAAATCAAACTCTGCTTCATGCTAATGAAAGTCAAATATGTACATGCATGAGAGAATATCATTATATGTCACAAGGCGGTCTTTCATCAACAAACTTTCCTTCCTCATCTTTGTAACAAGTACCTTAGAGAGTGACACGTCACGCTAAAAATTGTAAAAAGTAATAAGAATTTATGTTTTAAATTAGTACATTTTACTTTCACGTCTTTGTGCGTTAGCTCAACAGTGCATGTGTGAGAGTTTCCATAATCTCTGGGAAGCATACCCTTAAAAAAAAAAAATTATTAAAACTCAAAAGGAGAAAACCACTCTGTTTGCCCTATGTTTTGCAACCCCCATTCCTACCTCTAAATCTAGTTTTTAAACTAATTTCGACTTTGGCTTTCCTTCAGCACCTATTGAGACATGCTACAAGGCTAGACCGCAAGTTATCAGAAACAGTTTAAAGGCTTTCCACAGTGCTCTTTGAAAATCTAGTAGGGCTAGCACAGGAAATTAGGTCTTGTTGCTTGGTTAAAACTGAGCAAAGAAACAGCTACCATTAAAGGCTAACAGTAGTGATTGGTCATTACTCCTCAAGAAATCAAAGACCAGAGAAGTTCTCAGAAGCACTGCATTAGAAATATCAGTCCTTGTTCCAGCTATCTGTTCAGGATTCTGGCAGGTTGTATTTGGACCAGATGTTTGCATGCAAGTTTTGAAAGCTTCTTTTGGGGGCGGTGGGACACTCGATACCAACTGAAATGGTTCTTTAAAATCCCTTGCAATGCAAATAATATGGTGGTGTCTAATGCAACAGAATCTGGAAGTGAAGTCAGCTAGGTTGGTTTGGGTTTTTTGGGTGGGGTTTGGGGTTTTTTTGCATTGTGGATGGGGGGGGTTGGCGAAAAAGCCACCACTGGCCCATGTCTCTTTAGTTATACAGCAAGGGTAGGTGCATTAGGATTTAAAATAACGAACAGACAGACCCCTAGCTCTATTAGAAGCCATGGCAAGTGGGAGTTATAAGAGCGCTTAAGGGTATTTTCTGAATTTAAGGAGTTAAAGGTTTTGAAATTTCAAACAAAAAAAAAATCCACACTTAGACCAGTTTGGGAAAGCCATTTTAAATAGCAAATGAACTCTTAGCCTTAGTGTGCCCCATAAAACTGATGGCAATTTCACATATTGGTGACAATTGCTAATAACAACAGGTAATACTAACAAATGACAGTCATTATAATTTACAGACATGCCAAGTAGTCTCATTGGCTTCTACAGTACTGCTCACATGAGTGAAATTAAGCATGTGCATAGATGTCTTGCAGAGCTGGGGCTTGGTTTACTGCAGCCATGACAAAGTTGTTTTTTCTTCTTGTTCTGAAAGCCAATCAAGCTCTTGCAAGATACACACCTCTGTTTTATATACTAGACTAATCTCCAAAACAAACCCCTTATTACTGTTCTAGCTGGCACAATCTCTTATAACTAAAAGTAATTCTGCACAACTCTGAATTCCTATCTCTGTGTGCTAGAGAGGCCTAAGATGATGAAAACCAAGTAGTTCAAGGTGTTTGCTGATGCTGTCCAGTAGTGGTGTGTAAATAATGGGTTTCAGTTTACTGCAATTCTCTCTCTCCTGGTCAAATGATGTATTTTTGCTTTGACAAAAACAGGACATTTTGTTTTGATTTTGACTATTTAAATATTTTCAACAACACTGAATTAAATTTTAAAATAATAAGTTGTTTTAAGCCAAACATTGAAAATGTTTTGTTTTCAACATACCAAAATATTTCATTTTGTTGGGGGCATTTTTGGATAGGGATTGTTTCCACTGAAATGGTTTGGCAAAACCGACAGGAATTCACAAAATGTTTTAGTGCTAGGGAAACAGCTAGGCTTCCACCAAAAAATTTCACCGTCATATTATTCACTAAAACCACGCTTGGGGAAGCAAGGTGTATTCATTCACCAGTATTATAAGCCACATGAAGATTCATATGTTTATACCAGTTAATACAGAGAACATTTTTGTTGTTCATACCTGTGAAAAGACAGGTTACAATCTGCATAAAATTTAAGGCCAGATGGGACCATTGTGATCTAGTCCAGTGGTTTTCAATTTTTTTTTCCACAGGACCCAGCTGAAAAAGATAATTTATGCCCACAACCCAAAACAGTTACATCTTTCAGCAATGCTTTCCAGTCTTTGGTGGCAGCAGCAGAGTGCGCCGCGACCCAGTACCTGAGGATCTGTGACCCACTATGGGGTCCTGACCCATGGTTTGAAACCCACTGATCTAGTCTAACCTGCATGGCACAGACCACAAAATTTCACAAAGTGCTTCCTGCATTAAACTCATAGCTTCTGGTTGAGCTTTTCAGAAAAATACCCAATCTTAAAATATTAAGTAACATCAAAAAACATGATAACTGCATCTGTAGGCAAGTTGTTCTCATGGGCTATGTCTACACTTACTAAAATTAGTTTGAATTAGTTAGTTCGAACTAACTAATTCGAACTAATTTTAGTTAGTTCGAATGAGCTTAATTCGAACTAGAAAAAATTAGTTTGAACTAAGCAAGTGCCATTCATGGCACTTGCTTAGTTCGAATTAGCGATCCCCATTGATTTCAATGGGCTGGTTAGGTCGAACTAAGAAATTAGTTCGAACTAACAAGGCCACATTGGTTAATTCGAACTAGTTAGTTCGAATTAACCCCTTAGTTCGAATACCCTATTTGAACTTATTAGTTCAAATTAAGGAAGCCCTTAATTCGAACCAACTAAAGCCTAGTGTAGCAATCACTTTAGTTAGTTTGAATTAAGCTTCCTTAATTCGAACTAACTTGCCAGTGTAGACATAGCCATGATTATTACACTCACTATTGAAGGTTTGAGTTATTTCTAATCTGAATTCCTCTAATTTCAGCTCCTAGTTGACACTAGATAAATTTTATGCCTTTGACTGCTAGACTAGTAAACCCTCTCTTAGAAGTTGTCCATGATTATGTCACCTCCAAAGTGTCTCTTGGATAAATGGAGTGAGAGACTGAGCAGCTCAATCTATGTCAGGTTTTTCAAGTGCAAGATCATTTTTGTAGCTCCTTTCCAAACCTCATCTAATCTGTCTCCGTTATTTCTAAAATGAGACCAGAACTGGACACAGTAATCCAAGACTAGTTTCATTAGTATCACACACAGAGGTAATGCCTCCTTAGTTGTATTCAATATTCCTGTTTACATATCCAAGGATAAGCTTTTCTCATCCCTGCCACAGCATCGCCAGCCCACATTCAGCTGGTTATCCCTTCAGGGCCCGCCTCCTCCCCCCCCCCCCCCACCCCTACAATGCCTTTTTGGGTCACTAGTTTCCAAGCAACCATCCCTCAGCCTATCAACACAACCTACATTCTTAGATCCTACAAGGTATCAACTTGCAGCTTAAAATAGCTAAAAATGTGTATTACTCAAGGAAGGCCAGTTTACTCAGTTACCCAGATTGCTCTGTACAACTAGAAGAGTGGTAAACAGCAGATCAATCTGTGTCATTGCAAATGTTAATCTTCTATCAGATCACTAAAAGAAAACATTAAATAGCATTGGGCCAAGAACAGATCACTATGGGATCCCCTCTAACAACAACTCTTTTGGATGACATTTATTTAACATTACTTTAACATCTGCCAATTTTTAAAAGCCATTTAATAGGTGCTATTTTTTTTGGCATAGCACTTTTTAAAAGAAGAAAATTCAGAATGTTGTGTGGTATCAAGTCCAACTTCTGGAAGACATTTGAGTACATTATCTCAACCAAACTGGTAATATCAGAGACCAGCACCAAGTTTAATAAGATCCATTGTCTATAAAACTCATGTTAACTGGCATGAACAGAGACAGCATGATTTACCGATTGCTTCCCAGTAAGTTCTTCCACAATTTCACCCTGGATCAATGTCAAGCTAAACAGCTTATGGTTACCCAGATCATCCCGGTTAATGTTTTTAAAGAGGTCGATATAACATCAGCTCCTCCAGAACTTCACACTCATTCTACCTTCAACCTACCCCTAAAGAGCACTTGGCTGAAGAAGTAGATTCCAATAGTGAAGGAAGATGACAGACAAAGATAAGGAGGTCAGCTCATATGCCCACCCCGCCCAGAGGATGATGGGAAGCTAAATTGCTACTGAGCACTCAGTAAATTGCACATGTGGCCATCGTTACAAGTACTGTAAGGTTTTATGTGCCAATTGACTGAAGTACAGTGCAGCAGGGGCTGCCAGGAATTTACATCACCTGGAGTCTGATTAGTGGCATGTATTCAGGCGCCAGGGGCCACATCGGATGCAAGGCATTACAAAATTAAGCTCCTTACCTACCCGCCTCCTCCCCAAGAATGCCTCACTTTCTCTAGAGTCCTGTGGCACTTTTCAAGACTAACAGAAATAAATCTGTTAGTCTTTAAAAGTGCCACAGGATTCTGTTGTTTTTCTGCAAGAGACTAACATGGCTACCCCTTTGGAACCTCACTTTCTCTAGGTAAGGCAAGAGTGTTTTGTTAAGCATCGCCTTGAGAAAGTGCTCCACTGAGCATCAAATCTGAATATTTCCTGAGCAACTGCTTCAGTACTTATCCATTGCCCAGGATTAGTTAGACCAGTGGTTCTCACTAAGGGTACCTATACACCTGGAAGTACACAGAGGTCTTCTAGAGGTACATCAACTCATCTAGATATTTGCTTAATTTTACAACAGACTATATAAAAAGCACTAACAAAGTCAGCACAAACTAAAATTAAAAAACAACAGATAGTGACTTGTTTATACTGTTCTACGCATGACACTAAAATGTTAAGTACAATATTTATATTCCAAAGATTTATTTAATAATTATATGGTAAAAATGAGAAAATAAGCAATTGTCCAGTAACAGTGTGCTGGGACACTTTGGGATTTTTATGTCTGATTTTGTAAGCAAGTAGTTTCTAAGTGAAGTGAAACATGCGGGGAACGTAAGACAAATCAGACTCCTGAAAGGGGTACAGTTAACTGGAAAGGCTAAGAACCACTGGGTTAGACAATCTATTTATGATGTAACATAACATGCCTGCTGGGCCTGTACCATCCTGGTTTATACTCCATTATACATGGCATTTCTGTACATTGTTTGATCAAAACAATAAAAAACATAAGTTGACCTTCTGTTGAAAAACACAAAAGTTATTTAGGAAATACAGGCATTGGACAGGCATAAAGGTCAGCAAGACAGAGACAGATTCAAGATTCATAGCTGGTCCCACCCTAAACTATGGCTCATAAGCAGCTTGGCACAGATAACTGTTGTCAGTGTTGTTAAAAAGAAGAGAAAGGCAGAACACTACCACATTGTGCAGTCAAAGATACATGATGTTCTTTTCCTTCCCCATCCTGGGATTGGATTTCAGCCTCAGAATATCAGCAAACCACAGGAGTGTCAAGAATTCCTCTGTGGGGGTTTTAGAATAATCACTGGCTGTTTGGGTTTTTACATTCACCGTTTAGTATTATGATATAACAAGTGCGATTGAGCACAACGGCAGAAGAACATTTGAGCAAGGAAACTAAAATGGTTCAGACAGTTTTTGATTCAGACTAGCATGAAATTATTCTGACTACCAGAGCATTTACTGGACCAATGGAAGATGCGACAGACTGAATGTCACCCCAGGGGCAAAGCTGTCCTAATTTAGGCTTGTAAAGCATACAGCATTCCCAGGAATTCAGTGTTCCCTAGTCTTGACTCGCCAGCCTTTGACAGACGAGAGAACTCACCCTCTGGAGTTAGAGAAACAGAAACATTCAAGGAGACCTGTGTATGCAGGAGTCGCAGCAGAATTACTGCTGCAGATTAGCATCTTTTTCCAGAAAACACCCTTACCAACACCAAAAAACCCGACGTGTCCTTTGTATTAAGCATGCAGTGTTCAGGGCCACCGACTTACCTCCAGCGTTTTCACTAAAAGTCTCATGTAGAGTTCAGAAATGCCCAGCGACATCCCGAACACCGATGGCAACAGGATCAGGGTAAACACCAGCGTGAGCCAGACGGACAAGACCTGGACTACAGCAGAGCCCAGGTCCTCCATGATCGCTGCAGCCCCTGCTCCACTTGAGAGCCAACCCCACTGCTTCCTGGATCCCTGCTGGCGGGGGAAAAACACGCTCAGAAACCCAGCCCAGTCCTCGCCTTCCTCCGCCCTTCCCGGCTCCGCCCCCTTAACTATGTCTGCTCCAGACTAGAAGAGCCAGAGGCAGCACACGGCGTCAAGAGCAGACCCACTCTTCAGGGGAAGGGCAAATGCACGGCAGAAATGGGGCGGGTTGGGTCAAGGAGCCGGAGAGATCAGCCAAGGAATGCCAGGGGATATGGACACCGAGAAGGAGCACATGGTCCCCTTGAATCTCAGAAAACTGGAGGGATTCAAATGAGTAACTGGGAAGGGAACCCAGTTTGCCTTGCAGCTGGGAGGGGATGCTAGTGGCATTGATCAGGGTGATGCAGAAACAAGGCGGATGAGGTAACATGAGTTTCAGTCCCACACTGCATGTGCCTCTGGTTCTGGGAAGCCAGCAAGCAGGAGAGCCCAGAAAAGAGACACACGGTGGTGGCTTTTCCCACTTTATTTGTCTATATTTTGCTTTCAACCGCACAAGTGAAAGAGAAGAGTAATAGGACACTTTTTTTAAAACCGTGTTAAAAATCTAGCCAATTTCAAAGAAATCCTCAAGCACTTTAAAAGTAGTTTCAGGTGCTAAAGCTACCCCACTCACACACATATACCAGGTTTAATGACAGCCTCTTTTTTTAAAAAAAAAAGTTTTTCCCTCTCCCCCATCATCTCCCAGGTCCATATGAAGAAACAAAAGAAATGCCATTAGACTTCATGCAGCGTTATCAACTGCACGCGTTTTTAAAGAGTTCCCTTGGCTCACTCATGTGGGGTCATTTCGAGGCAGAGAGGTTTTCGGGTCAATTGTTGTCCAGCCTGAGGTCCCTGCTCTAAGCTGGGATGGGATGGAGGCAAGAACTGTTTAAAGAGCCACAGCAGAACTAGAGTTTGCTAAAAAAAATCTTTTTTTTTAAAAAAAAGGCAGTAAAATAAGACCAACCTGATATCTGAGAACATGAGTTTTAAATGGACTGCTAAGGTAACTGCCAACCATTCAGCTTGTAGCTTGAACAGTAGCTGTTTAATTTTAGGTTTTTTTAAGACCAAACCTTCAGATTGTTTTGCAATTATTAAAGATAGAAGCAAATGCCTAAGCACTAAGCAAAACAGCCCAGGTTCCCTTAATACATTTCATTTTAACTAGGTATGCAGTTAACTCAGCTTTTAAATAATCAACTTCTGCAACCCTACTAATCGTTTTTAATCTTTACCTAGAGTAGTACAACAACCATATAATCCTTTACCTGGCTCAGGGTTTCCTAAACAAAGAGCACAAAGGAGAAAACATGCCGGTGGAGAGCTGGCACATATATATTTCCTGCTCTAATCAAGCCAGGGGACAGGAAAAGTTCTACCAACGTTTGTATACCATAATTCACTTAGCAGAGAGACCGTTTTACCATAAACTTTGTATTACTACAACCCCCCGACTCGGCCTGACTTCTTTGGAATAGTAGTCTTCCTTGTGCAAACGAGAAATGCAACAGGAGAGAGAGTAAAGGAAAGAAATAAATTAAAGATAACTGCAACTGCAGCCATCAGGATAATAATGAAACATGATTAATCACAATGAGTAAAAAAAACTGTGTGTTTAAACAGAGGATTTTTCATTTGCACATCTTAAAGCACATTGTGAAGGTAATTAAGGTAGCATTATTTACAATTTACAGCATGCATACTGACGCCCAGAGACATTACTAAGTGACTTGCTCAAGGACACACAGTAAATCTATGTCTGAACTGGCGATAGAGCCCACATCTCCTGCCCAAAAAGAAGAAGAGATCACTTTACCATCAATTCTTAGAGCATTGGTTCGAGAAGTTCCCTAGGACACAGTGGCAAAGACCTGATGTGATGAAGAAAACAGAGGCCCAGATTTGCAAAGGTTTTTAGGCTTCTAATTTCCATTGAAACCAATCAATGTTAGTGAGGAGTCTAAGTATCCTTGGCTATGTCTACACTTACTAAAATTAGTTTGAATTAGTTAGTTCGAACTAACTAATTCGAACTAATTTTAGTTAGTTTGAATTAGCTTAATTCGAACTAGAAAAAATTAGTTTGAACTAAGCAAGTGCCATTCATGGCACTTGCTTAGTTCGAATTAGCGATCCCCATTGATTTCAATGGGCTGGTTAGGTCGAACTAAGAAATTAGTTCAAACTAACAAGGCCACATTGGTTAATTCGAACTAGTTAGTTCGAATTAACCCTTACTTCTAATACCCTATTCGAAGTTATTAGATCGAATTAAGGAAACCCTTAATTCGAACTAATGAAAGCCTAGTGTAGCCATGGCTTTAGTTAGTTCAAATTAAGCTTCCTTAATTCAAACTAACTTGCCAGTGTGGACATAGCCCTTGAGAATCTGAGCAAGAGTATCTGCTCACTTTTTACCAGGCTTTCTGTGTTGTGTCTTACACTGTCTTTTCCTTCCACCCACCACCCTGATCCTTCACATTTAGTCAAGTTGGTTGGACCCTTGCTGTTTGTTTCCTCCAAGGTTTAAAAACCCCACATTGCTGATCGTTGCCATGGAGTGTGGCCCACCCAAGCAGAGACTCCCTCAGACACTGTACCTTGCCCAAAGTCACACAAGAGTCCATGTCAGATCTGGGATCCTCTTTTTCTTAGTCTTTACGCCTGCACCACAAGATCACATTTCTGTATTAGTGATTCCACGTAGCCTTGTGTATAGTGGAGCCAACAATTCAGCTACAGGAAAGCTGATCGTTTTTCTCTGTTTGAATGGTTATTAATTGGCAAAGGTAGCTTTTATGAGAGAATTTTCGGAGAATGTAAGATGGACAAAGGAAAGTAGTTATGTGTGAGAAGATTAATACCAGAAATTACACAAGGAAAAATGTATACCTGGATTCACTATCATTTTTAAAAGTAAGCAATTTAAAATACATATCTATAATTAACAAATCCATGGGCACCAAGTACTTCACAGAGGTCTGTAGACACACCTCAGTGAGTTTGGTGATGTGGAAGCTTGTCAGCTAGTATTTCAACAGAGACCACCAACTCATTTCAAACGAACTACCAGCCACCCTTCAAATTGTAACTTGTGCCCCGAATCTTGATTGATTTCAAGCCAGCAGTATATATGCAACAGGCTCTCTCCCCCATTTCCAGTCCTCTGAGTCATACAAGGGCTGAAGTCTATTAATATCTTTGGCTATGTCTACACTTGTAAATTTAGGTCGACTTAGCTAAGTCGACTTAACAAAGTCGACTTTAAGTCGACTTTGTTAAGTCAACTTAGCATGTCCACACCTAAATTTTAAGTCGACTTAGGGGGGACCCTACAAAATCGACCTAGAGCATCCACACTGGATGCCTAGGTCGACTTGTAGGGGCTAGGGGGACCTTGGACAGGTCCACAGTGGCAGAGGGGGCACCCCTTGCCAAGTGCCAGGAGGCTCAGCCTTTGCCCCATTGTACTTGCATACAATGGGGCAAAGAGGGACAGGGACCCTGGCAGGGCATAGGGACAGGGTGGGCAGAGCTCTGCCCTGCCCTGTGGGGGGCATGCCAGGCTCTCCCTGTGCCACCCCCCTGGCAGGGAGGGCAGTGGGGGAGTCCTGGAGAGCCCTAAGTGAACTTAGAGTCAACTTAGAGCTACTCCACATCTACACTGGCTTAAGTCGACTTTCTAAAGTCAATTTAAGCCAAAAGTCAACTTTAAACTAGGTTTTAAAAAGTCAACTTAATTTTCCTTAAGTTGACTTGCACTTAAGGAAAGTGTAGTGTAGACGCAGAGTAAATTAAGTCGACTTAAGGAAGCTTAAGTCAATTTCATTTACAAGTGTAGATGCACCCTTTGAGACAGAAGAAAAATTCTGATGATCTATAGATTATTTTTAAATACAGCAGAAAAAAACAACAATTACTTGCAATAATGCATCACACAGGAATCGCAGGTTCCTTTTCTAGCGTAATGATCTGGTTAATGTGTGTACCACTGCTCTTGACATGATGGAATCAGAACGGGCCAAATGCAAGTCATAGCCCCTATACTGCTAGCAATATAATCGATTCTCCTTTAGCTCAAGTGGCATACACCTTTGTTTTTTGAAGCACACAGAGTACTGGTTCTGTCCCACTGCCTGGTCAGCCAAAGCATGATGACAGCCATGACATTTTTAGCAGGCCCAGACTGTTTTATTTTTTTTCCTGGATGTCACATGCTCAAGCATTATTAGCCACTGTGAGTACCTTGAATAGGATAAGTGCACCATAAGTAGAGAGGTGAAAATGCAAACACAAGCTGCTATTTTAGTACCACACACTCCTTGGATCATTCTTTTATTAGTGGTTCACAACCAGCTACACATACTGCTGGGGGTACACAGAGCTCTTCCAGGGGTACGTTAACTTAAGTGTTTGTCTATTTTTACAGCAGACTACATAAAAACACTAGTGGAGTCAGTATAAACTACAATTTCATACAGACAATGACTGGTTTGTAGTGTTCTATATAGTATACACTGAAATGTAAGTACAATATTTATGTTCCAGTTGATTTGTTTTATAATTATATGGTGAAAATGAGAAAATAAGCAATGTTTATAGTGTGCTGTGGTACTTTTTATGTCTGAGTTTGTAAGCAAGTCTTTTTTTAAGTGAGATGAAACATAGGGGTAACAGGTACACAAGACAAATCGAACTCCTGCAAGTGTAATCTGCTGTAAGTGTAACAGTAATCTGGAAAGGCTGAGAACCACTGGAGTAGATCATCAATACTGAAGCTGAGAGAAATCAATTCTGCTTTTGAATTGCTCTTGGAATCATCTTTTTCTCTAGGTACAGTAGGGACAAATATGCCTAGTCATTTGACAGTGTCCTGTTAATTACAGAGCTGGTGGAAAAGCCCTATAATAAATTATGCTAAAGTTCATTCTTAGTGAATATCTTGCACTCTGATCAAAGAATAACTATCTGTGAACTACAAAAAATTGCTGACTTACAAAGAAACTGCAATCCTTGCACTATGGCCTTTGTCTTTAAAAAAGAAACACAGCTATTATAAACCACTAAATATGTTGATACATCATTTTCAAACTAGTTCCGCTGTTACATTTTATTTGTCCCCACTACAGTGGGTGAGGGGATAAAGTACAGTTATTTCACACTGTTCTGGATTAATTGTCATTTAGGCTAAGCCTGGTTCAAATCAGCAAACCAAGAAGAAGGCCTTTCTACTCTCAAACCCTATGACCCGACCCTCTGCTTGACTAAACCTGCATAGCTCCAATCAGCTGAAGATCCGTCTTAAGTGAAGCAGGAATTGTCCATAGAACTTGTGACACTGGCAAACCAGGTGCCAGCTTACGCCACAGTCCCCGTGTCCCAACTGAAAACTAACAAATACACAGCTGGAATCTGTCTGGCTCATCTGTGAGTCAGTATTGTTACAATAGGTATTAGGATCAGAAGAAAGTGCTTCATGTTTAGACTTTATGAAATGCTTGTGAGTTGGTGCCTACATTAATCTCACTTATAACATCTGTATTTCAGACTATAAGCTAATATTTGAGTGGTTGTGTCTTGTGAGCTCCTGTAACTATGTAAATCACCAGGCAGGAGAGAGACATTAACAAGAACATCCCATTGAGCAAAGACTGACAATTGTGAGACATTAAAGGGGACAAAAGGTTCTGAGCTCGCCAGTGAACATGAGTCATGTAAGTGGATTCCTCTTCTTGGCTGAGTTTGCAGCTCAGAGCACAAAGAAAGAGGTCAAGAAAAAGCCCTAATAAAAGGGTAATGTATCTCCATGCTGCTTAGACTGAAGGGGTGCAAGGTTTACTAGGCATAAGCAAAAGATTCCCAGTGCACACATTACCTTCCCAGTTGCCAAACGATCTCACATGCTCTCTGCCCACCAGCAACAAGATCCCTGACTGTCCCCTTCTGCTATCCCCAAAGCTGCTTCTGCTGTAGTCCAATAGTTAAAGCAAAGTAATTTGGGGGTGAGGACACTTGCCTTGTATTCCTAGCTCTTTCATTGATTTGTTGTATGATCTTGAATAAATCCCAAGAATGTCTGTGTGCCTCAATTTTTCCACATGTTAACCAGGGATAACACTACTTACCCATGTTGCATGGATTTTGTAAGGCCTACATTTATTAATGTTTACTGACTCAGTCACAAAAGTGGACTACTTAGCATCTATTTTATTAATCCACAATAGAAAGTTCAAAATATGTTTTAAGAGACTGTTTTTGGCTATGTCTTCACTGGTAAGCTAGGTTAACTTAAGGAGGCTTAAGTCTACCTAACTTAGTTCATGTCCACACCGGGCTTTCATTAAGTCAACTTAAGAAATTCCTTAATTTGACTTACTGAAAGGTTAGGTCGACTTAATAAGAACCACCGGTTAGGTAGACCTAATCCTTAAGTCGACTCCTTAGGTCAACCTAAGCACAGTGTGGATGCTTAAATCCACTTTATTAGGTCAACCTAAGGGCAGTTAAGTCAACTTACTAAGTCCCCGTTCAGGGAAACCACTTTGTTAAGTCGACCTAATACGGTCAACTTTAGGTTGACTTAACAAAGTCAACCTAACTTTTTGTAGTGTAGACACAGCCTTTGTGTGTAAAAATGCTCTTTAATTCATTGCTCAGTTACAAAGTAACATAAGACATCCAAAGTATTGTTGCGACAACGCTGTCGGGCCAGTACTAAGATTCCCATTGACTTCACCTATCATGTCTTGGCTGTAATAAATATTTATACATTATTTTGGCCTTTTTTATAAGTATCAAATAATTCTAGAGATAACTGGAGAAAACTGCAATCTTTCTTTCCAGAGTGAAGGAAATCGTCTTGAGCTGACTCAGAAAAAAAGAATTGGAAAGCATTATTTCATTCAACATCCCCACTTTTTTATTTTATGGTGAGTTTTTTATGTTATTGGTTTCTAGTAGATCTGATCTTATAAAAAGTAGCATTTCATTTGTCCTCTGTCAGTAGAGAACAGGTCCAGAATATCAAGCAGTTTAATCTGATGTAAATATCAGCTTTTACAGCACATAAATATTGTCCACTATACCATACATCTCACAGTATTTTTTTCATCCGCTGCCATTCAGAAATGGCAAGTGGCCAGTAAACCACTCAGCAGAATTCTCCACTCATTCATGTGTCTTTTGATTACATGTGGCCATACTTTTACTCTGCTATTGTATTGACTATAATTCATTGTACAAATTGATATGCTTTATATAGAAAGTCATCTGTTTTCAGTTACACTTTATGTCTTTGAGCTATAACTGGAATTTTACATTCTACAGCTCCATAACCTCTGATCTCTAAGTAATATTAAAATTCATTATTTTGTTAATGTTAGTCTTAGCTTTAAAATTCCTTTTTATCTGTTATTATTTATTCTTAGTATTATAATACTGCCTGCAGAGCCCAGCTAAGATCAGGGCCCTATTGTGTCAGACACTATACAATTACATAGTGAGTCAATCCCTGCTTCTGACTCAATAGATAAAGGTGGGAGGGGCAGAGAGATAAAATGACTTGCCCAAAGTCACACAAAGGCAGAGACAGGAATAATATCCAGGTGTCTTGGTTCCCAGTCCAGTGTTCAAGCCGGAGAACCAGGCACCTCCTCTGATCTATCCACAAGGTACCTATGAAGAAGGTAGCTATAAAGAACTGGGTTTGTTTAGTCTGGAAAAGAGGAGACTGAGAGGGAACATGATAACAGTTTTCAAGTACCTAAAAGGTTGTTACAAGAAGGAGGGAGAAAAATTATTCTCCTTAACCACTGATAATAGGACAAGAAGAAATGGGCTTAAATTACACCAAGGGAATGTCACATGATGCACAATGGGCTATGATCTTTGTAACTTTCCTATTCACTTCTGCAATATAATTGTTTAGTTTGATGCAAAATGTGCTATGCAACGTCCCCTTTTGAATACTCTGCCTTATTGTTATGATATTATGTTTCCTGCAGCATCATGTACATGTACAGATGTGAAGCATGTTACGTGGCTCAGACCATCAGGGCATCTCTCAGCATGGAGGCTGGAGAGGCGCATGACAAAAGCAATGCAGATTGAGCTCCCTGCCTCAGGTGGGAAAAAGAGAATCATACAGCAGCAAGAAAGAGGGGGAGGTTTCCTGACCTTTCTTAACAAAGAAGAAGGAGAAGGAAATGGATTTTGGAGGAAAACAAATACAGACTCTTGGAACTGCTAGGGGCTTTTTGCCAGAGATTCTCCATCTTGAAACATCTACAAGAAGGATTGGGCTATGCCTAGGGATAGGCAGAGACTGGTTCCTAACCCATCATTTAGCCAGATATTGTGAGTAATCTTGGGCAGTGATGGTAGTTAGAATGTGTTTTATATCTTTTATTTGCTTGTGATAACTCCTGACTCCTTTATTAAATGATTGTGCATTGATTTGCTATATACTCACTTAAAATCATGTTCTAATCAATAAATTAGTATTTGTTTCATCTAAAGCTGTGTGAACTTTAGAGGGTGTGAATGAGTGAGGCTGGGCATACCCATTTCATTAATAAAAGTCCACAATTGAGGGCAGGGTCCCAATCCCTGTAAGACGGTAGTTCACGTTGTGATATCTAAAAGCTTGGGGTGCTCGCCGGAGAACTGTCCCCTAAGTGGCCAGAGAGTGCACACCCACTGTCTGGGTCTGATTACATGCAACAGGCTGGTGTGAACTGACTCAGGAATGAGTAATCACCTGGCATAGCAGGGTAAATCAGTGTTCAGGAGTAGAGATTGAGGGGTGGGGGGTCACAGCAGCACACCAGACCAGATTTTGGGAGGGGAACATCACAGGGAGATTTAGGTTGGACATTAGGAAAAGATTTCTAACTGTCATGGT
This sequence comes from Pelusios castaneus, assembly GCA_007922175.1. NCBI lineage: Eukaryota > Metazoa > Chordata > Testudines > Pelomedusidae > Pelusios > Pelusios castaneus. The sequence continues at coordinate 9,827,063 of ML685812.1, forward strand.
GATTAACAAATGGAATAAGTTCCCTAGGGAAGTTTTTGAATCTCCATCATAGGAAATTTTTGAGAGCAGGTTAGACAAACACAGGGATGGTTTAAGATGGTACTTGGGCTTGCCATGAGTGCAGGGGACTCTCTCATGGTCCCTTCCAGATTCTATGTGACCATAGTGTCTGAGTGTCTCATGAACATTAATGAACAAAAATATTTCAAGATAAAAAAGGTAAGGGGAAATTTCCACATTTTTTGTTTTTCAGAATTGCAGAAAAACACCCACCTGGTCTAGTTATTTTCTTGCCCCCACCCCTCTAAAAATGGAGGTAAGTATTTTTAACGGTACTATAAGAATAACTTTTTCTTTTTTACAGGTGTCATTTGACACTTTCTAAAGTAACACTTTCACCTTACAACAATCTCCCCCTCCCACCCAAACCCTGTCTACTCTTGAAAACTAATCTGGAATAAGGGAGGGTTCAAATTTAAAGTGGGTTAACTATTCCTGATTAACTTAATGTGTGGACACACTCATTCCAGAAGAAGTGTGTCTTCCACTAGGGTCTTGCACACACTAAAGAGTTATTGTGGAATAAGCCGTCTTATTGCAGAAAAATAAGCCCACCATACACACCTGAATGCTCCTTGTTTCATTACAAGTGCCCAGTTATACCAGAACAATAATACTTCGTGTGCAAGAGTCATGACGCCTATTGAGGAACAGCTCTTGCAGTATATAGTGTGTGTGAACACTGACAGAATTTTCTTCCACAGTAAGTGTCCTCCGGCAATGTCCCAGAATTCCTGGCCTGACCACACTGGTCTTCCACTTGGACTCCGCTGTTCTGACATAAATGCCCCTCCCACCTGTAAGTCCTGGGAACTTTTGGATTTTTTCCTGTTTTCCTGGGGCAACATCAAAAACGGCACGAATTGCTAGAAGCTACAGTGAATGACGACAAGGAAACACAGCATCCTAGGGGAACTTGTAAGTTTACCCACAGTGCTCAGTGCTCCTTTCCTTCTAGGATAACTTTTCCTGTAGGATAACTAGTGCGAGCAGAAATGTGCATTGTTAAGTAATGGATTATGTCACATAAAAGGCTGTATTAATCACCATCATCAAGAAATCATAGGGGCATATTTTCTCCTCCAGTTCTGTGTGCAGCAGTGATCAGAGTACAATTTCAAGTGAGAAAATTGCCAATCAAGACAGAATCATACTACAAATGAGTCAGGAAAGACCACTGTCAGATAAAAGGTACAAACGGCATACTAATCTAACATCTCTGCCTAAACTGACCTCATAGTCCAAGATTATGTGCAAGGTGTTCAGCTGTTTGGTGTTTTACAGCCATTCTCTGCCCATTACAAGGCAGGGCCCAGATCTTGCTTGAAGTTGGTTGCAAGATGGAGTCTTCCCAAGCAAAAGTCAGCAGCTTCTCTCTCAAACAGTCTGTGTCTTTATATTTTAAACTCCTGACAGTTCTTCCCCCTCGGTGCTGCTGTGAGATTCTCTTCACTCCTACCTGAGCCAGGGAGGGCATTTGTATTTCCTTTGTCATGTAATTCTCCAGCCTCTGTGCTAGAGATAGTCATGAGAGTCTGAACCCTGTAACATGCTTCACATCTGTACACACATGTTGCTGTAGGGAACATGGCACCACAGCAATTATGCAGAATATTTTATGAGCATTCACAAAGGAACATGGTATACCATATTTGGCATCAAATCACACAATTACATTGCAAAACTGAACAGAAAAGTTACATAGATCATACCCTAGGGATGCACAGATATGCATCCCATCACAGTCAAGTAGCTAAAGAGTGACACAGAGCTACAGTATGTTAATATAAATTACACAAGCACCTCATTTGAAGTGGAAGCACTGTGTGGCACAGTAGATGAAAGATGGCTCTATTGTATTAGCAACATGGGTTTCTAGACCCTCAAATGACCACTCTACAAGCTCTTACTTTTGTTATGAGTAATGATGATGATAGTAATGCCTGTGGTTGCAGTAGGCGACCTTGGTTCATAAGTGCTGTGAAGGTCACAGAAATGCTAATAATAATCAGTGATCGAGCTTGAATAGAATGCATGGTCTCTGGGTTTGCAGTTAGTGTACCTCTCCTTAGGCTAGTCTCGCCTTTTGCTGCCAGAAAACATGAGGGTTGTTGTTTTCAGCATTACCACAAGATGGCCTGCAGTGGGGACTAACTCCTATGCAATAAGTTGACAACAGCTAGTTCCAGCTGAGACCTCTGCCGTGTGTAATAAGAAATTATAATTGGTCCAGAGCAACCTTAACACTGAATCACACAACACTAACCCACAGTGACTCCTGATGCACTCCCATTTGGCTATGTCTACACTTGAAAAGTTAGGTTGACTTTATGAAGTCAACTTAATAAGGTTGACTTTAAGTCGACTTAAAGTGGACCTTATTAAGTCGACTTAACAAAAGTCGACTTAACTTTTCAAGTGTAGACGTGTCCCCTTTTCAACCCTATTAAGTTGACTTAATATTTTAAGTCGACTTAATAAGCTCCACCAAGGCACAAATCCCCATCTCCACTGGCTTAAGTCAACTTAATAAAATCGATTTAAGTGCTAGTTTGAATTAAAACCAGGTGTTATTAATTCAAACTAACTTTTCCTTAATTCAACTTAAGGGGCAGCTTAAGTCGACTTAAGGAAAGCCCAATGTAGACGTGGAGTATTTTAAGTCAATTTAAACCTCCTTAAGTCAACTTAATTTGTTACTGTAGACTCACCCATCTGAGTGCAATACCAGGGCCTACTGCATCTTCTTGTGGCCACAATACCACACAGCTTACAAACAACAGTGTATACTGATTTTGTAGTAAACCACATCACACTGTCCCATTAAAAGTAGCGGGTATTTCCCCTTTCTGGAACAAGCAAAGAGAGTTCCCATTCCTTCTATATTTTCTTCCCATTTTGCACTCCTAGAATACATATCAAGGGTCCACACTGAGTTTTTGAAGCTTCCAGCTGCTACTTTTTTTTTTCCTGTTTCTAGGTTGAAGAACCAAAATGATTTAAATAAAATATATGCTGTGCAGGATACAACAAAGGGGCTGAGCTCAAGGCAGAGAAAACACACAGCATCTTCTACCTTAGTGCCTTTGCAGGCCAAGCCCATAACCCTGGGGAAAGTGGGATTGTTTGTATGAACTGACATTCAAACAAATACTGTACCAGCTGATCCACTTCCTATTATCATCTGTATTTCTTCCCCTGCTCCTCCTGGAAAGTCTGTTTGACTTGGGCCCTTTTCAGACCTCAATCCCTAGAAGTTAGAGGGGAAATGCAGCCTATAGTTAATGAATGAAAGAATCAGGCTATAGTACTTTTATGAATGAAATAAAAGAATTTGGCTACAATACTTTTGGTCCATCTTCAGTGTGCCACTCAGCTAATACAGCTGTTTTGTAATACACAGCTACTCAAATCCAGAATATTCACAAGTATGCCTAGCAGTAGTTATGCGGCCAGTGGCATAGTGTGTATTGAGTACTCCTCCACTGGCTGGTTTACATAGAGGATAATAGTCTACTACTGCTAGCAGTTATTCCATTAGCTCAAGTGGTAGAGGCATGGCCTGTAATTTTCATTTCCACTAATGCCCCTTTTCATCTCTCTGGCTACGTAAAGGGACTTTAAAGTAAATGTAAATATAATTTACATTTCCAAGCATTGTAAAGGGGCTGAATTGAGGTTGCATAAGCAAGCTTAATTCTGGAATGTCCTAACTTCTGAGTGCTTGATTTTCCCAAATTTTCTTCTTTTGACATAATATTTTTAAGTAATTTATTATTTATAATACAGTTCCTCATAGGTCTCAGTCAGGAATCAGGTCTGCATTGTGCTAGGTGCCCTTTAAAATACAGTAGAAAGACAATCCCTGCTTTCACAAGTTTACTGTCTAGATTAGTGACAAGATATAACAGTAGATAAAATGAATACACAGGTAGAAATGGAAGAAAAGGAAGGTGAGCGAACTAATATATGACCAGTCTTGGATACAGGTTATCCATGTGCACAATGGAGCTTGCCACCTCCATAAGTATTATCAGCCAGCAATGATCTGTAGGCATCAGAGCTAAAGGGATTTTAAAAATAGAATTTGAAGAAAGAAATTATGGAAGAGGAGTCAGAATAAGCTTCACCTTTTTCTTTTCTTTTTTTTCCTGCCATGCATGAAGAGCAGCATAAGAGAAAGTGTAGATGTGTTTGTGGGAGCATTGACTAATGGGCAGTGAAGCTTAGGAATACTGATATAGGGAAGATAGCAACAAACAATGCATTGAGCTGATAGTTATAAAAAGTAGCATGGAGTTTAGTGCCTTTAGGACGAGGACAAGAAGCTGATATCTGGTATGAGGTAGAAGGAAAGTCCGTGGAGGTATTCAGAGAAGAAGGTACCTTTTTGAAATCAAAGAACAAGGAAAATTATTTTGGCAGTAGCATTTTGAATGGAGTCTGGGTAAGCAAGTTTACAGTAGTCAAGACCTAGAAGGAAAAGATGACAGTATTCAAGACATGAGAGATAAGGCCCTAGATGAGAGTTTCATCAGTTTGGACAGAGAGAAGGCTGAATCTTGGAGATTTATGAAGGAAACAATGACAAGATGTGGATGCAGTCTCGTTATGAGGTCCTATAAAGAAGGCCGAGTGATTGAGTGTTATCAATGGCAACCAAGAAAAAGGAAAGAGGAGATGGTTTGAGAGGGAAGATAAGAAGCTCATAGAATATTAGGGTTGGAAGGGACCTCATGAGGTCATCTAGTACAACCCCCTGCTAATAGCAGGGCTACTCCCACTAAATCATCCCAGCCAGGGTTTTGCCTAACCGAGCCTTAAAAATCTCCAAAGATGGAGATTCCACCACCTCCCTAGGTAACCCATTCCAGTGCTTCACCACCCTCCTAGTATGGAGTTCTTCCTAATATCCAACCTAGACCTCCCCAGCTGCAACTTGAAACCATTGCTCCTCGTTCTGTCCTCTGTCACCACTGGGAATAGCCTAGTTCCCTCCTCTTTGGAGCACCCCTTCAAGTAGTTGAAGACAGGGCTATTCCAAGTGAGGGGTGGGGCCCAGGGCCAATCAGCCATGCTGGGGAGCAGGGCAGGGCCAACCCAGAGTCCAGGCTCTGCGTTCCCACTCCACCACCAAGGCAGGGCAGGCCAGCCCAGAGGCCAGGTTCTGCCCTTCCGCCCCTCCACTTGCTGCCGAAGACCCTGGGGAACAGCATGGCCATAGGGGGCAGCAGCATGAGCCCAGGATGGTCACCCCACTCACGGGACAGGCCTGGTTGAAGGTTGCTATAAAATCCCCCCTCAGTCTTCTCTTTGTAAGGAGAATAAAGATAGAGCTGGACACTAGACCTCTGCCTGAGCCACGTTGTTATGGTAATGGGATCATGGGCAAGCACACAGGCTGCACTTCTTGCAATTGGAATTTAGTGAAATATATTATCTTCCCTTTCCCCCTTCCTTTTTCATAGTTTGAGTAAGAAATATAACTGAAAGAAGATATTCTTTCTCTCCCACATAAGGACCTTAGAAAGAACATACTTATCAACGTTCTCACCCTTCCCTTCCCTTGCTAAATGTTTGGTCAGTAATATTAGGCATTGCTATAACAAAAGTAACTGTGGCAGACTAAGCAACTCTCAGTCCCCCTGGGTCCTGCACTTCATGCAGTGGCAGCCAGCTGAGCCACAGTTCTCTCACCTCCAAACCCCCAGCGCTATGGATCCTCAGGCCCTTCTACCTCAAGGCTGGGCTCTCCACCTCAGAGGTCACTGGGCCAGGGGCCCTAAGTCACATCTGGGCAAACTTGCCCTCACTACCTGTACCTCCTAGGTGCTGTCACTAACAGCTACTGGTCAGACCTCCTCCTCTCTTCTTCACTCTGTTCTCCTTCATGCACCAAACACTGCTCCTACCTCCACCTCTAAGCAACACACCCCAAACTCCCCTTTCCCTCCCTCCCCCCTCCCCCCCCCCCCCCCAACTGCAACAGGGACCTTTTAAACTACTACTCTTAATTGCTGTCAGCTGCTCCAACTGACTCTGGGTGAAAGCAGCCCCACCCCAGCTGCCCTGGGAACAGGGCTTTGCTAAATCTGGAACTAACATCTACCCTCCTACACCCTCGTATAGCCCTCAGGTCTGACTCTGTCATATAACATGTTGTAAAGTTAAATGCCTGCGCACTATTGACTAAACTTATAAACAGTAATTATATAATTATATTTATATGGGTGTTGGCTGTAGACTGGGGACTTGAAACAAGATAGAGTCTGGGCTGCTGCCTTTGATCACCTCTGGCCTTCTCCATGCTGTGTGTGGTTCTTTCCGATCAAAATGGAGTTGAGTCACATGTTCAAGTCCTAGTAGCTCAACAGGTTTCTCCCTGGGCCCATTGTGCCTGGGAGCTTCCTTAATGGACCATTAAGGAGACAATGGCTGTAGACATCCTGTCTGGGGAATTTCCCAGAATCACACAATTTGGAATACAGATACAGCTAACACATTCATATCTTCTAATACAGATAAGATACCTACAAATAGACAATATAATCTTTTCTAGCAAGTTACAACCTTCCTATTGATACCAAACATGACACAGTTCCTATGAATTATAGCAATTATGAGATATTAATACAAAATAATATCATAAATGGTTCCCTAAATCCGGACAGTGTCACATGTGTCTTACCCCTTTTCCCCAGCAGAAAGAAGTTTGTATGTTTCCTCAATCAGGGAGAGGAGAAGGAGTTCCCAAGAAAAATATGTAACCCCCTTTTCATCACCCACAGGGTGTATATGTGTGTGTATCCTCCTTTTCCCAAGCAGAAGGGGATGTGTATCCCCCACACCTTTTTCCTTAGCTGCAGGAGGTATGTTTCCCCAAACTAGAGATGAGTATGTTTCACGTATACATTTTACATGGTAGTTTGCAGGTCATCCTTCTATACCATACATAGACTGGCTACAGAGCTTTCTTCCAGAGAGATGCACAAGAGATGTGTTCACTATAAACACTATACTAATGTAATGCTGTCAGGTATGTCTGAGGTTAGTTTAAATCAGGTATGTTACACCAACACCTAGTAGCTGAATGATATAATACAGTTCAGCATACAGCAGTATGTGTGTGTGTTCCTCCCACTCCAGCAGTACAACAAACAAGGAGTCCTGGGGCACTTTTAATGACTGACAAATGTATTTATCACATGAGCTTTAGTGGGTGTGTGTGCGTACACCCTCCCCCCCGCCCCCCCATGAGGGGCTATGCATGTGTGTGCATGCTCCCAGAGAGGTGTGCCCCTGCCCCCCAGCAGAGGACTGACAGGGGTTAGATGTTTGGGGGGGTGCCCCAGCACAGGCTTCTGGAGTGGGTGTGCCCCAGCACAGGGTTGGGGGCAGTGGTTAAAGTAAGTGGAAATGCCAGGGAATGCCATTCCCGGGCCCCACAAATTTCATAAATTTCATTCCTATGGGATGGGGACCCAGAAATTAGGAAGATTCCAGGGCCCATCAAATTATACTTCAACCACTGGTTGAGGGAGTTGTTTGGGGATGTACCCCCAGCAGAAGGCTGGGTGGCCGATTGGGGGCATAGCAGAGTGGTGCCCACCGGCAGAGGGTGCATGCCCCCGTGCGCGTGTTGTGGGGTGCCCCCGACTGAGGGGTCCTGTCCCAGCGGAAGGAGGCGGCGGGTGTCCCGCCTTCCTCCAGCAGAGGGCGCTGGCTGTGGCTGTGCGAGGCCGGCGCACCGCGCTGTGTGTGACTGGGGCCCAGCGCGGCGCTGTGTGTGTTGAGCCCGGCACAGCGCGGCGGCGGCTCGTGGCTGCCATCCCCCCTCTGGCCACTAGGGGTCTCTCGCGCCTCGCCCAGCGCCGCCGCGCGCTGCCATTGTTGCCCCGGCCCGTGCGGCCCCCAGGCCCAGGCGGTGGCCCGCCCGCGCGTGGGGATGGAGGGCGAGAGCACGTCGGCTTTGCTCTCCGGCTTCGTCTTCGGGGCCCTGGCCTTCCAGCACCTCAACACCGACTCGGACACCGTGAGCTGCCCGCGAACCCGCTCCAGTGGGGGCAATGGCTCATGGTGGAAGGGGGGCGGCTAGACTCGGTGCCCCGCTGCCCACGCGCCTGCCTGGGGCAGAGGGGCGGTGTGGGGGGGCCTGGGGGTGGTTATCTCGGGGCCGAGGTAGGCGTGTCCGTTTCTATGAGGGCCGGGTGCGGTGGGGTGTCTGTGTTTGGGGATGAGATGGTGCGATGGGGTGTCTGTATCTGGGGATGAGATGGGGGGCTGGGTGCTATGGGGTGTCTGTATCTGGGTGATGAGATGGGGGGCTGGGTGCTATGGGATGGCTGTGTCTGGGGATGAGATGGGGGGCTGGGTGCTATGGGGTGTCTGCTTTTCGATGGGGGTGGGGGCATCGTTTGAGGATAAGAGGAAGGCTTTTACACCTCCCCCCAACACACACACACGCTGCCACCCTCCTGCACCTGGCAGGGGGAGCCGCTCTCTCTTTCCTGGGTGTGTGTTAGTCAGTGACTTCCCTGGTTTCACTTTCATTTCACGCTCCTCGTCCCTGCTGCTGCCTTGCTCCCCAGCCCCTGTGGGGTTACGTTTCACAGCCCCCTTCTTCCCTCCCTATGAATGTAAATCACTGTGTGTAAAGTAGTAAGTAGGATCAGACCTATTGCCCCCACCTGCAGCCCTCCCCACAGCGGGCAGGAGTGTCTGAGGGGGACAGAAATCCTTTGGAGATTATTTACAGGGGGGTAGCTGTGTTAGTCTATTTCAGCAAACAAGGAGTTCTCATGTGACAAAAGTGCCACTGGACTATTTGTTTCCTTTGGGGATTAATTTCAAGACAGTGTTTAAAATAAGTCACTTGGCTTTGTAAAGGGAGGGTTTTACTCTCTGTGTTTCAATTAGTTGTTTACAACATCAGGGTTTGGGGTTTGTTTTGGTTTTTTAAAACCCCCCTCTCTTAAGATGTCACCATGATTTGAAAGCAGCCCTGCTAACATAGGCGGTAGTAGCAGTGATGTGGTGGTTATGACAGAAGAGAGATAGGCCCCAGTCCTGTAAATGGATCAATGTCAGCAGACTCCTGTGCCCATGCAGAGCCCTGAAGATCTGACTGCATGGATATTCAGAATCAGGGTTTAAGTTATATCCAGAAGTGAAACATTTCCCAGAAAAATTACACATTTGTGCTTAAATGTATTTTATCTCTGGGGGAAAATCATTTGAAATGCTTTCCTCCCAGGTCTTAGGAAATTTTCAGTGCACTTACTTTAGTGTTTGGATAAATTTATGTCTTGATTTTTTTTAAAAAAAATTAAAAAATCAGAGTTTTTATTCTATTGGTGCTAAGTGAATATAAGTGTATTTTGCCTCAGTTAAAAAAAAAAAGTTTGATCTTTGATCCTGCAAGCTCCTTGGTGCTGGCAGGTCCCTTTCCCCTTTTGGAACTCCAGTGACCTCAGTGGGGCGGAAATGAGGTTATAGCTGCAGACTGGAAAATTGCTTATGGAACTGATGCAGAACTGACTTTCCCTACATTTTAAACTGCAGTCATAGGTATCAAGATCCACACACACTTTTATCCTGGAATATACATTTGATCTAGTTTTTAACTTTTTTTTTTAGAAACAAAGAAGCTTTTGTATTAAAATCTCTTTTATCTCAGCATTATTGTTTAGAATTTAAGTACACTAATGTCAGGAAGTTGAGGTCTTTCAGAATTGTAACTCTGTTACATTGTGTGTGTGTGATTTAAAAACAGCATTTTCTACTAATGCATAGCATGTTGTGAAATAGTTGTTAGAGCTGGCCAAACTTTTAGGTCCTAATCTGACTGGTTGTCATTACACCTAAGTCCACATCCCATTGAACTTTAAAAAAAAGGAAACATAACAGAAGTAAAAAGCAAGCAAGAAGAATACATAGATTCCCCCATTCCCCCCCCCTTTATATTTCTGTATTTAAAAACAAAAAGCCAATCTCTCCACACCTTTATAGCTTTTTATTCTTTGTGAAATGTTTCTTTTGTAGCTATTTTATTTTTTATTCCTGCTATCTCTCCTTCCTATATGCCTTTGCTGATCTTAAGGGAACGTAACAAGCATTTTGGGAGAGCCATTTTTCCCTATTGCTTGTGGTCTTTTCTGTGGTGCCTTGACTGCACAGTAATGCTTGTTGCTGTAAATCATATAGAGAAATTATTGTAGACCATACTAAATAAGTGCTAGAAGTACATGGGAGAGCTAACAAAGATCATTGTTATGATACATTATTTTTATAAATAATTGGAATTGCTGTCTCCCACAGCTTGCTTTCCAGATGATTAAGTGTAGATTTTTTTAAAAAATGTTGTCAATAAAATCATTATTTGCAATGTCTTTTTTCTCTATTTGCTCCCCATACAAAGGAAGGTTTCCTCCTCGGGGAAGTGAAAGGTGAAGCCAAGAACAGCATTACTGACTCTCAAATGGATGATGTTGAAGTTGTTTATACAATTGGTGAGTCTAAACTCTTGAGTTCAGTCAGATAGTGCATATGCTTAAGTACCTCAGTTAATCTGACCTTCAGACTGGCAACAAAGATTTTACCAATGAATCTTATCACAATATTATATTTAAATGTGGTGTTTATAATTGTATAAGCTGGTCTTTCATCGTTATTTAACTTTTTGACATTCTTTAAAATAATTAAACAAAATATTTTATCTAATAGTTCTAGACATTTGGAAACACAAGTACAAGCTTATATTTTCTTGAATATCTCTTCTGTACCATACAGTTTGTACGGTTAAAAACAGCTTCTGCCTCTGACTCCTTTTGTTGCTTTGAGTAAGTCACTTACCCCTTTTGGACTAAATTCAGCCCTGGTGAAATCTGGCATGACTTTTAATTCCCTGAAGTTCAGCTCATTTACACCAGATTGACTTTTGGCCTTTTTTTCCATCTGTAAAAGTATGTCTGCTATTTGCTTTTCTCTGAAGGTTCTGTGAAGATTAATTCATTAATATTTAAGTGCCTTCAAGTTGCAAAGTGCTTAATTGTCAAAGCTGTTTCTTTATGAGAGAGAGAACTTTTGTTGGTGAGCAAGACAAGCTTTTGAGCTTATCCAGAGCTGCTCTTCAAGTTTTATTATCAAGCAGGCTTCAGATATTTCCACCTTGGAGTTTATTTAAAAACAAATTTCTGTAGTGGTATAAAGTGCTGGGAAGTTGTCTTATATTTTATATCAACCTTTGAGAAGAAAAAATGGACATAGTAAAAGCTAGCTCTATACAATATATCACTTGTATATAATATTACAAAAAGGGCATGCTATTGTAAGACTTAATTCTCCCTTCTGTGGGAAAAGTTGGGCAAAGAAGGGCGGTTGCCCTTAGCTCTGAATATCATGAGGTTAGTTGTCCTTATTTCTCCTAGTACTGAATCCCATATTCTTGATTCATCTCCTGTGAAGATTCTGCTTCCTATAGTAATGAACCTAACCGAGTGGTCAACTGCTCTAATGCTTCACTGAAATGGTGTTGTGTGCGGTTGAGGTCAGAGAGAGACTCTCTGTCTTCTGTAGCCACGACCAATTCCATGCAGGATGTTGAAAAATCAGGACAGAAGCTTTGGACTGAATTGTATATTTGGAAAACATCTAGATTATTGTCAGCAAACAACTATATTGCATATAAGTTTAACTATAAGAATAATTTTGATGCTATGTGTAAAACCAGACAAAACATTACAGTGAATTGGTATTAGGTATACCTTCTTATGCCCTGATCTGGGCGTGAGCTGAAAAATATCAGACTGTTTGATTAAGTGTATTTTTTATCTTTACTCTTGTTCTCAAAAAAATTAAGAGAAAAAATGGGAAAAACTTACCACTATTCTTCCCTGGGAAAGCACAGGAGGAAAAAATAGTCTATTGACTATAAACTTGTAGATAGTTCCCCTTTAGTCTTGAAAAACTGTAAAATTATTTTTAAAGATTGACTATTTTTCCTGACCCAATGTATATAAATAATGGAGTTTAGTGTTTTTAGTTTTGTTTGTTTAAGTTTTAAAAGTCCCTTGATAAGATTTTTACTTCTCTGACTATGAATTTAATCTGCAGAAGAATGAGTATGCTGAGTACATGAAGCCAAAGTAATATGTTGTTTTTCTTTCAGATATACAAAAACATATTCCATGCTATCAGCTTTTCAGGTTAGTATCACAGCTAAACTTGGGCAAAATTAAATTATTGTTTTCTGTATAAATTAAGCTCACATCCTATGGGTGAGGAAATAACATAGCTAGTGGTGATTAATAAACCAGCTCCTCCAAATGTCAGATAAGAAACTCCTGTGTATAGCTACAACCCTGGTCCAGCAGCTCTGACTCCAGCAGCCTGTTAGCAACAATCTAGTCACACTCTGGCTTCCACCACGCTTGATTACTACTTGCATAGTGACCGCAACACACTCCTGGTCCCATATTTTCACTAAAACATGTGTTCTGCACTCTCCAGCCCTCTTCTGGGTAGTTCTGATATTAAAGATCCATTGTCCTAGTAAGGGATCAGTATGCAAGTCTGTTACTTTAACTGGAGTTACCAAATCAGTTCAGTTTAAACACAACACTTCATGAGTTTTGATTAAAAAATAAAAACAAGTTTGTTTAACTACTAAGAGAGAGATTTTCAGTACAACTATAAGGCATTAAAGTCAGAAATGGTCACAAGAGAAATAAAGATAGGAGACTTTCTAGCAGCTAAAACTTAACCAGCTAGCCTTGGTTCAAGGTAAAATCCTTAGCACATGTTACCAGCAACGTGTGCTGACCAAATTTTCAGGACAGGAACTCTCTCCCAAGTTAAAATGTTGGTTTGTTTGTCATCTAAGGTGAGAGTGAGAGAGAGAACTAGGAAGAGAATACTTGTGCTTTTGCCCCTTGAGTTTATTATCCAGTGACCCTATGAAATGCTTTTTCCTGGGGGTTTAAAAGTTACCCCTAGATAAAGTTCATTCCAGCTGTAAGGATGGAGACATGGAGTCTCATGGTGAAAAGAGGTTCCATGCTGTGTTGGCTAAATGCAGATCAATCTACTCCTGTCCCTCTTCATTGCTACTTGACAGGTTGCTGCCAGACAACTTTGATAACACCTAGATAGAGGCATCTGTTTGTCTTTGAGAAATCAGTTTACCCACTCCCCAGCCTTGTCTGGCAAATACATTATAATCATAATTTCATTTTATGTTTATTACTGTCAATACGCAATTTGTATAAACTTTACACAACAATCATAGAATATTATGGCTGGAAGGGACCTCATGAGGTCATCTAGTCCAACCTCCTGCTAAAGCAGGGCTGCTCCCACTAAATCATCCCAGCCAGAGTTTTGTCTAACCAGGCCTTAAAAGTTTTCAAAGATGGAGAGTCCATCACCTCCCTAGGTTACTCATTCCAGTGCTTCACCACCCTCCTAGTGAGAAAGTTTTTCCTAATATCCAACCTAGACCTCCCCAGCTGCAACTTGAAACCATTGCTCCTTGTTCTGTCCTCTGTCACCACTGAGAATAGCCTAGCTCCCTCCTTTTTGGAGCACCTCTTCAAGTAGTTAATGGTTGCTATCAAATCCCTACTTAGTCTTCTATAGACTAAATAAGCCTAGTTCCTTCAGTCTCTCCTCATAAGCCATGTGCCCCAGCCCCCTAATCATTTGCGTTGCACTCCGCTGGACTCTTTTTAATTTGTCCACATCCTTTTTGTAGTGGGGAGCCCAAAACTGGACACAGTATTCCAGATGCGGCCTCACCAGTGCCGAGTAGAGGGGAATTATCACATCCCTCGATCTGCTGGCAACACTCCTACTGATGCAGCCCAATATGCCATTGGCCTTTTTGGCAACAAGGGCACACTGTTATCTCATATACAGCTTCCCGTCCACCACAACCCCAAGGTCCTTTTCTATAGAGCTGCTACTTAGCCGATTGGTCCCCAGCCTGTAGCAGTACATGGGATTTTTCTGTCCTAAGCGCAGGACTTTGCACTTCTCCTTGTTGAACCTCATGAGATTTCTTTTGGTCCAATGTTCCAATTTGTTTAGGTCTCCCTGAATTCTACTCCTATCGTCCAGCGTATCTACCGTTCCCCCCAGCTTGGTGTCATCTGCAAACTTACTAAGCGTGCAATCTATCCCATCATCCAGGTCATTAATGAAAATGTTGAACAAAATCGGCTCCAGGACCAACCCCTGGGGCACTCCGCTGGTTACTGGTTGTCAGCTAGACACAGAGCCATTGATCCCTACCCACTGAGCCCGACGATCTAGCTAGCTTTCTATCCACCTTACAGTCCATTCATCCAACCCATAGTTCCTTAACTTGCTGACAAGAATGCTGTGGGAAATCATATCAAGGTTTGCTAAAGTCGAGGTATATCACATCAATGGCTATTCCCGCATCCACAAAGCCAGTCATCTCATCATACAAGGCAATCAGGTTAGTCAGGCTTGATTTGCCCTTAGTGAATCCATGCTGATAGTTCCTGATCACTCTATTTTCCTCCAAGTGTTTCAGAATGGATTCTTTGAGGACCTGATTTTTCCAGGGATTGAGGTGCGGCTGATCAGTCTGTAGTTCCCCGGATCCTCCTTTTTCCCTTTCTTAAAGTTAGGTATTATATTTGTCTTTTTCTAATCACCCGGGACCTCCCTCGATCACCACAGGTTTTCAAAGATAATGGCCAGTGGACCTGCAACCACATCAGGCAACTCTCTCAGCACCCTCGGATGCAGCTCATCCGGCCCCATAGACTTATGCACGTCCCACTTCTCTAAGTAGTCCCTAACCTGACCTTCCATCACCAAAGGCTGCTTTCCTTCTCCCCAATGTTATGATCAGTGTGTTATGTGTTTTTAAATGATATATCACAAGGCACATTTTGCACAAAAATTATTACACTAATGCATGGGCTTTTTTTTTCTGCCGGTACACATCAGTACTGCATACTGGCACCTATTTTTTCCCTGGCCTGCCCAGCTGGGGGCCGGGGTCAGCATGGCAGGGAAAGGAGTGGGTTTCCTTTCCCCTGATGACCCCAGTCCCCAGCTGGGCAGTGGGGCTGGCAGGGGTCAGGAGCAGTGGCTGGCGGCCAGAATCAGGTCCGCCAGGGGCTGGAATCCGGCCTGTGGTTGCCTGGGAGCTGTGGCCAGGCTGCAGTTTTTTCAAATCTCCCGCCCTGAGCATGCTCAGTTGCGTGGTTCAGGGCAGGAGCAGCCTGGCCAGGGAGTGACTCTGGCTGCTCCTGCAGCTCCAGCCAGGTAAGTGGGGGCCGGGAAGGTCAGGGAACCGGCGGAGGGTGGGGGCCCGAGAGGAGCGGGGCAGGGGCCCTGAGAGGAGCAGGGAGCCGGTGGAGGGGCTCAGGGTGAGAGGAGCGGGAAACCGGGGGGTGGGTGTGGAAGAGGCTGAGAGGAGCAGTGGGCGGGCGGACGGGGGGGGGGGGGG
>ML685812.1:9842706-9945036 GCA_007922175.1 Pelusios castaneus
GGCAGGGTCTGGGAAGGCCGCTGGGGCCCGGGAATGGTGGAGGGTCGTAGCCCTCCCTCCCTTCCCCCCTGCACCACTCCTGCCGACCGTACTAGTACCATTTTTTTTTTTAAAGGAAAAAAAAGCACTGGTTGTGACTATGGGGTACTTTCAGTCATGCTGTGCTTAAATGCTTTGCTAAATTGGGACCTATGTCTGTATTTGGAGTGTGAGTAATAATGGGTGCTATTATTTCATACTATCTCTTTAAAACAGCCCTCTATTTATTTATTTATTTATTGGCAGTGGGGGGAGTATTGTTAAGTGCAAACAAAAATCAGGATGTACTATGAAGGTGTTTCCAACTAAACTTTATTTTAATAACCTTTCTCTGACCTGATTAAAATGAGGTAGTTGCTAGATTATTTTGAAAAGTATTTACTTTGGTCCTGTAACCTTTTGTTTTCTGATCCTTCTAATGATCTCTTCTAGCTTTTATAATTCTGCAGGTGAACTGAATGAGCATGCACTGAAGAAAATATTATCGGGTTGCAAAAAGGTATTTTATTTTCAGAAATAATCTATATTCTGGAGTTGATTCAGAGCATTGTGCTGACCCTGTGTAATTCCTGAATTGATTCATATGTAGTTATCTGTCTCGTTCCATAATTTCACTTCAGGTACATATTCCCTCTTGTTGTCTTTTCAGCCCCTGACAAAAGTCCAAATTGTACTGAAGTTTGTTCCTCAAAAAACAACATCTTTTTTTTTTTTTTTTTTTTTTTTTTAAGAGTTGGGGAGTATTTATTCACTCTCCTCTGTCTGTTTGAATTCTATTTTCTCATCTCCCAAGTGAATTATTGAAATGTTGCAATGATGTCACATGAGCCTCTTCTGTGTTGAATCAGAGAAACGTTTTTCAGATCAAACTGTTCACTTGAAACACAGACAGTCAAATTTTAATTTATTGGAATTTTGGTTCATGCATTGGAAGAGTTTGCCCTTTCATTCACTGAAACAGATTGGCATCCTCTTGTCTGATTTGGAATGCAAATACAATTTAGTTTTCATTGAACACCTTGTCTTCAGAACTGAATATTTAAACAGGATGATACTGATAGGGGATAGGTGTACTTGTACAAGGCCAAGTATGGAGCAAGCTTAATGGTTTGGCTACAAGCTTTGAAAGCAAACCAATTGTAATAGATTGATTTAAATTCTCATATGAGGGGTATATCTTCTTAATAAGCCTCCATTCATTAATGCGAATAAGCATGAGTTCTTCTGGAACTACTCCTGTTTAAATGCTTGCTGAACATGGATGGTGCTACTCATGTTTAAAGTTAAGCCTGTATGTATGTGTTGGCTGAATCAGGGTCCACAATCCTAAAGAATTCCAATTCAGTTCAGTGCTGACCCCTCCTCTTTTTCACGTATGTGTGTCAGTGTCATATAGCTGTGTAATTCTAGAGAATGGTAACATTGAAGATTAATCTTTTTTTTTTTCCTACCCAGAATGTTATAGGCTGGTACAAATTCAGACGTAATACAGACCAAACAATGACATTCCGAGAAAGACTTCTTCACAGAAATTTACAGTCATACTTATCAAATCAGGGTCTTGTCTTTCTGTTATTAACTTCCAGTGTAACAACAGAAAGCTGTTCCACTTACAGACTGGAACATGCTTTGCATAGACCACAAGAGGGGTAAGTACCTCTCAGTTGTTTGTTCTTGATAATTCTAGTAGGACACAGGGATGTATGATATGCTCTGTTTTTTTCCTGTTCAGACCAAAATCTTAAACATTCAGTTTCCTGCAGGATGGCTATTCTGTTTTCCACCCACCTCTAATCTGGGTGTTTTGTATCTAGTTTGTTCAAGTTATAACATCAATGCCTATCAGATTTTTCCTCCTAGTTAATATGTTGAATTTTCCTGTTATCTTTCATTACATTTTATATCTTATTTCTTGGCATTTTTTTTTAATAAACACTGAAATTTGATATAGCAGTAATACAAAAATCTCTCTAAATTGGTCTTATGACCAATTAAATTCAGAAAGCTAGCTTCAGACGTTAATTCACAAAACTATTTCATTAGTAAATTAACTTCATTTTTTCAGCCAGTTGTTGGTTTTGTTTACCTAGTTGAATTATAAATTAGTCTGTTTCCCCCTTTTTAAAGGTAACTTGCACAGGACAGAAATAGTTTGGGGACTTTTTTGTGTTTTATAATCTATAACAAGGCTGATTTTTCTTTTTTATCTTTAAAAATATCAGGAACATCAGGTGTTGTCTTCCATATTTTGAGATTTAAAACAGTCATGATGCTTAAAATTGAATCAAATAAGAATCACTTCCCCTTTCAATCATGTTTGCTTTCCTTGATACCTGTGATATCAGAATCATACTAGTGATCTTCCAAAAAAAAAACAAACCAGAATAGGCAACTTAATTTTAAATGTAAAAAAATGTTTTGTTTTGCTTAGTTTAAAAAAAAATAAAAACAAAACCCACCTTTCAGGCCACCTTTCTGCATCATAAGAAAGGAAAAGAGGGGGAAACAAATTTTTCCTCCTTTATGGGTAACCTTTAAACTGACAAAGCGTTGCTACTGTCAGTTGTGTTGACCAAACCTTTATTGCAATAAGAGAATGTCAGAGGTTAAAGAAAAAGGGGCATGAGCCAGCCAGCCAGTAGATCAACCATTGGAACGCCACTGCTGGTGTATATGGGTCCTAAGGAGAATGAGTTATTCATCCCAGAATGAAGTTTACATGTGATCCCTTTGCACCTTTTCTCTGCTAGAGCTCAGACCCAGATTGTCATATCCAGTCATTCAATTTTAAGTTTTTTTCGTTTTTGTTTAAAAAGTTGCCTTGTTGATTATTTTGCAAACCCATTGATGTCATGCTGTGTAAAATAAATGAACCTTGAAAGACTTTGCCAGGTAGCTTCATCCTTAAACTTAAGTTATACAAAACCTAAAATTAAAGGGAGAGGCTCAGTTTGGAATGACAGCTTTTTTTTACCAGTTTTGCAAATAACATCTTAAAATATTATATCTGAAAAAAAACAAATTTATGTGGTATGATTTTGCATTTCAGCTTCAACAGTTAGATTAGAACCTGATTAATCTACTTTGTTTCACTTTCAATGTTTCATAAGCTAGCATAATGCTAAATGTTTTGAGTTGCAAATATGGTAGGGGAGATAGTTGTGTTTAAAAACAGTGACTTTCTTGGAATTTAAATAAAAAGACAGTGTTCCAGTTGCCTTAGATTTTGTCTGTGCTTCTGCCTGTGACTAAATGTGGAAGCCTGGTTTTGCAAAACCTAACTTTTGGACCAAATCTAATACACTATCCCTCTAATACAAATGCCTTCATGAGCTTTTAACATTTCACTGAATATAGTATAGTTAAGATATGCAATGAAGGGGAATGTTTAGATGTAAACAAACCCTGTGGTATTAACACATCAGAATTTAAAAGTAAAGCTACCGTAAAACTCACTGGAATGTTGATCCTAGTTCCATTGTCTAAAAAATATGTTCAAATTTAAATAGTACAAATTAAGTAAACTGAAAAGATCTTCAATTAGCAGGCTCAAGTAAGAAAATAGTAACTTAGAGAAGAAAAAGTACAAGTACTCCTTTTGGTATTTTATAGACTCAAAAACATTTTAAAATAGTAATGTAAACTTAAACACAGGAAAACTTGAGGAAATGTGAATTTAACTGGACCTTTCGTACATGTGTTAAATTTCAGATGTGATGACAAAAATTCTGATCCTGTAAGTTATGTATGCCTTCAGCTATGTAGAGCCCCACTTCAGGTAGGGATTTATGCACAGGATTGCCTTTGCAAGATCAGAGCCAAAATACAGAAACCAATGTCATTTCCCATACTAGGTAATAGTTCATAATAAAGGTATTTTTATGGATGTGGGGCCATGCTCAACAATTATAGGGTATGTAATTTTGGCATTTGGGGCCTGGTTTGAAGCCCACTAACGTCAGTGATAATCTTTTAATTGACTTCGTTTAGAGAATGCTAAAAGTGAATTCCTTTATCAAGTAAATTTGTAGCTGCTGGTGTGTCTCCAGAGGAGGAAACAATCTATACAACAGTCTCCAAAGAAAGTCTCAGATCTTAATGGGCTTTCTCTTCATTTATGGCTGAAAAAAATGTAGGCTCACTACATCATATGCTGACTTATGTAAGAATAGTCGTACTGGGTCAGACTAATGATGTCAGACAGCATCCTGTCTTTCAGCAGTGACTGGTACCAGATGTTTCAGAGGGAATGAGGCCTATTTTCAAGCTGTTGTCCAGTACCAGCTTTGAGCAGTCAGAGCTTTAGAGACACCCAGAGTATGGAGTTGTCCCTGATCATCTTGGTGGATCTATCCTCCATGAACTTATTTTTTTAAAACCCAGTTATACTTATTGGCCTGTACAGCATACCCTGGCAACAAGTCCCACAGGTTGACTATGTGTTGTGTGAAGTACTTCCTTATTTTAGTTCGAAACCTGTTAATTTCATTGGGTGACCCTGGTTGACACGTTATGTAAAGGGATATATAACTCTTCTTTATTCATTTTCTCCTTGTCATTCATGATAGTATAGACCTCTATCATATTGCCCCTCAGTCATCTCTTTTTTTAAACTGAACAGTCCCAGTGCGTATTTTTTTAATTTCTTCTCATAAGGAAGCCATTCCATACCCCTAATCACTCTTGTTGCTTTTTGTTCTTTTTCCAAGTCTACTGTATCATTTTTGAGATGGGGGACCAGAACTGCACATAGTATTCAACCTGTGGCTATACAAAGGATTTGTGTAGTGACATTATATTTTCCGTCTTATCATCTTTCCCTTTCCTAATGGTTCTAACATTCTTCTTAAGTATCCTGAATAATTTTGTATCATCTGCAAACTTGCCACCTTGCTATTTACCCCTTTTTTCTAGATCATTTATGAATATACAGAACTGGTCTCAGTACAATTCTTTGGGAGACCTCTCTCCACTGTGAAAATGAACCATTTATTCCTACTCTTTATTTCCTCTTTTAACCAGCTACTGACCCATCACATGCTTATTATCTTATTCCATGACTGTTTACTTTGCTTAAGAGTCTTTGGTGAGGGATCTTCTCAAAGGCACTCTGAATGTCCAAGTACACTATGTCATCATTGAACATGTTTGTTAATTCTCTCAAAGAATTCTAATAGATAAGTGAGGCATGATTTACCTTTACAGAGTCTTGCTGACTCTTCCCCAGCATATTGTGATAATCTCTGTGTCTGATAATTCTGTTCTTTACTATAGATCCAACCAATTGGTGTAGTACTGAAGTTTGTTCCTCTAAGAGTTAATAAAAATGATATTCTGCATCTGTAGCTTCTAAAAATTACGATGATTTTCATGGTTTTTGTTTTTTTTTAGTCTCTTTCAGAAAGTTCCTTTAGTAGTTTCCAACTTAGGTATGGCAGAACAGCAAGGTTACAGAACTGTGTCTGGTTCATGCATTTCTGCTGGCTTTGGCAGAGCAGTAATAAAACACAGGTAGGAATGATGCACTTTTTCATCTTGAGCTTGTTTCTCTAAAGATATATTATAGATCAGTGGTTTTCTACCACTGTGTCGCCACACAGCAGTAAGTATGTCACAGAGAGCTGGGACAATGGCTTGATTGGCCTGTAGACTTGCGATATGCTGCCAAGTGTGTCATGACCCACAAAAGACTGAGAATCACTGTTAGACTTAAAAAACTGACATACGGGGAAGGAACCAGCAGTTTAAAACATTCAGAATCATAAAAAAGCAAGGGGAATTTTTTTGTATTTTTCCCTCTAGTATCTCATTTGATATAGCACAAGAGGTAACTATCCTAACTGAAAAGTTTAGTATTAAATATTATGTGCCAAAGAAGATTGGCAGAATACTTGAACTCTTCTTCGCCCCATGCAAATCAATGACCAGCTCAGAATTTTAGGTCCGTGTGTGATGTCCAGATGTAGAATGCTTCATAGCTAAAATTCTAACCCATTAAACCTCTTTCATCAAGTGATGCATCCCTAATTTGCTAGTCAGGTATAACAATCACTAACTCAGCTATTGGTTTGTTTTGTAATTCATTGCTTTTCCATGGGCTTTTTGCTAAGCTCAGTTGTCCTATCAACATGAAGCGACTGTGTCGATTTCAAAATAACGTATACAAAATTTCTTTACACACACTACTAATACCCCATTAAATTATTGAAATGAAATCCAGTTTGCTTTTCTGTAATGCTTTTTGTTTTGTGGATTTCTATATAGTGGCCCTTGAATTTGAGTTCATTTTTGTTTAGTCAGTTTTTCATATTCTTGGTGCTGCTGGATTTTTGTTTTAAGAACTGTGTATTTAAAAAATAAACTTATAAGCAATCAGTTGAAACATTTTTAATGGACTGTTTAAAAAAATCCATGGAAATAATTCTAGTAGGTTTGTAATATCTTGCTTTTAAAAAATCTGAATGTGGGGCCAAATAAGAGCTGTTCCTTTACAGCACTGTAATATTACTTCGCCCTCTCTCACTTTGAGGATCTGACAGTGATTACACACACTACAAATTAAATATTTTGACACACCTGAAAAGATAGCTAGAGACTATCTTCATTTCACAGTTGGGGAAACAAAGGCACAGAAGTTAAATGACTTGCCCAAAGTTGCTCAAGAGTCTGTAGAAGAGTTGGGAATACAACTCATATCATGAGCCCATGTTTTAATTGCTTGCTAGACTATCCTGTAGCATAGAGACTACAACCTATACTTAAAGGGATAGTCTCAAATATTTGATTCTGTAATTGGCTGGGGTGATGTTTCAAATAGCAATTTGGCATTGCTTCTGGTACCTGGGGAAGATCTGTTTCCTGGCTCTTATTGTGTGTTCAACCTGTTATGTGCCAGAGGAACTTTCCTAGGGTCAGGCCTGCCAATTATCATTTTGCATCAAACGTTGTATTTTGTGAGATGACGTCTATTTTTAATCTTGGCTACAGCAAACTGTACAGTAACAGTGACCTAAGAGTTGCAGTCGTCTTATTTCTACTTTGACAGGACATTCTAAAAACAACTATTTTCTTTCTTATTTCCTAATCAGTGCTACCAAATTAAAGCATATGTTACACAGTATGGCCATTTATTTCATATATGCTATCTCTTATCAACATAAAACTGCATCTTAATTACTACAGATGAGGGGTTCTCAAACTTCCATAGTGAGCCTCTCTACGCTAGAAAAAAATTGAACCTTCCCATAACCACCACACAAAAATCCTTTACTTTCCAAGTATGAGTAATAAAGTAGAAGGGCTTTGATCAGTGTAGTTAAAATAAGCATTGGAGTGTCAAATACTAATTTTATTTCAAAAAGCAGTGTGTGTGTGTTCTCAGCTCAACTAAAGCATGCAAACAAAATTACAGCAGATAAAACTGCACATTTAGGAAATCAGAACACTAAACAGATTTTTTTTGGTACTCTTCAGTCGTACCATTTCAGTGGGAGGAGTGAGCTTGTTTCTTGGCTATCTAAAGTAGTGGAATTTGGGGATGAAGTGTAAAGATGCAAGTCATCTTCCACTGAAAGAGAGGGAGATACTTAGTTTTGATCGTGGCCAATGCTAAAAGGAATGAAGACTTTAAGTCTCAATGGATTAATTCAGGAAACTCATGTTCTATTGATAAGCAAAAATCTCCACCTGGCATTTGTGAAAATAAGTGCTGCTATTCGTTAGGCTGGGCCTCATCTTTTGCCACTCCACAGACAGCGGCAGCACCAAACAGTAGGCATCTTCCTCTTATCAGTCATTTATATCATATTTAGACTGTGTACATCTGTCTCAAAAGGCCACATCCTGATCCCAATAATAATAAATGGATAAATATAGAATATTGTCTTACACAATGTGTTTCCCATAGCCAGTTAAGAAATAGCACGGGGTCCAATTCTGCAACCTGAAGAATTCTGAGACATTCCATACAGTCATGAGATTGGCTTAAACTCATGAGACTTCATTTTATTTTTAAAATCCCATTTTGAGATGTTTTCTGAACTCTCCTGGGGAATCTCTTTTTGGCCTGTGGTCGTATGAGCATGATTCCATGGAACTCAGTCCAAAATGTAGGACAATTCCACACAGGTTGGGGCATACTCCTCCCTTTTATATCTCTGTAATGGGAAAAACTCTTCCCTCCATACAGTCCCTGTCCAGGCTCCTGCACACACGCTCTTATGCCCACACCCAGGGGAATCAGTATTTTCCTTTGGGCACTGCCCCGTCCTGCTTTATCCCCTCAGCTGCCACTTTGTTCAGCTCCCTCCCCTGGGCTTTGATACCTGCTCAGCCTGTTCCTGCAATAGGCTCAATCCTGCACTGCTCTCTCCTTCCCTGGGATGCTCTCCCTTCCTCTCCAGCAGGCTGTTTTTTTCTGGTTTTCCAAGTCTCTGATTCCAAATAAGCAATGCAGTGGGCAGCATGCAATTGACTGGAGAGGAGGGACAGACATTCTCCTGTCTTCCAGCTCCTTGCACCCACACTTAGTTCACATGTGTGCTTCCCCTTCACTATGGCATGAAAAAGAAAGAAGCAGCACCTGTTAGTCCCAAGTTGCCTCCAGCCCTTGCTGCTCCACCTACCCGCATGGACTATAGCATCCCTAATCCACACACAAAGGGAGCGACCTCTCTGCAATATCCAGTACGTCTTTTAGCCGACTCTGTCGGGGCACCCTTGACTGCAGTCCACTCATAGTGCCTGAGGCTACTAGTCCAGTCCTGACTGACTGAGGCAGCACCAATAACTCAGCCAGAGCACTGCCCTTGCAGGAAAAGAAAAATGTGTTAAAACACTAATAAGTTCCCTGAGGCATGCCTGTGATTGTCTTAGTTTGAGAATGTCTGTTATAGATCAATGTTCAGAGATACATTTAGGTTTTTGACTTGCATATTTGCATTATCTAACTCTTACCACAGATTCTGGATCTGTGATAAAATCTGGATTCTGTGATAAGAATCACAGAACATCTTATTTAAAATTTTAAGAAACAAGTATAATCACTAGTTAATACTGGGTGGTACGTAGTAAAAACAAACACTTGTAAAGTATCTAAACTACGCAAGCAACATTATGTTATATGAGACTTTACAGTAGGGACTGAACCTCTTCCCTGAAGAGCTTGCAGTGTAAAATAAGAGACAAACACTGGGAGTGAGTTAAATGGAAGTGAAGACTAATTATTCTTTTTGAAGGCTGAACTGAATTATTCCACTTATTTTTCACTCCAAACCTGGTATTTTTTCTGTCTGCCAACCATTTAGTATTGGAGTCCAGAGACCTACAATTTATATCTGAAACAAAAAGTAAAAGCCATGATCCATTACTGCTCCTCATTGAAAACCTGTTACGCTTAGGGAATTACCACTGAGGTAGACATTTAAGTTAGCAGAGAGTCTTTTGTCCACTAAAGTCTAAGCATCAGTTGGTACACATGCAGGGTAATGTTTAATTTTACATTGGACTTCTTTCTGTCTAAAGGTCAGAATTTTTTTATGAAGATGGATCACTAAAAGAGGTTCATAAGATTAATGAAATGTATGCCACCTTGCAAGAGGAATTGAAGGTAGGTCATTAATTTTCAGAAAAGCATCTGTTGTCAGATCACAGACATTCAAGGTAGCATTCCAAACAAGTCAAGAGGTCCTGATTCTCATTTACACTAAGGCAAAGTAAACAGCAAACTAACATCCCAAAGAAGCCTTAGAGTATAAATAATTCATTTCCACTTCAAGTTCCCTTTGCATTACCCCTGTGATATAAAGTGGCATTACTCTATATGAGAATTAGATCTAAAGTATCTTGTGTGGAAAAAAAAAACAAATATAAAGGGGGTGAAAGACTCAGTACAGGATAGTTGATTGCATAATCGTCATACAAAAACTAGTACTTGTTAACTCCTTGGAGAATTTCAAATTAATGACCCAAAACATTGAAGAAGTTGAGTTATTTGCTGAGATCTCAATGCAGGGCTGGAAAAATGTACCTGATACAAAACATGAAGGGCTGGTACAGAAGGGACAACTAGCTAAATCCTAGGATAAATATCAGAGAAAGCAAGTCCCTTTCCTCCTGCAGCTGCGGAAAAGGGGCATGGTGCTGTTATTTCTAGTAGGATGTTCTTCATGAGCCAGACTGGCTGTCTCCCTTCCCATACAACTAGAAGTTTAGATCTCACCGACATCAAACCTCTTACTTTTATATCCCCCCACCCACTGGCTGCTGTAAAGATTTGGAAGGAGAAGCGTTCCCTCTGCTACTCTGTTCCAAGTCTTCTTACAGTTTCTCCTCCTCCTAAACATCTATGCCTTTCACACCTGACTGTCCAAAAGAGATACTGGATTACAGCAGTGAAACTGGTGGAAACAAATTGCCAGATTACACAACTCACAGAAAACAGCAGTGAATGAAATGCTTGGAGTGAGATCAAAGGTGACATCCTTGAAAAGTTCACAAACTAACATGGCTCTGCTCGAGTGTTGAAAATTCTCTGCAGAAAACTTTCTGGCTAGGGTGGGACCATCAACTTTTAATTGCTGAAAAAGATAATTTTGAGTTAAAAGGAAAGTCCTAACCACTATGGTTGTGAAGATTGCATCCAGTTCATATTTGGAAAGTTAACTAATGAGTTAACTTATTGAGTGGCAGCTGCAGTGTCTGTGTGCAATTCATACCTTGGCCAATAAGCAAAAGTGATAGACAAGATATGTATAATTCAAGTCACTGGCTAATAGAAGCTTATAGCAAGGCTTTCAGACTTTTCCCTAATTCAGAATAGGTTTAGAAGCAGCTCAGATGTGGAAGCTTCTCTTTGATCTTGCTTGCTTAAAAAGATCTTTCAGGAACCTGTTCCAAAGGGAAACCAGAGATATCTTAACAGTGCTTCCAAATCCCACGAAGCCCCACAACTTTCCCCTCACAGGAAAAGTGTCTCTCCAAACACAGATTCATAGGACTGCAGTTCAGACTAATTATTGGTCCTTTCACACAATTTTATTAGCAACTCCTACTGTATCATGTTTTAGACTTGGATTTTGACTGTGTTAGAGGAATTATGAAGGGGTTTTTTTGTAGCACAACTGACTAGTTAAATTTAGTCAGTCTTCTAAAAGATGTTTCTCAATATGATTATTGTATAAGAAACTGAAATGGCAGAATCTGATGTCAACTAAAGAATTATGTCAAAGCTTCCATCTAGATATGTGGCAATACCAATAAAAATCATGGAAGTCTTTGACTTGGCTAGTACAATTGCTGGTACAGAGCCTGCAATCACAGTTTTTAAAATTAAAGTAATGCAATAACTCTTTAATAAGCTAGTTGGAAGTAATGAGAATTGTAAATGCAGTCTTGGAAAAGAGGAGAAATTAAATGTGAATCATCCAGAGTTGCTAATTAGCATGCAATTGTGAGTCAGATGGGAATAAGATAGTTTAGTTAACTGCTGGAAATAAATAGTATCACGATTTTAGGCATCATAACTGAAGTGGGTAGGAGGAAGACCTTTCTTTTAAATACTGAGGCCTGATCTATACTTCAGAGCTAAATCAATGGGGAAATAGCAATCTGCATGCTGCAGAATGCGTATCTCCTCTCAACTTACTTTGAGTTACTCTGCTGCCTTCAGTCGGCTGCAGCGACCTGCAGTTCTCGCGTGTCAACTCAGTGTTACTCCATTTGGAGGGATGGAGTTACTGCATCAACAGGAGAGCACTTCCAGGATCAATTGAGCGGGTCTACACTGGCTGCTCAATTGATCCCGTTGTGTCGATCCATGGGGAATCGACGCAGAATTTTCAGTGTAAACATGGCCTGAGTAAAGACATCTTTATTATCATTACAATCATATCCAGGAAGTAGGCGCTCAGCACAAAAGAAAAGCACTACATAATGGATTAGAGAGAAATTTGGTCGTCCTTTTTTCATCTTAATTAAATAGTGAAACATCATTGATGTAACTTTTACAGACTTCAGTAAAACATATGATACAGCAGGGATGGACAAAATTGACTCAGCTAGGTGCCAGCAATTTTACTTTTGGTTGCCAGAGGGCGCTCCTCCATTACATTTCTGCAGTGAAGGTAGGCAACAGGCTACTAAAACTGGTTGCCATGGCAACCAGAAACATTGATTTGTCAAGACCTGTAATACAGTATCTCATTCTTTCCTGAAGTAGTGATTCAAAGTTATTTGGATACGAGTACTACCTGAAGGCCTGAGGAGTAGCACAAATCAATGTTAGATACTTTTTAAAAAACCAGGTGAATGCAGTTGTTTAAAGTTGTAGGACTTGAGTACCTACATGAAATCAAACAAAAGGAAAACACTGAAAACTTCAAGTGGTTTTTAGAGTAACTGATGGGAGAATATAGACTTGCCTCTCCCAAGGGAAACAGATAAAGTTCCATTTTTTGAGCTGATAAGTAGACTGCATAAAATACAAGAATATACTGTAGAAAACCTTTTAAGATTATGGGTAGAATGAACTAAAGTGTTTTTAAGTTAGCTGCTGATTCAGTGATCATCTTACTGTTCACAATGCTCTCAATGTTGTTTTGCAATATTGGACTTTTTTTTTGAAAGACGTACAACGTGTTAACTTTTTTATAAGGATGCCTTGAAATTTATCTGGAAAACAAATAAATCCAATACAAGATTGACAATGGTTTCAATTGATTATTGAATAGAATTGACCTCTCTTGCAGAAGATATGTTCTAAAGTAGAGGGCAGTGAACGATCAGTAGAGAAACTCCTAGCAGAAGTGGACCAACTAAAAAAAGAAATAAAAAGGAAGAAGGAGCTGACACAAACTTCAGGTAATGTTGAAAGATTATGAAGCCTCTCCATAAAACTAAAAGATATGTAGTAAAACTGGACATGTAAACACCACTTAATACAACTGTTCAATAATGACATTTCCTTGGAGGAATCCTTAAGACATGAAGGTAAACATGAGATTTCAGCTATGTTTATTCCCAGTAAATTCCATCTGGTCTAAAATCCCCACAGTATAGAATTAATTTTAGTGTCTGCACTAGTGAGTAATCTCAACAGCTGCAGTTTCAAAATTTGATACAGCTATTAAACTAAATATAAAACTCCACTCATTACTAGCACTAATCTTTATTTGCGATGTATCAAAAATAACTTGCTAACCGTTTTTTGTAAATAGAATTTGAAAACATTTTGGGTATTTGTGTTTAGCTATCATCGCTTTCTAACTATATGTAAAAAGGGAAACTTAAAACCTTTTCTTGAAAAGAGAAAGTTTGCCAGTCATAGTAAGTTTATATATATTTCTACTGAATTATGGATGAATTTATATAAAACCATAATTCAGTAGAAAGCTCTATGCTGGTAACATATAGAAATTGAAACTATTCTGCAAATTAAGCCACCCCACCCCACAACTTTTAAGACAGGAAGGCAACTGACCACTAGTGATAGGAGTACTAGAAAAGGCTAGATTGATTTTTTTTTTCCACCCCCATTATTCAGGAGAGAACACAAGTGATTCAGATGAACCAAAGGAGAATGTTTTCCTTTGTCAAGCTTTACAAACGTTTTTCCCAAATTCTGGACTTCAGACTTGCATTGTTTCCTTAAAAGGCAGACTGATTTCTAAACACTGCTGTAACACTGACCATAAAATAAATGTAATGGACAAACTGACTCTAATGCAAGAAGACAGTGACTTTCCTGAAGCTGGAACAAGGCAGATAACCAAGCGTAAAGCTAGTGTGACCACAGCTGGACAAAAGCCCTTCAAGAAATCACGGTCATTGCAACTTCACCATAAATTATTTAAAGGGGACCAAGACAACAGTGACCAAGAAAGAAAGCTTACAATGAGTGGTACTGAAACAGATGAGGAAACTTTGGAGAAACTTAAGGATACTAATGAATATCCACAATCACCAACTTTCTAATCTAATCCTTTCAAGCCAGGATTTTCCTCAGGGTGACTACTGCTGCACCAAAAAACTGCTGCCAAGGCATTTACTATGTTCCATCAGTTAGCTGGCAGTAGGGCAAAAACTAATGTATTTAAGCATCATTTTGTAATTTTTTTTAAATGCAGGTATTTTATTTGGAAAACGTAGAGAAGCATCCATATTACACTCCCTCACTGCATTCTTTTTCTCTCAGGGCTCACAGTCGGTAGTGGTAGAGTACAGACACTGAAAACTTAGAGCTGCTGCAACAGTCAGAGTTGGGATGCATTTTATCTTGCCCTTTGTGATGCTATATGCTTATTGCTGAACTATTGCTGGAGGGGGCTAATACCACATTTAGGCTTTGCTCAGCAGCAGCTGACTTACAAAGTGCCAGGACAGTTTGGTATCTGGGTCTACCACAATGTTAAATTAACAGCAAAAGTTGCTCTGTTGGTGTTTCTCTAATCCCTTGCTCTCTTGTATTCAGACCATTTATATCTTGCAAATGGCTTATATGATCAAGTTGAACTGTGTGTTTTCCTTTCCTTCAAACTCAGAAAGGTATTGAGTAGGGTCCTGCTGCATTTTAAGACCAGACTCTAATGCAGGAACAGCACACAAGTGTTTTGAAAAGTTTCCTACAGGTTTTAAGTTTTCATTATTGCAAAAACAGAGAACTTTCTCCTCCCATTATCAGTACTCAGTTCTGTTACTTGTTGTAGTGAGGAATGCCAAGCATTTGGGGTAAGAGTAAAACTGATTTGAACATCAGTCCTAAAATTGTTAATATCTTGTTACAGAAGTAAAGTTTTTGGTAGTAATGAGAACGTGTCACATTATATAGTAACTTTATTGTTTTATGCACAATTTACATAACTTACTCCGGCTGCTTCATATCACAAATTTTGGGGTCATTAAGAAATGTTGGATCCTTGTACACAACTGGCATAAATCCTGCAAGAAAATAATTCAGGTAAATTTTTAAATAAAAATAATTGTATACAAAATCTAGTTTACAGCTATGCTTACCAAGTACACGAGCTCTTTTAATGGCTTTTGAAATCTCTTTCTGCTTCTTCCCACACAAGCCTGTAAAGACAATTTTTAGCATCTTATTTCACATGCCCAAATAACAGACTCAGTGATTATTATAATTATTAGTGATTCCCTCAGGCCTTTTTTTAAAAAGCCTTACAAGAAAATGGGTAAATTAAATTACAAAAACTACTACTATGTAGAAAGTGTATGGTTCAATTATTTGAATTTCCTAATCACAAAAATAATTATCCATTTGTCACACTGCTCAGTGGTTTCCTAGTTGACAGTAATTGTTATCACTCAAATGGTTAAATATCAAATACTAAATTTTAATATTAGTCAAATTAATATTTATAATAAGATAAACAGAGATTACTTGTTAACTTGACATAGTTTACAGCTTACATACCTGTTATACGTCTGCCATAAATGCGACCAGTATACGGAGAAACAAACTGAGACAGAAGCTAGTGAACAATAAAAAAAACTTCATAAATATTCTTGCAAACCAGTAACTTTAAAACACTTTTTTAATTTTAAAGTTGTATTCTGGCACTAATATATGTTCTTTGCAATATGGCTCATGCCATAATTTGCCTCAAAGAACTTATGACAAAAATAACCTGGCTTTTAAAAAAGAATTTTAAGACTAATGTACATCATTAAACATCACCTTTTCTGTGGTGCTCATCTTGAATTAATTGGCAACTGTAGGAAGTGAGGGGCTATCATCCCCATTTTATCCATCAGGAATCAAGTCACATATTAGGGCCAGAAGCATTTGCTAGTTTCAGTGGCCCAGTCTGAGAATCCTATAGCCTGACTTTTCAGAGAACTCCCATTATTCTCAATTGTAGTAATGAGTGTTCAGCACTTTTGAAAGTAAAGGTATCTCTAATAGACAGTAGTTGTGCCCTTTTTGCAAAATCAAAGTGATCCTCAAGAAGATAAAAGGTTTTTTATTTAGTAGATTAGTAGCCAAAGAAATTAATACTAAGTTCTCTTAACAAGCTATCATATTAAGCTCTTTACTGTTCTGAATGCCATGCCTCACCCACAAAACCTTGTATCTCCTCCAATAAGGATGGGAGACGCAAACTATTCAGTACAGATTTCATTCTTCAAATCATCCATAAAGCAAAAGAGAGTTCACCTGATCACTGTCCTAACCTCCTGCCACTTGGAGAGTCCTACGGCATCATTAAGTTCACATACCATGTTCATCACCATAAAATCATAACTGTGTCCCACATACTCCCCCAGCAGTGCCACTAAAAGCAAGGAAGAGATGCTCACTGTCAATTTACCTCTGCTTCTGTAGTTGCAGCATGGTGGATGATGCCTGGGATTCTCTGCTCAGTGACCCCTTCTGGATCCCTGATTTTGACCCTTTAGCCCTGATTCCTGTCCATTACTCCCCACAATCACTTGAGCCCTGAGTCCAGTGGCTCCTCCCTTTCGGGCCTTTAGATGTGGGCAGGCTTGTCCCACCCACCCCCAGAAACTCAACAGATGCAGCCATTTCCAACAGTCAGTGCAATGAGAACAACCAAGTAGGAGAATCAGCGTATTCCTCAGCCTCTCATCCCCAACTTCATACCCTTTGATTCTAGGATTTAACCTCTTGTCACATTCTTCCCTGGTTCCTCCTGCCTAAATAGCAACTTCCTCACAAATAAAGTTGACCAAACAATTGCCTGCGACAATCACTGCACAAATTCATATTGTAAAGAAACTCACCTGTACATTCTTGTAGTCTACATTTATTCCACACATAAGACACTTTTTAGGAGGATTCTTATAGGGGTTTTCCATTTGAATTGGCTGAAATAAGAAGTAGTTTAACTGACCTTTTTATTCTCCCACAATGGAACATAAAATAAAGTGGCCATACACAAAACAGATAATATTCTATTTCTTGGTTTCATTGCAACCCAAATAAAGACATTCGGTAAAATTAAAATCAAGATTTAGCAATAGCACATGCAACTAGAAGTAGTTTCATATTTCAAACCCAACCCTTTGCTTCCCAGTCTGCCATAGGTTAAGAGTAGAGATGCTCATCTTGTTTTTAAGGCACTTTTCTTGTATGCATGGATCCCATCATCTTAGTATTGCGCATCTCCCAGATATTTAAAAGACAAAACTGTAGCGTTCTCTCCTCCTCCTCCCCACCTTATACAAGAAATGGCTTTTAGTTTGATTGTCACCATCATGACAACTGCTGGAGCTCACTTGGAAGCAGCATGTTCCCTGGTTCCTTTTCTTGCTTGAAGGATGCTGCCCTAGGATTTACGTAATGTAGGGATGAATGTGACCATATTAAGGCAAGTACAGTCCCCTGCAGGTAATGAGGTTAAATTATGCTGTCACTTAAGTAAAGGTATATACTCCTTACCCTGTCAGCCATGCCTTAACACTAGATTCCTATTCAACCCATAAAAAGGGAAGCCATGTACATATAGCAATAAAAAAAAAATTGTTTTTAAAGCTATTCAGTTGCCAAGCTGATTGCTACCAAGGCCTAAGCAGACTAAGCCAGTGTCTAAACCTGAAATCTCCAACACTTCTTACACACAGTTTAGGATGGCAGCATGCTGATTCCTGATACTAAAAAGATTGAGAAATACTGGTCTAAGCCATAGCAGACAAGGAAGGTCTGTATAGCTTAAGAGGACCTCTTTGGAAAATTCTCTAGGGTTTCTTGGATGAATGGATTAGCAGTAAATGGCAGCAGGGTTCTTCTGTCCATTACAGCAGTCCCTCATGGAAAACTTCCAAAGGCACAATTTGTTCCCCACTTATGTGTCTGGATTTCATAAACATATTTATCACTGGCAAAATTCCACAGATTAAAACTATATCTACTGGTGAAGCTATGTATGAAAATTTTGAAAATGTATCACTCAGATGATTCTCAGAGCAGCTACAGTAGAAGGCAGAACAGTCCCACTATGCTCCTTGCTGCTAATTAGAATACATTCTTAAAAAAACAAAGGAAGTTTCACCAGAAGGACACTGACATCCAGTAAGTGCTTTACAGGCTCTCCCTAGTCAATGAATATGAGTTTTGGCAACAAAGATTGCTCTTAAACCAGATAAAAGTAATTGAGGATAAGAGACAAAGGAAGACGTAAGTTTTGCCTGTTTTAGCCACTTCCTTGGTCCACGACACTAGCCTCTCTAGGCCTTAATATTCTGATCTGTAAAAGGGTTTACCTACCTCAGAGGATAATTATGACTTTCAATTTGGCCATAAAGTACTTCAAGAACCTTTGAGTAGAGGTACTTCAAAAAAATGCCAGGTATCTTTCCCCCCAGCATAAAAGTTCAAAATTATCGTCTCAAAGCTGAAAACCTACAACTCCCGCTCAGAGAGCTACTTTTCTCTGCATGGAGAACTTAGTCAACTATAAAATGGGTCAGGCTAAAGCCACTCACCATGTCCACGTCGTGGGGCACTGGCTCGTGCTGTGCACTGTAGCCCCTTCTCCACGACACTGTTGCCAAAACAAAACCAAAGCTACTGTTAAATCACTTTTAAAATACCGCCGCGGGACAGAGAAAGTTTCTTGCCGACAATGGGAAAGCTGGGCGTCCCCCACCAGGAGAGGCGGGCTGGTGGTGGGAGAAGCGACTCACAATCCCATTAGGAGACTGGAAAGAGGGGGAGGGGGAAGAGGAGCCTGCTCTGCCCCCAAGGGTCTCCACGAGTTCTGTCAGCCCCGAGGAGGGTGTAAACCGCGCCCCCCACCCCACCGAGGCCTGGCCCTAAGGAGCCGGCTCCCAAGCTGCAGGGAGAGGCCAGACCCCAGGCCAGGCCAGCCCCTCCCGCCTGCGCAGAAGGCGATGGCTCCTTTACCCGTTGCCAGGGCCTGCGGGAGCTTCCCGCGAGATGAAACCACTAGAGCCGCCGCCATCTCCCGCCGGCCCGGCCTGATCCTTAGCGGCACCCGTCCTCCGTCAAGCCTTGTCGACCAGCACCAGCGCGCGCATGCACGATGGGGAAAATACCCCTCCCCCAGCGATTTATCCTCCTGCATGTAGTAAAAATGCTACCCAATCAGGGGGCAGCTGTCTGTCAGGCAGCCAATGGGAACAGGAGCGCCAACCTCGGTTTTTTTTCTAAATCGGAAATGACGTTAGCCGCAGGGAGCTGGGTTTGGGATTGGCGGTGGGCTGTGTGCGCGCGCTGTTGCGCTTCGTGGTTGGTCGCAGAGCGGCCGGTGTGACCGTTAGGCGGGAGTTGCTGGTTTCCGTTGTGATGGGCCGCCCGCGGGGGACAGGGGGGAGCCGCCGCCGCCATTTCCGGGACGGAGCCCTCGGCCCCCCTGTTTAGCTGTGATGCCACCGTTGACCCCCGCACACCTGGAGGCCTTTCCCCGCTCCGGGGGCCTGGCGCCGCGGCCCTGACCGGCCCGAGGGGCGAGGGATGGAGGATGGCGGCCCTGTGCTACGCAGGAAGAGCCGGCCCGCCTGTGCCCGCAAGAGGAGCCGAGAAGGAGCCCAGCCGCGCGGTTCCTGCTCACCACCAGCCCAGAAGAGACCGAGTCCCCGTGCCGAGGAGCAGCCCGCCGCCGCCAGTCCCGAGGTATGGGGGAGGGTGCAGGATGCCTGGGTTCCCTCCCCGGCGGTGACCCTCCTCCCCCCCTCCGGCGTAGGAATGAATGGGAAGCGGGTCGAGGCGGGTGAAGGCCGGGAATTTTAGGGGGAATGAACGAACGGGACAGAGCAGCCCTCAGGAGACTTCTTGTCATCCACTCCCGGCTCTTTAGTGAGAGGTGCAGGAACCCCAGAGTGAGGGGTTGTGTCTTTGACAGTATTGGCTCATAGCATTTGATGGGCCTGGCCTGCGTGACCTTACCTAGTTCGTTTTTTGAACCCAGTTATATTTTTGGCCTTCCCATCAACAAGACCGGCAGTTGGGCCCTGCGTTGAACGAAGTGCTTCTTTTTCTTTGTTTTAAACCTGTCTGTTAATTGCATCGGGTGATCCTTAGTTCTTGTTGTGTGTGACATAGTAAATAACGCTCCCCTATTCATTTTCTCCGTAGCAGTCATGATTTTATAGAGATTGCTCAGGTCTCTAATGAATGGCCTCTTTTCTAAAATGGAAAATGCTGGTCTTTTAAATTCCTCCTCCTATGAAAACTATTCCATATGCCTGAATTTGTTGGCCTTTCTCTGCACCTTTTCTAGTATCTTCTCCGAGTTGGAGCTACCAGAACTGCACATAGATTTCAAGATGTGGGCATACCATGTATTAATATATCTACTTCTCCTCAACATCATGCATTTATCTATGTGTCTGATAATTCTGTTCTTTACTATGGTTTCAACCAATTTTCTGAAAATAAAGTTAGTCTTACTGGCCTGTGATTACCAGGATTGCCTCTGAAGTCTTTTTTTGAGTTAGCCCTACATTCACTACCCTCCAGTCATCTGGTACAGAGGCTGATTTAAGCTGTAAATTATTATATGCCACAGTTAGCAGTTTGGCAGTATTGTAATTGCATTCCTTCAGAATTCATAGGTGAATACCACCTGGCTCTGGGGACTTATTATTTAATGTATCAGTTTGTTCCAAAACTCATGTATTGACATCTCTGTCTGAGTCAGTTCCTTAGATCTGTTATCTAAAAAATGTCTTTGGTGGGGAATCTTCCCCATATTCTGTATAGTGAAGGCTGATGGAAAGAATTAATTTAGCTTCTCCTCACTGGCCTTCTCTCCTGAGTATTCTTAGCACCCCAAGCATTCCTTGGCACCACTGATGACAGGCTTCCTGCTTCTGACATACTGGAGGGGGGGGGGGGGGGGGAATGGTGTTAGTTTGTCTCTTTAGCTATTTGTTCTTCAAATTCTTTCTTGATCTGCCTTATACTTTTAAACTTGATTTGCAAGAGTTTACGCTCTTTTCTATTTTCCTCAATAGGATTTGACTTCCAACTTTTAAAGAAGGTATTTTGCCTGTAACCAACTCTTTCACTCTGTTGTTCAGCTTTGGTGGCAATTTTTGATACTCAGACTGTTTTATGCTGCTTTTTTGGGGGGAGGGAGGGTGTCACATTTAATTTAAGCCTTACTATGCAGCAGCACTTTTCCAAACCTCTTACCTTTGTACTCCAGGTTTATGTGCACCTGCCCCTGTCCCCAAAACACGACAGCTCCCTGGAAGAGTGCATTTTTGATCTTGTGTTAACTCTGGTTAAATAGCTTATTTATGTGAGGTAACATGCATTTTTTGTGCTAATCTAGGCACTGTGCCAGGCTATCGGTAAAACATCTGTCTTAAGGATATTTTCATTTTATGTTTTTTGGAAAAATTGCCACTAAGGGCTTGTGTAAACACAAGTGTTGGCCCACTTCAGAATCTCCTGAGTGTGAACAGTTGCACTAGTATAAAGGTGGCTGATACCAGTATAGCTTATTTTGATATGGGAAGGGAAGTAAGCTATGCCAGTACAAGTCACCCTTATGCTCCTTGTTCACACTTTGTTGTACCAGTATAATTAGTGCTGAAATAGTTATACTAGTACAAATTCTGAATGTGGATCAATGATTTAGGAGCACAAGTCGCTTTAGTACTTTTGAAAATCTCACCCGTTATCTTTCACAAACAAAATGAAGTGCACAGTTAAATTGTTCATGAAATTTTAAATTTGATTACATTTAATTTTGGTTTTCAGTCTGATGTTTCAGCCTCCCACTTGCTGGTGAATATGCATAAATATACTTTTTTTTTTTTTTTTTCCCAGTATAATAATGATAGTGAAGAGGACATGTTTGGTGACTATGACAGCTTTTCTGGAAATGATTCTTTGTTAGCTCAAGTTGATAATATGGAGCAGGAATGTATTCAATCTATTGACTTGGTGTCACATACTAAAATCACAGAAAACAAAGATACTTTAGAGCCTGCATTTGGGGATCTTCAAGTACAAAATGGCAGAAGCAAGGAAATAATTTTTTCTGACGTTACCGGTTTCAAAACTGAAGAAGAGAGTCATTCCTGGAGGACCACAACTGAACAAGAGAACAGGACTTTAGAACACGGAGATTGTATTTCAGATGATTTGCCATCTTCACAGCTCCTGGATTTTGAGGAAATGAATAATTCCTCAGTTGTTACAAAACCATCTGCTACAAAAGAAAGTCCTAATGACACAAATTTTTGCCTTGATAAAATGTTGAATCAGTTGTCTTGTCACTATAATGCTGAGCTCAGCACAAGAAATAATGAATTGTCCCCAAGCACCACGGGCAACTTAAGTAAAAGAAAGAGTCTCAAAGATCATCTAAAAAATACTATGACTGAAAATGCCAAGGCTCAGATTCCACAGGTTTCTAGAACTAAGCAGCTCAAAGAAGCTGTTCTATCTGAAGAAATTTGTGCTGCCGAAAAAACCATGGAAACATCTTCCGTTGATATTGGCCCATTTTATGGGTTACCCAGTAAAGTTAAAGAT
Source organism: Pelusios castaneus (assembly GCA_007922175.1). Taxonomy (NCBI): domain Eukaryota; kingdom Metazoa; phylum Chordata; order Testudines; family Pelomedusidae; genus Pelusios; species Pelusios castaneus. The sequence goes on from ML685812.1 coordinate 9,865,232, forward strand.
CTGTTAGTACAGTTCCGAGGGATTGAACAACTTTATGGTAATATCCATTATATTTTTTATTTTAAAAAATCACAATGTTTTGCTCTTGACTTAGAGTGGGTATAATATTTTCAGGTGATCCTTACAACCTTTTTATCATGTCTTTGTGGAAACAAATTTTCTATTTTAAGTTTCTAGACAATAAAGACTGTTGAGGTGGAATTAGTTAAAATTGGTTACTTCCCTGTTATGCCTCTGGCATTTAGGGCAGGGATGAAGCACCTTCTCTCCTGTCTGCTTCTCCAAAGTCTTTCAGTGGTTTCCCAATTGTGCCTCAGGTTTTTCAGCTCAGTTTCCATAGCTCTTCAGCATGTTGTTTTTAGAATCTATGGCATCTCATCTCTTCTATGACCTAATCTAGCTTCCCTGTTTTGTACAGTCTCCATACTTTCCAAGAACCAAGTTTGGTTTTTACCTTGGTGTTGAGCACTTCAGTCTTCATGCCAATGACTTCTTTTTGGCTTTCACCTCTGACAGTCATACAGATCATCGACTCCTGAAGACCATCACACAGTAATGCTTGACTTCACCACTGTTTCCGTAGCATATTTTGTTTTTTATAAGACAAGGTTGTTAGCCCTGTGCCTAAACCCCAACCTGGAGGACCAGGGTATATGGCTTCTGTCTGGATACTCTCCCATAGACCAACATAGCATGGCTGAACCAACTTACCAGGGGCAAAAAAGCCCCTGCCAACACATACCTTGTGGTCCCCAGGCTGAGGATCATTAGGGCATGCAAGCCATCCCAACACAACAGGGCACAGACACTAAGTGATAGTAGTTATAATTAAGTACACCCATAAATTCTAAGGAGGAGAAACCTTTCAATTGATGCTGTAGCTCAAAAAGTTGAAAATGAGGAAATAAGGCTACACTTTATTTAAAAAAAAAAAAAAAAAAAAAAATTACTAAAAAATGGAAACAACTCTGTCCCCTAGCCAATCTAAGTATTCAGTGTGTACCCTAACTTTTTTTTTTTTTTTTTTTTTTGAACACTTAAAAGCATGCTACGGTCTTCTTAAAATTGTAGTAGAGGCAGGGCATGGGAGAGTGATGGTTGCTATTTACAACTTTTGCAAGAAATTCAAAATGTTTGGGGGTTTTTGTCATCTCCCTTTCCCCCCCCCCCCCTTGGTATTTGCATGTGGGTTGTAAAAAGGCATCCAGCCTTTTACATCACTGTAACTATTTAAAGCTGTGTTCCTGTGTTTTATGGAAAGATTGAATGATCTGATCAACAGAATATAGTGGCTAAGAAGTTCTTATCCAAAAGTACCCCAACTTCTGTGGCCCTAAATGATAGAAATATTCTTAGTTTCCCGGTTTATGGCAGAGCTGTCTTCTCTTGGAAAGCTGAGATAGGTTTTCCCAACTACTTTGGCATTGTATTTGTGTCTATAGATACTGTTATATTCAGTATATCAACTGAAGTATTGTGATGTTGGTTTTGTGAGTCCTCTCTTTGAAGACCTAAATGTTGTCTGTTGTGTTTTAATGATGTGCAGGTATACTTGGACAGTATTAAGGTTGTTTGGGTGACCTAATCTTGCAATGTTTTGGTAATCTTAAATTGGAAGGGTTTGTGTAGACATTTCCAAAGTATTGTGATTTTGGGAGGGGGGGGTTGGTTGTTTTTTTTTTTGTTTTGGGTTTGGTGAAAAGTATTTAGCAAAGTGAAAAATAATTCTGTTGGTTTCAAGTTGACCAAAACTAAATTTTGGCAAATAAAAGTATTCATCAAAAAGATTTTGCCCAGCTGTATCAGGTGTTTATTCTATGAAACTGTTTTTAATCTCTCCATTCTGCAAGTTGTTTAACCATTTTGGCAATCTGAATGGCAGCATGTTGCAGTAGAGGGAGCTGTTTTTACATGGAATGCTAAACTATTTTGTTCTGTAGACTCATACAAGAAGGAAGGCTGGATTATTAGAAATGTTTAGATTTTATCAGTAAAAGCCTTCTCAGACAATAATCTGCCCCATGTCCTTTATTTTACAGAAAACTTGCATTTTGATCCTGAATCAGTATGCACTTGAGAAAAGTGGAGAAATAATTTTTTCTTTTTAATTTTACAGAATGGCAACACACTTGCTTAACGTTAGAATCTTTGCAACAGAGAAGGAATTTAATATATTCATTGCCAACCAGTGGGGGAAAAACACTTGTAGCTGAAATTTTAATTCTTCAAGAATTACTCTGCAGGCAGAAAGATGTTTTAATGGTTCTGCCATATGTGGCAATTGTCCAAGAAAAGGTGTGGAAACAATGTTTTGGTTTTATTCTGAAACTGTTACTTTTTACATAAGTACTTTTTTTTAAACCAGTGTTTGAAAATTAACTGTAAATATTTTGAATCTTCTGTTAATTATAAGAGTTTTAGTGAATATATTCTTGTATGTCTTGTCTAAATATCAGCCTGGAATGAGAAATTTTGTTTCTATTTTCTACTTCGGTTTAGAGGCTCTCAAACTGCTCTTGGTGATAAAATACATATTGGCTATAGCTAAGGATATCTAGTTTAATGGAGATATGAACAATTAAATGTGTACTGAGCTTTTGGAATGTTAGTGCCTTGCTGTCAGTCCCTTCTAATCAAAGTCTAATCCACGCTGACATTTAAATAATCTTGCAAAGAAAGCTAACATACCTGTCTAGTGTAACTAATTGATTTATGGAGGATAGATTAAATATATTATCATTGGTTTCACAAACCTCAACACCTGAAAGACTTGCATACTAGAATATTTTTGTTGTTAATATAATCTGATTTCCACTTCTCACAGTAGTCCTTTGCACAAGCAGTCATTCTTATTTTCAGCTGTATTGTTGCATGGTGTATACATTTTTTATTTTCTGGCCTCAATCCTGAAATTGCATCCACATGCAGTTAACTGCAAGATCAGTGTCATTAAATTTAGATGTTTACTCTTCATCTAATTTGTTCTTTTTGAAATTTATTATATTGTAGGTTTGGGCTTTGTCAGGTTTTGGACTAGAGCTAGGCTTCTTGGTTGAAGAATATGCAGGAAGTAAAGGAAGATTTCCGCCAATCAAAAGGAGGATAAAGAAATCACTGTATATTGCTACTATAGAGAAAGGACACAACCTAGTGAACTCCTTGATTGAAACAGGAAGACTTGGTGACCTGGGATTAGTCGTAGTAGATGAGGTTTGTTATAAAACTTGCAATAACTTACTAGTGTATTTGTTACTATTTTATTTACAAACTAAGTACAGATATAATAAAAATACAGTTTAAAACTGTATATATGCCATATAAAAGGGCATATTATACATATTAAGAAACCATTGCTTAGCAAGTTGGAAAGTATCCTAGACTTGTCTTGAGCATTACTGCTCATGTGAGGATTGGAGATTTTTGGCATCTTAATAGAGCTGTGGGCTCTACATTTGACAAGTCTACTTAAAGGTAGCTGGCCAGTGTAATTATCTAAAACACAGCCATTTTCAGAATAAGATACAAGGGGCATTTATCCCATACTGGCGTAAAACAAATTTTAAATTAACCTTTAACTGGTTACATTCAACGTGTTTTACTGATCTCTTTATTTGACTCAGCCTATTGAGGCTCAGATCATGTGTAAACTGTTTTTGATCACATGACTTTCTGAGAGTCTATTTGTGACATGATCTAAAATGGAAAAGGAACAGCACCATTCAGATTTGACTGAGAATATGTCTACTATACTATATAATAGTTATGGCATTGTAGCTTCCTATATTGATGGAAGGGGTTTTTCTGTAGATATAGTTACCCACCTCTCTTAAGAAGCAGTAGCTAGGTTGATGAACTACTCTTCCATCAATGTTGCTGTGTCTGTCCTGGGCATTAGGATGCTTTAACTACAGCACTCAGGACATAAGATTTTTCTCAACCCTGAGTGATATAACTAGGTTAATCGAATTTTTAAGTGTAGGCCAGAGGCCCAACTCTGCTCTTGGGATAGTATAGCTAGGTGCTGCTCCTTATTTAGGCTTGATTCCAAGGTGTCAGTGCAGCCCAATGTAACTACCATAGTCAGAGAATGTTTATGTAATGTGACTCAAGTTGAAGATGTTCCTTTAATAAAATGTGCTATGAAGAAAATATTCAGAATTGCATGCTGCTATGCCAGTAATTACAGTACTGTCATTGGCTGTTAGGAAAAGGCCAGCGCTGTCTTCTAAAACACACTTTGCTCAAGATATGGGGTGTAGAAAATAACTTCTAATTGGGTAGTAATTGAGATCACTACACTCAGTATTTCTTACTAGGAAATGCCATCCTTGTGACCATTGTTATTTTTAAAAGCACAGATATGGTGTTAGATCTACTTTTTTCCCCCCACTCCCCTAAATAAAAGTGTATTTTATAGTGAGATGACATTTTTGGAGAGTGATTAGAGTTAAAATACACCCAACTTAAAAAGAAATCCAACTAAGGGCCTAACATATTAAAAATAGTTGAGATTTGATTGGTATGCAGGTTTATATTTAGAAGTATCGTTCATTAAGTAGCTAATTTTAACATGACCCACTCCTCTTTATTTTTCCTTGAAGTTGCACATGCTTGGTGAGGGGAGTCGTGGAGCTATCCTGGAAATGATTCTTGCAAAAATTCTGTACACCAGCAGTAAGTAACTCCTGCATCATTACTACAGTTATCTTTTAAGAAAATAGAATGACAATTTGTATAAGTTCAGAGAGAGTAATCTAACTTTAAATCCATTTTTTTACTGTTTGGTGGTTCAACTTCATAGCTGCATGAGCAGCTAATCCAGTCAATTTGCTGTTCATCAAATCCTTCTTACACAAGTGTTATAAGTGTATAACTATAAGTGTTAACTTATAGTTGCTAGAGTACAGTTAACTGGTGTGCTAACTTAAAATAACTGTGCTGTGAAGACACACTGATAAATGTTTTGACTGAACTGAGAGGGAAGTGTCTGCAACTAATCTGGGTAGGATAGTTGCTGCTATGTCAGGGATTAATCTAGAACACTGTTTCTCAACTAGTAAATAGATGACAAACCCAGGTGTCTCCCAAAAGGTTCTCAGGGAAGTTTGCAAGGTGTTGGTTTAGGTTGAAATAAAAGTGCCAAAGAAAATCTCTTCCCCCACTTCTTGCACACCTTCTCTGGCACACACATGAAACACACACCATGTAGACTATATAGACTTTTAAGGTCAGAAGGGACCATTTTCACTAGTTTAAATCTGGAAGTGACCCATGTTCCATGCAGGGTCCATCCAAGGGTGAAAACCTCCTACAGTCTCTGCCAATCTGCCGCAGAGGAAAATTCTTTCCAGACCCGAAATATGGTGATTTAGTTAGAATGTGAGCATGGGGGCAAGATTCACCAGCCAGACGTGTGGGGAAGACACAAGTAGTAACTCAGAGGCCTCCCCACCCATCACCAGCCATTGGAGATATTTGCTGCTGGCAGCCACAAATCAGCTACATGCAGTTGTAGGCAGTCTGATCCTACCATCCCCTGCATAAATTAATCAAGCTCAGTCTTGAAGATAATGGTATTGTCACTGATACATTTTTTAATCTTTTATAGTAAATGAAAGGGGCCATGAAAATTTCAACCTTGAATACAAGGTCGGCAGCCTGAAAAGGTTGAGTAACACTGATCTAAGAGAATGGAGGTGGGGAGTGTTACCCCTTTTGTCTGGTTTTTGGCCAGGGTGTTGAGATCCTTTTCTCTGAGTAAACAGAAAAACGCATTGTGAGATATTTGTGTTATCTGTCTGACTGGTCCCGAGGTTTTCTTTTTGGACGCAGACCTTGCCACAGTATTACAGTGCTTTTGGTCACCTAATGTGTTTTGTACCTTGATGGAGCTCTGCAAGCTTCAGCAGAATGCAGAATACAGCAATCCGCCTTGTGAGTGGGAAGGATGGATGAGAACATTCAGCACCTACTCTTCAAGTGCAGCATACTGGCTACTGAAGTGTTTTAAGTAAAATTCAAGAACTCTAAAGCTGTGTTGTTTTTGGGACCCATTTATTTAGAATGTTGTGACCATCAGTACCTGGAAGCTGGCTTTCTAAGGTCAGATTAGATTAAGTGCCTTTGAAATTTACTTCTTGTTACAATCTCTTCGCTCCTACTGGAGCTTCAACTGACACCAGCTGGATCTTTTGTTTAGTCCAGGCCTCAATTTGATTATTGCTTTTTCTTTTTTGTTCTGTTTGGTTGCCTTTATGCTAGGAGAGTTTCTATGAAAGGCAGGACAATTTGAGTTAGCCTTGAGGCCCTGTATGTCATAAAACTCGGTAAGGCTGTTGTCTCTCAAATTCTATTACCTTCACAGTTTTAAAAAATACATCTGTATCTCTTGACACCTGAGAGTTGAATGCCACTGGGTGGTTGTGTAGTGAACAGTTGAACTATTTCTTAAGAAACTTGAGATCTTCTAAATTAAAGCCTTAAACAAAGGTCTATCCTAGTGACCACTGTAAGAGCTTTAATTCCCTCACAGGTAGTAAAATTTCTTCTTCCCGTACGTTTTCTTTAACAATTGAGTTACACTGGGTTTACTACGGTTCTGCTACAGACACTGCTGTGTTAAAATACTGTCTTTTGTTAACTAAACTTGCTTGTGCTGTGATATCTTGCATTGAAATAGGTACAAAAATCTGTGGCCACTTTTTCTTGCCTCTTTTGTTTTTTTTTAAAATGACATGGTAAAACAGCTGCCTTCATTCATGTGTTCTTTTTATATGTGCTATATAAAGCAATTAATACATCTTGTGACATTTTAACCTTGTTTGTCTTCTAATTGTAATAAATATTTAGTTTCAAACTTGAAAATGTACTCAACATTTAATCTTTTATAGAAACCACTCAAATCATTGGAATGAGTGCAACTTTAAACAATGTTGGGGACCTGCAGCAGTTCCTGCAAGCGGAGTATTACGCTAATAATTTTAGACCAGTAGGTGTCCAAGACTATAGAAAACTATTGCTTCACATTTTTAGAGTTTAAAGTGACTGCTAGTTTCACACTTTGAGCTTTCAACACACAGGTTTTGTACCACTCTTTATATTGATTTAGAAACCCACGTAGTTAAAGCAATACAACCCCCTAGTTTAGATGTAGTTATATTGGTTTAAAGGTGCTCGTATCTGTATAGCTTATTTCCATAAATTTAAGCTCCTTTATACCAGTCTAATTTTTGTCTGCATCAGGGATTATACTACTTTAAATGTGTTGGTTTCTAAATGCTTCAGTTAAGGTGATATGAAATCTGTAAGTAGACCATGATCGAGAAGGCACTTGTATTCTGAGCTTCTTCATTATGTGCTTCAGTTACTTTTTAAACCTTTGGGCTGAAATTTCTCATTTGTGCTCTCAACCTGGGAGGAGGAAGGACTGTGCGCAGTTTGATATTTTTAAAACATGTTCCTCTGCTTTGAGAATTTAAAAGATAATTCTTTCATTGTTTGGATTCACTAGATTTCCAGGGACAAATCATGTTTATTTTCTGATATATAAGTGGCAACAGTGGAAGTGGCTTAAAATACAAAGTACACTTAACTTATTATGACCACTGCTGAAATTCAGAAAGATAGTTAGCTTTATTGAGTCGCTTCAAGGAACTAACATTAGATGAAACAGCATACAAAATGGAAGGTAAAATAGTTATTCACTAATGCTAAAACTCAGTCAGCCAAGGTGTACCTTGCCACTTCATAGGAGAGGTGGTGTGTTGTTTTTTTTTTGTTTGTTTTTTTGAGCTAATAAATTCTTGGAGGTAAAGAACAGGCATGTAAATACCTTATGCCAACACTTGGGTGTGGAGATAAGAATTGACTTGTTTTTTGGAGTTTGGAAATGTATTTCCAAAAGATCTCCTAGTTTACTGTCTGCATCACTACAAGTTTTCAGTTGAGTAATGCTGATGCATCTTTTTAACTGACCTAGGTGGAATTAAAGGAGTATGTTAAAATACAAGATAGCATCTATGAAGTGGACAGCAAAGCAGAGAATGGCCTTATTTTTTCACGTCGTCTTAATTTCAAGGTAATGCAGATAAATGTATGAAACTTTTCATTTCTTTAGGGCTATAGATTCTTACAAAAAAGATTTTTAAAATAAGGTATTCTTAGAACTTATTGGTTCATAAATATAAAGTATGATAAAGGGAAATAATATCCATAGAAAAGTGGTCTCCAGAAGGCCAAATGCTGACGTGGGGATGGGGGGGGGGTAGATTTTAATTTTATTCCCAGCTATATAGGAGAGAAAAATGGAGAAAGAGCTCCTTTTCCCTTCTGATAAGGGAAGTGAGGTGCTTGAAAATTTCGGATACATGGCCAGAGGCTGATACAAAAAGTAGAGGCTATGAGCAGAGTCCAGGAAAACCACCTTAGCAGGTATCCTAGCACCCTTTCTTTTCTCAACAACTGGGAATGAGTGATGGGCTTTCTTACTAGGATATTGTCCCTGTGCTGTGGTTGTAGAAGAGACTCTTCTCTTTCATATTGGCTTATGACTGCTGAGTTTCTGGGAATTTTGTTCAGTCTGCTAGAACCGTTCTTAAAGTAGGGTACCTGTGGGGCCTAATATACTGGAGTACCAAAAGAAATTGTGGAGGAGGAAGGTAGTGGGAGTCCATTCTTGATTCTAGGTTACTATGCCTATAACCATAATGTAACAATCAGAACTCTTTGTTGTCTTTACCCGCTTCTCCCTGTGACACCCCCCCACTTCAAAAAAAATTTCTGATCTCTTGACCAGTCAGTTAGTGGATGAAGCTGTTCTTGAATTACTGGGTTGGGGCACTCCTCTCCTTTGATGGAGTGTCTGCTAGTAGTATAGAACATGTAGCTCTGATGCTACAAAGGAGCTCCTATGGTAGAAAAGAGGCAAAACATTCCATTCACGCCTTCCTCTCCCTTCCAGGTCAAGCTCTGAGCATCCCTCAATAGTCTCTATTTTTAAAGTGAAAGGATATTTGGATTTGATGATAACCTGACCCTGCAAACACTTATGCACGCTTACACTGAGGCAGGTACATCTGCATAAAGTTAACAGGCATAAGTATTTGCAGTGCCAGGGCGTTAGGTTTATGTCATGTAGATAACAATGTGTGGTAACTCTCTCTTTTTTTTTTCACTTTTATTTCAGTATTCTAGTAGTCTGCAGAAGATGGACCCTGATCACATTATTGCATTGGTAACAGAAGTCATTCCAAATTACTCCTGCCTAGTCTTTTGTCCCACTAAAAAGAACTGTGAAAATGTAGCTGAAATGATATGCAAATACCTGAACAAGTATGTTTCTCTTATCATTATTTTAGAGTACACCTGAAATGCCTGTCCACCTCTTTTAGCACCAAAAATTACTCACTTTTCCGGTGGTGGTAATGATGAGGGAAAAAATGCAGTTGCCTGACCAAAAACAAACCAAAAAATTATCTTTCTCTGGGCGAATGGAGTTATGCAAGGCTATGCTAAAAGGAGGCTTGAAAGGAACACTCCCATTTCAGAGTCCATTTTTTGGTTTAAAGCAAAACCAGGCACTAAAATACCATTTTCCAAGAACCAGTTTAAAAAGATGTAAACACTGAGAGGGAAAGAGAGAGAAAATAGCAAGGTTCTTTAGAGACCATCTGTGGAATTCACGTCTTGTTCATGCTGTTCTGTGTAAACCACAGCACTTACTGTTTCTCATGCATGCTGTCAGCGGTTCTCTTCTTAGACAAGCCTAACAGTAGCCTGTTAACCAAACACAAGAGTTGCTTACATAAGCTGTGAATGTAAGATGCAAACAAAAAGTTGAAATTAAAAAAAAAACACTTTTATTATTAATGAAATAACCAATATCTGTTCAGATTCATGTAATAATAATTCAAATAAACCTACAGAAATCATTTTCTAGGAAATTACATGGCACTTAAAGTAATCAAATACACATTGAAAATAAGCATAACAAAATGGATACTGAAAATTTAAAATCTCTTAACTATTTGATATTCCTGTCACTTTGAGCGCTCTATGGGGGAAAGAGTCTGTGGCATTGCTAGACTCGTAGACAATTTGTATTTTATCTTTACTCATCTCAGTGCATTTGAAACAGAAGAATGTTTACCATAGTCTTGATCCTTTCTTTTTTCTTGACTGAGAGTATGGGTTGAGTAACATTGATTCTCATTTTAAAGAATATTAATGCTAGAAACACTAGAAAAAGTTTTCTGGACTTCAAAGGTTGATGTGAACGTGTTCTTGCTGTAAAAACAGACTGGGCAGGAGAAAATCAGAAGTATCCGTTATTGTTTTAATGAAGTTACTGAGTTACCAAAATGTAAGGACAGTGGTGGGTTTTATTTTTTTTATTTTTTTTTTGTCCCCAAAGGGAATATAGAAATCACAAAGAAAAAGAGAAACAAGATCTTATTAAGGACTTGAAGAATATTGGCAAGGGAAGTCTCTGTCCTATTCTAAAGCGAACCATTCCTTTTGGTATTGCCTACCATCACAGCGGTCTTATCAGTGATGAAAGGAAACGTATAGAGGAAGCTTATTCTGCAGGTGTCCTGTGCCTTCTTACTTGTACATCTACTCTAGCTGCTGGAGTCAACCTGCCAGCTCGAAGGTTAGTCATGAAAAAGTATTTATTATGTGGATTCATTTAAACGCTATATTGTCAAAACTCCTAAATTGTTAAAAGTTGGAGATGTCAACATGTTAATGTGGATGTGTTCTGAGTAGTGATTAAACATGGCACAACTTATCCAGCAGTTCTCCTTGGGCAGTGTTAGTCACATCTGCTGACTTCAAATGTAAGTTTTTCTCATTTTTGCTCGTAGGAACCCTACTGAGCTAGTATCCTATTGTGTATCCAAATGTCCTGTTGCTGTGTAAATGCTGGTGCAGTTACTGAAAACAAATATTGAATGAATACCATGACATTCTTGACCTTAAAAAGATGCTGTGATTTATTATTCATCACAGTCACGTCATGCTATTTGAAAATGATGTACATTTAAACATTTTGGCAGGATATTGACACATTGTTTCTCAATGTCATCAGTTATCTTTCATATTCTGATTGGTTTGGAGACTGGCCTCTTGCCTGCCTCAGACAGAAGGGCTTATTCAAAAGTACCTTTTTAAAAACGAACACTTTCATGGATATATTGGTTCTTGATAGCCTGACTCTTAACTCATCAGAGCACAATAATAAATTATCTATAACTGAAAGAGATTAAAGAATAAAAATGGGGTTCCAATTTGTTTTCTTTGTGCATTTGACAGCATTTTGTAGACAATCTTTCTTTGTCTATATGTTTTTTTCACATAGCAACTAGGGAGAAGAACAATAATTTTTAAAAGTGGGAAATGTGATTTGTAAAACCACAAAAGTTGGCAGGAAAACTCAAGACATGTGGTACCTGAAATTAATTTTAACTCACTTTTTGTAAGTTATTACATTCAAATTGACTCAACTTTTAAACTGCATGACTTAAATAGCAATGTGTATGTGTTGGTAATTTTTTGTAGGCTTACTGCTGAATAATCTGACTAATATGAAACAGTTTTGGCTCCTTTAACTATCGGACTTCTGTGCTAGAGCAAGAGGTTTTTTAATCTTGTCTGTTTAATTTAGTTATTCAATATAATTAAAATTTGATTAAATACAATTTTGGCTTTATTTCTTTGTAGGATTCTTTACTAATAGCCTTTCTAAATAGAATTACTACTCAAAGATTTGAGGGCTTAAAAATAAGTTCATTTTTGTCCTTTATTTGACAGTTCATGGAATATATTTGTCTGTGTTTTAAAAAAATTTTCTGTTGCTCTACATTCTCAATTTAAATAAAGCTTACACTCTGTAGAGTATAGATAGATGTCCTAGTAGTTAAGGTAAATACCATATTGCATCAAATCAATATTTTTAAAATATAGACTGTTGTAGGAGATGCTACAGTGTAAAGGTGCAGGTAAGGCAACTGAAGTGCACCCTCATAGGATGTCTGTAGAAGCCCTTGATGACACTACAGTGTTGCTGGTTATTTTTTATATTATTGTAGCCACTAAAAGCTCTGGTCATATGTCAGGAGCCCCATTGTGCTAGATGCTGTACAAACACATGACAAAGACTTCCCTGACCTGAAGAATTTACAGTGCAAGTGTAGGATGAGACAACAGATGCAGGGGATACAGGGAAACAATGAGACAGTATTGGTCAGTATGCAGTGCCATGGGCTCAGTACACCAGTTGACAGCTTGGAGAAATAATGTTTTAAAGAGGGCAGCTCTTCCAAAGTGCAAAGGTCAGCCTGGGAGGAAGCACAATGGTGCTTGTTAGAAAATTTAATAACTGAGCAATGGAGGCTGGCGTAGTTATTTATTTGTTTTCTTTTTAATGCTAATAAGGCTCTTTGACACTGCTATAGTGATGGCAGCTGATACAGTCCTTAAGGTACTGTAGATACAAAATGCAGCTTGACACTTGTTAATATTTCATCAGATTCTATCCAGATTATTTAAATGTGCTCAATATTGCCATTGATTTTCAAACAGACATGTTGGGGTATGTTTTCTATTTGACAGGTATGTATAATTCTCATTAACAAGTCTTGCTTCATAAGGCAAATGCAAACTTTTATTTTACTCACGTTTTTAGTACTCTTCCTACAGAATGTGGTTTTTTCAGGGTCTCTTCTTTTCTTTCTTAGGGTTATTTTAAGAGCTCCCTATATTGCTACAGAGTTCCTGAAGAAAAACCAGTATAAGCAGATGATTGGCAGAGCTGGTCGAGCTGGTATTGACAATGCTGGTGAAAGTATTCTAATAGTGCAAGAAAAAGACAAACATCTGGTAAGTGTCACAAAAACAGTGGTGGTTTGAGTCTGCAGAAGAAGTTGGGGGGGAAGGGGTGGGGGATTTGAATTGTTTTTTGCCCAACTCTTCATTTGAAAGCAGTGTTTGTTTGTTTGTTTGTTTGTTTTCCAACTTCTTTAGAGACCAGCTGTATTCTCTGCAGCGTAGTGATCTTTGACACAAGAACTTATCTTTTGAGGTCAATCCTAAAACATGGACATCTCCAGCAATTCTTTTATTTGCTAGCTTGGTTTTTTAAAAAAGCTTCAAGATTGTTGTTTGTTTTTTTGCAAGTGGAGTGTTTTCACTTGTGAAAACGTTGAGTACATAATGTAAAGAACAATTGCTTTGTTCTTTTTAGGTTCAGGATTTAATAAACAGTCCTTTGGAGAACTGTTACAGCAACCTCTTGCTTGAGGTCACTAAGGGACTTCAAAGCCTGCTGCTGTCTTTGGTTGGATTAAAGGTAAACATTTAACTCCTCTTTGTGAGAACCTGAAGAGGTGCGTTTTGTTATTAGGGGTATGAATGCAAATGAACTGTACTTAGAGCAGTCTTTTTTGCAGAACAGTTTTACGATAACTGAATTCAGAGTTTTTATGTTGTGTTGCATGGGATCGGTTTGTTTCACTAACATGTGGATCAGTTAAATTAGTATTCACTAAGGCCTTCCGTTTAACCATAACTAGCTTGTATGGGACTGCGCACAACATGCCTTTGTCTTCGCTAATGTTGAGATCATCATTATGATACTAACTCAACTGTTAAATCATTTTGAAACATGATGATAAAATGGCCCAGTGTAGGCAAATCTCCAGTGGTTTCTGCTGTTTCCAACTTGGTTCTAAACATTTTCTAGTGTTGCTTGCTCTTTTCAGAGGAAGAAAGTAATGCCCTGAAGTTGGAATGATAGAGCAGGATTGTGTCTGGTGTTATATCAGAGCTCTCACAGGCAAATTGTATGTCTGTAGTATCATTTTCATGGTATCGCATATTTCTGTAGAAACATAGAATTTAACAGCATTGCCCTACATCTTCAGTAAGCATAATGTTTTCAGCTAAAAGAAGATTGGTGCTAATCTATTTTGCTATGCATAATAATATTCAGATTGTTTATTTAAATGTAACATTGCAATTGCATGCTAAAATGTTACAGATTGCAAGAAATTCAGAAGATATCTACCACTTTATGTGTGGCACGCTGTTTGGTGTTCAGCAGCAGTTTCTGTCTAAGGAAAAGAGTCTCTCGAGTGTAACTAGAGAAGCACTGGAATGTCTGATAGAAAAAGGACTTCTCAAAGAAAAAATTACCTCTGAAAAGGAACAAAAATCCCAAAGTAACCTAGAGATCACACAGTTGGGTCAAGCTACCTACAAAGGTGAGAGAATTTTTTTTCATTTTCCTCATATTTTCACAATAACACTTAAAATCTAACCTTTTTCTCTTTGTACTCAGCTGAAACTTTCATCTAACTCTTATTTCCTGTTTGAAATAATTTAACATAAGAAAAACAAAATACCTGGAAGCTCATAATATAATAGGATGTAATTAGCATTGTTGTTTCAAAGAAATCATTTCTCGCTGGAATGCTTTAAATCTGTTCAGTGAAGAAATAGTTTCCGTTAACCAGTTTTTCTTTGTCTATTTTTACTTTCAAAAGAGTCTGATCCAGTACAGCAGCTCCTTCATTCATATCTTAACTATTGAGTTCTAACATTCAAATATCTTCATATAAAAAGTATCTATTTTAGAGACTGAGCATCTTGCATTCCCTCCCTTCATTTTAGCGGCTTTTTCTTTTATACAGATGAGTTTGAGTATATTTGGCCTCTGTTGTAATAACACTCTCCAGGGTGTCATCCTCATGAACGATTACTGTTGGGGAGTAGCAAGGTGCATTTCTTATTGACTTAACACATGAAATTTGGAAGTCCTTGGCATCTTGCTTATTACCAAAACACAGGCTTGATTAAAGGTCGCCCTAAAAAAAAAAAAAAGAACTAAAGGGATAATTTACATATGGTGTAATAGATTATACTACCCTTTCACTCTTTTATATAAAGTGGTAATTTTACACTAATTTATTTTAGGATCGGTAGACTTGGCCTATTGTGATACTCTCTACAGAGACTTGAAGAAAGGTCTTGAGGGGCTGGTTCTTGAGAGCTGCCTTCACCTTCTGTATCTGACAACTCCATATGACGTGACTTCTCACTGTAGCCCTGACTGGATGATCTATTTTAGGCAGGTAGGACATGCTTCCAGCTACACAACACATGCTCTCTTACACAGCAAAATACAGGTCGCATTATATAGCAGTTTCTTCTTTGTTCCTCTTCACTTTTGTTTATAACCTTTTGAACGACTACCCTTCTAGCAGCTAAAATGAACAATCTAATAGACCCATGACCCTTTATTATAGAGAAACTAAAGGGAAACAATCATTTATTCAAACTATAATCGTAACACATATGATAGCATTAAGAATCAAATTTAACAATATGCAAAATCAGTTTATTATTTCACTCATTAGGACTATATGATCCCATGAGCTCTTCACCAGTAGAACTGAGAGATAGAGCTGCTTCTTGACACAGCAGAAAACACTGTCCTAAACTATGTAGTTTTGCATCTGATTTTTAGCTCTACTTGGATCTGGCTAAATCTATGCACTGTAAAGTCTCTCTCAAGGTATGTCTAAACTGCAGTTTCTTAGCATATCCATATAGAGACACTAGTGTGCTAAAAATAGTAGTGTAGCCGACATAAGCCGGGAAGTGGCTCAGGCTAGCCGTTCAAGTACGTAGGCAGGGGGTCTGGGCATATTTGTACTCAGACAGCTGCTGCCTTTGCTACCCAAGCTACGCTGCTGCTTTCAGTCCCCTAGCTCGAGCAGAGCTAGCGTGTCTGTCTCCCTGCACTGGGACATGCACTCCTAGTTGCAGTATAGACATACACTTAAATCAGTGGTTCCCAACCTTTTCAGTAACACGGCACACTTCAATGAGACAAACAATTCCACAGCACATCCACTCTTTTCAGCTGAATTGATTGCTTATAAACATCACATTTACTATGGTTACGGTTTTACTAAAGAGGTTTGCAACATAGTGCCAACAACAAGCTCAAGAAGGATCAAATGGCTTTAATGTTTCAAATCCACCAGAAAAAATGCATCATCTCAATTTTTCCCTTTGGTCACCTGCGTTTAGAATGTTTACATTTTACAATCGAAAGACTGATACCTCACTTTTAATTTAATGATTAATTTTCACAAGTTTTATGAGTTGTAATTTTGGTTGGATAGAATATTGTTTGTTTTGCATTGATTTTCATTACATTTGTCCAAAATTTCATGGCACACTTGAGCAATTCTCACAGCCCACTGACTAGTATGCCATAACACACTGGTTGAAAACCACTGACTTAGATGACGATCATAAAGCGTAATGTGCCCAGGAGTACATTAATAGCTCCAAAGCTTATGGCTTGCTTTCTATAAATCCAATTCAAAGATGAAAGTCAAGATACAACTGGAAAGTGAAGTCAGAGGTAGTGCAGTGCAAAGTGTAGCCGAGGAACTGCTGAGTTTTGAGTAAAACCAAATAACCTCTTCAGCATCAGCCAATTGAATAGAAAACTAAGAGATCACTTTCACATTCTATTTACGTTATACAAAACATTTTTATTTCTGTAGCAGCCTTTATAAAAAGTAGTAAACATAGGCGGTAAAGTAAAATAAAGCACTCCAAAGACCTCTGTGCAGCTACTCTTATGCTGGCAGAAAGGGAAAATGGTTGGCTTCCAGTAACAAAATATTTTCCATAGTTTGCTGGTTACAGAGCTGACCATTTGATAAGCATTTAATTTCAGTTGGTTTTGGTGTACTTAGCACTGCTTACATATCTTCTCAAAACTAATATGGAAAAATACTAAAATTGAAGGAAAACTTCCTTTGCTTAAAAAAGTTTTAAAATTTGATGATGGTGAGCGTGAACATGAGTTATCTAAAATTTTCACTGCCTTCTTGCATCTCTGCAGTGATAGACGAATAAACAAAAGAACAGATACAACAGCTCAAAACGCTTTGTGTAATGATGCACACAGATGTGTTCCAAGAGGAAAGATAGAGCTCATCTGAGCTAATGTGTGTATTCATGACATTTTAAAGGGATAAAATGTTACATATTAGAACAGTTAAAAGACAACTTCAATCTTGTCACTCCAATAAAGAAGTAATTTATAAGTTATTGTTTTGCATTTGATTAACACAGAAAATGTGTTTAGCTGCAATGTTAGTTTTGTTTTTAATTCTACTTTTTAGTTCAGCCAACTAAATTCAGCTGAACAGAAAGTAGCAGCTATTGTGGGAGTTCCTGAAAGTTTTATTATGAAAAAGGCTTCTGGTCAAGCCATCAAAAAGGTAAGCCAAGATGATTGTTTAAAGAAAAAATAGTAGAAGTGTAATCTTGTCAACTGAATTGTTTTTCATAATGGAGGTTCTCAAATCCCATAGTTAGGGTAGATATATGGATGACTTGTAACTAGGAAATGCACAATATTTAGATAGAAATGTGATTTTTATTTTATTTTTTAAAGTCGTTGCCCTGTTTGTTAAATAAATGACCTTTATATTAACTTCAGTTCTGTTTGTATTCCCTGTGCTTTCCCACTTTTCTCCAGCAGATGGCACACCATTCACAGGTTTCAATGGCAAGCCTCATCCCTGGCAATGCCTCCTCACTTTTTGGTCAACAAAATATATATATTTTGGTAAGACTTCTTGTACGAGGATTTTTAAAACACTTTCATACATTTATTTGCAAAAGGTTGGATGGCCAGTGTAGTGAGTGTAATGTCATGGGCAGTTACACTGGCCATCTGACCTTTTGCAAACCAATGCATGCAAGTGTTTTAAAAATCCTTGTACAAGAAGTCTTAACAATGTAAAGTAGTTGGGTTTTTTCCTTTTAATGTGTTTTCCTAAGAGCATCTCAACTAGAAAACATTTGGTTTTTATATCAATTTTTTCTAATGTGTCATTATTAAATTGCATTATATCGCATAGCCATGGAAATCATAGGATCCAGGACATGGCAAACATACAGCTACATACAGCCCTACTACATCTGACTGTTCATAGGATTAGAGAAATTTAGAGACTGAAAAGCCTGTTGTTGTGATTATAGTCATTCCCCTAGCAATGTAGAGTTCTTCTGATATTTTTTCAGTTTTATCTGTTGAATCCTAGCTCACAGTTCTAACTGAACTTGTGCATCTGTCTTCCCAGGATGTGGACAGTGGCATTGTAAATAGGCTTTATTTGTCCTTTGTTCTTTATGCCCTACTGAAAGAAACCAACATATGGAATGTTGCAGAAAAATTTAATATGTCACGAGGATATGTGCAAAATCTCCTGAACTTGGCAGCCTCATTCTCCTCCTGTGTGCTGCACTTCTGCGAGGTAACTTACATTAATTGGACAGTGTCTAGCATGGCATTGCTGAACATTTTTGCTTTTACATGTCAAGTATAAAAACGTATTTATCGGGCTGAGCTCTAGGGATGACTTTCTGCTTTATAATTTTAGAACTCACTACTTTGTACATTAAAATGGTGTCATGTTTACTTTTTAGAAAAACAGTTAGATTAAAAAAATCTGCTCTACCATTTAGTTCTCATATTAAGGGCAAGTTTTTATACACTCATGCTGTGAATAAACAAAGTCTAGCATGTATGTTGGCAGCTATGCTACAAAAATGCCAGTGTTCAAACTGACAGCAGCTTTTCCTTCCACTTAGAAATCAGGTCCTCTAATTACAGCATGGCTTCTTGGAAATCTAGCTGCATCGGCAGCTCTGACTGCTACTTCGGCCTTGCAAATTCAGGAAATCCAAAATGATTTTCAAAGAGCAAATTATCCCTAAAGTATCTCCTCCATCCTACGAACAGCTCAGCTTTGGGATGAAGAGCTGAGGCATGCTGGACTCATCTCTTGAAACTGTCCAGAAAGATTACTTCAGATGGCATAAGCCCTCTTCCAGTGGCTACACACAACTGCCTTGGTATTCCAGAATACTGGCCCAGAGTACAGGAATTTAGCTATAATTGTAAAGCTATTTTACAGACTTTAACACTGTTTGTTTCTGCAGGAGTTGGAGGACTTTTGGGTTTATAAAGCGCTGCTGACAGATCTCATCAAGCGGCTGACCTATTGTGTTAAGGCAGAACTCATCCCTCTTATGGAGGTGGCAGGGATATTAGAGGTTAGTAAACCCAATTTGGGGGTCCAGATAGTATAAAATCTTAGATTTAGGTTAACTTCAACTATGATGTCCCCATGTGTTAGTGGAAGAAGCCAAAAAAAAAAAAAAATTAAGAATCTAATGTTTCGCTAAAATCTTGTGAAATCTTTCTTGGGTGCAAGTTCTATGGTGGAGTTATTCTCTCAAACATGGAGGGCTATGTTTGAGTTTCAGTAATCCTTCATAGCTTATCTGTTCAGTTTATAAACTAAAAAGCATTGACCAATATATGTTGGCTACATGTATATCCTCATATTAATAATATAGATGATCTGTGCCTGTTATATATTTACATGCATTACTCACAAATATTGTAGCAGTTCTATAGCCTGAAACAGAGTATACTTTTACATAATGCTTTTCGCTATGCTAAGTATTCCATAACATCTTGCATTTGCTGAAGTAAGCTTTGGCTTAAGTAAATAGAGACAGTGTCAGGACTGAGCCATGTAAATGTCGTGCCCTCTACAAACCCAAGAGGCATCTTCACGCTCTGGGCACCTCGAAGCTAGCTGTTCAGAACAAAGAAATAAAGGGTATGTCACAGTGCCAGAAAAACAAGGTATAAAGCTGATATACACAGTATCTTTTATAACGCCACATAAGACGGCTTCCTGCGGACTAGTATTGTGTTGAACCTTTTTCCTGTGCTATATTATTATTGGTTTATAGCAATAAACCTGACTGATACCTGTTACTTGATCTTTTGAATATGTTTCATAACAAACCAAAGTGTGGTCAAGCAATTGACTCATGTTTTATCAACAGGCTTCCCTGTAAGCAATTCAAGTTCAAACTCAAATTTTGCATTCAGGTTGGGTTTTTTTTGCCTTCTGGCAGCTACAACAGCACCAGTAAAAATGTCACAATTGTACATTGGTTCCCAGTCCTGCTGACACTCAAGTCAAAATAGAATTCCAATGTACTCTTTTGTTAACCCTGCAGAGCTGCCAGAACCACAGGAATGAAAAGTGCTGTACTAATTTAATGTATCACCGTAGTCAGGACATAAGCTTCCTGCATGAAGTGGACATCTGAGTTGGAAATTACCATTTTTACAGTGACTTTTCTGTGATGCCCCCACTTTAAGGAGGAAATCATGCTGGTTTCTAATCTGAAGGAGGCTGTTCAAATATCAGATGAATCTGTTAGTTAATACTATTCTGATTGCTATATCACATGCAGCCTCTGACCTCATTTCAAAGTTAAATGACTCTGCAATTACACCACATTGTGGATAAATGCTGCTATTGTTATCAGGTTCAGCAGTAATAGTGCTTTACACCAGAAAGGGAAACTAGCTAGTAGCCTAATCAGTTCCCCTCTGCTGGGCAACCTTTTCTCTGTGCAACGGTTTCTGAACTTGATGCAAATGGGAAATTGAATGTTACCTCTTTAATTGTACAGTAGAACCTCAGAGTTCCAAGCACCTTGGGAATGGAGGTTGTTAACGCTGAACAAAACATCATGGGTGTTTTTTCAAAAGTTTACAACTGACCGTTAACTTAATATAGCTTTGAACCACTACCATGCAGAAGAAAAATGCTGCTTTCCCATTTTTTAAAGTAACTTACAATTAATACGGCACTGTACTGTATTTCCTTTTTTTTACCTCTGCAGCTACCTGGTTGCGTACTTCTGATTCCAAATGAAGTGTGTGGTTGACTATTGAGTTTGTAACTCAGGTGTTCATAACTGAGGCTCTGCTATATTTAAATGGAGTCATCTGCAGAGTGAAATAGGCTAGGATTGTACATTTCTATCAGAGTTTTGTTTTACTGCTAGCAAACATAAAATGTGACTGCTACCAGTGGTTGCTGCCCAAGATGTATCCATATTGGTGTCAAAACTGATTTGAAAGGTGTTGAATGTAGTACGTGGCCAGTAATGCATTGCAGGCCAGGCTCCCATGGAATTTTACAAATGAAACACTATTACATACAAGGGCCTGCTGGAGAAACATTGCAGTTTGTATCCATTCTCTAAAATATGTTCAAATCAATTAAATAAAACAGCTCTTATTGGAATGAAGTTTATCCGAGGGTAGTCTGGCTCAGGGGTTCTCAACCCCTTCACACCATGCTGCTGTTCCTTTCCTTCCCCCCCTGAAGAAATCTCCATGTAGAAGAGATTTTTTGGCACCTGGAAGCTTGCCTGACAGCTCCAGGGGCCATGAAACAGCTGATTCTGCAAGTGGCTCTTCGCTGCAGCTTCAGCTCTTAAAAGGGCCAGCAGCATAAAATCAGCCTGCTGCCGCAGCTCTTCTCAGGCTATCGGCAGCAGGCTGATTTCACACGCCACACTCAGCCATTGTGCTGTGACACATTTTTGTGTCGCGACACAATGGTTGAGAACCGCTGATCTGGACCATCTAAATAAACTGTAATTATCAAGCACATAAAATAACTATACCAGCATTCCTAAAGTGTGTTCCATGGAACACTAGTGTTCTGCGTGATGTGAATAGGTATTCCGTGAAAAAATTTCGATGCTAGCAATATCCTTCTAAAATATTAAATATGAAATGTGTGTATCAAAAATACTTAGGTATTTGAATAGTATTTAGATTGTAGGTATATGAATATTTTTAACATTCATAATAGTATAGTTGTTATGCAATTTGTGCTGAAACAGTCTGAATCTAGGACAACTTTTGAGCAATACGTGCAGCAATTTTTCAGTATGAACCCACTCCCCATCCTCTGGACCAGCATGTATGTGCTCCATTGATATATTCTGAGCCCAAAAGTGTTCCATGACCAAATTAGTTTGGGAAACACTGAACTAGACAACACAGTCTCTCCTACATGGAAGATAGATACAGGTAACTACCAAGCTGCTCCTCTACGAAGTCAGCATGCCACTGCACGGTAATGCTATTGCTAAATGTTTTGTAGTCCATAGCTACTCTAGAGAACATGGTCCACATCTAGGTAAGTCTGGTTTCTTTATCAAGAGGGAAAATTAACTAGATAGGACTGGATAAATAGAAGAAAATTCATGGAACCCATCAAGAGAAAGGAATAAAGTTGGAAGATAGTTCTGTGAAGCCTGGGGATATTTGTGCATAAATGATTAGTTTATATATCCCAAGTTACAGAACAATCTTTGCTTACCTTATGTATGAAAAACATAACACCCACAGTCAGATTAGCGATGGTTTTCATTTAAACTGTATAAGACGTAGCAAAACTAGTTTTGCAACAAAGATCTTTCTCAAGTCTCTCTCTTCGGCTGCTTTGTCTCTTTTCATCATAACAGTACTAGCCCTAATAAAATGCCTAAGAAAAACATAACAATCCTGTTCCTTAAATACTATACATATCTGTTCATTTCATGTGAGTCCACCATCACAGCTCTGCACCCAATTCAAAAGTAAACAAGAGGGCTATTACTCAGATGGTGGAGGAAAGGTAAAATATTCGTGAGCTCCTAAATTAGAATACCTTGTCCTGTGATTATTGTAGGAGGCTGTGTGGACGGTGAGCATCTAATTTCTTAGCAGTCTCAGTCCTCAGAGGTTCAAAAGTTGAGGACCAAATTTTCAAGAGAAATCAGAACAACTGCTTCCATTTAGGCACCTAAATGAAGTGGCCAGAAATATGCTCAACTCTCATTGAGAACAATGAGTGCTGAGAGAGATGACAATAAGAGAAAGACAGATCTATTCCTTGAGAGGAAATAATGTTGAGGAGGCAGAAAGGTAACTCGGAGCTGAACAAGGATGTACAGAGGAAATCATGGCTTTTGGGGGGGAAATGAATAGTAACTGGACTTCATTTACAGACTGTTTTAGTTTGCCATTTGAAATGATCAGAGACTAGATGAATGAATTATGAGATCGGTGCAGAGGTTTGAACTTACTGATAAGTGAATGTTTTATTTTTGGCTTGCAGTCTCGAGCAAAACAGCTGTATGATTCAGGATACAAAACTCTAGCACATCTAGCTAATGCAAATCCAGAAACACTGGTGAAGATGATCCCGCATTTGTCACGACGTCAAGCCAGACAAATTGTTTCATCCGCAAAGGTGAGCAGAACTTGCTACCTGAGCTGCCAAAGGGATATTGGGTGAAAACTTAGTTTACTAAATGGAAAAATGTTGTTGTTTTTCTCCAGTGGATGGATGAGATCATTTGTGAGTAGCTAGGATCAGCATGCCGAATTTACTAGTGGGAATTGCCCACTTAAATCTCCCATGTATTAAGAGATGTGTGTGTATATAGCTTTTACTAGTGTGCACAGAGAGAGACTATAGCTTTTATTTACACTGCACTAAAAAGTTAAAGCTTGCATTTTTCTCTGTTTTTAATCTGGTTGTTTGATATTTAAAAAAAAAAAAAAACTTACAAAAGTAAGTACTGTGCACCTTCACTATAATGAACCCCATGGGGATGAAAGCCATGTGTTCAACTATAGCCAGAGGCAGGGGATGGGAAACAGATCCTCCAGCCCCAGGATGTGGCAGGAGCCAACAGCACCACTCCTCCAGCCCTGGGACCATGGGTGGGAGAGCTTGCCAGAGTTGGAGGAGCACCCTTCCTCCCCACTGCAGCCCTGGGGCCAGAGGTGGGATCCAGGGTCCTCATTCACCATAGCCCAAGGTTCACTATTGTGAAGGGCATTCTAGCAAGATGCTATTTTATATTATGGATAACATCCTTGTCTTTTGGGGAAAAGACTATTTGTCTGTAATATTCATTCTAGATGAAGCACTGTAATAGAGCTCTTATTATACTCTCAGCCTCCCACCAGCAGTGTTCCCTTCATTTTGCTCTTAAAAAGAATGAAGGAAACTCTTGTGAAACAGCAACATTTATAATATGAGGGAAGAATTAGACTGAGTATAAATTAGGGTTGATTTACACAGTTTTAGCACCAGTTTAACAAAGTTCTACTGTGGACACCCTTATGCTGATTTAAAACTGCTTATATCAGTTTAGCTTGCTCTGAACATCTTTCTCTAAGCTATGTCTGTGCTAGGGAGTCAAAGTACAGCACCATGAAACAAAAACAATACACCACATGGCATTATTTTATTACCACTTGATGCTTAAACACTTCTGAAATCTAAAAACAATACAATTGATATACCACAAAAGGTTGATTAGTTGCTGTGATCCTCCATAATATATTTGTTTTTAATATTAGGCATACAGATATTGCTTAATGCCAGCGATCTGTCATCTGCTGTTTATTTCTGTGCTCAACATATTCGTGTTAACTTTCTTTGAGTGTTTGGTTGTACAATTAAAAAGTGTGCCTATTGTTGGAAGTGCCCCTCTTAACAAAAACACTTTTAAATTCTAGCAAGACTATAACTTTTAAATGGTTAGATTTGGTGCGTTATTTGCTGTGTTAATAGAACAAGAAGAAATTCTGCTCATTTCTTAGAACAGCATAATGAAAATTGTAATCAGAACATGCAGTGTCGTTTTTATTTTAGTCTTCTAGATTGACATATCAAGCTTAAACTGAAGTAGGATGGATAGGCTTCTGTAAAGAGGACCTCTCTGAGCAGTAAAGTCTTATTAGTATATTACATATGAAAATCCTCTTAGTGGCTTGCAGTTCTTGAGCCAAGATTATAGTAATTTTGTTCCTAATAACCTAATTTCTTCTTAGTTTCTGTTTTGAATGACAAGCTGTGTTGATGTAAGGAATGCTGGGGTCTCAATTTACTGCTGATTGAAGAAATAAACCGGCACCTGTGTTGATCTCTCTCCTAATATTTTAACTTGTCTGTGCAGATGCTGCTGAGTGAAAAAGCCGAAGCTCTACAGGAAGAGGTTGAAGAACTGCTGAGGGTGCCTACAGATATATCTGAAGACCTCCTAACAACTCTGCCATAAAAGCTGTGATGCAATGGAATTAATTCTCAGCTCTTACCATTATTTTAATTCCTTTTAATGTACATGCATATAACTAAAGCTGCTGTTCTCATAATAAATACTCAAAATATTTTTGTATACCTCAATTTTCATACATCTTAAAATCAGAATATTCTTGTAACTCTGGATGTCATGTGAATGGTCTGGTGGATCTCTTGGATGACTAAGAAGGAAGAATCAAAGTTGTGCTATGCATGCAGTTCTAGAAATGCTGTTTGGTGCATAGCCTTCTATTTCTAGACACCTAGGGTAAAAGTTTTTAATTTGACACAAGTGAAAATTAGTTTATTCCTATTAGTCCCTTTAGAGATTTTGTCTGCATGTCTAAACTACCTCATAATTTTGGTATGTACTGCAGTTTGTTTTCAAGTAGGAGCTACCAGAATGTGATTCAAAAGCTGTGTCGGAAATCCTGCAAAGTATGTGCCCAAACACTGCCTTATATAAGCACGCTTTCTACCTAACTTTCACAAGGTCAGCATCAAATTCAGGCTGTCTGAGCAGACATGTGGTTACTTAGGTTTTGAGCCCTGTGTCATTGTTTCTATAACTTCTCCCCAATAGCCTGTTATTGCTAAATGAAAATCCCATTCTCTCCAGATACCCTGTACATATAGACTAAAAGTTCTCCAGAATTTACCTATCAATACCTTTAAGGTGATTTTGAAAAAGGAAGGTGAAAGGCTTTAGGCAAGGGTCTAACTTTTCTGTAGCTGCATCAACATCCCACAACTCCACAGACAAACACCACTCAGTGGGATGCTAATAAAGGTACCTGTACCAAATCTGATCTGGCAAAGTAAGATGGCTGTTTCTCTTCAGCTGGTATAGGTTAGACTTCTTTGTAAGGTAGATAATAGCTGCTAGTGGACCAATAAGTTATCCACAAAGTTCAGCACAATTTAAAAGCTGGGGACCAAATGACTAAGGCCATCTACACACTACAGACTTGTCCAGCAATAAAAGTTATTGCGGGACAAGCAAGTGTTATAATTCTTTACTGCACCCACACAGCACTCCTAGCAAAAGGAGCGTTCACACGCTCCTTTGAATTTTAGCTAGAAGGAGCAGTGCAGGGTGGGTACCTATCCCACCATGCACTGCCCTGCCAGCCAAAAGGCTGGCAGTGGTGCTGGCTTGAGCCCCAGTCCTGCCCCTGGGGCTTAGCCAAGCCCGGCTGCGGCAGCTGAGCCTGGGCTGCAGGGGCTCCAGCTCCCCGGTCAGGCTCCAGCCCCTGGGCAGTTGAGCCAGGCACAGCAGGGCTCCAGCCGCTGGGCAGCTGAGCCCTGCTGTGGGGGCTTGAGACCCCCACCAGGGCCGCGGCAGCTGCCGGGCAGCCGAGCCCCACAGCCGGCTCCGGCGGGGGCCTTGACAGCCCCGCGGGGCCCAGCGCTGCAGTGGCGATCCAGCCCCTGGCCAACCCAACCCCGCTGGAGCCTGGTGGGTGGAGGGGCTTGACTGTCAGTGGCCAGTGGAGCCCCTCCACCCACCAGGCTCCAGCGGAGCTCAGCTGGCCAGGGGCTGGAACCCTGCTGCAGCTGGGGTGGGGCTGTCAAGCTGCCCGGCGGGGCCCGATCCATAGCGGGGCTCAGCTGCCACTGGCCAGCTGAGCCCTGCTGGAGCCCCCCGCTGGGTGGCCAGGAACAGGGCTCCGCTGGCCATGGTAGCTAAGCCCCGCCACCCACCAGGCTCCAGTGGGGCTCAGCTGACTGGCAGCAGGTGAGCCCCTGGGGCAGCCGAGCCCTGCTTAGCCTGGTCAGTCCCAGCGCTCGTAAGCTGCCTACCAGCTGAGCCCCACTGAAGCCCGGTGGGTGGATGGGCTCCGCTGGCCGCCAACAGTCGAGCCCCTCCACCCACTGGGCTCCAACGGAGCTCAGGTGGCCAGCGGCTGGAGCCCCGCTGTAGCCACGGCCACGGCAGGGCTGTCAAGCCGCCCCACAGGCCTGATCCGTGGTTGGGCTCGGCTGCTGCTGGCCCAGCTGAGCCACCCTGTGGGTGGCCAGGAATGGGGCTCAGCTGACCGGCGACAGCTGAGCCCTGCAACCTACCGGGCTCCAGCGGGGCTCAGCTGGCTGGCGGCAGCCCAGTGCTGCTTGGCTGCCCCTGCCAGAGCTGGATCCTGGTGGATTGCAGGGCTCAGCTGGCTGGAGCCAGGGCTCAGTAGGGTTCCAGCCGCCAGCCAGCTGAGCCCTGCTATTTGTCAATTTCATTGCTCTGTTAGAGCAGTGAAATTGACAAATTTGACAGTTCCAGTGTCCCAGAGTGCCCTGGATTGGCACTCTGGGACATTTCTGGAGGCTGTCAAAAATGCAACAAGCGTCCACACAGGCTGTACCACGGAACAACTGTTCCGTGGTAAGCCTTACTACCCTCGTTTGGGTGGTTTACATGTTGTGCGGCAAGAGGGCTGTTGCCGTGCAACAAGAAGCTTTCCTGTGTGGACACTGGTTGTTATCGCACAGTAAGGAGCCTTACCCCACGGTAACTTTGTAGTGTGTACAAGGCACACGTGCCAACAGTGGCACACAAGCCCATTCGGAGCGGCACTCGGCATCCTCTGTGGCGCCACAGAAATTGCCACTCCTGCCACCACAAGACATTCCAAGTGGCTTCTTTCAGGGGCGGCTACAGTGCGGAGGTCCCTGCCATGTCCACACCCAGGCACACCAGGTAAAGAAGCCATCCAGAGCGGCTCCTCTCTGTGGTGTGCCACCACCAACAGGAGTGACTCCAGGTAACTGGAGATAGGGGTCCCCAGGCACTCTGCTGAGAGGAGCCCCTCCAGGTGGCTTCTTTCCATGAATGGGCTGTCGGCACCAGCTGAGGGTCGAAGAGGAGGGGCCGGCATAGGAGTTGGCAAAGGTTGCCAGCCCCTGGCCTAACCCTTGTGGGAGGCATTCAGTTAAGAGTGAAGCTTAAGCACAACTCTTTAAAAAACAAAAAGATCTCCACCAAATTCACTGGCACTCCTTGTTCCAGACAGACAACTCAAGATGCATCCTTCTGTAACATTGCTACTGTTAACCCAGCCACCCATGGCATTAGTCACATCCTTGGTATGTAGGTGGTCTTGGATGCGCATACTATCCTTTACCCCATAGGACACATTTTATG
Organism: Pelusios castaneus; assembly: GCA_007922175.1. Lineage (NCBI taxonomy): Eukaryota > Metazoa > Chordata > Testudines > Pelomedusidae > Pelusios > Pelusios castaneus. The sequence continues at coordinate 9,893,426 of ML685812.1, forward strand.
TTGCATTAGGGTGTGGGTTAATGTAAATTGTAATAGAATTTATATATCTCTTGATATGTTTGAACATGTTTCCAACTGAGGAGGTAGGGAGAGGTTGATCAGTTTTGGGCAAACAGTTCATGGTTTAGCAACTGAATTTTATTTACTCTTGGGCTGCTGCATGGAGGAAATCCAAGTCAGCCATGGAATAAACTGCAGCAGGGCTTCATTAAAACCAACCAAGCTCCTAATGTTACAACTCTGGTAAGTATTTTTGCAGCAAGTGGAGCTTCAGTTTTATACATTTGCTATTAAAACCTGATCATGACCTTTTGAGCTTCACATGTCAGGAATTATAGAAAGCTCAATTCCTGGAAGCTCCATTTACACAAAGAAGGCATTGCTAGACATTTCACTACCTAGCCGACGGGTCCTTGTTGGATGCATCAGGACACGTTGCTGATTTGAATTTTAAAATATTAAATGTGTAGTCCTCCTGGCCTATGGCAAAGTGCTGAAGAAATATTTACCATACATTATGTATTCAGAGGTGTCTTGTGACCAGTTTAAAAATCCCTTTGTGCTGTCTGTTGTTAAAGACAGCTGAAAACGGTTCTTGTTCACTTAGGTTATAACCAAAGGAGGTCTAATATGTGGTTGGAGGTGGGGGTGGAGTTAGTTAATTTGTTTAGAGTTTTTATTTGAGGTTAAATATTTCAGACAACTATTAGAATATGAAAAACAGTAGGGGAAAAAATTCAAAGAGATACGTACATCAAGAGAAATCGCCAACAGAGAATAATAGACCTAACCTTTTTAATTATGTCTTCCATCTTTGTCAGGACTGGTGGATCGAAAGGTTGATAGATTTGTTTGGTTTGTCCTGATGATTTTGTTCAAATCTTAGGGAAAAGTCCGGTCGAGGACCTGTGGATTCACATAACACTCACAAAGACTGTTGGAAAGCTAGACCACTGTTTGGTCTCAGAACTGCAGTAATTAATGTTATAGGAAAACCTATACAATTAACTAAACTATGTGAGGGATTATAGTCAGCCTGCAATCTGTTAACATAATATACTGCTGTTTTTATTGATTGTAAACTCAACTGAAAATTTATTGAAACATTTAATATGACCTCTACACTGGTGAAACTAAACAGAAGAGGCCATTTGACAGCTGTTGATATGGGGGGGGGGGAAGAGCTCTGTGGCACCTTAAAGACTAACAAATTAGTACATCTGACAAAGTGGGTTGGAGCCCACGAAAGCTTGTGCCCGAATAAATTTGTTAGTCTTTAAGGTGCCACAAGCACTCTCGTTGTTGCTGCATACAGACAAACATGGCTATGCTTCTGGAAGTTGATATTTCGGTTGCTTACTTATGTGTGTGCACACTGCTTTGGTGGTTTGGTGTGTACAAAGTGATGTGATAGTGCAGCTGCCAAAGAAGGTGGGTCACATTGAGAGGTGTAGAGATTATGGAAAACGTCACCCAAAAGTCTGCAAAACCTGGGCCTCTTCAAAAGACATAAGGCTATATGTATTAGAAACAAGCGGATGAATTTGATCCCTGAAATCCCAGTCTGGGGAAAAATTTGGTTGGCATTTGTCATTTCTCCTGCTCTGTTTCTACAGACTGGGCAGTGCCACATGGATGCTCGTATTTCCCACAGGCATTCCCCTGTTGTGATCTTTGCTTTGCTGACTTTAGAAATGGAGTGGTTGAGACTTCAGCAGTTGACATCAACGCTACATTACAGCCAGCTTGTACTATTGTACAAATCAGGGTGTAAAAGCAGGTGTTCATTTCCTGCTGATGATGAACTGTGTCTTGCTGTTGAAAAGCTCACACCAGGATGGCATCACATACTTTTGCGGAGCAAAGGATTTTTTCCTTTCTTAAAAGGATCTGGTAGGTGTTACTTCCATGTGAATCTGATTAAAAGGATTCAGCATGTTCCTATGATTACCGCAGGGGTCTGAAGTCATGGTTCTCATTTCTGCCACTGTCTGGCACTGAAACTTTCAAGAAGCCTCTCAGCTTAGTTTATCCATCTGTAAAATGGGTGTAATACAAAAGCAACATCTAAAGGGGAGTCCAGGCTTTTTGATCACAGAAACTATGTAAGTGAGATATATTTGTCTTTTCTATGGCCTTGTAGGCCACTTCTATGGGAGTTAATTCTAAGGTGGCCATGCTAACACGTGTACTCTCTCATATCCTCTTCAAGTGTAGCTTCAGCTTGGGATGCCACCTGTAAGATAAGCCACCTACTTTAAGTTAAATGTGTTGCATTTTCTGACTGGATTTGTCAGGAGATGACCCTTTGGTTTTTATTCTCCTTTGGATGTTTCAACATCTTGAGCTGGTCCCAAATTATCTAAAATTGCCAGTCGTTGAGTATTCCATAGAGAGTATTTTCATTCCACTGAATGACAACCCAGTCATACTCTTTGGTAGCATGCCAAACCTAATGTTTCAACACAGCAATGAAATGTTTCCTGTTTGATAGTGTTTTTACTTTTGCATTTCCCTGTACTGCAAATGCCACTCTTTCCTCACAATGAATAGCTGGATTATTTTTAAAATCACAAGTTGCCTTTATTTTTACATGGAAGCTTTTAAAAGTAGCTATTATTCAATACAGTGGCTTCTGATGACATACCTGCAGCTTCTTTTTATGAAGCCTTGTGAAACATGGGGAAACAAACTAGTATTAAAAATTTTCCTCTCTAGTCCATATTTGTGAATAAAATAAACACTGGAGAGAGTTTAAAAATCAGAGAAGGAAGAGAGAAGTTGAGTTTAAGTAAATGAAGTAAGTTCAGTGAAGGTTTGTCTTACTCAACCAGCTTGTTTGAGGGCTGTTTGCAGGATCAGATGAACTTGCTGGTTTATAATCAGGATTTGTCTTCCTGGGAAATTTCAGCAGTTTCTAGACTTTGTGTTGAATTTTTCTCTAAAGAAGGAAAAATACTCAAACTATTCATACTTAGTAAACAATATGGCTATGGAAAATCAATACTCAAGAGTTGGAAATCACACACATTGTCCTTAGTTAGCTTAAGAAGCTTAAGTCTTTGCGAGACCCATTGTGTTTTTTAGCCTTCAGCAGCATTTTAATAAAAAATGGTTAACTTCGTCTCCAAAGGAACAATGGTGAAGTTTTTTGGATGGAAGGGGGACCTGACTACCTGCATTTGTCTATTTCATGCAGAAGTTTTGAGCTGTATTAAATGGAGAATTAAATGGAGAATGTCTCAGCTGAACTAGATGGCTCAAAAGTTCAGTGTAAGCAGAGAGCGCCTCATGCTGCTGGAGGTTGGGGAGAAGAGATTTTGTCTACACATTTGCCATAATGTGCTGGAAATGCCCCCCTGCCTTATATATTGGACAAACAGGATAGTCTCTATGCAAAAGAATAAATGGACACATCTGACATCAGAAATCGCAACATTCGAAAACCAATAGGGGAATACTTCAATCATCCTTCTCGCTCCATTGACGATTTGTTAATAGCAGTGCTCAAACAATGAATAACAAATCACAACTTCAAAGAGAAACTGCACAATTGGAACTTATATGTAAATTCAACTCCATTGCCTCAAGGTTAAATAGTGACTATGGATTTTATTCTCATTACAACAAGTGATTTGACCTCACCTTCTTCTATGTGCTATTCCCCAGTGTTTGAATCCCAACACTTATACTGATTTTCTGCTACAGCCTTACCTGATCCTGTGTCGTACATTTCCCTGCATTTAATTTCCTCCCATTCTGTAAATTCCTCATCTTCAAAGTGTCTGATGAAGTGGGATTTTCTCCCACAAGAGCTCATGCGATAAATACATTTGTTAGTCTTTAAAAATGCCACAGGACATCTTGTTTGGTTTTGATTTTTTTGTCTACACATAAATATTACAAATAGGTCTGGGTTAGTCAGTAGTGAAAATAAGAGTTGGATGGTAGCCTTTTCCTGAATTTTTAAAAAATTAGGGATTTTTCTTCCTTTTTGCCTCCTAACTGCTTCTAGTATTTATAGAAGTAAACATTGCATTTTAAACAGCTGTTGGGAAGTCCTCTGTGCCATAGACAAGCAAGACTCGATTAATGGATTTACAGCCAAAAGAGATGATTATGATAGTCTGATGTCAAGCATAACAGGTCACAGAAACCTCACCCAATAAATTCTGCATCAAGTGCATAACTTTTGTTGGAGCTAGAGTGTATCCAAGACATTTAGTTGTAACTTAGATGATGGAAAATTCACCATGTCCCTAGAAAAGTGCCTAGCTGCAAAATTTCAGTGGGTGGGGATGGAAGAGGAGTTTTTGTTAGGACATTCCCTGGCAACTCAAGTTGCAGCCTGAGCATAAAAAAACAGCCCACTGTGTCTGTTTCACTTCTCCATTTTGTCCTTATTCTTTATCACACTTCAGATTCAGCTCCTCCTGTAATTCACATTTGATCTCAGCTTTAAACTGAAGGAGAAAACAATACATCAGCTTTGCAAACTTGTCATGCAAGATGGCCAACCTGGGCCCAAACTCCAAGCACTGTGGGTACACTTGATACTTGACTCACCCTGAGTGATTAAAGGTTGACTGAGGGAGTTCTGGAGTAGAAGATAGTTCTACAAATGACAATCATAGGAATGTTTTGGGTGTGGGCTTCCATGATGACAGCTGGCATCTGTTTTGTGTGACCCAGAAGGTCACTTGGAGTTGGTACTTTCTAGTGCAGGAGAACTGGTCTAAAAGTAAAACAAGTAGAATGTGATGTTGGCACCTGAAGCAGAGTTTGTCCATCTCCAAGTCTGAAATAGCAGTATGCGTGCAAACATCAATAGCCATAATCAGGTAGTGATCTTGCAGCTTTTATTTATTTGCATTATCGTAGCACCTGCATGTTCCTACTAAGCCCTAGGCGTGATTGTGCTAAGCAGTCTACAACTACACAGTAAATGATGTGCCTGACCTCACTTGTTTACAAGTTACATAGACAATGAATGGTAAGGGAAACACAGAGAAGAGACATGACATGCCTAAACTCACAGGCTATGTCTACACTTGTTAACTAAGCAACTTTAAGTCAACTTAGCATGTCCACACTTAAATTTTAAGTCGACTTTGAGGGGACCCTACAAAGTCAACCTACAGCGTCCACACTGGATGCCTAGGTCGACTTCTAGGGGTTAGGTGGACCTGGATTGGTCCATGGTGGCAGGGGGGCACCCCTTGCCAAGTGCGGGGGCTCAGCCTTTGCCCCATTCTACCTGGACACAATGGGGCAAAGAGAGACAGGGACCCTGGCAGGGCATGGGGCAGGGTGGGCAGGGCTCTGCCCTGCCCTCTGTGGGGACATGCCAGGCTCTCCCTGTGCCAGCCACCCTGGCAGGGAGGGCAGTGGGGGAGCCCCCCTGGAGTCCCCTAAGTCGACTTAGGGCTACTCCACGTCTACACTGGCTTAAGTCGACTTTAGAAAGTCAACTTAAGCAGAAAGTTGACTTAAAACAAGGTTTTACAAAGTTGACTTAATTTTTCCTTAAGTCGACTTAAGCAGCTGCTTAAGTTGACTTAAGGGAAGTGTAGTGTAGATGCAGAGTAAATTAAGTCGATTTAAGCAAGCTTAAATCGACTTAATTTACAAGTGTAGATGCACCGACATGTACCACATCTCCATTCAGTACCACTGCACTAGCTCATGCTGTCCTTCTGCCTCTTTCTTTAGTCATGAAGAAACATAGCTCTTGCAAATGATTCATCAGACAAATAGCACAGTCAATACAGTCATGCTGTGTTCTTCACCAAGGGTACAATCCTATGACGTGTTGAAGGGTGGTCAAACCTGATTACATAGGCTGGCCATTTATATCATTCAAAATGCACTGACCCCAAATTATCAAATTGCAAAGTTGAAGCACTTGGATGTAACTTATAAGGGTTATTTGGTATTGACAATGTGTGAATTAAATCAATTAGAAAACCATGGTTGTGCAGATGTTCAATACTCTGTAGATGGAGGAAGGATGGGCAGCTGGGGGCAGCATTAAGGTAATTTGGGGACTCTTTTAAAAAGTGTAGCCTTGACTGTTCTCTGGGTTGCTAATACTTTGGTTTTTATTTAAAAAAAAATAAATCCAAGCTATAATTCTTTTTATGCAATCTGAGTTCCACTTTAACAAAAGCTTTCTGTGTAGCAATACAAACTAGTAAATGTTCAACCTCTAAACTGTAAAATACAGAAATATATTGAACATATGGCTCTGTGTGACTCACTTAACTCCATGTGGGAAACATAATTGGACTTTCCTGGGTTTGAAATCTTCGCAGTTTAGGTTCCTTAATATACAGCAACTTTTGTGGCTTTGCGTGATGTATTTTCAGTTTCAAAGAAACAGAATGAGCTGTGGCTTAACTAAGGAAATGAAGTGCATCTTCTGCTGGCACTACTTGATTTCCTAGAACGTTTTATCATTACTTCACATTAGTTCCAAGAAATGGAGTGCATTGTAATGGCCACAAGACCACTGGCATTAAATGTTTAGGTAGAATATGTAATGTCAGGATTACAATGCTTTGTAGTCTTGGATTCCTCAGTAGAAATGAGGAGATAAGAGGGGAACTGAGAATGTGTTTCAGCTACAGGCTTTCCTGAGGTCTGACCCTGGTTGACACAGGTTCCTTTTATCTTGGGCAAATCACAAACTCTGTCTTCCTTTTCCTATCTATAAAATGGGGCTAATGCTGCCATACCTGTCTCGCAGGGGTGTTCTGAACCTGAAGAACTTTGCATGATCTGAAAATGACAGTTACAGGAAAATGTTACAATGAGTCTTATAGGTCACTTAACTCCAGCATCAAGGTTTTGTGAACTACTACAGGCACAGAGGACTCTGGGACGTGCATATCCAGAGTCCACAACATTCAGCTTGAATATGCAATATGATCTGACATTAACTTCACTGGAATGTAAATAGTGTAACTAGGGAGGGACGTGTAGAGCACAATGCTGGCGAGTGTACAAAAGTTCTGTGAGCACTTTCACAGCAACGTGAAGGGTACCTGGAAACAAACACCACATAAGGCCATAACTAAACTCTAACACGGTCTTTTGTACCTATACTCATGACTTTCATCTTATTCACTGTAATAATTGTGTTACCTGCTTCATTGCATTCTTAAGTAGCTGGTTCATTCATATGCTTGGGTAACCCTTGTAACATTCCAATCAACCACTACAATGTGAATTACTCTGGCAGATTCTCAGCAAAGGGTGTCTCCAGCCCCTCCGGGTGTATCCATCCTAAATGAATGGGCTGCCTGAAGTTGGAACCTAGTATTAAGCCAATTACCAAGGAGGACAAGAGAGTCATTAAAGGTCTCCTGGTCCTGGGAGAGCGATGGAAATGACACACGAGCTGTCAGAGCAGGTGGGCGAGTTTGGTCTGGTCTGTCTTGTTCTGTTGCTGAACTGCCCTGATACAAAACCCTGCAGTGGGGAGGTGGCTGACCAGAAACATGTGACGGCTTGTGCAGATTTCTGAATCCTGACACTGATTCAGGAAGTGCTGAACTCCTACAATGCAGAAGCAGATGTGAACTGAGGCTTATTTAAAAGGATCTGTGAACCAACAATTTCCTTATTTGAGATCAAGTTTGGGAAGAGGCTTGGTTGCCAGAGGCTGGGTTTCTTAAGGGCTTAGGTAAGGGTATGTCTACACCCCTGGTTCCGTGTATGTGGACGCCTGGTAGCACCCGGGGGTCCATTTATTCATCTAGATATTTGGCTAGTAGTTTTACACCAGGGTACATCAAAACACTAGCGAAGTCAGTACGAACTAACATGTCAAAACAGCCGAGGACTAGCAAAAATGACGAGAGACCCGTGGCACCTTAAAGACTAATCAGTTTCTTCAGAAAAACAACAGAGTCCTGTGGCACTTTTAAAGACTAACAGATTTAGATAATAATCTGTTAGTCTTTAAAAGTGCCACAGGACTCTGTTGTCTTTCTACAATAGACTAACACGGCTACCCTTTTGGAATTTGATTACAATTTCTTCAGGTATAAGCTTCCGTGGGCTCTAACCCACTTTGTCAGATGCATGAAGTGCAAACACCAGTTGAGAGGTGTATATATACACAGCCAGGGTGAAGGAGGGCACGTGTTAGCAAAGTCAGTTCGGGCAGGGTAGATGAGGCCCATTCACACCAGTTGATTAGGACAAGGGCTAGTTTAGGCAGAGCGCCCCTGAAATGTGCAATATTTCGAGTCTCTGATTTCTTCTACAATCCTCTAGTAAAAAGGAGAAGGAAAGGGGCTGCGGGGGCACTTGGGGGTTTTGTCTGAGTGTCAGCAAGCAGCTTGGAAGGGAGGCGAGAGCGGCCAGACGCCTGAGAGGGGCCTGGCAAGAGGAGCCCCCGCGCTGGGCGCGTTACGAAGAGCTGGGAATGCCATTAGCCCGGATCGCTGGGGGCGGGGCGGTTCTGCCCCCCAGCTGGCCAAGTTCCAGTGCCCCTGACAGTCTCCGGGCGCGCGCGGCCCAGGGCGCCACGTGCGGCTGAGAGGGGGACGCGCAGCCTGGCCGGGAGGTTCCCGCCCCCTTGGGGCCGGGCTGGGCCAGCGGAGCCGGAGTTGGGAAGGCGCTGCCGGCGGGGAGCTGCGGGGCCGAGGATGCTGCGGCGGCTGCTGCTGCTCTGGTTGCTGCTGGCCGGGCAGGCGGCGGCGGGCGCGGTGCTGAGCGCCGAGCTGCGCGGCCCGCCGGCCCGGGAGGTGAGCCCGGAGTTCCTCTCGCTCACCATCGATGCCAACCTGGCCGCCGACCCCAGATTCATCACCGTGCTGGGGTGAGTGAGGGACGGAGGGAGGGAGTGCAACCCCCCCACTCTCCCCAGCCTGTGGCCCCCTCCCTGCCTGGGAGCTCCCCACGCCTGGGCAGGGACCTCCAGGCTGGCCAGTTCCCCGCCCCTTGGGAGGGATGCCCTGCTCTGCCCACTTTCTTTCCACCCACTAAGCAGCACCTAGGTCCAGGGTACTACACAGCTCCTCCTGAGCAAGCACCTGTCTTTGGGGGAAGCGTGCCAAGAAAACATCCACAGCCCAGCAGAGGTTCCGACCCCGAGGGCGCAGGTCACCAGCCACCCCGCGGCTCTTTCCAAGCAAGCACCTTTATTCTTAGGGTAAAGACATCCCAGGGAAAAACCGACAGACACTCCTCAATGCCTGCCCAGAAGCTTAGCCGAGGTCACCCGGCGCCCCACTAGTCTTTCCAACCCTTCTGCGAGGCTCACAAGGTCTGGTCTGTTTGCTGAATGGAAAAGGACGAAAGCCCTGTGTGGGTTCAGGCTCAGTGTGTCATACCCGAAGCCCTTGCTTTGCTTGAGTCACTGAGTCAAAGCCAGCGTGCCCAACACCTGCAAACCTCTCCAGGGCCATGCCGCTGTGGAGTTGTTTACAGTCTCCAGGACACTCACCCCATGCTGTTTTAGCTCTTGGGTGAGTTGTAGAATAGAACTGCCCTAGTTAAACAGTTCCTGAAGGTAAATCAGTGGTCCCAGTGATACTGCACGGGATTGCAGGGATATTTGGTTTGGCCCATTAGAGGGATGGGAGCCAGCATGAAATTTGGGATGTGGGGTCAGATTCCTAACTCACTATGGTTCTGGATTTTGAACAGGCTCATCTCTTATCCATTGAGCTTTGTTTGTGTTTAATGATCAAACAAAGTGTAAAGTAAAAGGAAAATCAGTGAAGGACAAATGTGAAAGGTAAGGAGAGTCCCAGGCGAGAGAACAGAATGGAGAGTGTCTGGAGGAATGGGTAACTCCAGAGGCTTTAATAGGGAAACAGAGCGCTTCCTTGTGTAGGTTACCAATTGAAATCCAGCCCAGTGAACCAGTGTTCTAAAATTACCATCTAATAGCACCTCAGTGGTCTATGCTGCAAGTGTGGGGTGACTAGGTCACCAGGTGTCCCCATAAAAAAAATCCCATGTTATAGTTGCCATTCATTGGCCCCCTGAGCAGGGGCTAAGAACTGAAAAAGCTGTGACTGCTGAACTATCTTTCCCTCCCACAGGTGATTCTTTTAGGTTAGTGCAGGTTAGACACAGTCAGTATGTTTACACTGTAATAAAACACCTGAGGCTGGCCCATGTCAGCTGACTCCGGCCTGCAGACCTATAACATTGCCGTGTAGAGATTGGGGCTCAGGCTGTAGCCCAGGCTCTGGGACCCTCCCAAATCACAGGGACTCCTGAGCCCCAACATCTGCACTGCAATTTTATAGCCTCACAGCCTGATTCCCATGAGCCCGAGCCAGTTGACATGGGCATAGGACGCTGGGTGTGTTGTTGCAGTGTTGACATCCCCTTTGGCAGGAAGACAGAGTGGAGACTGTTCCTATGACAGCTACCCAGGCTGTGCTTGTTGTGAGGATAAGCAAGGTGCTCCTTCTGCAGGCTGCTCCTCCAACATCTTTTATCACTCCTAAATGCACAGGATTTCTTTAACTGGAATAAAGAGAGCAGGAGAACTGAGCTGAAGAAAAGGTAGGCACACTGACAGGAGAAACAGTGTAATCCCAGGATAAAAGAGCCATACAGCTACCAAGGGTCCCATGGCGGCCAAGCACAGAGGAGGTAGCGCCTTTCAGTGACAGAAGGGGGCCTTAACTTTCAGCTTGAGCTGGATAATGAAGTGAGCCGAGCTCCCAGTCCTGGTGCAGCTCTGGACACTCCTTCCACTTAGGTCTCTTGCTTAAAGTGAAGTGAATCAAGTGCCAAAGACGGAGGTTCTGTCACTGCCTGAAGCTGATTCTTCACCTACTGGAAAACGCAATCCTCTCTCAGCCACACATCCTCTAAGGCTATACACTAGACAAACCAATCCATGTCCAACCTTCACCAGAGGGTTTTTTTCCCCTCTCTCTTCTGTTCTCTACATCTCCTTATTCTTAGTCCCCATCCCCTTTTTCCTCCCCTCACTCATCATTTATTTTCCCTAGCCTCCCTGTCGCATTTTCCTTTGTCAGGTCTCAGTTTTTTTTTCTTCTCACAAAGGTGTTGAGGATTAATGTGTTGATGTTTGTTGACTTGCTAACCACTTTCTTCTCTCAGACCTTGGCCTTGCCAGTTTTTGGGGATCCCTCCTGGTGCCTGGCCACTGAAGATGGTCTCCCTATATGTGGGAGTCTTCCTTCTAGCTAGCCACAACGGAAATCTGCCCCTTTCACTGCCTGAGCTGTGGGAATAAGATCCTGGAGATGGGATATTAGACATCCACTTGCTCAGGCAGTCACCCTTCCGCTGACAAACTCCGTGATCTAGTGCACTTCTGCTCTCTCTAAAATACAACAGCAGAGTGAAAGTGGAATGAAAAACTAGCTTCTAATCAGAGTTCACTCTTCAGGCCCTCTGCAAGGAGGAAGTAATTGGTGGCTGATAATCTCCTGCACTGTTGTTCTATAGCAGAGATAACATCAGTGGAGTGTAACCCTCATGTCCCTGCTGCAAGGTCAGACTGTCTCTTCCTATACAGTGGCTGGAAATTATTCTTGGGGCGTGTTCTCTGCACCAGCTGAGATCTTGTCAATACATACAGAGATTGCAACAGTTTAATTTTAATAGGTTTTTTTAATCTGTTAAATTAAACTGATACTAGACCCTGTGTGGACTCTGTCTGTTTCTGGCTTCAAGGTGACTGGCTTCAGTGTTACTTAGGTCAGTCAGGAATCAAAATTTAAAATAAAGTTTTAGTTAACTTTGTTACATAGACAGAGCCCTGGTGTACTGCAAACAGCTTGAGTGAGTGTTTCTTAGGGCAGAACGAATGAAATATGGTACATATCTCCCCAAGCATTCAAACATGAAATGAAAGTTCTGTCATCACTTCCAGTTGTGGGAATTTTTGGAGGGGGAAGGTGAGGAAAAGTATAACAAAACATAGAAAAAAAATACTTTGTTTGCAAAGAATGTGCCCATTTGTTTTATTGACTCTTTCCATCCAAAGGGAGAACTTTTACTGGAGAGAAGGGGTCCTACAAAATCACTGATGACTTAGTTAGAAATCTGCCAGGCCTGTGATCTAGTGGCAGCCCTGTGTTATGATGCAGGGGTTGAAGTATGGATCTGGGAGTGCTGGAGGTAATGCATCCAGCCCATGGATGGGTGGGTGTAATAGGAGGCAAAGAGTTGACATGTGGCTAGGGAAAGATATCAAGAGAGAGAGGAAAAGGTGGAGATTGCTACAGTCTCTTCACCCCCTCAGGCCACATGCTTCAAAATTCACATCTGGTTCTGAATGTTTCCGATGTTCAGACCAGGGTTTTGCTGCAGACCCATCTCTGCAGCTGATTACAGTCAACTTGATTGTGATGAAGAGGTTTGTTCCGTTTCTCAATACTCCCTTTCCCAGCTCTCCCAAACTGCGCACCTTAGCAGGAGCTTTGTCTCCGGGCTTCTTGAGATTCGGTGGCACCAGAACCGACTTCCTGATCTTCGACCCAGAGAAGAGTGGAACTTCAGAAGAGAGAGACTTTTGGGAACCACAGGTGAATGAAGGTAAAACAGATGGGACTGTGTTAAACATGAAAACGTCTTTGACTGAAGTTAATTAAAATGTGCTTTAAAACATGCTGCAGCTACAATAAATTCAGGCCAGCAGCACTCAGAATTCTCAGCTGACACAGCATTCCAGTCCATGCTTACATGTCAGTAGACAAGCATGATGTTGACAGGCCTGTCCCATGTCCTGCAGGATGAGCTCCTAGCTGGTGGTAGAGAAAAGCACAGGCAAGTGGAGCTATCATAGAGGTACCAAGAAGTGAAGAGCCAGGACTGCTTTGATGATTCTTCATGTGGATCTTTAGAAGCATCTTCCCTCCTATCCCTTCCATTCTGCTCTGTCTCATCTCTTCTGTCTCTGACTTTCTGTCTGCAGGTCTTCCTTTCCCCCTCAGCTAACTCTTTACATAATGACCTGTGGTTGGGACTCTGTCTGAACAAGGCCTAGTGCATTCTGAGTGGTACCAGAGTACAAAAACAAATGACAATCGAGAGTCAGGGTGGAAAACCGATCACTTTGCAAGCAGACCCCCAACCTAATAACTGGGAAATCTACTTTTCTACTGTGTTGCTGTTCCATATGATGTCATCAGAACAGTGTTCCCAGCCTCTGCATTCTCCAATAGGAGATGGAAAATTGCAGCTCCATCCTAAATATAAAGCACTAACTGGAAAAAAAAAATCAGGTGGAAGAGAAGATTATTCTGCTTAAACTTTTTGGGTGCGATTTGCAAAAGCACTGAGTTTTGGCCTGTTTCTGCACCCATTGAAGAGAATGGCTTTCTTCTTTCTCAGGGCACCTTAAAAAGCAACAATCAAGGTCAGTGTCCAAGTTTGTCATCCACTCTCTCTCAGGTTTCAGTGACTTGGAATGAATCAAGGCTGTCTCACCAGAGAAGGATCTTGAAGGGCAATGATTCACTAATGTTTCATGGTTTACTTCCATTAACTGTAAAGGGAGCAGAGTTAGGACAACACTAAATACTTTTGAAAATCCCACCGTTATATTTAAGTAGCATGGATAGGTTTTAAAAATAATCCAACACTTTGCTTCTAGAAAGGTGGCTAGTGTGTGCCAAGTTTTAGCCTCTGATGAATTTCACTGAGAATTCCTACCCTCCTAAAGTTGGCTTTGCTGATAAACAGCTGCCTTAGACAAAGCATTCTGTACAGCGGTACTAGTGGGTGTTTTTAAAGATTTTAAAGATAAAATATTTCCTATGCTTTGTCATGCTCTCTTGCACTGTTTTTGAATATAGATCCTCCACAGTTTATTGTTTGATAATGTTGGGATGTGGTTTATGTGTTCAGTCATTTAAAAAAAAAAAAAAAAACAACTTTCTGCAGAACAAACATAACATTTCCAGAGCTTCTGCCAAGACCTTTTTCTCACCACTCTTGTAATGAGATCAGCAGTTCTCACTACATCAAGCAGGAAATGGTTTTTCCTGTTTTGTGCAATGAAAGCTGCTGACTTCATCATCTTCCCTCACTGAGGTTCTTTATTCAAATGGTACATTGTCTGTCTAGGTGCTTTGCATGCTAGATTTAAAATCATTAACATGATCACTCAGGGAGCTGTCTCCAGCAATAACAAAACAATGTATCAAATTATAGCCCCCTTAATCAAAACTCACGATATTCCAACCCAATCTATCCCCACCCTGCATGTTTTCAAGAAAGGATGGGCTTTGCATACATTTAAGTGCTTTCCTGTAATGAGAATAATTTTGTTAGAATTGACAATCTTCAAACCAGTAGAAAGGCAGAAAGTACAGTCACAGTAAATGCTAAATATTTTATATGTTGATAAAATATCTGGCTTTAGTTGATTTTAGGCGGGGTTGGGAGGAAGGATATCAACCCAATTGTTGTTCTGTCTAATGTTCAATGTACTGAACTGGGCAGGAAGATCCAGGATTCAGAAATGCATAAATGAACAGCTCTTTACAAGCATAAGTATGTTTCTTTATGTGGAATACAATCCTCCATTTGTTGTAAGTTAGGCACAGTATTGTGAAAAATTTATTATTGTGACATGATTGTTTATTTGTTTTTGCTTGTTTTGTTTGAACTGCAGGTGTTTGTGGATTAAAAGTTGTTCCTTCTGTTGTGGAGGAGCTACTGCTATCTCAGTGGCCCATTCAGGAGAAGCTACTCCTTAAGGAACAGGCCTGGAAAAAATACAAAAACACCACCATTACAAGTAAGGTTTTTGTGACAAGCACCTGTGAATTGGAAAGTCCCTCTTTTGCTCTGACTTGCAACTGGGAGGTTGCAAACCTGTTTGAGTTCTAGAGTAAAATTTTCAAGTCCTATTTTCAAAAATGACTTTGACACTGCGTTCTTAAATGCCTGTGAAAGTTTAAAGAGACAAGGTGGGAGAGGTAATATCTTTTATTGGACAACTGCTGTTGAGAGAGAGAAGCTTTTGAACCACTTGGAGCTCTCCTTCAGATCTGGAGTGCTGTGTAAGTGTGAAAACTTCTCTCTCACTACCAGAACTGGTCCAGTAAAAGACCCTCACTCACCTTGTTCTCTACTATCCTGGGGCCGACACAGCTCCAATTTTGAAAGCTTGAGTAACTGAGGTGTGACTGAAAATGTTACCACTAGTGTCTGTTCCTGATTTAGAACTTTGTTGGTTGCAGTGGGAATTGAGAGGATGCTCAGCATCTTACAGGACAAGGCCTTGACATTGTAAGATCAATGGGGCAGAACCATGAGCAACGTTCCTGCTGGGAACATTTTCCCTACTGTGAATTGTCCACTCGGTAACAGCAACACAGACGCTGCATAAGAGAACCATTTGTGACACTGTGATGTCATATTCAGGGATGAAGATGGGGGGCCATGTAGGGACATTGCAGATGGCAGGGGGATGTTACTCTTTTATAGTGGGGAGTATCAAGGATCTTCTGTGCACTGAGCTGTCCCTGCATCTGGGCCACTAGTGGCAGGGTACTGACCTGTCCCCTCTCTTCCGTGTCTACTGTCCATGACAGGAGCCACACCACACCTTCCTCCATTTCAAAAGCCATGGATGGTGCCCTCCTCTCCCATCCATCCCTTCCAGGGTAGAGCATGCAGGTACCAGTGGGAGCATGCTGTCCCAGTCTGCTGGCAGCCAGCCTTGCTCAGTCATTTTGATGACTGAGGGTTCCCCTGCCCCATTCTCCCTAGATTTGGGGTTCCCACACCCCCAGCTCCCCCCGACAACATGGCTGTCCCACCCCTTCTGAAACACCCATAACTTTTCATGTCCCTTAGGTTAGATGACACTCCCCATAGCAGCAAAGCAGCTTAGGAACAACCTAGTCAAAGGCCACTGATATGTTGCTGCTAATGAGCCTCTACCGTATTTGGTCTGTATGTGCTATATACCTCTTCAGCATTAATAAAGTAGTCATCACAATGAGTAGGCTCTATAGTTGTTCTCAGTCAGTTGGCATGTCAGAACTTTGAAGACAATAATGGATTTCCCCCCTATCTTTCTCATTGCAGAAAGTACTGTGGACATTCTGTACAGCTTCGCAAAGTGTTCAAAGCTGCATCTGATCTTTGGACTCAATGCCTTACTTCGAAAAGGTGGTTTGCAGTGGGATAGTTCGAATGCTCAGTTGCTGTTGGATTATTGCGATTCCCAACATTACAACATGTCTTGGGAACTTGGGAATGGTAAGTACAGGGGTGTAGTTACACTTAGTATTGTTAGGATGAGAGGGACTGACAACTACATCAATCACAAATCTCCAAGATTGGATATGAATGCACCCTGCAGTTAAATAGGGATGAGTTAACGAAAGCACCCTTCACCTAAGACACGAGGGCTATGTCTACACTGGCAAGTTAATTCGAATTAAGGAGGCTTAATTTGAACTAATTAAAGCCATGGCTACACTAGGCTTTAGTTAGTTCGAATTAAGGGCTTCCTTAATTCGAACTAATAAGTTCGAATAGGGCTTTAGAAGTAAGGCTTTAATTTGAACTAACTAGTTTGAATTAGCCAATGCGGCCATGTTAATTCGAACTAATTTCTTAGTTCGAACTAACCGGCCATTGAAATGAATGGGGATCGCTAATTCGAACTAAGCTAGTGCCATGAATGGCACTTGCTTAGTTCGAACTAACTTTTTCTAGTTTGAATTAAGTTAATTTGAATTAACTAAAATTAGTTCGAATTAGTTAGTTTGAACTAACTAATTCGAACTGATTTTAGCAAGTGTAGACATAGCCAAAGAGGCTGTGAGCCTACCTGGGAGTTTGGACTGAGGCCTCATCTATACTACAAAATTAGCCAACCGACCTAACGTAGGTCACCATACAGCTACTGCAGTACTTACGTTGTTTGTGCATGTCTACTCTTCATGCCTTGGATTGGCAGAGAGATCCTCACCAAGAGAGCTTGTATCAATTGCACGGTTTGTGTGGGACATTGTGGGACTTTTCCTCAAAGCCAGTAATGGTCAACATGAGCAACACGCTGTCTACACTGCCGCTGCATTGATCTCGACTCTGCGTTGCTTGTGGAGGTTAAGTTGGCCTTAGGGGGCAGCTGCGTCGGTGGGAGCGGAATTTAAGAGCAGACGCTTCCATAACTAGCTTGACGTAAGTTGCTTTGCATCAGCCTAACTCTGTGTAAATCAGGCCCGAGCGGGCAGATGGCTTTTGCCATGTATTTGGGTGGAGTTCAGGGGTGTTTGAGGGAAGAGGGAGCAAACACATTGAGAAGAGACAGAACATAAAGGGAGATAGAGGCAAAAAGCAAGAAAACCAAGCAGTAACCGGTGACCGAAGTGTGACCTTAGAGAGAGGGCTTTAGGGTCTGTTGGCTAAAGAGACCTGGGGTAGTAGGCTAAGACACTTCTCCTTGTGTTCTTGTTTCCCCTGTCCTCTGAGAAGCAGGGCTTTGTTTGCTGCTTGTAAATAAACAAGATAGCAGCAAAGAAAACACCCCACTTTCACTCCTGTAAC
Source organism: Pelusios castaneus (assembly GCA_007922175.1). NCBI lineage: Eukaryota > Metazoa > Chordata > Testudines > Pelomedusidae > Pelusios > Pelusios castaneus. Next base: position 9,910,946 of record ML685812.1, read on the forward strand.
ATCCCCAGGCCCCCAACTTTGAGTAGCTGGTTAGGTCAAAAAGCAGCAGCAGGATTTTGTGCAACCCACTGCTGCAAAATTGCTGAAAACTCTTGGTTGTGCAAACCATGTCCAACAATGGCAGGTTTTTGTGCCTGCATCTTGTTCTGTTTTGCGGACTCCCCTATGAAGCCAGAATTTTAATTTGTCAGATAGTTCCACAGGTAGAGATGGGATTGAGTCATAATTTTGGAATATCCAGCTAACACTTTGTGTTAGATTAGGCCACACATCGGTAGTGGTACTGGCCATGATTAGACACAAGATACTGGGCTAGATGGACCATTGGTCTGGCTCAGTATGGCAGCTCTTACGTTCTTATCCTGAACGTCAATAACCACAGTTTCTTAGGGAGCCACAGTGGGGAAAAGGCAAGTTACATGGGGCATTTCTGGGGTCAGGAAAAGCAGGGTGTCAGCAAGGGGCATTGGTTAAGTGGAGGGGAACCCTGGTAATGCAATAGAGGGAAAGAGCATTTGTACACCAGGTTTGGGAGGGGCTAGCTAGAGGTAGGTTGTACTAGGAAGAAGCAGAAGAAGAGACTCTGGGTTCAGGTAACAAGAGGGAGACACGTACTGGAAGACTACAAAAGAAGGCTAACAGAGGATTGGAGAGGTTTTTGGGGGGGCTGAGAAGAGAGGCTTAGCAGGCCGGCAGATAGGAGAGAGTAAGGTCACTTGAAATATTTACAACCATGTGGCAGTGGCCATTCATTTTTACAATGAGAAATGTCCAGGAATATGATACAAATACAAATGAGGGCATATTTGTTGGGGAAATGGCAAGATCTTAATCATGACATAGAGAAGCGGTGGAAGGCCTGCTGCTTGAATTGTTTTAATTCATTTACTGTTTGTAAAATGCTTTGGGCTCCTCCCAGGAAAGGTGCTGTAGAAGTGCAGAATGTCGCCATCATTATTTACTCAAACTCATTTGGACAGAGGACTGGAAAACATACTGTATGGAACAATCCTTCCCTGGGAGGGTGTAGTCCCCGTAGATATAGTAGTTTTTCCTGTCTCTTATTTCAGAGCTTATCTAGTGCCTAGTTGTGTACTCAATGTTCTGTAAGTTGGTTGGGTATTACTGCTATGCACGTTTTGAATGAGTCGTATGTTTGTTCTGGAAATCTACTAAGGAATGGTCTGAGCATGTTTGTGTGTGTTTGTACCAGAGCCGAACAGTTTCAGGAAGAAGTCTGGCACCTATATTGATGGTTTCCAGCTAGGACAAGACTTTATTCATCTATATTACCTTCTGAGAAACTACAGCAGCTACCGGAACGCAAAACTTTATGGCCCTGATGTAGGTCAACCACGGAAAAACACTCAGAAGTTGTTGAAGAGGTAACAAAGCAGAAACCTGTCACAGGCTTCATCAGATAAGGCAGTAAACTGAAAGTAGAGTGTAAACGTGTGTGGGAAATAGGACTGAGAATGCCAAAGGTTTTAGAGGATACCAAACAATTAGATTTGATTGAGAACTAATTTTGTTTTAGGTTTTTTGGAAAACTAGAATCACCAACTATCTGCCTGTCAAAATATGATTGAAATCTTAAACTGCATTGCAAGAGAGAATAAGGGCAAAATCCCAACAGCTGTAAATTGACTCAGTTCTGCTGATGTAAATGGAGCAACTCTGATTTATGGCAGAGGCTCTGGCCCTAAAGTGTGGCAGAAACTCACTAGCCCACACACCTTTCAGTCAGCACCAGAAAAGTGTGTCCCCACCTTTAGCAAGGATTTAATAAATGCTATGTCAGTCCTGTACTAGTTTGTTGTTCATTATTTTTGCTAAATATTTTCAGTACGTTTAGTGTACTGTGAAATAGTCTAAAAATAAGTGGCATAAATTGAGTATAATGTGTACAACAAATTTTAGAAATGAACTCAAGAAGGAAAGTAGGGCAGGGTATTATGTTGCTTTTTAAAAATTTAGATTAGAGTCTAAATTACATGAAACATTACTGTGGCGAGATTGCAGGATTCTGGTGTAATGGAAAGCTTGTGTGGTAGGTCTTTATACATCTGTCTGGTGTCAGCCAAAAAACCCCAAATCCACTTCTGTTTTAATCACTAAATGCTATTTAAATAAAAATGTTAACAAGTGCCTTGCGTCTGAGAATCTCAGAGTACTGCACAACCAAACAAAACCTCAACAATCCACTGATGTAGGTAAAGGCTACTGACTCGATTTTATAGATGAGGAAAACTGAGGCTCAGAAAGGCCGAGGGATTTGCTCCAGACCACTCAGCTAGTCGTTTGCAGAGCCAGGATTAGAATCTAGAAGTGTGTGGTTCGCAGGCCAGGGCATTGGTGCAATTGACTCTCTTGGTGCAGTGTCTATGGGCTCATTGTCAGTACTCTGATTTCAGTGCTGTGTCTTATTTTCTGCAACCCTATTGTGTGCCCAGTGTCCCACAAAATAATGAAATTACTCCTTTTTGTTTATTGACAGCTTCCTGAAATCAGGAGGGAAAGTCATTGATTCTGTTACTTGGCATCAGTAAGTATTAACTATCTATTCAACTGTTACAGTATTAATAGTTACAGATTTTCTACAAAACGTTACTGATTTTTAAATATGGTGACAGCAAAGATGGAAAAAATCAGTTAAAATTCAACACGCACCCACTCAGAGTGGCACTCTGTCCCCGTCTAGTGGTGGGTAGGCCCCAGAGAGCGAGTGATGAGTGTGTACAAAGTGGGGTCTTGAGCTCATGCAGTAGAACTACAAGCTCCTAGAAACATAAATTCTAGGTTCAGTCCCCACTGCCAGTGACTTACCTGGTGGCATGATGTCACGCCATCACTGAGTTAACAATATCCTACTTTTAATAAAAAGAACAACAAAAGAAAACATGTTGGGCCCTATCTTAAGATTCTCATATTTCAGGATGATTCAGCAATACAGCTTATTGCAATATTATTCTGCGAGTTTCTTGGCTTTTCATGCCAGGAGGGAGGGTGGCACATAGTTGGAGGAGAATTATTAGTGCTATTTACAGCATTTGTAGACACAGATTGTGATTTAATTTTTATCAGGTTTGCTTTTTAGGTGTTGATGAGGATTCTCTTTGACAATTCCTGCATGGAAGTTTTGTGTCTCCTTCCAAAATGTTAATCTATTTCTTTTCCACTGTGCCGATGTATTCATGACTCCTCCGATGCCATGCATGGGGTTTCCCCCATGATTTTCTCTCTGCTTTCTCTGTTCTAAATAAACAGCCTATATCAAAAGAAGAGACTTTTAAAATGTTAGGCTTGTCGAACAGGGCTCTTGGTACACTGTCCTTTCCAGGATATCACTGACGATTGGTGGCTATGCAGCTCCAGTATATGTGGAAAGATATAGCGGCATTCCTGAGCATTTTATAACCTAAGCAGAGGCAAGAGTCTCCTTCCTGTGGCTGTGCACAGGGCTCCATGTGATTACTAAACCTGTGGTCTGAGCGGGACAGAAATGTGAGCAATGATCACAAAGGAGATACTTTTATCCTATTAATATGAAGCCAATAAGTCGTAGCAGGTAAATTTTTCAAAGTAATGCAGAGTGTTAGCAGTTTTTCTGACCAGGAGTGGGTATTTTTCCGACAGACAATGTCAGGTGGGCTTTTGCAGATTTAGCAATTGAACTGGCACAACTGATGATGTGTGCAGATTGAGCAGCAGCCCGAGTTGTCTCCAGGCTCCAAAAATGCTTCAGAACTTGTAACTGAATAGACTTTCCCACTGAGAGGTGAGCGGGGTTTGGCTAGCGTACAGAAGGAAGAGAGTGTCTTACCCGCTGTTGATTAGCATGAACTAGTATTAGCTAGGAAGTCCAGCCTACTGAACAGCACAAGGAACTGTCCCAGATGGGGCAACCGGGTCAGAAATGAGAATAACATCACAATAAGGTCAAGATGCAAATAGCGTAACAATTGAGAGAGGCATATTCAAGATGGACATTCATTGGAAAAACACCATTTGCAATTCAAGGAAGTTGATCTGTTGCCCAAGCAGAAGCATGATCCAGCTACCCTGTGGCTATCACACAGGCTTTGACTCTTAGACAACAATTCTGAGGGAAACTAAAGGCCATGAAAATAAGACCCAGTCAGTACTCTTGTGGCCTATCTGACTTTGATGCTCCTGGGGTGCCGAAGGCTGCTCCTGTCCATTAGTTGCTAAGGTTCTGGAGAGGTTTGGGGGTTGAGGCCCCTCAGAGACTATCACACAGGCATTAGAGACAGCTAGACATGGTGACCAAGTCAAAATGGTTTGCTCTGCCTTTCTCTTCACTATCCTCAAGCTCACTGACCATTTTAAGCATCTCAGTAGGTGGGAGGCCTATGGAACTGAGCCAGATTCTCTGTTGCACCAGTTGCCTCATTGAAGTCCGTGGTGCTGTGTGAGTGTGACTTGAGAATTTGGCCCCCACAGAGAGAAACTAACCTAGAGGAAACCTGAGATGTTGACTTTCCAATCTATAAGACAAGTCTCACTTAACATCCCTTGCTCTTTATGTACATTACTGCCCAAGTCCTCCATGGAAGTTGGAACATGACAGATTTAATTTAAATAACAACCTCAATATTTTTTTTCTGTTTCTCTGCATACGTCAGTGGTTTTCATCCTGTGGTTCATGGACCCCTGTGGACCTGCGTAGTATGTCAAAGATTTCCAAAGGTGTTCACACCACCATTCAAAATTTTTTAGGGCTCTGCAAATGAAAAAAGGTTAAAAACCATTGTTGCATCATAAAGAGGCAATAAAGATCCTATACATGTTTATTTTTCAGTAAACATTTAATGATTAGGAATCTTGATTTTAAAACGTTTTGTGCTGTTTACAGTTTTATGATTTATACCAGTTCAGTCATACACGGGCAAGAATAGGCAAAGCAATTCGTATCAGCTGAGTTTATTCTTGCTTGAAATTATATGTGAGGATCGGATCAGCAGGGAGATGAAAGAGTATATCACACAACAAAGCTTTTTAGATTGTGTGTTGTAACCTTGGCTGTGTAATTTATTTTTGCTTGATTGGGGTGTCTCTTAACTTTTCAGTTACTATGTAAATGGACGAATTGCTACTAGAAAGGATTTCTTGAGCCCTGAAGTGCTGGAAACCTTTATTACAGCAGTAAAAGATGTTCTTCAGGTAAAATGCTATGTTAAATTGTCTGTGCACACAGCTGCCATGGTGATGGGCATATAAGAAACCAGAGTAGAAGTTGCTGTCTAGCAATACGTCTAAAAAATCTCAAATTTTAGATGCTGTTCTTATTGTAAATAATACAACAAATATCAATGATGCAAAAAACATTTGATCTCAAAAAGAAATTTTAACATGAGCTTTTGGCTTCTACTTAGCGTAAGACTGAACATCTTATAAAGAATGAATTTGTAGTGATTTGTTCATGCTGTCATGGAGATGGAAATTATGTCCAGATTCTGCTCTCCTTACTCACACTAAGTAGAACCTTAATCCCAGAGTACTCCCGCTGATTTCAAGGGGATTATTTACAGAATAAGTGTTGCAGAGTCTGGTCCTTATTAATTTAGATTTTAAATTTATTATTTAATATACAATAGTTTGTTATTGTTTTTTTTGACTGTTTTCTTCCCTTGTCCCTGTTCATCAGAACTTTTATGGAGTCTTGTTTCATTAAATATGTTCATATTAAGGAGCCCTGAAATTCATATGATCTCTCTAGTGATCTGTTCTAAAGCATTGAATTGTGACTATTTATTATTTAGACAGAGCCATTTTTACTTTCTTCTTCTTATCCTAATGACAACATTCTTTAGATTGTTGATGCAACGGTACCTGGCAAAAAGGTGTGGTTAGGAGAAACAAGTTCAGCTTATGGAGGTGGAGCTCCCAGACTGTCTAATACATATGTTGCTGGCTTTATGTAAGTAGAACAGATGTCTTTAAAGTTACTCTTTTTTGTAGGGCTCTAGGTTTTTCAGGACCTCCTTCAATTAAACCACCACCACTAAATGCCCAGCATGTGAGAAACATCCCCTCGTCTGAGTAGGATTGGGTTTTGCTTTCTCTAGAGCCCAGTAACACTTCTGCATGCATGGACCTGAAGTGGTCATTCTCATACTGGTTAGTCCCCAGAACAGAGAACACTGATCCCAAAACATTCCCTATTCCTGTTGGAGACAAGTGTGGGGCATCTAACCAAAGATACAGAATTTTATGTTAGGTCTGGCCAGGAAAATACATTTGTTTGACTTGTAATGCTGTACAGAAAGGATGGTTAAAGTAATGTGATCTACAGAGCATAGGGCAGCTGTCATAACATTCTGTAGGGTCACTGAATCATGTTTAAATTTGGAGGAGTGGCTCAGAGAAACTGCAGGTCTCAGCATGCTATCATAGATCAAACTAGAGAAAAAGTTCTGGAACTGTCCCTAGCTTTATCCATAGCTGGAGCTGCATCCACTTGTGGTGCCAAAGTGAGATGGCAGAGCAGATCTTCATAGCATGATTATCTACATTTTTCTCTTGGCCAACAGAGAAATAAACACCAGTGTGGTTAGTTAAATGGTTGCCAGTAGACCTCGGAGTTAACATTTCATTGAAATGAATGGAAGAAGTTCATGCTTTGCTCAGATGTTTAATTCCAATCTGTCTGCAGACTCAGGCAGACATAATTGCATTGGTTCACATCAGGTTCATATTTTTGCAACCAAAATACCTAGAGAATTATTTTTACAAATGAAAGTCAAAGCTAGAGAACAAGTGATGACCTCTTCATGTGAGGCTCCATCTCAACCTTATTGCTTTTGCTCAGGACAAAATCACACACTGAGCTTTTTAATTTCCACAGGTTGCATCTCTTTACTCAAGAAGAAGACAGTGACAAGAGAATTTAAGGAAAAAGTACAGTGGAATCAGATAGCTAGTCAGGGTGGAATGTGAAATCAAGGCTCCTGCCCTTTCTGTACGTTGATTTAGCTGCATGATTTTTTTGTGTTTAGCATTATTGTTTTATTTTAATTCTTGTTTCTGTTTCGTGTAGAGGGTAGCTGAGATGTCATGTAACATAGTTTAAATCAGCATTTTTTCCCTATATATTTTGAGGATTATTGATTTTTCTCTTCTCATTTCTTGTTCTCTGGCAGGTGGTTGGACAAATTGGGACTGTCAGCCAGACTGGGGATTGATGTGGTGATGAGGCAGGTGTTCTTCGGGGCAGGAACCTACCACCTGGTGGATGCAAATTTTGAACCTTTGCCTGTGTGTATGCAATAGCGTTGCCTTAATAATAGCCATACATAATGTATATATTTGTAGTCTGGTGAAATCTGATATGGAGAGAGATGCCACCTATTCCGCTCCTCCTCTCCCCTCTCCCCCCCCCCCACACAAAAGAGACTCTCAGATAGGCACCTGTGACATACCAGGGCACAATCCAGACTAATGAGCAGCTGTGGCACCACTGCCCCTTATCCTTGGATGCCTGACAGTGCCTTGCTGAAATAGCTGCCAACTGTGCCACTCACAAACAGCCTTCCAACATGCATACCCCGAGTGTGTGTATGTAACTGCAGCCTGCCAGCCACGCCTGGGTTACATGCTGGCTCTCACCAGCGCTGGCTATGCTGCAGGGTGACTCCAACGCTCCCCTCATCCCAGGTTTCCCCTCAGAATTATATGTCCTGCTCTGCCAGCCTTCTCCTGGGGAGTACAAATTGTATTACGTCATTTGTTTCTTTAAAGGAATAATATGCACACAGCTTGTCATCCTAGGTGGAGTTACTTACCCTTCTATTTAAAGATGCTGGATTAGATAAACCAATACAACTAATTTGTTAACCACAAAGAGAGATTTTAAGTGAATAGAAATAACAAGGCATAAAAAGTCAGAGCTGGTTGCAAAAAAAAAAAAAAATGAAGATAAGACTTTTACTGACACCCAACTTAACAAACTGTATCAGATTCCGGCAGTTTCTCACCATGTGCTTTCTGCAGTCTTATTAACCAATCTCTGTAGACCCCCTCCCCCAGAGTCCAGTGACTACTTCCTTTGTCCCTTCAGGTGCTGCAGTGTGATGGGGGCACAGAGAGAGAGAGAGAGGTGCCTTGGGACGTTGTTCCCTCCTTTTTATAGTTTCAGTCCCTCTCTTGAAAACCATTTCCAGCTAGACACTAGGAAGCAAAGAGTCTATGTGAAAGGATGTTCCCTGTGGGTTTTTCCTCACCTGTTTCAGCTTCCTTTGTTTCTCTTCCTGCTTAACAACTCTGTTTACTACTTAAGTGCAAATTACACAGATCATGTGTTCTTTTGTTTAGGACAGACTTGTTTGCCAGCCTTCCAGGGGAAGGACTTTTATGAGGTTTGGAACATGGGTTAATAATATCATGGGGAGAAATCTTATAACGTTACAGCTATTGTTGCACAAACATTTTATCAGGACTATACTTAGGAGTGTTCAAATGATGCTGTACAAGACCTGCCTTGTACAAAAATTTTTACAATAGTGTGTAGTGTGTGAACACAGGGTTATGTTCTGTCACAGCACTAGTGTATCTAAAATCAACTAAGTTCTGATTTATGAGTCACAGGCAGCCTAAGAAATCAATAGCTACTGAAAAATGCAGGGTAAATGTTATTGTGCTTGAGCAGCAGAGATGGACCTGAGCCACAGTACTCTGATAGAAGCCTCGGGAAAATTTGTGCCTTTGAGGATTCACTGCTTTGGTTTGGGGGTTTCTCTACTGAGTGATTAATTTTTCAAATGTTAACGACTTGAGGTGGTTCAGCGTAGTTACTTATGTTATGAGCTAATAGCAGAAGAATGTTTTTTTTAAAAAACAAAGCAGTTCTTGAATTGTAACCATTCAGAGAAAAAAGCCACTGAAATCAATACACTTTTTCATTCCCTTATAATGTAGGTAGTCAGATTATTTGGAGTAACATTTGGCTTCATTAAAAGACTTTCTGACATAAAGGTTCTGCTGTCTTACTATGAGAATAGAACTTTCTCATTAGTGCTAATGGCTGTTAAACACGGGACTGTTCTTCTCTCACCATTCCTGTTCTTCTCTCCGACCTTCCCCACACTTGATCTGCTTCCAAGTTGTGGCTGCTACATATTCCTGTAAACAGGGCTTATAATTGACACTGGTAATGGAGCTATGATGCTGTTTTTGTTAATTTTGTTCTTTCCTTCTTATTTTCCTTAATCTAAAATAGACATCATCTTTTAGAGTAGGTCGTGGGAAATGTGTATGCCTATAAATAAAACAAGTTTTCTGTGTTGGTGAATCACCCAGCTAGGAAGCGAGAGCTTTTTCTATACAGCAGCCTGCAGGGCAAATACCTTTCAGGATCCCTTGGAAATTTAAAAATAAAGAGGGCTTCTGTACCAGGCTCATTTTGGAACCAATTTGCCTGGAGATGGCCCTTGTAACATGTTGTTCCACAGGTGTTTTCCAAGCTATGTCTACTAAGCTTACCCTAAGTCCATGTTTTTCCTGGTGTTAGAGTTCTAATTGGTTTCTACAGAGCCAGTCCAGCAGAAAGAGAGTTGCAATGTATTCTGTCTCTCCTCACATATAACAACTAAATTCAGTTAGAAAAAGGTATACCACAGTATAAAGACATGGGACCCTGATCCTGATCTGCCAGTATTTTTGCATTAGTGCAGTTACAGTGAGTTCAGTAGTGTTATTCCCGACTCTCGCAGTTGTATACGTTCAGACTCAACCATCACTCGCAAAACCACTAAAAGAGTTAGCTGTTCAAAGTGTCAAGTCAAACCAGGCACAGTTACAGCTAACTGAGAGTCCATCCCTATGAAGTACGAAGGGCAACTTGATTCCTGTTGATTTCAGTTGTTGGTTAGGGTACTCAGCACTCTGCAGAAGGTGCTTACCATCTGGCAGAATCAAGTCCTGCATCTCCCACTCTTCCACATGAAGAGGAGCAGAGCAAAATAGCTTTGCCTAGTAAAACCCAGCCGCTTTACAAATTGGAGACAGAATTTTTCTTTGTCTGAAGAATTTACTTTTGGTTTCTTAGATCATGAGTTAGCAAAAGATTTGTTGTGAACTTGAACAAATTTTATATGAGGGATATTGCAAAGAGAAAATAAGAGAAAAAGCACTGAGATATCAAAAAAGGGACTCTTAAGTAAACAAAAATCTCCCTCTCTGTATACTTTGTTAGCGTGTGCTGCACTAGCAAATGCAATTGCCATTTTTAAGTCATTTTATAACACCTGTGTTTTAGAGTAGTCTCCCTCCCAACAGCTTGATGGCAGCAGCAGAGTGAATGTACAGTCAGGACGTACAGCACAGAGAAGGGGTGACTGACGTGGTTTGCCAAGTTCTGCAATTTAATGGAGAGCTGGCGGTGCAGCCTTTGGCGACTGCAAGCATGGCATGCCTCAGCATCCAGCACAGGATGGCCTGCTGGTGTCTGCACTTAAGTATGAAAAATGAGAGGCTGCAGTCTGCCCAGTTACATGCAAATTGTCGCCCTCAAGTTCTTGGCTCATTATCAGTGGGGCCTTGTTAGGGTAACATTTTGGACACCCCTGATACAGCGTTTAGTGATGTTGCATTCCAGTGTCTGAGTGTAATTCCCCTCTCATACGGAGAAATGTTTTGTTTTATATGCAATGCAGGATTACTGGCTTTCTCTGCTGTACAAAAAATTAGTCGGCACCAAGGTACTGAGAGTTAGCTTGATGGGAGCAGACCCGAAGAAGCTTCGAGTGTATCTTCATTGCACCAATAGCCATGAGTAAGTGTTCAAACAACCAAATACAGTAAAAACAGGGGCCCTAGGGCATGATGAACCAATGGAAACATCCTGACAGGCTGAACAGGGCTTTGGATTTGGCCCTGCATGATCTGAAGTTACACAGCACAACATGGAGAATGGGGAAGGGAAGTTCTAAAAAAAACCTGAGCCATTCAGGAGTCTCTTATGAAACATCAAATGAATAGACCCATAGGAGTTGCGGTGGCGACTTCTATGGGAAGGAATGGAGGGCCTTGTGATTAAAGCACTGGGCTGGGACTCAGAAAATCTGAGTCTTATTCTTAGCTGTGCTACAGAATCCTTGTGTGACTTTGGGAAATCCCCAGATCTCCCTTTGCCTCATTTCTCCATCTGTAAAATAGGGATATTCCTTTTCTCTCCCCTGACACCCTTGGCCTGTCTTGCCTGTTTAATTTCTAAACTTTCTGGGGCAGGGCCTCCTCACAGTGTATGTAGAGTGCCTAGTACAATGGGACCGTGATCTGAGCTGGTACCTTTAGGTACCACTAGTAGAAAAAACAATACCACCATTGGGACCATCCACTCCAGTGCCCTGCCTGTGGTAATGGGCTCTGGAAAGAGCCTTCTTATCCTCTGTAGAGCTAATTCTAAGGAAATGGGAATGTATAGTTACAGGTTTGACTTTTTACCACCCGTGTTCTCCCACTGTCTCCTTGCCATCCATGTTGCTTCCTTAGTGGCTAAGGCAGTGGAATGGGTGATATAGAAATAGCTGCAGATCCAATGCCCCTCCCTGTATTCTGGGATACTGAGCATTTCGTAGCTTTTGGGGTGGGGGTGGGGGGGCGCACACCGCATGGAGTTTTGGCATTCAGCCTCTCCCTTGGCAGAGAAACCATAGTTGGTCTGGTGCAGAGGAAACATGATCTACCCAATTGTGAATACGAATACTTTCAAATACTTGAATTTATTTTTATCTGATCATTAATGTGCTTTTTCTCTTACCTTTCAGACCAATGTACAAAGAAGGAGATGTTACTCTGTTTGTTTTAAACCTCTATAATGTCACCAAACACGTTGAGTTACCCCCTAACTTATCTAATAAGCATATAGATGAATACCTTTTATTACCTCATGGGAAACAGGACATACTTTCCAGGTGAGAATACCTTTTCTCTCATTGCAAAGCATATCTTCACTAGCATATAGATGAGCTATTAAATCAGGTCTCTATTTTCAATTTTCTAGGATAAAACTAGTGACTTTTATGTTTTGTAAGTGCTTACTTAGAAAATGTGGGTCACTAAACTAGGTATTATTTATAAATGTTATTGATGTGGAAACTGCAGACATGCAATGGCTATTGTTGATGTGCTGTTTCTGCATTTAATATGGAACACAGGAATGCTGGAACGTCACAAAAACCTGCCTATATCCAGGTTCAGTATTTTCTTTCTGATTCTAATCTCAGGCTGGCTTTGTGAGTGTGAGTGTGAGTGTGAGAGAGAGAGATGTAGCAGGGAGGTTACTCGATGCTGTAGACATGCTTCCAGGACCCTCTATGCTTCTAAGTCTGTAAGGATGGGGTAGAGACGGAGGGGTCTTTGCTATCTTAAAGCAACGAGAATCTGCCTTAATTTCAGTGCTTTCCTTCTCTCTTCCAGTCACGCCAAGTGAGCTCTGTGTTAGGTGGAGCACACAAAGCATAAATCATTCCAACACCTCTCTCCCTACAGGTCTATTGAGTTGAATGGTCATGTCTTGAGGATGGTGGATAACAAAACATTGCCAGTGCTTACTGCGAAACCCCTCAGTCCAGGGAGCACTCTTGGCCTTCCAGCTTTTTCATATGGATTTTACGTAATGAAAAATGCAAAAGCAACTGCTTGCATTTAAGCATGGAAGACAGCCTCCCAGGATGGATGCAGGAGAATTGTGGCTAAAATACAAGGTTGATTCATGGGGGTCATGTTTCTGTAATAAGCATGAACTCTGGCAGTTTTTCTGCAAACCAGCTGGCAGCAACAGCAAAGGAGGAGCGGGCATAAACGCGTATTGCGTCTATGAGCCATATTGATGCAAACCTGCAAGAACGCTTTTACCAGGTGTGGGAATTTGTTCCTTTCCACTCTCTGGCCCCCAGTGGCCCACTTAGTAGCAACTCCTTCATTCCATGCACTCGTGTCCCAGGAGCTGATTATGCTGTGTCTGCAGATCTGCCAGCCAGACTTCGACGTTCCCTCGTCTTCTGGGTTATATACGTTTAAGCACAATTGTTATAGCAATAGCAGCCTTTTCTTCTCAGAGGAGATGAGCTTCATGAGAGAGCTTTTTAAAAATATATTCCCCCCCAGTGTTTTTACTCGCACTGTTCCTTTAATGTCCGCGGAATATGGGAGAGCAGGAGACAATCATGGGAAAGCTACCAATAGTTACTGCAATTTTGTGCACGAAAGAATAGTTAAAGTGATTCTCTTCAGCTGATAGTTATGTTGGGGGGCAAGGGAAAGAGAAAACAAGGAAGCAGACTGAAGAGGAATAAAGGAAGGATTATCTAATTGGGAAGAGGGAAACAGGAAAAATGCTGACACTTGGGGCTAATCTACACTCAAGTGCAAATGAAGATGCTGTGTATGCAATGGGAGAGCTCCCATTGGTGGAGGTACTCCTGCATCCCAAGAGAGGGTAGCTATGTCAAAGGGAGAAATCCTTCTATCATCATAGCACTATCTCCACTGGGAGTTAGGTCAGTATTAACAGCATGGCCCAGGGGTGTGAATTTTCACCCTAAGAAACTTAGTTATACTGACATAACTTTGTAGCCTAGATCAGGGCTGAGAAAGGAGAGAATTAAATGTCCAAAAGACAGGGATAAATAGGGAGGGAAAGAGTTTTACTTACGAACAAAACAATATGTATAGGAAGTGGAGAGTGGTCAGATACTGGAAGGGAAAAATCAGCAGTGGACTCTGTATGCCTAATCCTCAAATGATAGAAATTATCGTAACCTATTGAATTATGACAATCTATAGAAAATGCGACTCTGGCCCTGCATATTCAGTACGTTAAAAAAACATGGAGTCATCCCTTCAAAACATTCAGTACTCAGCATAGCTTTTAGAGACACATTGTCTCATAGAAAGAGAAAAGAACCCCTCTGTGGATATGGGCCAATAAACTCTTTTTTTCCCAGCATATAAATGTCATAGTGGCTGCACGTCAAAATCACAGATAAAACTTTTCATTTTGCTTTATTGATTTTTTTCAGGATAACCATCATCTCCTTTTAACCAGCTTCCCTGGCTCACAAATGTTCTCAGTTGGGGAAGAAATTATCCCTCAATAATTCCATCAGACACTTTGAATGTGCTCAGTAAAGTCTCCTCATGTCACTTGTTTGTAGTTAGTTTTCTTAAAACTTACAACCTGCTCCAGTGCAAACTGGAAGTGCTTGTTTTGATATGTATCAGGAAAACGTTTCCTATTACTGTGTTTTCCCTTTTCAGGATTTAAAAAGACACTGTCAAGTAAATAAGGCATCAAATTTAGATTTTATTTTTTTAAAATTCCAACTACTTTAAAAATATGAAATTAACAGAAATATAGTTATGACATTTCGTTTAAAAGTTACAATGAAAACAGATAAAAAAAGGAGTCCCATGGCACTTGTAAAGACTAACAAATTTATTTATCACAGGAGCTTTTGTGGGAGAAGATCTCTCTTCATCAGAATGAAAACTGATAATTTGTGTTCAACTTAAAATACTTGATTGCTTTATTTTCAGCTCAGAAATTGCACACCATTGTGCTAATACATATATGCCAGAAAGTGAAACTAGCTATAAACAAAAGCAAGGCTGACAAGTTTCTTTTCATTGTGGAAATTCAATTGGAAGAAGTAAATAGAAAGCATAAATTAGATATGTGAAGTTCTTAGTTGTAATAATTTAAAGTGTTGAAAAACAAGTAATGAAATGCATTTTTAACCTGACAGCAGCCTTTTCAGAACTGTTCTTGAAAACCAGCCACACAGCCAACCTTGTTTGTACTTTTTCATATTAGCATATTTTTAATAAAGTAATTTATATTAGTTTGATAATTGTGGTTTTCTTTAAAAGATTGGAAACACAGCTCACACTGGTTTTTTAATGTTTGTAAGAGACATTTTCATATTTGCACATTTTAATAAAGTAATTTATTTTACATTTTTTGTAATTGTGGTTTTCTTAAGAAGATTCGTGTTTAACTTATTGATATCTGTAAATGTTATGTCCTTACAGTCAGATTTCTTTTTCTTTTAATCAAACCTACTTCAGCTGTCTTTCTGTGATTTCCCAGGAGAGTGCAAGAGATAAAAATAGGAGGCATTAATAGTACAAATGCAAGGATGCATGGAGCCAAGGTGTGTGGTGATGTCAACATGTAAATCACTGTGATAGTTTTATTTTTAAATGTATGGCCCCTTTTTGAAGAGATAATTATCACTATGGAGGCAACAATTAGTTATGTTTAGAACTTGGGTAGTGCTTTTCAATTGCAAAACACTTTACCAATGTCATTTGTCTTTAAAACATCCTCTGAAGAGTACTACATTATGAATAGGAAAGCCTATTAGCCCCATTGTGCAGATGAACACCTGGAGGCAAGGAAGTTAAATGATGTGTCCAAGGTTATAAAGGCTTCAGTGTCAGAGCCTAGATTAGAATCACAGGTTCTCAGCACTGTGTTCACGTAATTAGCCCACGCCTTTCTTCCTCCCACTACAGCTGTTATTGCTTCAGCATCTTGTTTTACAGTTTTTCCATTGTATTATAATAAACAATAGGAATTTAATCCAGACTAAAGAATTGATACATACAGGAGATCATAACTCATGATTTATTGCTATACCTGTTTTAATTATTTTGAAAGAAATGTTTGTTTTAATACCCATGGTATTTTTCAGAAGAGAACAGCATTGTGTACAGCAGGAAAGATTAACAGTTTCGGCATCCCACTCTTTTCCCAGAATTGAGAGGAGGAGGAATCACGTTCACACCATCTGACATAGTCAAGGCAAGCAAATGTAACAAGTGTCAGGAAGTTCTGTGTTTTAAACTAGTTATTTTCCAGAAGATGTTTCAACTCCATGAAGTTCCAGGAATTTGCCTCGTCAAGCTACTTAAAGTATGTCCTTAAGAGTGAAGCAGGGAAAGAGACTGGCTCTCCTTAAGTGGTGTGAATAAAAATGATGGCCAAGTCTATCTAAGAAATTACCAATTTAAGATGCTGAAATTTGGGGTCCTGCTTTGTTAATGACAGTGTAGCAGGTTAAAACGTCACACTGTATGTCAGTGTTAGAAGTTGAGAAGGAAAATGACTGTGGGGTCTGCATAATCAGGAACAAATTCATGGAGCCAGGACTCATACCGCAAAATAACCATTTGGCAATCAACTGCCTTATGTGATCATTCTCTTCCCAGTTTAGGGATGGTGCTTACAACTTTCCTGCTCATGGAAAGAGCAAAGTCCTGAGCTGGATTGACATGTTAAGTGGAGAAATGATAGGTAGAGATGGGTGCCATCTCAAGCTATAGAACCAAATGGCTGGGAATTTTGGGAAACTGAAGTTGTAGGCAGCAGCCTTTATGGTGAAAACTTCCAGAATTCCCTAGATGTGACTGCCAAAGTCTAGGTAGAGACAGGAAAAACAGAATACCTTGCAAAAATCTTATTGTAGCTTATAAAATGATAGTCAACTTGAAAATCATATTTGCCTCTATGATTTCTATACTTCTTTTTACAAGTAGTTCCTAAGATTGCTAGAAAATGCTTTCTTCTTTCTGGCAATTTGATTACTGGCTGCTGATGGTGCATGCTTTTCAGTAAGACCTTCAAGAGGGCATTTACCAGTCACAGCAGCAGAACTGAAAATGAGCAAGCAGCATCCAGGTGTGTATATGTCATTGTTCAGGGCAACTGTATTCCCCCTCTGTGGCCCAGAAAGGGCACTCACTCTAGCCTTCCAGCTCCCCGGCCACCTCCTTTCAAGCTGATGTGTCTCACTCCCTCCTGGCTGGGGTATTTTCAGGATGCACAGTCCCCTAAGTATGCTCTGATATCCTCAGCAAAAGACGGACTGGCTCAGCAGACTTGCTAACTTTCTCTTATGGGCTATGTCAACACTTGGTAATTTAAGTCGACTTAGTGTGTCTACACTTAAAATTAAAGTCGACTTAAAGGGGAACTTAGAAAGTCGACCTAGAGCATCCACACTGGACGCCTAGGTCGACTTCTAGGGGCTAGGGGGACCTAGGGTAGGTCCACAGGGGCAGGGGGGCACCCCTTGCCCAATGCCAGGGGGCTCAGCCTTTGCCCCATTGTACTTAGGTACAGTGGGGCAAAGGGGGACAGGGTCCCTGGCAGGGCATAGGGGCAGGGCTCTGCCCTTCCCTGTGAGGGGGCATGCCAGGCTCCCCCTGTGCCCCCCCAGCAGGGAGGGCATTGGTGTAGTCCTGGGGTAGCCCTAGGTCGACTTAGGGCTATCTCACGTCTACACTGGCTTAAGTCGACTCTAGGGAGTCGACTTAAGCCTTAGGTCTAATGGAAAGGTAGTGTTATAAAGTCGACTTAATTTTAATTAAGTCGACTTTATTTTCCTTAAGTTGACTTAAGCAAGCTGCTTAAGTCGACTTAAGGAAACTGTAGTGTAGATGCAGGGTAAATTAAGTCGCCTTAAGCAAGCTTAAGGTGACTTAATTTACCAGTGTAGATGCAGCCCAGGAGACTAGCACACAAGTAATTTCCCACAATTATAAGGTATCACATAGCACTTCCTCTGCAAACCTACTTTATTCTCCAGGTAAAGGTATCAGAGAAAACATTCAAAACAGGAAAAGAACATTACACAGATGCCAATAAGCTTACCAGAGGTCACCTCAACGAACATGGGCTTTGGTGGGAGCCATTCTTCAAAATCCCTCCCAAGGAGCTTCACTGCAGTTTGAAGTTCATTGCAACTTCATCTCAGAACAAGCACCCAATGTTATGGGGTCTACATAGGCTAAATCCTTCTAAATCCCTCCTAAGGACTGGGATCCTCTTTGTATGCAGGTGGGGGGCGGGGAAGGAGCATTAGTTTGTTTGCTAGGTCAGGAAGAAGGCCCTGAACCTATTTAAAACCAGGCTATTTATCCAAAAACCCTTTCTTTTTCTGTTTCTCCCGGGACAATCCAGTTTGAATTAGGAATATGTTCACTTCTTCAGGGAGTGGTGTCAAAGATCTGATATCAGGAGGAATTTGACTAGTATCCCCTGCCCCCTAGAAAAGTTCCAAAGGGGTAGCTGTGTTAGTCTAGGGGGGGTCAGCCAAACAAACAAGGAGTCCTGTGGCACTTTTAAAGACTACACATCTATTTATCGCATGAGCTTTTGTGGTAGAAAATCCCACTTCGTCAGACCCTTTGAAGAAGCAAAGCATCTGACAAAGTGGGATTTTCTCCCACAAAAGCTCATGCAATAAATGAATGTGTTAGTCTTTAAGGCTATGTCTACACTGGCAAGTTAGTTCGAATTAAGGGCTTCCTTAATTTGAACTAATAAGTTTGAATAGGGTATTCGAACTAAGGGGTTAATTCGAACTAACTAGTTCGAATTAACCAATGTGGCCATGTTAATTTGAACTAATTTCTTAGTTCGAATTAACTGGCCATTGAAATGAATGGGGATCGCTAATTTGAACTAAGCAAGTGCTTGCTTAGTTCGAACTAACGCTCCAATGTGGCCATGCTAGTTCGAATTAAGCTAATGTGAACTAACTAATTCGAACTAATTTGAGCAAGTGTAGACATAGCCTAAAAGTGCCATAGGACTCCTTGTTTGTTTGGCTGCCCTAGAGAAGTAACATACAGTTCACAATAGTAGACCCAACTGTGTGTTTAAAAGAGACTACAAAGGTGTTACACAGAATTCAATAATGTATTCAATACATTATCTTATTTCTATAAGATTTGGCCAGGCTAGTGTCACTCTCTGATAGTATGAGCAGAAAGAAAAAAGTAAGCTGTATTATTTTTAGTTTTGCATTCAGGACTACTCTATCCAAAATAATGCTGTAAGTAAATGGTTAATCTAAAAGAAAATAATTGGATGGCATCCCTTTAATTTGTGTGCTGATTTAGATTCTAAACCCAGAAACACTTCAGTATGTGCTGCAGGATAGACGCACTACAAAATGAACAAAACTTTTGGCCTTTTTAAAAAAAATCATTTATCCCAGTTCAAATAATAAATCTTCAGCTGTCATGTCTATTCTGAAACCCAATGATACAGACATAGCAAAATATACAGCACAAGTAAAACTGCACTGTAAGACCAGTCACTGGTTATTGCTGGAACTATAACTAGGAAGTGAGAAAGGGTGACAGAAAATCTGAAGCCCTTGAACGCCACCTTATTGTGAAATTATTTTTATGGAGACTAATTATAGAAGTTGCAGTGTCTACCTCCACCCTATTACTGCACTGATATGTGATCCATTCTGGGAGTATAGCTGAGTGTACCTGTGACTAATATAATATTCAACATTGAGGACATTTTCAGTTGTGTGACTCTCTGTGATAAGGTTCATTCTGTAATAAAGTAGAACTTTGATTTAATGGCCCTAGATTTATGGCAGCTCTGTTTCTGAAGGTTAGATATCTTGGAACATAAAGTTTTCATGCACTGCAATATTTTATGCACTTAAACCCCCGGGGTATATTACTTCTGTCACTAGACTCAATCGGGGTTGACCATTGGTTTAAATTGGAACACAGCAGATTTTGTCATGTAATTGATGTCCCTCTGCTTATGTGAAGGATTCTGCAGGTTCTTCATATCTAGTATACATCTGTTACTGGCTGCAGCAATAATACCACATAAGTAATTGTGACTCAGAAGGGATATCCTTTTTTAAAAAAAAAATCCATTACGTCGACATACTGGATAAAAATGGAACTCATACTAACATCTTTTTATCCTGAATATTGTACAGATTTACACTGAATGGAGCCTTTCAGGTCACTTTGTTATAGATAGAGGTTCATTCCACCAGCAGTCTGCAGCTGTAAATTCCCCTGTGGATCCCGGTGCTCTTTACAAGCTGTTTTAGTGCCTTACAGACTACTCTTCAGCTGAACAATGAATGGAATAACCTGGGTGACATTCTTAGCTGTATTGCTTTTCTAGTTTTCCGATTCTCTTAGGACAGTTTCAGTGGATTTAAAGTTCACTTTGTACAGCTGTTGTCAGGTCTGTCATCATGCTGAAAGGGAGGGAGGCAGTGGTATGAGACACCATTTAGCCTCCGGGGGAAGTACAGAGGCAAGAGAGTCATGATTTGATTCTCCATGCTGCATGGTTGCCTGAAGTGTCTTTTGTAAGAAGCTCCTGTCACAAATGATGCTAGCTAAGCCAGCATATAAACCCCTTTCATAGATGTAACCCATTTGTTTTGGTGGTAAGAAGAGAATGTCTACAGAAATAAGTGTCCAGAATATTTGCAAAGGTAATGGGTAGTACTTGCAAGACAGCAGTTGCTATTTCACAACAGTGGCAGACAGGAGACCTGAATCCATTCTTGGTTCTGCCACTCACTGTGTAGTCTTGAGCAATTTACTTAACCTCCCTGGGACTCAGTGTCTTTATTAGCATAAGTGGATAAATATTTTCCTACTTTTGTAAAAACAATGTTAAGTACGTGGATGAAAAGAGCTATCTATGTGTAATATATTAATCATAAAACTTTTGCAGTGAAAATGAACCCATGACAAAAATACAAAGGAGTAGCCATGTTAGTCTATTGCAGAGAAATAAACGGAGTCCCGTGGCACTTTCAAAGACTAACAGATTTATTTATCGCATGAGCTTTTGTGGGAGAAAATCCCACTTCGTTAGACTCTTTGAAGATGTAAGTTTCCCAGATTCAAAGTGTTTGACGAAGTGGGATTTTCTCTCACAAAAGCTCATGCGATAAATAAATCTGTTAGTCTTTGAAAGTGCCACAGGACTCTGTTTGTTTCCATGAGAAAAATGTTAACTGTGAAGAGCATTAGTACCAAAAATCAGAAACCTGAATCAATGTACTCAGACATTTTTGTTTAGAAATCAAAATATAAATGTATGTAGTGTGAAAGTAGCCACCAGAGGGAGCAAATGCTTAAACTATGCAACAAAGTTTATTTCCTTAATTCCTAACAAGTGCTCTCTGTATGGGATTAGAAAGTGTTTCTTGGCCAGTATTGTCTACCCCCAACCATTCAAATCATGAGACTTTTTTTTTTTAAAAAGGTTTTAGGTTTTTTTATTTTGCCTTCTGGTTACTGAGTTTTTAGAGTACACACAGGTGATTTATTCTTGCTTTTCTCCTCCACTGGGGAGGTTAAAACTTTTCTTTTTAAAAATAAATAAATAAATAAAATAAAAGCTGCAATCCTCATATAATTAGTTGTCTCCAGAAGCTAGAACTTTAAAAAATGTGAACTATCATAAGATCTGGTCATGCAGGTGTTCTTTGTAATCTGAATGATGAATTTGAATTGAGAAAATTAGACTATTGTTTCTTCCTCTAAGTCTAGGTCAGCATCATGGCCACAGAGTCTCATGCTAGCTTTATCTAACATTTCTCTCCCAGTGTCCTCTCCAGATTTATCTCCTCTCTCCCCTTTTCCTTCACCCACACATTTCTCTACTTAGGTTGGCCTTTGCTGCAGCTATGTGCTTTCTGGGATAGGCCACAACGTGAACCATGAGAGCTTGAGTCCAGTCCAGTCTTCTGTATGCAGGGAACAGACTCTCTAACATAGCCCTTCTGGACACCTTCCTGATGCCCCTATTGGTGGAATGGCTTCTCCAATGCAGGACATTTGGCCAGCCCAAACTGACTCATGCTTCCTGACTTCCTGTTTTTAAGGATTTTTCTCTAAAGACTGGTTCCTGGTCTTGCACTTTATAGACTCCACCAGTAGAGCCAGACCCTATGTGTTCTGGCAACAAATGTTGGTAGGGTATGATTTTACTAACTCAATTCCATCCATCCCTGATACGGAATCTTAAACGGAGACAGTAAGAACCTGGAGGTAAAGAAGAGAATTTACGTATCTGCAGCTTTCAAAACTGGAGCCCAACCTTTTGTATGTTCCTCATAAGTTGAAACTGGTAATAGGAAGCATTATAGTGAAAACACCTTGAAAGACAACATGGGGAGGTGCTGAAGTAATGTCTCCTATCTTCTGTAAAAAATCATAAATGCTCCTTGGGGTGGCCGTCTTTGTGAGGAGGTTACAAGTATTGATGCAGTTCTGGAGGTCTTTCTCTCCTTACTCTCCTTTTTATCTGTGCCGGTATATGTTATAATATGCAACAACTGTGTATCCATCTGTCCTTGTGCAATAAGCATTTGAACCCATTTTTTTTTTAAATCATAGTTTGAGAAAAACTAGTGCATTTAATAAGATATTGGTAGTAGAAATAGGTAACTACATATTTTGGACAAATAAGTGACTTTAAAAGTGAACTGGGGGGGGTATAAACATAGTGGATGATTCAAACAAAATCCAAATCTTTCTGCTGCATCGACTGGTATAACATGAAAACAATGTCTCAGAATACAATCTCAACATAACCTTCTGTATAGCCGAACAAGCCCTCATAGTCTTGTCTGTATTCAGCTGACACATCAGCCCAGAGGTGGCTTTTGGGGTAAGCAAAGCAGGCGCATGCCTAGGGCCCTGAGCAGTAAGGGGCCCCATTGCCTACTTCACCTACCCCAAAAGCCATGTCTGCCTCGGTTGATAGCAGGAGGAGGAGTTAGCTCAGGGGGCCGGGGCCACGTGGAGGGGAGCTGGGGCCAGAGAGAGTGGGTGGGCTGGCGAGGGGGGGACAGGGGCTGGAGGAGCAGGGCCACAAAGGGGGCTCCCATGAGCCTATAGGGGGCCCCACAATGGGCCTTCGCCTAGGGCCCCCAATAGCCAAAGGCCGCCTCTGCATCATCCAGTTCTCTACCTCAGCCTACCAAACTGAAATATGATGATATATGTCCACACATAGTAGAGAAGGCTGTCGGAGTCAAATGCTGATCTCTGTTAAGAGGATATGGAAAATCTATGTGCTCTAAAGTGTCACCCTACTGTAAGTAAATGGAGATTAGTAAAATAGCAAGGATAGAGCCATGACAACCCAGATCTAAAGCATAAATATGAAAAATGTTTATCACATAAAAATCTGGAACCAGCAGTCTCTAAGATAAGCTTTAATTTATTAGGCATCAAAGCCAGAATACATAAAAATTCTATAAACAACATCAAGTAGTATTAATCCTCTAAATCAAGAAGTGGTAAGAATAGGCTCCAGTGTTATCAATATTGGCAGATAGTGTAACCTACTAATTCAGCAGACTTCATTGCAAAGCAAGATCACAGGCACAGTTTGGAGACAAAGGCTCTTGGCTAGGTTTATTGTCCTCAAGGCACAGTACTGGTGTCCCATAGGAGTTACAGATACGCTAACACGAGTGCCCAAGGACAAGGAAGAGCTTAGTCAGCAGAAGGAATTTCTGCGATCGCCACGGCTGATAAAGGGCTATGCAAAGTACCCTGACATTCATAGACTGAGACAAACAACCGAGATAAACAACCTATGTACCACTACATCGTTCGTGACGTGTTTGTTACCTCCCCTAGTTCCTGATATCTCGGGCAACACATCCCTGTTCATTATTCTGTTAAACCCTCTTGTCTTGTTCTAGATTGGGATGTATGTATCTGTACTAGCTGGAACCACAGAGCCTAGTACACTAGCAACAACTTTGCTAAGTCGGTGGCCAGGCCAGTGAACTTGTAAGCATCTGTTTTAATGCATGGCCTGACTGGTCACCGCCTTCAGGCCTCAGATCTTGCAGCAGGCCCACTTCTGCCCCATTGAGCCAGAGTTCATCCGCATTTGCTGAGGGTCACAGATCCAAAAATGTGTGTGTTCCCAGCAGGATAACTAGGATGGTTTTGCCGTCTTGCTGTAAGATCCTAGAGGAGGCTAAGTGCTCATGCAGCTTTTAGCAATGTAGCTGTGCAAGTTCAATTCTGCACCCCCCAACTTGTCGCCCACCTTGCTTAGTTACATCCTGGTGAAAACAACACTGCCTCGTCTCCACTATAAAACTTATTAAAGAACTTCAACTAGTTTACATTTTCATTTATCAATCCTATTATCTTTAATTTATGTTGCCAAATGCATTTATCAGAATAGTTGAAATGGGATTTGCTCTTTGGTGAGCGTCTGTTGATAAACAATAACGGCACAAATATCCACATAGAGAAGCATGGCTTTTGGTAAGAGACAATTTATTAAGAATAGAGAAAAATTCTTTTAAGTGTTAGGTCATAGAAATTAGAGATGGAAAAGACCTATTAGGTTATTTAGTCCATCTTCCTGCCAGGACATGATTGTTCCCTACACTGTATACGCTTATTGTTTTGTTAAATTCTGACAAGGTTTTTATCTGTTCCTCGGGAGAATATTCCACAGTTCAATAGAGCTCATACTCATGAAGTTTTTCTTGATATTCAGTTACATGTTCCTTTAATTACTTTTAGCTATATTCCTGTTTCTTGCCCTTACATATATCCTCTTACTGACTTTTTACTCATCTCAGTTGTAGGTAATTACCACATCCACCCTCTTAATCATCATTTATAACTCTTAACTTTTCCTCATAGTCCATCTCTCCAGTTTCCTGAATTAATTGCTCTTTGCTGAACTTACTGCACTTGAAATGCTTATGGTGCAAGGTAGCCCAGACCTGAACGCAGGATACTAGGTGTGGTCTCAGACGTTCTACTCTGAAACACAGAGTGAAAATAGCACTATCTTATTACAACAAAAATGTGGCTTTTTCTGTAATAGACTGTCATACCTGTTGACTTGAGTAACTAAGGTACATTTATATTGCTTTTCACTCCCACTCATCTTGCAGGGGCCAACACAGCCCTAAGATCTTCTGCCTTGACAAACTTGTTTATTGAGTTCCAATCAGTTGCACCTGTGCAAAGTCATGGATGACACCACGGTTGAAGAGATATCAAAAGGCATACTTGGGCCGGCAGAACCTTTACTGGTGGAGGTGAGCAAGAAAGAAAGAATTCAGCTTGACCATTTTCAGAGCTTGTATTTCATTAGAAAGAAACGTCCTTTGTTTTTGTAGACTGAGTCTATCTAATATGGAGCCAAGACACGATGAACAGGGAACCGTTCCCCCCATGCCATTTTTTACAATAACTAAAAACCTGCAATTTAGAGATTTGGAATATGTGAAAATGTTGCATAGTGGATATAGAAACTGGCTGAAATCAAAGCCCAGGCCTATGGGGGAAAAAAGATGAACTAAAGTTAAAATTAGAATATTCAATTTTCAAGTTATTAATTCAAAGAAACACTATCAGGCTAGCAGAGAACCTGAAAAAGAAAATTTAAAACACTTGGAGACTCATTTTGTTGTTAAAATGTTTGTCGCTGTTTGATGCCCCTTGCTCAGCAATGGGGAATGTACATCTATATATGACATTGCACGGTGCAGTTCAGACCAGTGAAGGACTGTCATCCCTGTCCTGCAGCCTGGGGTCTCACGATCCTTTGCTGTTGCAGCTTCCACCTTGGGTTGCTCCATCAGCCTGCCAGCATGCATGTCAGACTGAGTGTCTATGTAATGCACTAGCCTGGTCCAGCAGCTCTGACTCAAGCAGCCTGTCAGCAGACATCAGCCACAGTGGATTTCACCAGCCCTGGTTACTTTTGCAGGGTGACCCTAACACATTCCCAGTCCCAAACTTTCCCCCCAAAATGTACGTATCATAGTGTCCTTCCCTCTCCTGGACAGTCCAGCTATATTAGCTCCATTTCTCTTCTAACCGGATCAATACACAACAGCTTGCTACCTTAAATGAAGTTACTCAAACAATCCACAACACTACATTAGTTTTAATTAAAGAATAAAACTAGTTTAAACTATAAAGAGATGGATTTTAAGTGAGCACAACTAAAGTAAACAGACATTAAGTCAGAAACGGTCATAAGAAAATAAAGATGAAACACGTTCTAAACCTAATAAACTAGATAGACTTGGTTCAAAGTAAAGTCCCTCAGGACATGTTTCCAGTAACATTCCTCACCAAACTCTCAAGCCAGGATCTGCTCCAAAATCCAATGGCCCTTTCTTGTCTTAGGGGAAAAAAGAGAGACGAGTAGGGAGAAATCACTTGGGGTGTTTTTGTCCCTCATTTTTATAGTTGTCCTCTAAAATGAGTTTTCGTGATAATGACCAAAGTTCCCTCTAAGCTGATGATGCAGCTGAGCAAATTATGGTCCTTGTTGAGCAGCAAGTTGTAAGGCATGGTGCCACACGGGCAACAGTTTTTTGGTGCCAGAAGCATCAGCATCCCTAAGTATCTCAGTTCAAAAGAAATGCATAGGTCTTTTCATTCAAACTTTAACAAAAATGTTAAAGTGAAATACTGTAGTTTTATTAATTTACTAAACAAATGTGAGATGATGACACTTGCTGCCTATTTAGCCTCTACCATCATCTACACCTCATAGTTTTTGTCGCCTGTATTTTGCCATGTGGTCATGAATGTCATCTTATGAATGGGGATAAACTTAAAATTTTAAAATGCGGGGATTGGGCTGGAGAGAAGCGGAGAGAGCCGTGGGGAAGATCGGGCTGGGGGAGAGAGCCGCTGGGAAGATCAGGCTGGGGGAGAAAAGGGGAGAGCTGCCAGGAAGATCGGGATGGGGGAAAATGGGAGAGAACTCCCAGGAAGATTGGGCTGGGGGAGTGAAGGGAAGAGCCACCAGGAAGATCGGTCTCAGGGAGAGCTGCTGGGAAGATTGGGCTAGGGGAGAGCCACAGGGAAGATCGGGCTCGGGAGAAGAGCCATGAGGGTCGGGCTGCAGTGGAGTCTGAGATAGGTGCGCAGGTGTGTGATGGCTGTTGCGCGGCTGTGCACTTGCACAGCTTACAGGGAACATAGATAATGACCCCTAGATAAAGTTCTTTCCAGATCAGAGCAAGGAGACGTCGACTCTGATGAACGAGGCTTCAAGCTGTTTCTTTTCACTGTTGTATGCTGAAATGCAGATTTTTTGTGGTCATCTTTGTCTCCCTCTCGCTAAATGAGTACTCTGTTTATAATTAATATGCACACTGAGATAAACATACATCCCTTTATTTAAGGCATGCCAGCGTTACCAGTTCTACCTAATCGGGACTATGTGAGTTTGAACATCCCTGAGGGATGGAATTTCACAACTTTACACATAATACTGCTACATACTTTTCACCATAGTATCACTTACCACACAGTGCCTCACAAAGCATGTTTTGTACAAAGATGATACTAGCATGTAGGATGTGAATACAGAGCTGCATTTGGTCACAAGGTATGTGACTCATGCCAGATTGTGAACATGCAAATAAGTTCCAGAAAGACCTGACCATTGTATTCCCTTAGTGTTCTGATCATTTGTGAAAAGATGAGTGCAGAATAAGTGAATGAGTCCCGTTTGGATGTGATCTACTTTCCATTTTTGCAGACTTACCTAAATCAGAAGAAAAACATTTAAATGAACTGGTGAAATCCCTAGGTTGGATGCAGTTATGTCAGTACAAAGGTGATTAGAGTGGTATAACTTGTTTCTTGAAACTATATCACTATAAACACCTTTAACATAACTGCATCCAACCTAGGGGGTTGCAACAAATATAACTAAGAGCATGTCTACAACACAGCAGCAGTTGTAGCAATTCAGTGTAGAAACTACCTACACTGATGAGAGGGGTTTTCCCATCAGCATAGATAATCCACCTACCAGGGAGGTCATACCTAGGTTCACAGAATTATTTCATTGACCTAGTGCAGTCTACACCAGAAGTAAGGTGAGCTTAATTTTGCCATTCAAGGCTGTGGAATTTCACTCTCATGTGATGGAGTTATGCTGATCTAATTTTCTTATGTAGACTAGGTCAGTGTTTCTCAACTGGTGTTCCATGACCCACTCTCACCTTTCCCCTTTGTGGGGGACTGAGTAGGGAGAGGAAAGAGCAATTTAATGCCCCAGCCACAGTTAAGCTTCCAGGGCATGGCCTCAGATGTTGATGCACACCTGGAAGTTTTGCTGTGACTGAGCATTTTAAAAATCTTGCCATTGTTATCAGCTATTTTGAGAATGTTTTCATCAGGTGTTCCACATAAAGTAATTAATACCTTTAGGTGTTCCCCAGCCCACTAAAGGTTGAGAAACATTGGATTGGTTTATATCTGTTTTTCCACTGATTTATTCCGTACACGAATTTAACTGTTTGTAGCCTACGTCAGAAAGATCAATCTACTTTCTCTTGGCTAGAGAATAGTCTAGCCTACTATAACTGCTTCTTCTTGAAGTCTGTTATTGTTTACAGATGGGAAAAGGAACCTCATCTTCCAATATTTACCTTGGGTGATGGGAACTATTTAAGGGGCTGTAAAGGGGTACAAAATACCATGCCCTCTCGTGTCTTTTTTTAATTACCGTGCTTCAAACATTGTAAGAAGTTTTTGAAAAAAGATTAAATTACCTAAACTCCCAGATAGGTGCCCTAACCACTGAGTAGAGTTACTCATTCTTCTCCCCTCTTTCTACCCATATGACTGTTTAAGTATTTACCACAGTGGAATAGTCAAAAGCCAGAGAAAGAGGGGGAATAATTCAGTGCAGAGGGCACCCACCTGGGAGAGGGGAGACCCTTGATCCAGTCCCCCTGCTCCAATCACTTTCATTATTTAATTTACAGTGGAGCAGAATCAGCAGAGAGACTGATGAAGCCCTACATCATAATTTCCCAGAACTCAGTGGTTAGAGCTCTCCTACAAAATGTAGGAGACCCCTGTTCAAATCCTTTCTCACTCACTGGTAAAGAAGGGAGACTTGAAACTGGATTTCCCACATCCCAGGTGATTGCTCCAACAACTGGGCTAAAAGATAGGCCTCACTAGCACCTCCTCCTCTGGTTGTTCTGTGTGGAATGAGGCAGGGGCCTAACCCATCTGACTCTAGGAAGGTGGTTCCTCTGTGGAGATTGCTAAACAGAGGAAGGAACCTTTCCACAGCCAAGGCTTAGCACACACTGACTGCTTCTGTTGGCCAATTTAGCAGTTCCCCAACTACCATCCTGGCTTTTGTGAATTGCACCCTTAGGCACCTACCTCTCCCTATTAATTATCTAGAAATTTTAGGTACCTAAATTGGCGTGGTGGGCTGCAACTGTGATTTTCTAAGCACCCTGACATTACAACACCCAACCTTTGTGGATCCCGCCCATAATCTCTTTGTGCTTCTGTTTCCCTATCTGTAAACTGGAATAACGATGTCTGATGCACAGGTTTAGTGTGAACCTTACTCACTCTTTGTGAAGCACCATGCCTTCTTCAAATGGAAGGTGCTTTTCCATTGTGTTGGCAATTATTCCCTGAGTAATGATGTGTTATTTTAGTAACAGGATTGCCAACTCACCGGTTTCTAACTGGCTTGGTTGGTTTGTCTAGTGCCTTGCTGGCTGCAAGTGCCTCCTCCTGTAAGCCACTGGGGCATGTAGCAGCAGAAGTGGTCATCCCACAGTCCTCTACCTACTGCAGTCCACACACAGGTGCCATGGTGGGAATGCTGACAGGATGGCACACGGCTCCCTCCGAGGCCCACGCCACAGGGGCTGAGGCTTCTGCTCCTCTTGGGGCAGGGGAGTGGGCTAGAGGGGACGGGGAAGCAGGATAGGCCCCTGACTTCCTGAGGGAGCAGGAAGCGGTGTCAGGGGGGTCAGTCTTGCAGCGGTAGGAGCTGCCCAAGACAGCAGGAAAAGGAAGCCAGGCCGGGCTGGGGCTTGGGCGAGTCCCAGTGTCAGCAGGGAAAGGAAAGCAGCACGCTCGCGATGGGCAGGATCCGGGGCCAGTCTCTGCCTTGGGGGGTGGGGGTAGGGCTCTAAGCAGTGACTGTTGGGCTAAGGGGATTCGTAGCAGCCGGCTGCCCACATGTGTCAGAGAAGGATGCGAGGGCTCAGGAAGCAGGGGAAACTCGAGCTGGTCCCGCCCTAGAGCAACGGTCATGTCATGTGACAGGTGCAGCCAGACCTAGCCTCACATGGTCCAGGGCTACACCCTGAAGTAGAGCCCTGCAAATCCACAGATATCCACATTATATCCATGGCTATCCGTATCTGCGGATACAATGCAGCTATCCACAGAACATTTCTTGCAGATGCAGATCAAACATGGATCCACATATTTTTATCTGTGCAGAGCTAGAGCCCTGCACATACGCGGATATCCGCATCCGTGGATACAGCACAGATCTTTGCAGACCATTTCTTGAAGATGCAGATTGGATACGGATCCATCTATTTGTATCCACACAGGGCAAGGGGGTGGGAAAATCCCGCTCAGTGATGCAGGAGACAGAGGACATTGCACCCGGCGGTGGGTAGAACAGCCGCCTACCGCACTCAGGGTCAAGCTTCAGACACCTGCCGCGAGCCAGCCAAGCGCCCGGCCTGATTGGGTGCGGAGGAATTCCCACACACGTGTCCCGTTCGGCTGCGCGTGCGCAGACGCTCCCCCCTCCAGCAGCGCTCGAAGGGAGGTAACTGAGCCCCATCCTAGTCGAGTCTTGAGCCGCAGGTCTCTAAAACAGCCATGCCAGGAAGCGGGAGGGGGAGTTGGCGCAGGGTACCCCCCCCCCCCCCCGCGGGGCTGGAGCAACCCGACACCAAACGTCATCACCCTGCGTCCGGAGACCCGGAAGTGGGCAGCATGGCGGCGGCGATGCTGCTAGCGCGGCTCTGCTCGTCCCCTAGAGCTTCTGCCGGGCCCCCCTGTTTCCGTCTTCTCCGAGCCGGCTTCACCCGCCCTGCCGCCGCCGCCACGCTCGCTGCCCCGGACCCGGCGCCTCTGAGGCGCCCCTTGTTGGGCCTGGGCGGGGAAGCGGGGGGATCCTGCCGGCGGCCTTTGAGCTTTTCTGCCGCGGGGCTGGTGAGCTCGGCCCCAGCCCCCCTGCAGCCCTACCTGCGCCTCATGAGGCTGGACAAGCCCATCGGTGAGTGCGGGGCTGTGAGGTCTCAGACCCCCTCAGCTCCTGCCCTCTGTTACTCTGCGGGCCTCTCCAAGGTGCTGAACGGCCAGACACAGTCGCTGTCCCCAGTCGTGCGGGGAAAGCCCCTGATGGCCAGGAGCCGGGAAGGGACCGCAGGGGGTGGTGGATCACTCACTGATTGCCTGCCCTTGTCTGTTCATGTCCTCAGAAGCACCCACAGCGCCTGCTGTCTGAGGCCGGTTCCTGGGTTAGATGGAGCATTGGTTTGAGCCAGCATGGCCATTCTTGTGTTCTGGAGCAGGCCTGGGTTCCTGTCTCGTTGGGGAGTGCTGCACTTTTACTTCAGGGGGAGCCTGTGAGGCCAAACTTTATGAAGACTGCAGAAATTACCAGAGGTTTTAAGGGGAACCGGGCCTAGAAATGCAAAGTGCTGCCATAAAAAATGGATTACAGCGGCATCCACTTGCCAAGAGACTGCTGGATTGTTTGTCTGAGGCAAGGCTAAACTATCTTCAGTAATACTAGTGTCTGGTTTGTATAGTCCCTATTAATTTTTGTCAGTGTACAGTTTTGAAAACCACCACTCATCCTACCACAATATAATACTTCTTGTTTGAGGCTCCAAAAAGACATTGAGTACAAATTGCCTATTGAATTTGAGAGCACTTTTTATTAAAAAGGAAATTCTAGTGTTTGTTTTACAAAAATCATGTTATAATAATATTTGAAGCAATAGAAGCCTAGTAATATAAAATATTTAATCTATCTTTTGCCCCAAATGATCCTTAAGTGATTTACAAGTGATCTAGTACAGCATCAGTCAAAGAATGGGATGCTGACAGTTTGTTGCCCAGTAACACTGTAGAATTTTCTGAGGGAAAATGTTTACCACAGACAGATCTCTACTCTTGTATATAGTGCCCTGGGATCTTTTTATGTTCATGATTGCCATGTGGAAACTCTGGATGTTAAAGGGTCATCTAAAAGATTCTGTGCAGCATTGCATTCATTTGGTCTGTCTCAGATGGGGTGAGTTGGCCTGCAGATGTTTGTCTGTTCAAGAATTTGGAGAGTCTAGTTAATCCAGACATCATTCTTACATCCTTGATCTATGCTCAGAACAAACAAAAAGTGTGAATGTTACACTACTGCCAGTATTCCTGTGTTTTTTTTAATTGACACTTCATATGGAAAACTTGTGTTTCTTGTTCCTGAATAGCAAATACCATTCAAGTTTGAAATTATAGGTGCTCTCTTCTTGGTAAGAGAGACAAGCTGGATAAGGTAAAACCTTTTATTGAACCAACTTCTGCTGGTGAGAAAGACGTGCTTTTGAGCTTAGACTTATCTTCACATACAGGACTGATGCAGCTGCGCCACTGTAGTGTTTTAGTGAAGATACTACTACACTGACAGGAGAGCGTTTCCCATCGTGGTAGTTAATCCACCTCCCCTGAGAAGCAGTAGCTGTGTCTCTGAGAGAAGCTCTCCCACCAATGTAACGCTGTTTATGTGAGGCATTAGGTCAATATGACTAGGTTGCTCAGGGGTGTGGCTATTTCACAACCTTAGGTGACGTAGGTATAGCAGTACAGGTTTGTGATGTAGACTTGACTTTACACAGAGCTCTTCTCCAAGTCTAGGAAACAGTACACAGAATTGTAGCCTAAGCAGTTAACAAACATTTAAAGAGATCATTCAAGGTGAAGTGGCCCATTAACATCCCTTTCATCATAGGGAGGAATGGAAGATGGATGGATGGCAGCTGGGGGTGGGTTGTCAGTGGATCTAGATAATTGTAATAAGCCAGAACATAAGCATTCTCTAGCCTGTTCTGTGTTCTTGGTAGAAAGATTGCAATCTGCTTATTCAGGCTACACAGTCATCAGGTCATGTGACATTTGGAACATAGAATACTTTACAGATTGGCTAGACAATTCATACAAACTCAGGAGAAAAACTATTTTGGACTATGTCCTTGTGAATAATTGAAAGTTAGTTAGGTATTTGGTTTGGATAAAGCTGTCCTTGTTCCAACAAGGTGCTGTGCAAACTGGGGTGCATCTTATATTCTCTGTAATGGCTGATTTTACAAATACTGTTCAAACAGTGCATTTCCTGCAGGATTCAGTTTTCTGTTTTTATTGGGAAAACCAAAGAAAGAATCTTTATATTCAACATTACAATAAAAAAAAAGTAAAATAAAGCAGCAGAATCAAATTGCGGAACTGTAGTGCCTTTCACTGTTAACCATCTCTCAGTTTGGATGTTGCACTTTTAGAAGTTTTTAATTAGTAATTCAGCACTTACTTGCATAACTTTTGGGCTAAAGAGTGATTGCATTTTTAATTTCTCTTCTCTTAATCCTTTTCTAATTCACTTTTCTAGGAACATGGCTGTTGTATTTGCCGTGCACGTGGAGCATAGGCTTGGCAGCAGAGCCAGGCTGTTTTCCAGACTGGTATATGCTGGCACTGTTTGGTACTGGAGCGATTCTGATGCGTGGAGCTGGCTGTACAATTAATGACATGTGGGATCAAGACTATGACAAAAAGGTAGAGAAAGCCCCATGGTCTTGAACAGGCAGGCTCCTTTTAGCATTTGAAGAGTAAGTAAGTTGCTGACCTTTTATTGAAGTAAGCCCTCTTCTGTCTTTCACCAGGACAGACTTGTTCTTTGGTATGAATACCGATTTCTCTGATGAAGACTATTTCCAAGTAATCTCATTTTTCTTCCTCATGGTTCAGAAGTCATATAGAAACTAGTCTGATGTCTACCATCCATCTTTGAGTGGCAAAGGTGACTTTCTTTTTGTATAACAGAGCCACAAATAGGAGTGGCTGTTTGTGGTTTCCTAGAGATCATTTGTATCTAGGATATGGTACATCAGATCATTACAAATGTAATCAGAGTTTAATAACAGTAAATCCACTTTTTGCAATATTTTCATTAAAAAAAAGACCCAAACCAACTGACATGCTTCTTAAAACCTTCCTAGCCATTATATCTCCAAGAGTTATCAGGGATGTCTTTATCTGCATTTTGTAACTTTTTAGGTATAAATTGCTGCCTAAGGTGAATTTTATACTCTCCTAATTAAATTGCAAAGGGGTAGCCGTGTTAGTCTATTGTAGAAAGACAAAAGAGTCTTGTGGCACTTTTAAAGACTAACAGATTTATTAATCGCATG
>ML685812.1:9945436-10016548 GCA_007922175.1 Pelusios castaneus
GTCAGACGCTTTGAAGCGTCTTCAAAGCGTCTGACGAAGTGGGATTTTCTCCCACGAAAGCTCATGCGATTAATAAATCTGTTAGTCTTTAAAAGTGCCACAAGACTCTTTTGTCTAATTAAATTGGTGCTATAGAAATGTACCTCCGATAAGAATGAGCTTTTGTAATGTCAATTTCCAGTTTCCTCATTGACTTTATACTGAGAGAAGACAGGATAATTTAACACTGCTGCATTCCCACTGTGTGGTAATAAAACTGCTTTTCTGACAGAGTCATTTTTACAATTGGGGCCTACGTACAACAAAATCATGAACTTAAATGAAATTGACAAGAATGTGATTTCATTATTGGTAAGGAATTTAAAATTCGTACAGGAAATCATTTGACACACACAACCGGCTCGGACAGCTGTCTTTAAGAGTGGTTGGGATGTTTCGATGGTGGCGCATCTAGGCTATGTCTACACTTACTAAAGTTAGTTTGAGTTAGTTAATTCGAACTAACTAATTCGAACTAATTTTAGTTAGTTTGAATTAACTTAATTCGAACTAGCATGGCCCCTCTAGAATGCTAGTTCGAACTAAGCAAGTGCCATTGCATTAAGCAAGTCAATTGCATTAAGGTCAACGTGCCAGTTAGGTCGAACTAACATGACCGTATTGGGTTAATTTGAACTAACTAGTTAGTTTGAAAAGTATAATTGAATTTATTAGTTCGAATTATGGAAGACCTTAATTCAAACTAATGAAAGCCTAGTGTGGCCAAGGCTTAAGTTAGTTCGAATTAAGCTTCCTTAATTCGAACTAACTTGCCAGTGTAGACATAGCCCTAGTTACTGGTGATTTTATTGATTTCTTGACTAAAATATGCTTGGTCTTAACCCACAATTGAATTTTTCTTGAATGTTTAAGTTAAATCAGTGCAGTCATTTCTGAGTTGCATGAAGGGAAAGATGATACTTTCTGTGGACCAAAGATATTGTTTTGTTGTGTCTCACTTTTTTTTTTGTCTCACTTGTGTGTGCAGAAACTATAAACCTCAAACTTGGCATAACTATGTTCTTACCTGAGGGAGGAAAATCAAGCCAAACATAAAACAAAGTAATTTAGTTTTGTTAAAGGATGTGCACACAACACTTTTTCATACATTTTTAGAGTGCTGTGAACAGGTGTCATTCTTACCTGGCACTCAAAGACAGACATACAATCTAAAGGGTAAAACTTACTCCTTTCCTGGGGTTTATTGTTAACGTAGATAATAACGTAATATACATTTCAGACTAAACATTCTTCCCAAATTTGGTTGCTCCTTTAGTTTTCCTTGCTGAGTTCTCTGCCCCTGAAAGTGGTTCCATTGCCTTATATATCTTACTTGAAGCTAATTGAATCCATCTGCTAATATAACCAGGTCTCACTATCCAGCATCCTTATGTAGGATTCAAACATTGAAATGCAGGATGAGTCAATAGAAGAAGCTCTGCATCTCTATTTATAACTTCAGACCCTATTACAGACATCTTATTATAGAACCACTTTGAATGTCTGAGCAAATACGCTCATTAAAGGTGTCTTTTGCTCTTGAAGTAGGGATACTCGGTGTAAAAAGTTAATTTTTCAATATTGCACTAAGCATACAATATTGCACTAAGCATACAAATAAAATATGCACAAGTAATATTTTCTAATCCTGTTTTTATTTTTAAAATATTGCATATTTTAGTGAGAGTGTTTACTCTTTATTCATAAGTATGTACCACATACAGGATGTGGAATGTGGCAGAGAGAATATCGGTTTAGGAACCTTAACTTTTGAATTCCCTGACTCGTAGACTTAATTTTTTCATCTTAATTTTGGATTAATGAGTTTTATCTATAATGGGTTTTTTTAATTAAGTATGTTGGATTTGGTATTGAAACTGTTCTTTCTTTAGGTTTTAAGAACAGCAAGTCGACCAATAGCTGCTGGAGATATCTCAGCATTTCAGTCCTTTGTTTTTCTTGGGGGACAGCTTAGTTTGGCTTTGTGTGTTCTTCTGTGTCTCAATTACTATAGGTAATGTATATGTGATCTTTTATTCTCTCACTATTTTGCTACCAGGCTAAAGCTAAGCATGATGAATTTCAACAGATGAGGCAGTTTCTTGAGAAAGTTAGAAGCAATCAAATCCATGATTTTAGAATGAAATAATACTTTCTGTCTTAACTATGGCATTACTTCTTTGATAATACAGTATTGATTCTGAGACAAGGAGATAATGAGAACACAATAGAATTATTAAATAAACCACATAAAGAGTCTTAATGAACTTATTTCATTACAGTATTGCCCTAGGAGCAGCATCTCTGTCTCTTGTGATCACTTATCCCCTGATGAAGAGGATCACATATTGGCCACAGTTGGTTTTGGGTGAGCTTAAAAATTTCTAGTTCCCCTTCTTTCAGATGTAATTTTTTAGCGTCCTGGCAAAATCTTAATGAACTTAAATATCAGATGAAGTTGCCTGAAACTACAAATAAAGCCACTGATATGTCACACATTTTTAAACATTTAGTAAAACACTTGGAGTTTCTTTTCCTTGTAGAGTTCTTCATTTCCTCACACTTTGGTGTTGAGAAATAATTCATACATCACCTAAGTACCAAGTGGGAGATGTGGGATGCTTTTCTCTTTGCCTCTGAAAATCTTTCTTAAATTTCTATTTCAATCTTAATTTTCTTAATAATCTTAACATAACAATATTCCAGTATTTAGCATGTGAATTATCTGGGGTAAGCAGATTCATTGCACTGTATTCCAACTTGATGCAGTTTGATAGCCTTCCTTTTAAATTTTTCCCACATTTTTTCCCATTTTAGTAACCACTTTTAATATCTACCACCTTTAGTGACCACTGCTGTTGTCTGCTCTGTTTTCCTTCCATTTCTCTTCTTTAATATTTCTCTAAAGCTAATAAATATTAAGGCTAAGGTTAAATATTAAGGTTCTGCGTCATGCAGAAATTTTAAGCACATGTTTTACTTGAGATATATAGGTAGTCCTGCGGACCTGACGGGGATTATCACATGTGCAACTGTTTGCAAGACTGGGGATCTTTGTTTGTTAAAACAAATTTAATTTAGAGAAAACTGTATAGTTATATGTTGCTATTTATATTGTGCAATATATAGACACTTAGGTTTATTGCTATTCAGTTGAAAATCTGTATGTAAATGTAATAAACCCAATATGATATACTTCGGAGATTTTATGACAATTCATTTGGCTTATCACTGGGTTCTTTTTTTCTTGTTTGATCACTCCACTGCAATTTTCTGGAATTTTTAAAAAAGAAGAAAAACTAAAGAGATAAAACATTCCACATTGCAGTCTGCTGATTTTGCAGCTCAGCTGTCTGACTTTTTGATACCATATATTTTCTCTGCCACTGTCTCGAATAGTAGCAGTTAGCCAGCATCCTCTTCAGTGCATTCTCATTAAATGTTTTAGAAATTGGAATGTTAGTCTCTTTCCGTCTCTTGCAGATACAAAGAGAGCATGGAAACCCGAGGTTGGTAGGAGGGAGATGAGTGGTATTTCCAACTATGTGGCATTCCTGTTTTCTCAAATAACTCTTCATTTGCCATGAGAAAATAATAGAATAATTCTTCCTTTCCCCCCATCCTCATGTATGAGTGCAATGTTTCTGGGTTCATAGATTTCAAGACCAGAATGGGCCCTTGTGCTAACTACTCTGACCTTGTGTTAACACAGGCCATATAACGTCATCAAATAATTTCTAGAGCATTTCTTTTCGAAAAATATCCAGCCTTGATTTACAAATTGCCAGTGAGGGAGAATCCACCACGACCCTTGATTATTCCCGTGGTTAATTACTCTCTCTGTTAAAAGTTTACGTATTTCCATTCTTAATTTGTCTGGATCATTGTACTTTTCTCCGGTAGATTGAAGAGCTCTTTATCAACTAGTTGTTCCTCATGTAGGTATTTATAGACTGTAATCAATGTTGTTGTAGCTGTGTCAGTCTCCACATATCAGAGAGAGACAAGGTGGATGAGGTGATGTCTTTTTATTGGAGCAGCTATTGTTGGTGAGAGAAACAATGTGTGTTGTTTGGCTGTGACAGTCTGTTTCCCAGCCTTGAAGAAGAGCTCTCTGTAAGTTTGAAAGCTTGTCTTTCTCACCAACAATAAATGATATTACCTCACTCACCTTGTGTCTTTTGAGAGTAATAAGATCACCTCTTAATCTTCTCTTTGTTAGACTCAAGGAGCTCAATCTGGTTAGTTTGTCATTATAAAGCATGTTTTCTAATCCTTTAATCATTCTCGTGGATCTTCTTTGAACCCCTTCTTCAGTTTATCAACATCCTTTATGAATTGTGGGCACCAGAACTGGACACAATATTCTAGCAGTGGTCACACCAGTGCCAAGTACAGAGTTAAAATAACCTTTTTACTCCTGTTCAAGTTTCCCCTGTATATGCGTTCAGGGATTGCAGAAGACCTTTTGGCCCCAGCATTATACTGGGAGCTCATGTTCAGCTGAATATCCCCACAACTTTCCTCTTTTTTTTTCTCCAGTGTGTCTGCTTCCCAGTGCGAGTCCCCATCCTTTAAGTGTATAGGGATTAAAAATCAAAATCTGCACACATGCTTGAGTGTCAAATGTTTTGTAAAATACAATGTAGATAGTTCGCAATGATTACATTATAGAAACCTGTAATTCTGAGTATTTTTCTTCCCTTTTATTACTTACAGGGCTTACATTTAATTGGGGAGCCTTACTTGGGTGGTCTGCCATCAGAGGCTCATGTGATTGGTCCGTGTGCCTGCCTCTCTATTTCTCTGGAGTTATGTGGACATTGATATATGACACTATCTATGCACATCAGGTAAAGTAATGATATTGACTGTCAACGTTCTCATTGTTAGTTTTGTGTGTATTTATGTGTGAAACTCCCTACTTTGGGCTTGCATGGCAGTACTGATCGCCCCACTGCAATCAGAAGATTTAAAACCTAGAAATGCTTTGAAGACGTTATTCTCTGACCCTCTAGTTTTCACCCCACTAATTAACCTGGCATCCCAAGTTTTTCTGCTCACTGTACTATCTGCAAATTGGTTTATGACTGTCTTTGAATAGAGCCCTTACAGTTAAAGTGCCATGTACATCTAGGTATGGTGCTGTATAAATAATTTTTAAGTCTGTAGCAGCAGTCAAGTGCTCAGACCAGATGGCTTATTTAGGAGCCTAAAAATAGATTGCGGAGCCTAACACTAGACACCCGTCCTTGAAAACTTTGGCCATAAGGCAAAGCCTTTTCTATTACATCCTTAAAATTACTTTCTCCACCCACACCTCCTCAACTTGTGAATTGCTCGGGGTATTCTGTTTTTCTCTAATAACTTTTGTATTCTAGGATAGAAGAGATGATGTTGTCATTGGTGTGAAATCAACAGCACTGAGGTTCAATGAAAACACAAAGCAATGGCTCAGTGGCTTCGCTGTTGCAATGCTCGTGGGTCTGAGTGGGGCAGGAATAAACTGTGATCAGACTTTCCTCTATTACACAGTCGTGGCGGCCGTAGGTGCTCACGTAGCTCACCAGGTTTGGTCTTATTTTTGTACTTCTTTTCTAAGTGAAAGCTCTAGATCAGCAATTCTGCATCAATTTATCTAAAATATCTAGTTGTCTTGTCTCAACCACTGCCGGTCTGTCTTTATATGCTTCAGCATAATGTAGATGGCTCCATTACATCATGGCATTTGGATGCATAACTTAGGCCTACATTGCAGAGCTAAGTCGAGGGGAGATACGCAATCTGTGTGCCGCAGAATGGGTGTCTCCCGCCGACTTAGTTACTCTTACTTCCCACGGTGTCTTTACTTGGCTGCGTTGACTTGAAGGGCTCTCCCGTCGATGCGGCGTTACTCCAGCTTTCTTGGCTCATCTAAAAGAAATGCCAGCCTTCTCTCCTCAGTATACCACTGGTATAGAGGTAGTTCTTGGTAATAGAGAAGTGTCCGTATTCCAGCTGGCAGTCTTGTTAGCAGTCAAGAAGTTAAGCATATAATTGGCATGGACCTGATCAGGCTTGTGAGCTGCAGCAGGGTGATGTGTCAAAGCTTGCACATCTCATGCAGGTGCTGATAAATTTAAGGACTGCTGGGCTGGCAGCTTCCATGAGCACTAAATGCCCTTTTTATAAATATTGAATGTCCAGAATTCCCTTACATGGAACTGTTCTCCAGACCAGATAGGATTAGATATTTAAGGATGATATCTTAAGCATTGGCGGTAGAGTATAGAACAATTCTCAAGAACAAAATAAACAGTCGTTCACCTTCTGCTCGGTACAGCAAATGCGTACACAGAAGCGATATTAGGAAGGTATTCGGGTGTTTAACTGTCTTTAGATTGCTAGATGTTTTGACCTTTTTCAGAAAGATAGTTGCAGCCTTCTTTTGCTATTCACTTAATCCCCTCTCTTCTTCCACCATCCTGCACGTGCTTCTTTGTTGCTTAGTCATCATCCTGGTCTGTACTCTTGCACATCCCACTGGCAGCTCATGTTTTCGCTCATCATTGATTAGCAGTGACCCCGTGGGGTGGGGTGGGCAGGCACCTAGGCTGGGTGATTCTTATTTTCAGCTGCTTTTGCAGGTCTTCTTTGAGCTTTCTGTGGATAACAGTTTGAGAACCCAATTCCTCTGGACACTCACATTCTTATGTTTGTCTTGAAACTTAACAGCCAGATTTTTAAAGGTACAGATAGCACACTGCACCTGTTTTCTGAACCCTACGGTGCTTAAATATCTTTAAAAATCTGGCTCTTAGTATCCATACATCAGTGGTCTTCAACCTGGGCGATACCGCCCAGTAGTGGGCGTTTTGTGACTTTTTTGGTGGGCGCTACAAAAATGAAGGAAGGAGATAATGGCCATGCTCATCCAGCTGTAATTTATAAAAAATTAATAAGCTTATCAATAATGAATAAATTTTGTTCGTTTGATAGCCTATTTAAAATATCTGAGTTAAAATTTAAGTAAATTATAATTACCGATTAACAGTCCGACAATGTAACAATTAATAATTTAACAACAGTGGCAATTTATAAAAAGTAACAATTTATGTAGGTGGGCGGTAAACTTACTGCAAATATGAAAATATTGAAAAACTGGGCGCTGATCCAAAAAAGGTCGAAGACCACTGCCATATATGATATTTAGTCTCTCGACCCTTCTCTGTATATTGTATTGTCGTGCATTCAGGCAGATTCTGGGCCTGAATAGATCCAATGCAGGTGCAGAAGTTTGCCTCTGTGGAGCTCCTTGTGAGTTTCTTGAGGTAGGGGCCTGTTGTGAAGTGTCTGGCATGCTTGTAGCACTGTAGATATAATAACAGAACATTATCCTGAACTTTCACAGATTTACACTCTGGATATACACAAACCTGAAGACTGTTGGAAGAAGTTTACCTCTAACCGCACAGTGGGACTTTTACTTTTCATAGGGATTGTAACTGGAAATTTATGGAAAAGAAAAAATCCCGAAGAAACGAATGCAGTCAACACTGATATTTAGTCTTTATTTTAGAACAGTACTCTATTGAAGAGCACAAGCACCTTATCTGCAACTGCTACTAGTTTTGTTTAACTAAAATATTTAGCAAACAGAATTACTGTTATTTAAGACACTTTCAAGACTAAACTAGCAGTCGTCTTGACCACAGAGCGTCTCAGCTGCTTGTGATGATCTTGAGTTGTAAAGTCCCTGTCCCACCTGCTACAAGGAATCTTTTGTAAAATGTCGAATACTGTGTGAGCCCTGACAGTCTGTAGATAACACCGTAAGTTTCTCAGAGGTCGTGGTTCATGTGAAAATGGTCATTTTGTAATGAAAAATAAAGCCTGCTGTGCGAAACTTTGGTGA
The DNA here is from genome assembly GCA_007922175.1 of Pelusios castaneus. Taxonomy (NCBI): domain Eukaryota; kingdom Metazoa; phylum Chordata; order Testudines; family Pelomedusidae; genus Pelusios; species Pelusios castaneus. The sequence goes on from ML685812.1 coordinate 9,953,370, forward strand.
CTTGATTTTTTTAGCTGTTTTTTCATGAAAATTTAGCTTCAATGAATCATTTTTTCTCCTGATACATTTAGATGCAAGTAGAGCAACATTTTGTATATTGATTCTGAGTAGTAATAAGAAGAATGATGTGGCAAATTCCAGTTCTGTAGTCCTCAGTCTCATTGGCCAGTGATGGTTCCAACCATGTGGAAATGCTTTGCTGGAAATTATTCAAGGGCTTCCATTTATGCCTTTTTAAATCCATTTTAAAAACAAACGAATGCAGCATTGTTTACAAAAAGTGAGCTGATCTGTGAAAAATTAATTATTGGAATATGGGCTATATATAAAAACAAACCCAAAACATCCTGGCACTGTTATAAAGCATACATAGCCACTCAAGTTGTTTGATCTTACAGATTTAACCAGGTCTTATTTTTTACCCTTTGTGTTTATTGCCCTTCAAGACTGTAAGGTCTCCAGAGGAAGGACTTGTTTTTCTCCATGCTCTGTAAAGCCTCTAGCCCAGTGATAGGCAGTGTAGGCTAGTGAGTGGGCCTCCATGAGTGACCCTACTTTATCTCATTGGGGCGCACGATTTAAATTGGGCATGTGCACAAACTACGACCCCATGAATAAGCTAAAATACATTTAATACAGTCCCAATATTTGATAACAAGTTATAGAAAATTACTTAAAATAATATAGCATAAAAATTACAAAAATACACAATTGCCAAAAATTTGACAAATTGCCAAATCAGCGCACTTCTTGTATGATGCTTTTGTGCGTGTGAGCAACTTTTAAAAAAAGTCTCGTGGGCTTCACTCAGAAGCCTGATGGGCCGCAGGTTGTCCACCACTGCTCTAGCATGTATGGTAATAACGGGATAACTAATAAGAGGTGAGGACTACTTAGTATATTTATTTGTTTCGACTGTGAATTATATCACTTCCTTAAATAGTCTAACAATTATTTTATTGGCCCTTAATACAGGGCTGTATCCTGCAAGATTATGGATGCCATAATATTATACTGAAGTCAAAGGATTGAGGGCAGTCAGCACCTCACAATAGTGAGTTCATTGATGGTGATTTTCACTAATATCCTTGATAGCCTGTGATTTACAAATGAAATGGCTCAGCCAGTCTCCCTCTCTTTCTCACTCACTAAGGAAACTACGTAAAGAAAATGTCCTGTGTAACTTCTGGAGTTAGTTTCTGTGGGAGAAACAGCAGACACACCTATTCCAGGAGAATGGCTGAATCACTTCCCTGGCATTTCTTATAGATGAGCCAGGTGTAGTTTTCTGAAGTGATGAGCTCTGACAATGCTTGTAGAGTAAGGACCTACACCCACAGCCAAGTTCTTGTGGGCAAACCGCTGCCCCCACATAGAGCCAAATTGATACCACTAGCCTGTGGGTCCAGGGATCTGTTTGCACTGAGACAATTCAAGGCTTAATGAAATGTCTCTTAGTTTTAATAAGGTTTCCATCTTACTTTTGGAATGTTAACTAAAGCTATTTTTAAGCAAATTAAGTACCTTATTCACTAAAGATGCATTACATAACACCTCTCCAAGTATTTCAGTACATTTTAGCAACTCATGACCATTTTGGTTCTTCTGGTAACTTTTAGATATTTGGGCAAAGGGGGTTTTTTTTGTTTTGTTTTTTCCCTAAAGGGTAAATTCTCTCCTGTCTTCCATTCTGTGTTTTTTATCACATTAAGTGGGTTGTGCTCTAGATACCAAGGAGTTGGAAGCTTGAGATCTGCCTTTAAATTATCTGTTGCTAATGAAGGTATTGTGCGTCTTAAAAAAGGGTAGCTGCTGTTTTAGGTTTTACCGTCTGCTCATAGCTGTGGTGTTGTCCTCGGTGATCATGAGGCACCAAGAATGAGGGAGAGAAAGCTATGTCAACTTTTGACCATTAGAATGGCTGAGTTGGTTTGTTCTTTCCCTAAAATACAGGTAAGATCTCCATGGTATTCTGACGGTGTGTGAAGAATTTCATTTGTCATCCTCATCTTGGGGGGAAAAGAACAAAACAAAATACACAATCCCAGTTTGTTTATCGGTACCAGTTTAAACTTTTGGCTTACTAGCCAACTCTAGACTAGTGTTTTCTGGTAGCCTTTACTGTGCTGAGGATTCTGACCTTTTTAAACATAATTTCCCATGTTCTACATTTTTAGTTATTACCATATGTTACATCTGAGTCTCCCAATCATTAGGGATAAGTTCCAAAGGAGTAGCTGTGTTAGTTTGTATATAGCAAAAAAACACGAAAGTCCTGTGGCACCTAAATGACTAACAATTTTCTTTGGTCGTAAGCTTTCATGGGCTGCAACCCACTTCGTCAGATGCCTGATTAGTCATTATCAGTCTCAATTGTCTGTGGATACATGTATTTGCCTATTTGACTTTTGTGGGCTCTCTGGAAAGAAAGATGTTGCTGCTGCAATTAATTAAAGGAAGGAACAAAAGAAACCAATGTCTATATCACCCTTCATTCTGGTCTATTTCGCTCATGCCCAGGCCAAACTGAACAAGGAAACTCAACAGGAAAGTGACCTGAATCCTTGAGGAGAAAACAAAAACAAATATGAACAGTGTCTTAAGGAGGCAGCCCACACCCTGTCATGGGTACAAAGAATAGTAAGCAAACATGAACTAAGATGTTCGATAATGTCCATATACTCTTGGAGTTGTGTTAGGAAAAACGGTATGGATGGGTGGCTTGCAAGTGTTCAAGCTAATATCCTTGACATTGCATCTTCAAACCAGCTGTGTGGGGTTTTTTTAAGTGGCTAGATCCATCCAAAATGTTCTCTCTCTTCCTAAAATTGGACGTTTGTGTATTAACTCCACCCCGTGGTATGTGTAATTATCACTCCTAAATTGGAGTTCTTAAGTAGTATTTTCCTCTACTCTTTGTATTAGAGCTTGACATTACTGTGTGATTTCCAACCTGTACCTTTTGGCAGTAGTAACTATTAATGAGAGATGGAACGTAGGTATTTAAGGTACACTCAGGAGTGGCCTGAAACTATGATTTTTACAGATCTGTAGCCAGCACGGGCATGAATAACCAGTGACAGCCAGGGAAAAGCTGTGTTAACTTTCAACCGTGCGGATTGATTTCAATAGACTTACATTTTCAGATCAAATCTCTATCAAAAGGAGAAGGTTGAGAGGGAGGTTAGTGAAAAATATAGGTTCTCTTACATATGCAAATTTTCCCAAATCAGAGCTCCCATGTGGCCTAAAGGTTAGCTTCAAATTGCTCTGCCCCCATCTATTCTCCAGGTAGTGGTGGTGGGGAGGATCTCAATTTCTTTGAAGTTCATGGTTTTGCTTTTACAAATCTCCTTGGTCTCCAAAATGATGGCCCTCGTAGGAGTGGAGGATAGTGATACCCTGATATAAGAGCACTAGTGTGCTGAACTGGCTGTAATTCACTCTTGATGTAGAGAATTGCCTTGAAGGCCCTCTAGAGACCACATAAACCTTGTACAGCTAGAGACTGTAGACGTCTTGAGACTGACTAGGCTAATATTTAAGGGATTCAAGGATTAGGAGCACTGGGTCTCTGATTAGTGGTCCAGAAATCCTCTAAAGGGGCTGCATTAATGCCCCAGAGCCTCTTTCTGAGATAAGAGCTGATTCCATCCCCTTTAAAGCCCAGATAAAATCAGATTTTCAAATTTTCCAAGGGGATTCATTTGCGCAAGTTGTTTCCATTGACTTTCTGTTGGGCTGGTGCTCCTGAAAGTCATGCAGGTGCTTTTAATTATACAAAACTCAGGACATTGTAAGTTTAGTTTCGACAACATTTCTTCTATATGTACAAGATTGACAATATAAAAAATATAAGAAGAAATTTGAGTTACTGTGTGAACAAAGATTTCAATCCTGAATTTAGCAAGATTAAATCTCATCCTTGGTGTTTCATAATGTATTTCTTTTGTATCTAAGCTACGTCATTTTGTGATGGAAAAACATGACTGTTCTTACAAAATATTTTTTCAGGTTGAGTTGGGAGAGCCTATAATTATATAATTAAATTCCTTGATGACAAGTAGTCAGTAGCAATCTTGGAAAGACACCTTGTTAATTTACATGTTGCAATTTGTGTAGCATATGGAATATATATAAGGGATTTAGTTGAAGTTTGACCAAGCGATCTCTCTCTCTCAAAGACTACTCGGCAAGTGGTATGTGCATATTTCTTTGTTTAGTCTGAGAAAATATTTGGCAAAGTTCAAAGTCTATTAAACTTTCAAAAGTTGTTAACTGCTGAGCTAGTTATTTCTGGGAAGGGAAGTTAGTAAAATATAAAAATGTTAAGTTTTCAGCTAAACAAACCAATTAAAGTAAAATGAAATACGTTGTAACCCTGTTAGTGGGTATTTGACAAAATTATTTACCCCACAGTAAAAAGCAGAAAGTAATTATTTTTTGGTTCCAATGTTCAGTTTGTATAAATATTTCAAAATGGATATTTCCCAGTTTAAATTTGGCTGCATGTATTTCAATATGGCTAATGGAGACAAAGTACATCTTCCTAATATTTGGGTCGTGAAACAGATCTCAGAAGAATTCAAGGTAACTTCTGTCCTATGTGCATTGAAATTATCATTGTGTTAAGAAAAAGCAATATTTCACTAGCTGTTTTCATCATGCTCTACCCTCCTTTCACCTATTTTCTGCCCTCTTGAAAAATGTAGTGACCTCTTCTCCTGCAATCTTGTTCGGTGACCAAGATGTGTGTAGTGTTAGTGACGGCAGAGTACCAGCTTTGCAACATTTCCTGGTTAAGAAATTCCATGGTTAAGTTAAGAGAGGAGGTTAAGAGATGTCATGATTAAGTTAAGAGAGGAGAAGCCATGTGAATGTGCCTATGGTTTGTGATATGAAAACTGTACATAGAGTGCATCTTGTAAGAATCAGCATAATGTTAGTGTTAGTTTTATTGTTTTCTAAAGAGAACTTAGGAACAAGCATTGAACAACATTCATTTCTTTGAGTCACATGTCTGATCTTGATTCTGATTACTAACAATATACAGCAATTATATATGGTGCTTTAAATATATGGTGATGAGTGCTCTAAATTGATCTGGGGAATGAGCAAAATATCAGAGAAAAAAATCTGCTCTTTTGATCAGAGGAGAACTTTGCCCAGTAATTGGAAGTGGTATTATTTCTGTTTGTTTGCTTGACTGTTGTGTGGTGCAGAGAAGAGCTCTGTATGGGCCAATTTAATGTTTGAGCAGAAGGTAGAATTAATTTTACTTTTCCAACTCTTTGTAGCTCTCAAGAGGACCGTAGCAGATTAATTTGTGGAGTAACATCTCTAAGAAGCCAAAGAGTAATCTGAAAGATTTGAATGTCTGTTTTTCAGCATTCTATTACACCCATGCAATCACATTAACATCAGTTAATGTGTGTTGGCATATGTTAAAATTGGTTAATGTGGAGTAGAGTTTTGCTCATGAAGTTTTGACTGAAAGTGGTCACTCTGTTTCTGATTTTCAGAAAGCAGTATTAGTAAAACTTTTCAGATTTGAGGTCCTTTGTTTTCAGAGAGTGTTCACTCATTTGCCAGCAAGAAGGTGAGGGATGTTTAAGGATTCATTTTTACAACATGGATGTAGTTTATTTTAGCAATAGGAAAAAGCAGGCTTACTTTTAACCTTAAGTACTTGCAGATCAGTGAGGCTATTAATAATGAATTGCTGTTACCAATACGGGTGACATATAAAGTGCTTTCTAACTTGTAAACAATTGTTCAGTAAACTTAGGTGATTTTCAGGGTCGTTCTTAAAGCACATCTGCTGAACAAGATAAAACATGCTGTGTGATAAGAATTGCTTCCTGAAAGGAAGAATATGTATGTATCCCTTTTGTATTGTACTCTTTTATCTTCAGGTAATTATTAGTCTGTTTATTTGATCTCTTGGATGTTTTTAATATCTAACCACAAATGAATCAATCAGTCAGCTGTGCATTTTAATCAATAATAGTTACTCTAGTGTCCAGTTAGCCTCCCCACCATCCTTTTTTTCTACAGTCAATGAACTAAAACTAGAGTTGGCCTGAACACCTTAACTGAACCTTATCTGTAATTGCTCATCTGATGAGACCCAGGTCTCAGGGGCATCCTTCCCAATCCCAGAGGACTTTAAATTGATTCAGTAGCCCTCAGGTGAATGGCAGCTTCCCTGGGCATTCAAGTGGAGATTGTGGAGCACTGATGACGTTCTCACCATGCCTGGCCCTGCCTGTAAATGAGGCCACCAGGCAGCTGGCCAAAACTATTTGGCAGACACCTTCCTCTGCTCTACTGGGTGGCCAAAAGAATGAACTGCAAAGATCAGGTTCCCTCCCAGCAATTTGAATGCTTACACCACATGCCTTGTTCATTAGTGGTGGCTGCTTTAAACTAGAGGAGCCAACAGGATGGGGCGAAGGCCCCCACCAAGGACAGAGGTGCTGAAAAGCTCAATCTTTTTGGTAGAAGATTTCATTGTACAGCAAGATGGCGGAGTCGCATTGCTACATTGTGCAGTGCTGTGCTCTGAAGATAGGATTTTTCTTAGTGAGAGACAATCAGGGCTGGGCACCTCTCAGGGCCCTGTGGTCAGGGGGGCCACAGCAGTGTCCTGACTTGGTGGAGGGGCTGAACTTGCAGGGGATGTTCTTTTCACTTGCAGCTGGGGAGAGTCTGCCTTGGTGGTGAGCTGCAGTGGGCCCAGGATAGCATCCTGCAGGGCAAACCGGGGTCAGGGCTGGCTTGCCCCTGAGGCTAGGCCATGCACTGGGCTGTGTTGTGCTGGGGAGCGAGGAACGTGCTGGGCTGGGGGGAGAGCTGCACTTGCCCAGACCTGCCTGGCATAGCCTGGAACACACTGAGCTTGTCAGGATTAGTGGCAAGCGTTCCTGGGAGTGCACAGAGATGTCCAAAGTCATGTGGCGCTGAGGAGCAGACGCAGTTGAGCTCCCTTGGCAGGTTCCCAGCAGCTCGGAGAAACAGTCCCCGTTTTGGGTGCATGCTGGGCTGAGCTTCGGTTTGTGCCCTGCAGCGCTGCCACCCCCCAGCTCTCCACAGGGGTGTCAGGCCAGCATTTTGGCGACTGGTGCCAGAGGTTCGGGAGCTACAGCCCTAAGCGGATGGGCTGCCTGACCCATTTCCTTTAGCCTCAGCTGTACGAACCCTCAGTGCCTGACAGCACTTAAAACTTCTCCTGTGAACTCAAGCTGTACGACTCTGTTGTATACCTGTACTTAAACACAAAGAAAGGGTGCCAAAATATGTTTGCTCAAAGCATCATTTCCCCTGAGGCCAGGCTTGGAAACAGTATCTCAGTTGCTGGCAAGCTACTGGAGGACTTTGGAGAGCAGTTCTTGTCTCTGAGGGACGCCTCACGTCTCAGTCAGCTCAACAGGCTTGTTTTGACCCAGCAGGTTCTGCAGCCAGGGCCTTGGTGACATCAGTGACTGTGCACACATCCTCCTGGGCGCAGCCCTCTGGGGTGATGCAACAGACAATTGAGAGCCTCCCTTTTGAGGCAAGTGCTCTGTTTGCATCTAAAACAGATGAGGCTTTGCACACACTACAAGATTCAAGAGCGATGTTCATACCCCAGCGACGAAGAAGGCAAAACATCCTCAACAGGAGTCCAGGCAGCAATAGTGCCCCTTCTGCCAGGCTGATCAGCGCAAGAGGAAATAAAGGCCTATCAGGAGGAAGCTGGTGCCTCCAACTTCTTCACTTTCTTCATCCCAGCAGCCATAGACCTCAAAGCAGTCATAGAATCATAGGGCTGGAAGGGACCTCACGAGGTCATCTAGTCCAACCCCCTGTTAAAAGCAGGACCACTCCCACTAAATCATCCCAGCCAGGGGTTTGTCTAACCAGGCTTCAAATATCTCCAAAGATGGAGATTCTACCACCTCCCTAGATAGCCCATTCCAATGCTTCACCATCCTCCTAGTGAGAAAGTTTTTCCTAATATCCAACCTTGACCTCCCCAGCTGTAATTTGAAACCATTGCTCCTTGTTCTGTCCTCTGTTACCATCGAGAACAGCCTAGCTCCCTCCTCTATGGAGCACGCCTTCAAGTAGTTGAAGGTTGCTATCAAATCTCCCCTCAGTCTTCTTTTCTGCAGACTAAATAAGCCTAGTTCCTTCAGTCTCTCCTCATAAGGCATGTGCCCCAGACCCCTAATCATTTTCGTTGCCCTCCGCTGGACTCCTTCTAATTTGTCCACATCCTTTCTGTAGTGGGGAGCCCAAAACTGGACACAGTATTCCAGATGTGGCCTCACCAGTGCCAAATAGAGGGGAATAATCACATCCCTCGATCTGCTGGCAACACTCCTACTCATTTTGATTCTTATGACGAGGACAGCATACTATCCAGCTGGATCTCACTTGGCCCTCTCCACCTTTCAGGAACAGGTTGTCCCACTTCCTACATTGGATAAATGAATGCTATGTGTGTTAGAATGAGGATACACTTTCCAGTTCCTCTCTAACCCACTCTCATGCCCGTATACAGTCCCTCTTCAGGGACCCCTCTCATGAGACCATGCTAAGACAGAAAGTCTGTTCTTTTGGTATGATAGAGGAGGTGCACTGGGGGATGAGTTTTGTTCCTGATATTCTAATCCCCAAAGCCAGAGGAAGGTGTAGGCCCATCCTGGACATTTGGGACCTGAACAAATACCTGAAGAAGATAAAATTCTTCATGGTATCCCTGGCTATAATTATCCCTTTCCTGGACTGGGAAGACAGGTATGCTGCCTTTCACTTACAGGATATATACTTCCATTTAGGGATCCATCCTGGCCATGGGAGGTTTCTGAGGTTTATCATAGGAGACGACTATTACCAATTCACCATTCAGCGTGTCATCAGCACCTACTGTTTTTACCAAGAGCATGACAGCAGTAGCAGCTTACCTTCACAAAAGTAACATCCACTTATGTCCTCACCGGGATGACTGATTGGTTTCTGGTTGCTCCATACACGAAGTATGAGCCACTGTAGATGAAACACTGTTCAATGTCCTGGGCCTAAAACCGAAGAAAGAAAAATCTATTTGAGTGCCTCTATGGAGGATAGAATTAATTGGAGCAGTCCTGAATTCAATCTTGGCCAGGGCTTTTCTGTATCTTTCCAGACGTCACACTGGATGAGATCGCTGCACATCCTCCCTCAGGAGCCATCGCTAGACCTTTGTGCGGTATTCTCTCAGACTCAGGTCATGGTGGTGGCATGTACCCATGTTACCCCTCACACCAGACTGCATCTCAGCACTTTGCAGGCATGGCTCAAGTCAGTTTATCATCCTTACAGTCATCATCTGGACAAGCTGGTGCACATCCTGGACAGGATATTGTCATCTCTGACATGGTGGATGAGCTAGGAAAACCAGTGCAGGGAGTCCTGTTTTCTCCCCCTTTTCCATCTCATGACTCTGCTAAATGGATGCCACTGGCATTAAAGTGTACCACTGGCTTCTGGTGCAAAGTAAGGGCGGGGGGGAGTGGCTCCATTCTTTATCCCACCACTTTGGAGTGCCAGGAGCTTGGCTGTGGATGGAACCTCACATACAGGTACCAACAGCGAAAACTCTCCCGCATTGGTGCACATCATGCACACACTTACGGTTTAACGGACATATGCAACAGATTTTGAAGAGCAACCGTTATGAGAAGGAGAGTAACTGCTTCCTCTTTTGTGAAAACTCAAGAATAAATGCCATTCATATATTAAGAAAATGTGTATTTTGATATGGTGTCAAACAAAACCCAAATGTATTAAAGGGATACCAACTATAAAACTAGTGGATTAAAAAAGTTAGTTGAACATAGTTTCTGATCTAGTGGTTATTTCTGAGCCCTCACTACTTTTTATTGTTTTACAATCAGTCACTTTTTCTTATTGCTTAAACATGGCGCTTCTCTTCCCTGTTGTGGAATAAAAAAAAATCCCAAGCCCCAAGGGCAAATGAGTCACTCTCTGTACAGGGGAAACGTTTAAACTGGCCACAGTTAAATATACAAAGTAAAAAAATGGAAAAATCAGAAAAATAATGTTTTGTTTAATCTTTCTCTGATAATAAACTTAGATATTACTTGTAACAATAGTAGCTGAACAGTTGTGATGCAGTAACGGAAACATTTTCAGAGATAAGTGATTTTTAAGTTGGTGTTCCTTTAACATGTACAATACATATTCTACCTATGGACAATACAATATGCTATTGTCTGAAAATATATGAAAACTGTTTATTGTTGCCAGAATCATTCCTGATTTAGGCAAACCACTGAAATCAAAGGGGACTTGCCTGAATAAAGGACTGAGTGAAATCTGAGTGTCTGGCTAAGTGTTAGCTGCAGAAAGAAACTTCTGGTTTGAAGGCTGATCTTTGGGTTAGAGATTTCTGTTTCTGCAATAATGCCTGTAATATTTTGTATTGTGATGGTCTCAGGTCACACACACTGCCAAGTAGGATCAGTGTAGATCAGAAGTCACCTGGAGATGGACAAGGAACTGTTAGATATTGCTGGAAGACATGCTGACCTTTAGTAGCATCCTTTGCTTAGAATCAGCATTTTGATGTTACAGGAAAATATGCTTTTCGATTGAAACTTTGCCCATTCAGCCCCTGGTCTGAAGAAACTGGGCCATCCCTGCGCTAACCCCATTGACTTTAATTTGGCCTAAGATGTCCACCAAAGCTATCCAGGTTTTACAGCGTTGCTTTTAATGAAGTGAGACACATGGTGACGTTTCACAGAGTGATCAGAGTAACATTCTCCTAAGCACATCACCACAATGATGAGACACTGTGTGCAGCATAAATAGTCACTAACAGAGCTTTTTATCATGTTCTTATTTTCCTTTCCAGATTGCAAACTTCTAAATTGATCTTAGGAAATTTGAAATGGCCTCTCAGCCTGTTGTTACAAGTCAGCCCCAGTTTGGTATTGCTTCTATTGCACGCAACTCCTGGCAGACTGGGACATTCGACTGCTGCAGTGATTGTAAAATCTGTAAGTGGATATGTGAATATCTTATTTTTGTTCTGCTTGTGGTGTCCTGATTATTGTTAAATCTCCATTCATTAATGAGGGCGGCGAAACATTTTTCTAGTATTTATGTAGATTCATAGATTTTAAGATCAGAAGGGACCAATGTGATCATCTGGTCTGACCTCCTGCACAATGCAGGCCACAGACCCTCCCGTCCACATCTGCAATAGACACCTAACCTGTGATTGAGTCATTGAAGTCCCCAAAGCATGGTTTAAAGACTTCAAGGTACAGAGAAGCCACCAGCAAGTGACCCCTGCCCCACGCTACAGAGGAAGGTGAAAAACCCCCAGGGCTCCTGTCAATTTGCCCTGGGGAAAAATCCCCTCCTGACTCTAAATATCCCTGAGTATGTGGGCAAGACACCCAAAAAAGAATTCTCGGCACCAACTCGGAGCCCACCCCATCTAACGTCCCATCACAGGCCACTGACATATTTACCAGTAGTAGTCAAAGAACAGTTAGTTGCTGAACTAGGCTGTCCCATCATACCATCCCCTCCATATATGTATCCAGCTCAGTTTTGAAGCCAGTTAGGTTTTTTGCCCCCACTGCTCCCCTCAGGAGGCTATTCCAGAATATATGAGTGGTCCCATATGCACACTGTGAGCCTGTCATTAGATGGTAACATCACTCTCACACATGGGAAGGGGGTGCCCCAGTCAAACAACCAAGGGTCACAGATCCAATGGGCTTGTACCAGCTGGCAATAAAGCTTTATTTTGCAGACAACAGACACAACTAGTGGACATAAAACACACCGTGGGACTAAAACTTTGGTCTTCCAATTCCAAGCTATAGACCCCTACTATTTATGTTAAAGGAGAACGCCACATCAGATATTCTTGCTTTAAAAAATCTTCACATCAGACTTTCGGCTCTTATGCCACAGGGCATCCATATTTTTCATTTATATTTAATAGACTTACTACCAGTTCTCTAAAATGATCCTTTTGTTCTTCCAAGGAACAGTCCTGCACACAGAACATGGTTTATTGTATAATCAAAATGTTTGCTACAGAGCTACATGAACTAAACAGAGCTCAAGTCTCTGCATGATATTTTAAGCAAACTAGCTAGTGTTCCAATCAAACATAATGGTTTGAAACTCAAATATCAGCTACTTGTTTTGCTCTCTAAAGTTCCCGTGAGATATCAGATTAGTAGATCCTCCATTTCCATGCTTGAGGGGACCTGGGTAGTGATGTCATGCAAAGCTGCCTCGTGTTACTTCCTTTGTTACAGAGGGAGAGAGCTACAGCTGGGCTAACAGCCTCGTGTGACTTCTCTGCTGAGGTCTTTCAAAGACGCCACCTTCCTTTGCACTAGCTCTGATCCATTGATATCTGCCTAACTTTCTCCTTCTATTTGTCTGGGCACTTCTCTGTCTCTCCTAAAACTGGGAGTGAAAAGGGGCAAGACTGCATAAATGAAGGGGAGAATATCCATGTGTTGTTTTATCTTCATGCAGGTGCATGTGGAACATTCTGTTTCTGTTGTCTTGCGTGTAAAGTTGCTGAAGATATGGATGAATGCTGCTGTTGTGGTGCAAACGTTGCCATGAGGACACTCTACCGGACAAGATACAGAATCCCTGTTAGTTGCTCTCTACTCATTTTGTTTAGCCTGTACTCAAAAGAACATGTGATGAACATCAGTGAGGGGAGAGGAATAACATGAAGGGCCTGAGACGATTACAAATATGTCCATAACGTTAGTGTCGCTGTTCAGGGAACTGAATCTGTGTTCTTACTCTGTGACTGACACAGGCTTCCAGCTATTATTGCTCTTAGGCGGAGATGTGTCTCTCTCCTCCTGACTGAGGTATTTCCAGGCTGCACAGTCTCCGGTGTACGTTGTTTTATCCCCAGCAATGCAGACTGCTAATTGGCCGGCATCTGCACTTTGCTTTCTCTCCAGGGGCTATGAACACCTGTAATTGTCCATAGTCACAAGTTACTACCTAGTGCCTTCTAGGCAAGCATGCTTATTCTTAGCATAAAATCATTACAGAAAAAACCTATTAAAAACAATAGAAGAACCTACACACATACTAATAAGCTTACTAGAGATTACCCCCAGCCCTAACAAAGGCACTGGCTCGAATCAGTCCTTCATATCTCACAAAGAGGCTTTTCTGTGGTTACAAGTTCATAAGAGCCTAAACTCAGAACTAGCGCAAACCATGAATGGTTCAGATTCTCCTCTGTATAGTTTGGGCCTTCGATATTCAGACCCTGGGAACAGGTAGTCACAGACTGATGTCCTCTCTGTAGCTTCCAAAGGTTAGCTCTTTGCATAACCAAAGGTGGGAATTTGCATTCACCTCTCCCCAGGTGTTCCCAGGAAACCCGCTTAACTCTGTTTGTTCTGAAAGTTCATACTTGTTGTGCACATTGTTTCAAAAAAGCTCACTTCCTGCTTGGAGACCTACATTATCATCCAAATTTCAGAGGTGCTCAACAATAGTTTCTGGGTGATGAGCACTAGTGAAAATCTAGTCCCTTTACTTAATAACCAAGATCCTTTTAAATCTGGCCCTTTGTCATGAAGCAGGAAGACAAGAGTTCTGTGTGGTTCTAGTGAGCCCACACCTACAATATTTTGTTCACTGCTGGCATCTTCAATATGTAAGATGTAGATGAACTGGATGGAAATCAGAGTACAACAGTGAAAATAATTAGCCCACAGGCACTGACTTCTAAGAAAAATTAAGACTAATATATACAGTTCGGCCAAGCATTAATGCAAGAGACTATAACTACAAAATCTGAACGGTGTACAGCAATATTTTCAGGTGTGGTATAAGAAATACTGCTAGGGTGAAGGTAAAAGAAAGAAAATCTAGGGTGAATATCTGAAAACAGTTCTAAAGAGTAAGAGAAAGTAAGCTATAGAGAGGGCTGAGAGCCCCATTACTGGAGACGTTTAAAATGGAAACTGACAAACTCCAGGAAATATTCTGTGAGGAACAATCCTGCACACATAGGGAGGTGGACTAGCTTGACCTAGCCAGGCTTCCAATCTCTATTGTCATTTGATAGATAGCTGCTGAAGTGTGGTTGTTACTGGGTAACCCTCACCCATTATTTAAATCTGCTTCTCAGTTTGAGTAAATGGCTCCTTTGGGGCCTCAACCAGCCCTCTTTAGAGGCAGCTTGGTGCCCGCAGCCCAATCTTTCTTCCTCCTACAGCCGGCAACTGCTTGCCAGCTGCGGACGCACGTCTCCTTTTTTCCTGCATGTAATAGCAGGGACATGGACTATGTAACCAGGTGTGGCTTGGCCACTTTTAATGTTTGTGATTGTGACAAAAAAGCCTTTGGGAAAGAAGATTAACTACATTCCTTTCTATATTGTCCCTGTCACTCAAAAGCAGCAATGCAAGCCCATATTCTAGTCTGATTTTAGGTCCAGTCAATGTACTAAAATCAATGAAAGATTAGGTGTATAGCTGATGAAGCCTACAGCCTATAATATTTTAATTCTTTTTGACTAGGGAACCCTCGTGTCCGATTGCTGCACGGCCGTGTGTTGCGCTCCATGTTCTCTCTGTCAACTGAAGAGAGATATTAACATAAGGAAAGATGTGGGGATCTTCTAGTAAGGTTTGTCACTTCTTTAATATGCATTTGTGAACATGTTTGGTAAATCAAGAGACTTCTCTAATGCAACGGCTCAGTTGATGTTACTTGTAGAACAAATGGGACGTGATGGAAAAGTTGGTGTAGCATTAAAGTGATATGCCCTTAGTGAACTGGTCGAATGTTCTTCCGCATTCACCCTATGTGCATTTAACTGAAGTCTTTCAAGGCTGCCAGCTCTAATATGGCTTTTGTAAACCAGCAGGTACTTGACACATGTCAGAGACACCCCGGCACCAAGAATTAAGAGTTATAAGATGACTCAAACTAATTGGAAAGGAAAAGTGTATTATTACTATGGTCAAAATACCAGGCTGGGGAATGGATGGGCATGAGGCTGCAAGGGGCCATCTGTTACCTGAGGAGAGACTTGCTGGTAAACCGAAGGTGTGGAGAATTCCACGCTAGGTGACATCTGCCGTAGGACTCCACAAAGGAAGAGAGCGTGTCAAACAGAAACAAGAATGGAGCCAGATGGTGTGTTCTATCAAGAACCTACATGGCTCAACTCTTGAGTGGACTGCAGAGGGAAGCAAGTGCCACATGGATACTTTCTTCATTCCAAGAAGCAGATACACCCACTTGAGCAGTTCCCTTGCAAAGCGGTGTGTGGAGTGACCAGCCATTCCCTCAGCTCCACTGCATTGTACAAAAAAGCAGTTTGTTTACCAGGACTTTACTCACTTGTTCAGGATTAGCTCCTACTTTAGGATAATAGCATCTACCAGAACTTCAGCTCAGTGTAAGAGGAGAATCACAGTCATGTCAAGAATGTGAGAAGTCTATTCATGGAGAAGGTATAGCTCATGGGTGGGGTTTTCCAGTTGCTCAGCACTGAGCTAACTCTGCTCCCACTGACATCAGCAAGACAACTTGTTAACTTCAGTGAAAAGATAAGCAAATGCTGAGAGCTTTTAAAAACCTCCCCCAAAATATAGGCAAGTTTTTGTTTATCTTGCACTGAGAAAACTGAAAGTATACTACCGAGGGGCTGATTTTCAGGCATCATAAACTGAGGAAAAGGCAAAACCCTTGTGTCTTTTTTTTTTTCTCCCAATAACATCCAATGAGTCACAGCCTGTTCTCTCATACCTGCAACATCCTGGCTTTGAGGCAGGTTTATACAGTAAGCATTCAAGCAATGTAAAACCGAACACCGCCCTATAATTTACTTAACAAAACCAATAGTCTCATGAGTCTCTCAGCCTTTGTGTATAACTAGCTTTTCTTGTCTATTTCAGGTGTTCCTGTATTGGTTTGTGTGTCCTAGAGTTTCCATATGCAAAAGTCTTCCTGTCTCTTGCTGTATTTACTGTTCACCAAAGTTCTGTTGTAGGCATTTTAATTTAATTGCTAGCAAGCACTGTTCATAGGAAAACATCAATAAAGGAAACAACCTCATATTTGTCTTTGCCTCACTTATTGTCCACAGATGTGTGTTAATTTTATCATCCTCCAGTGTCTGGCATTCTACTGTACTAAGCTCTCTTGGAAAGAGTATTTGTTCCCAGTATCATGCTAATACTACCTTACTCTAGGGTCTATGGAGTACTTTTCTCACAGTATTTCTGTTGCCATCATACAAGAACATAAGACAAAATGAGCTTGGACAGTTCACTTATTTTCACCTGACTTGTAAGAGAAGGTTGTTTCTTTTCCTGGATGTAGCAGGTATCTAAATTGCAAATCTAACATGGAAAACTTGACCGATTACAACTATATTACAGTTTCCATACATTGAAACTCAGACTGTTAGAGTGAAGTATGACTGGTCAAAAACACATAACCACAACTCTCAGTCACAGGATTCTTACATTTTCACAACATGTCAACCAAATGGAAAGTGACAAGACCACACAGCAGTTTAATAAATGGTAAGTACTATTACAGAATAGAAATATTTGCTGCAGAGATTTTACTTCTCCCTGTGCTGTTAAAGCACAGCTTTCAAACAGGAAAGCTTAAATTCTGATACAGCACTACCATCCTGTGTCCACTGAAACAGCTTCATGAGTTTTAAAGAATATGCTGTGTACTTCCTATGACTTGTATAAATCAGAGATTTAGAGAAAAACGAGTAGAAGCAAAGGGTGCATTTCCAGGTGGTTGTCTCTTAGTCCAAAAAGTATGTCTATTTATCAAATCTGTGGTATAACTATTTCTAAATGTAGCTAGATTAAATATATTACATGATTGAGTACTGCAGGACAAAATGGGAGTGGAAAATTTCCTACTGAACATGTATTTACAAGACTAATAGGAGGATTTTTTTCCAAGTCTCGTAGAACTGTTTTAGGTAATGTCAAGTTCTCTTAAACTTGAAAAACCAGTGAAGTACATACAGCCTTGAATTTAACAAGCAGACCAGCTAAACTGCTACTTACAGTACAGCCTCTGCCATCTGCTGGGCATAGCAAGACCAAGCACCATCACTTTTGGTGTACGTTTTATTTGGATCATGTACCAGATCCTCGTTTTAAAATATAACTCGCTCGTGCGGTAGGGAACAGCACAACCAATTAATTTTGAATTACACCACCAGAAAATGTGGGACAGCCATACTTCAAAATGAACTAGTTCATGAATTCGATCAATAAATCCATTCAGGTGACCCTCAGTTATCATCTGAGAAGCTATCTTTTCTCCTGCAAAGCAGGAATTAGATAGACAGATTTGAGAAATTATGTTCATTTTGTTTCCAACACACTGGCGAAGTTGCTAAAGAATCCCCAATCCTTAGCTCCCCTCTTCCAGTTGCTTTAAGACTCTGCATTATTGCTGCCCAGGTTCTTGGCCAAGGAGAAACCAGCTAGATTCCCTTTGGCCCTGTCAAAGCAACTGCTTTCATATTGTTGCTGCTGAGCAAAGCTTAGCATTTCTCTCCCTCCCAACCCCTCAAAATGGGTTCAAACTTTTTGCATTCTGAACATGTTGGCCTTGTGATAGTCTTTCAAAGGCCGAAAGGCAGGGCCAAGTACTAACACCTGGGTTGGTTGTAACAAGATTTAACATTTATTAAACCAGAACTTCTGAAGTGTGACCAGGAGTACAGAACCTTGAACAAGAGTGGCTAGCCTCTGAAAACTGTGCTGTAATTTGAAACAATTAGTATTCAATAACTGGCCCACATTGCCTTTTAAATACGCTGTATCAATATTGTTGCAAATCAAACAACGTAACTTGAAAAGCTGAATTGCTTAAAGTTTTAACCCAAAATATTTGTTAACATCGCTGTTTGCCAACTTTTGGGAACTTTTTCTGGGCATTCAAAAATTGTCACACAAGAAACAAGATGTTGCCTGCAGGGATCTCTTCTAATGCTCCAAGCTTTTCAACAGCAATGTTGTAGGTTTGCTTGCAGCTAACAAGTTCTGTTCATGAGGGCTCTGTCCAAGAGACTGGAACCTTAGCAATAATAACAAACTGTCACTTTATTCTAAGAATTTTCAATGGACCTTTTTCTAGCACTGTGAGTAAAAGTTTATATGCACAGAGTATCTGATTTCCTTAAAGCCCTATTACTCCTTACAGGAGGGCACAAGCAATAGGAAATTGATTTAATATAGATAACTGTTTAAAGGGAGAGCCTGAGAAGAAAGTCTTTTGTTTCTCTGGTTGAGCTCTAGGACAGCCAAGAGGAAATGATTTTGTGTTTAAGGTACTGGAGGACTCTGGAGAGCCGCGTTTATTTTCTGACTTTGCTGTGGGTTTCCTGTGTGACCTTTTCAAAAAGAGAGTTATGCTGTCCTCAGTCGTCCCAGTCTGAGAACTAGGGATTCTGCTACTCTCCTTTTTGCCAACTTCTCTCTCCTTCTTGTAGCTCTTTAAGATAGGGTTGCCTCTTCCTTTATTTGTTAGTGCTGATTTTGAAGCCTCGGAGCACTCTAGTAATACAAACAGGTGATGGCTATCAGATTGAGAAGGAGAAACACTGCCCCAGTTACACACACATACTAATTGATGGGGATTGTTTTAGTTTTGAACCAAACAGCATAGACTGTAGCCAATAAGAGTTTGGGGTTCAAAAGATGGATGTATCTTATTTGGAAAGAGGACCCTTTTAAAACTTTTTTCATTTTAATCTTCTTGCTCAGTGTGGCACCCAGAATTAGACATGCTTACTCCTGTTGAGGCCCCATCAAGGGCTGAGGAGAACAGGAAGAATATCTCCCATGTCTTATATATGACAATCCTGTTCATGCACCTCAAAAAGATAATAGCCTTTTTTCACATCTGGACCACACTGTTAACTCATATTTTATTTATGACCCAATGTAACTGCAGATCCATTTCAGCAGTGCTACTACCTAGACAGTTATTCTCTATTATATAGTTATGCATTTGATTCTTCCTTCCTACATGAAGTCCTTTGCACTTATCTTTTTGTCTTTGTCCATGTGTGACTCACTCCATACAGCAACTTTTGTTCCAGGCTTATCTTATCCATTGTTATATTGGCCACTGTAAATGGTTTTCCGGGTATTCTAATCTTAGCTAGGGCAGACATTCATTTACCTTGCTAATCCTGTCTTCCAAGAAATGAGTCTCACCATATCCAATTACTCATATCAAGATAGGTCTGCACTGATCTGCTCAGGGTCATATCCAGCAGTGTTAGGAGTGTCCATCTCATAGCTTGGATGATCAGGGGTTGAACTCCTTGGAGACAATAAGTTCTCAGGAGGCCTAGTCCATCCTGATTAGTAGCAGGAAGGAGTCCACAGGATCAACACACTTAGCCGAGTTGAAGAAATTTTTCACTCTGGGTGGCTTCTTGTCACCTTTCTCCCACTCAAACCAGCATTTCAGGACATCTTAGATCATTCATTATATTTAAAATAGGACTTTCCATTACCTCTATGAGGTCAGTTTTCTGCTATCTCAGCTGTCCTCCTTCCCATTAATGGCTCCTTAGGTTTTTTTTACATCCACTGATACTGGATTTTCTTTTTTAAAAACAAGGAGTCCTGTGGCACTTTTAAAGACTAATAAATTTATTTATCGCATGAGCTTTCATGGGAGAAAATCCCACTTTGTTCAACTCTTGAAGATGGAGAAGTACAGAGGCCACTAGACTCCTTGTTTGTTTTGCTGAACCAGGCTAACAAGACTATCCCTTTAGAACTTGAATTTTCTTAAAGGAGGGTGTGTAATCTCCAATAAGAGATCTGGTTCCATTTTGGAGTCTGAACTTAGTTTTAACACACCTATTGAGTCTTCCTACCGAACCTACGGCAACTTGCTCGATGTCACACTGTTCTATGAAGCCTGTTTTATAGTGATTGTTACATCAGCTAGGAGAATGTTGTGTTCTGAGATGTTGTGTACATAAGCATTCCCATAACCCTCTCTTTTTCCCTTCTATCTAGCAGTGTTGTCTTCCTTCTGGTGAGAAGGTAATGGAGAAGTCGGGGCAACCCTGCCCTTTAGCCTTCAAGTGTAAATACAAAGACATGCATGGTACATGGTCTGTCCCAATGGTACAGCTGTCAGAATTCTCCACCTCAAGTGCACGGGGCACGTAGCCACCTGAAGTGGAATGCATATGTCCATGATACATCATGAAGAGCAACAGCTACTGGGGAGGTAACTAACCATTGTTTTGTTGGTTTTTCTGAACTCTTCAGGGCAGCAGTTGTCAGCTGTGACTCTAGATCACATAGATATATAACCTGTATAAATTACAGAAAAAGGTATTAATTCTGTTGTAAAGGACACATAGCAAGGCCATGCATGCAGATCTTGCAGGAGCTTTCTCTCTCTCACATATGTATGCAGCCATCCGCTTCCTCCTCCTTCCCAGAACAATTAAGCAGACACTGAACCCAAATCAAAGTCTGTTTTAAAGACAAACTACCCAACGTACATTTGAACTAGTTTTATATTGTTTGATAGGTGAGTCACCAACATAAACACATTCATATTTGTTTTTCAGTATTTATTTCTGTAAAACACAAATACATACTGCCTAACCTAAATGAAAACTGATGGAGTAATGGCTAATACACCCAAGCGGGACAAAATGCAAGTCTAGTTTAAAACATTTTATGTAAAAGAGTCTTTAACACTTTACTTTTCTTTCCACAAACAATGTCTTTTTTATTAAAGTAAAATTGTAATCCTTTCCGAATTGAAGATATAGATGGTGCATAGATTTATTTTGTGTTTGACACACGTCATTTCACAGTGAAAAAACGGATAACTGTTCGTATCTTAAAAGATGTCCTTGAATGCAACTGTTTGCCATTGGCTACTTTGTAATCATTCTTGGAAAGTCACATGATGAGTTTCGTGTTGCAATTTGTGTAGCGTATGGAATATAAGGAACTTGGCTGAAGTTCAATCAGGAAAAGGGAACGCTTGAAGACTGCTCTGCAAGTGGTATGTGCATATTTCTTTGAGTATGGCAAAATTCAGTAGATTAAAAATTTCAAGAGCTGTTAGCTGTTGAGTTGATTATTTCTGGGAAGGGAAGTTAGTAAAAAGTGAGAATCTTGCATTTTCTAGTCAACAAATCAATTAAGGCCAAATTAAATATGTCGTGAATCCTATTAATGGATAGTTGACAAAATTACATACTCATGGTAGATAGCAGTCATTTTTGTTTGTTTTTGCTTGCCACTGTTCAGCCTATATAAATGTATCAAAGTTGGTGTTTCTCAGAAAATTGGAGGCTGATTTTACTGAAAAATGAACTGTGCTACAGTTAAATTCAGCTGCATATGCTTCAAAATAAGCAACAGAGACAAAATACATCTTAGTAATGGTATTGGAGTTGTGAAAAAATTTTCGGAGAGATTCAAGATCCTTTCTATCCTATGTGCTTTGAAATTATCTTTAAGAGAAGGCAATATGTCACTCGTTTTCAGCATGTTCTAGCTTTCTTTCACCTGTTTTCTGTCCTTTTGAAAGATGCAATGACTTCTTTCCCCACTATTTTGTTCAGTCACTGAGATGTGTATAATATTAGTGATGGCAGAGTACCAGCTTTGCAACATCTCTTAATTAAGAAAGAAGTACTGTAAATGGACCTAGGTGATGTAGAAACTATATATAGAACATGATACACATCTTGTAAGAGTCAGCAGGATGAAATCCAGATTATATGTTTCTGGTGTTTGTTACTTTTATTATTTTCTCCCCATGCAATCATGTTAGCATCCATTAACATGTGTAAGAATAGGGCAGAGTTTTGCCCACAGTGTTTTGACTGAAAATGCTCCATCGTGTTTTCGATCTGTATAAAGCGATATGACTAAAATCATAATCAGACTGGAAGCCCTTTGTTTTTCAAAGGCCTATGAGCAGCAAGAAGGCGTGGGATGGTAAATGTTTTACTTTTGCAGCTTAACCATTTTTTTAGAAGCAAAAACCCAACAGGTTTGCTTTTAACCTTTAGCACTTGTAGATGAGTGTGGCAATCAGTAATGAGTTTCTATTTACATCTCAGCATCACCAATATATGTGAATCAGGTAACATAGAAAGATAACTAACTAAATAAGGGTTTTGCAGTCATATATCTGCTGCTAACAGAAAATGGCCTTGAACACAATCAATCACATTGACACTCTTATAGCCCTGTTCTCATCACACCTATTTATAACCCTGTTCTCCTATCACAACTTTCATTTTAGTATAATTAAGATACTTTTCTTTAGAAAACTTTATGGAAATAAAGTATTCCTTTATCTGCAGGAAACCCCACATATGTCTCCAGATGCTGATACGGGTTCAAAGGCAGGAATCACATTACCAAAATAGAAGGGGTGTTGTGTTGCCAAGTGAATTATAGCTGGGCAAGTAATGAATAGTAAAGTCCTGTCTTTGAGGAACGTAGAGCACTGCCGTATGGAGAACAAGGAGAAAATAAAAGCAGAGTAAAATAAATATACCTTCATTCCAATCTTCTTCTTCTTCTTATTGAATATATTTGTATTACATTAGCACAAGAATCCTCAGGAAACATCTATACTGGAGCTGGAAGCACGTTTCCCAATGTTGGTAGACAGACAGGAACTGGCACACTAAAAATAGCAGAGTTATTGGGACCGCATGGGAGGCAGCCCAGGCTAGCTGCCCAAGTAACCTGCATGGACCCTGTTGGCATGTGCTTGGATGGCTAGGTCAAGCTGCCGCCTGTTTTACTCTTTTTACACTGTTATTTTTAACATGCTAGTTTGATCAGAGGTAATGCACACCTGTCTACAAGACCTGGGAAGCAGGCTGCCAGCTCCAGTGTAGACGTATCTGCAGGCAGATCAGAGCTCTGTTCTGGGAACTATACAAAAAGACCAGTAAGAAATGACCTCTGCGCCAAAGAGCTTGCAATCTAAATTGTGCCACTCTCAGCTGTCTCTTTAACAGTGCAGTTTGACCCCCATCCAGAATGAGGTTCCATGCAGCATGAAATCCTTCCAGAGTCTTATGCTGGGCTGCGCCTGCTCCAGGAGGGGGTTTCAAAGCAGCTGCAGATCTTAAGGAGGAACCCCAGTCCCCTGTATTTTTCACCTGGCAGCTGCAACAGGGAAGAGTGGGTCACTTTAAAAAATGCCTTTAAATTAACGAGCCTTTGTGCAGGGGGGACAATGCTAAAACTTACAAATTTGGTCTAGAGCCACTGTTGTTCCTTTCCAAAACTGTACCTGAAGACATGTAGGTCCTGAGTAGCTTTAATATGATCAGGCTGTTAGCGTGTGTGTGTGTGTGTGTGTGTGTGTGTGTGTGTGTGTGTGTGTGTGAATGTTGCTTTAACTGAATGTTAATCCCGCAACGCTGTTCACCCATCTCAAACATTCCACAATGCTTTGCAAAACTGAAGTCAACTTTGACATTAGAAAATAAGAAGCTTTTCGTAATTGTTCTTCAAGATTGTGTTGCATATATCCAGTATTTGACCCAACCTCCTTCTTTGGCACTGAAGTCTACCATCAGCTTCCATTGCAAATGAACAGAGGGTGCGTCTACACTTACAAATTAAGCTTACTTAAATTGACTTAATTTAATCTGGGTCCACACCACATTTTCCTTTAGTCAATTTAAGCAGCAGCTTAAGTCGACTTAAGGAAAATTAAAGTCAACTTTATTAAACCTCGTTTTAAGTTGACTTTGCTGGCTAAGTTGACTTTATTAAGTCAACTTAGCCAGTGTGGATGCAGAGTAGCCCTAAGTCAACTTTAAGTCGACTTAAAGGGCTTCAGGGCTCCCCCACTGACCTCCCTGCAAGGGTGGCTGGCACAGGACAGAGCCCTGCCCACCCTGCTCCTATGCCCTGCCAGTGTCCCTATCCGGCTCAGCCCCCATTGTACCCAGGGTGCCCCTCCTGCCACTGTGGACCTGTCCCAGGTCCACCTAGCCCCTACAAGTTGACTTAGGCATCCAGTGTGGACGCTCTAAGTTGATTTGGCAGGTCCCCTTTAAGTCAACTTAATTTTTGAGTGTGGACATGCTAAGTCGACTTTAAGTCAACTTTGCTAAGTCGACTTAAATTAAGAAGTGTAGACATAGCCAGAGGGAGGGAAAGGGCAACTCTGGCCTTCGTATCCTCACTTCAGAGTGCAATGAGTTAGCTGTGTGTGTGGGAGTTGTCCCTACATGAACCGGTAGGGAAAACTTTCCAATACCAGGTGCATACATGCTTACATGTAATGGACATACAGCATAATTAAGAATGCAACACATCTTGAAGCATAAATTACGAGAAGGTGGGGAACCATTTTTTTCCTTTGTGAAAACCCAGTAATAAATGGCATTCAGATATCTTAAGAAAATATTTTATATGGTGCCAAATAAAATCCAAATGTATTAAAGGGGCACCAACTTTAAAACTAATTGGTTTTAAAAAATAATTAAATATAGATTCAGCGCTGATGCCTGTTTCCAAGGCCTCTTCTACTTTTTGTTGTTTTACAGTCAATCACTTCTTCTTATTGCTTAAAAATGTGCTGCTCTCCCCTGTGGTTGAGTGATAGGTTGAGAAAATACAAGGCAAAGTAAGTAATTGACTGTTTAAAACTGACAGGAATTCAAAGTACAAAGTAAACAAACTGAGAAGTCAGAAATATGTTTTATTTAATCTTTCACTGCTAATAATCTTAGATGTTACATGTAATAATAGTACCTGAAACATTTTCAAACAAGGAGACCTGTGGCACTTTTAAAGACTAACAAATTTATTTACTGCATGAGCTTTCATGGGAGAAAATCCCACTTTGTCAGATGGTTTGAAGATGGGGAATTTATATGCCACAGGGCTCCTTGTTTCTTTTGCTGAACTAGACTAACACGGCTACCCCTTTCGAACTTAAAACATTTTCAGTGTTTTCCTCTTAAGGTGATAGGGTGCCTTTGACATATGTATATTTTCAATACATATCTATATACACTGTTGTCTGAAAATGTATGAAAGCTGTTTGTTGTTGCTGGAATCATTCCTGATTTTAGTCAAACCTCTGTTGAACTCAAAAGGAGTTTGGCTGAGTAAGGACTGAGTGACATCTCATAATTTTGCTAAGTGTTAGGTGCAGCAGGAAAATCCCAATTCGGGGCTAATCTGTCGCTTTGTGAAAGGCAGCAAGAGAGAGATTTCAGTTTCTTCAATAATCTCCATAGTATTTGTCTTTTGATCACTTGAGGAAGGTATGATGAGAGTAGATCAGGACTTATTTGGGAGCTGATCAAAAATACAACATGGCTTTACAAAAAGTAGATCGTGCCAGACCAATCTGATCTTTTTTGAGAAGATAAAAGATTTTTTGGATAAAAAGAATGCGGAGGACCTAATTTACTTAGATTTTAGCAAGGCATTTGATATGGTTCCTCATAGGGAATTATTAGTTAAAGTAGAAAAGATGGGGATTAATATGAAAATAGAAAGGTGGTTAAGGAACTGGTTAAAGGGGAGACTACAGCAGGTCATACTGAAAGATGAACTGTCTAGCTGGAAGGAGGTTACTAGCAGAGCTCCTCTGAAATTCGTCTTTGGACCAATCTTATTCAACCTTTTTATTACTGACTTTGGCATAACAAGTGGGAATGTGCTAATTAAGTTTGCAAATGACACCAAGTTGGGAGATATTGCCAATTCAGAGGAGGATCGGGATATCATACAGAAAGATCTGGATGACCTTGTGAACTGGAATATTAGGAATAGAATGAAATTTAATAACAGGAAGTGCAAGGTCATGCATTTAGGGACAAATAATAAGAATTTGTCTTATAAATTGGGGGCGCATCAGTTGGAAGTGACAGAGGAGGAGAAGGACCTGGGAGTACTGGTTGATCACAGGATGACAATGAGTCGCCAATGTGATGTGGCCGTGAAAAAAGATGAGGTCCTAGGGTGTGTCAAAAGGTGTATTTCCAGTAGAGATAGTGAGCTGTTAGTACCATTATACAAGGCACTGGTGAGACCTCATCTGGAATATTGCGTACAGTTCTGGTGCCCCATGTCTAAGAAAGACGAAGTCAAACTGGAACAAGTGCAAAGAAGGGCTACAAGGATGATTTGCGGAATGGAAAACCTGCCCTATGAGAGGCGACTTAAAGAGCTTGGCTTGTTTAGCCTAACCAAAAGAAGGTTGAGGGGAGATATGATTGTTCTCTATAAATACTCAGAGGGATTAATACCAGGGAGGGAGAGGAATTATTTAAATACAGCATCAACGTGGACACAAGAACAAATGGATACAAACTGTCCATCAGGAAATTTAGGCTTGAAATTAGACACAGGTTTCTAACCATCAGAGGAGTAAAGTTCTGGAATAGCCTTCCAAGGGGAGCTGTGGGGGCAAACAACATAGTTGCCTTCAAAACTGAGCTTGATAAATTTATGGAGGGGATGCTATGATGGGTCAACTTAGTTTGTCAATTGACCATTTTTTACTATTTGTGATAGAAATGCCAGTGACCTGGGAAGGTGCACTAGATGGGGTGGGTTCTGAGTTATTACAGAGAATTTTTTCTTGACTGGCTGTTGTGACTTGCCCACATCCCCAGGGTTTAACTGATCACCATATTTAGGGTCAGGAAGGAATTTTCCCACAGGGCAGATTGGCTTGGGCACTGGGTTTTTTTTTTGCCTTCTGCTGTAACATTGAGCATGGTTCACTTGATGGTTGATTCTCTGTATTTTAAAATCTTTAAATTATGATTTGAAGACTTTAATAATTCAGTCATAGGTTAGAGGTTCATTACAGGAGTGGGAGGGTGAGGTTTTGTGGCCTGCATTGTGTGGGAGGTCAGACTAGATGATCATATTGGTCCCTTTTGACCTTTGAATCTATGAGTCTATGATCAAGAAATCTTGAGGCATTGCTGAAAGACATATTAGCCATTCAGTTAGTGGCACCCTTTCCTTTGAATCAGGAATGAACTATGCTCCCATATGATGTTAGGAAGAAATCTGATTTTTGAATGAAAATGTATGCCTATTTATAATCTGGATTGAAGAAAGTGGGCCAAATTCATGCCCAATCTCTCTCTCTCTCTCTCTCTCTCTCGCTCTAGACAACAATTTGGCCTGACATATGCACCAAAACTATCCAGTTATCCGAGTGATAGCATTGCTTCCAGTGAAGTGAGAAACATGGTCTCATTTCACAAAGCGATGGGAGTAATATTTCTCCAATTGCGTCACCGCGATGACACTAGATATCCCAACTATTTGTGACACAGCTAATCCCTAACAGACTCATTCAAACCATCCCTTTCATTGTTTTCCTTTCAGAATGTAAACGTCTGAGCTCATCTGGGGAAACTAGAAATGAACGCTCAGCCTGTTATCATCACACAGCCCCAATTTACAGTTGCCGCTACACCAAGTAATGTTTGGCAGACTGGTTTGATGGATTGCTGCAGTGACTGCGGAGTCTGTAAGTAGATGGTCAAAAATTGTGTTCTTGTTTTGGCTTTGTGTCTTGCTGTTTGGATTAATATTATATCTTCAGTCTTTAGTGGATATGACGTTAAAGGGGGATGGTGAGGTGGGTGAATCCCATCTGTCCATTTTATATTTATTTAAAGAGTGGCTTGTGGTTGTCCCATATCCACTCTGTGGCAAGATCTGTCACACACAAATTAAATGCTGGTAAGTGTAGAAGGGTTTAGTAACGTTCTTCAGGCTGCTTCATTGGAGCTCCAATTTTATCAATATTGGCAGATAGTGTAACCTACTAATTCAGCAGACTTCATTGCAAAGCAAGATCACAGGCACAGTTTGGAGACAAAGGCTCTTGGCTAGGTTTATTGTCCTCAAGGCACAGTACTGGTGTCCCATAGGAGTTACAGATACGCTAACACATGAGTGCCCAAGGACAAGGAAGAGCTTAGTCAGCAGAAGGAATTTCTGCGATCGCCACGGCTGCATAAAGGGCTATGCAAAGTACCCTGACATTCATAGACTGAGACAAACAACCGAGATAAACAACCTATGTACCACTACATCGTTCGTGACGTGTTTGTTACCTCCCCTAGTTCCTGATATCTCGGGCAACACATCCCTGTTCATTATTCTGTTAAACCCTCTTGTCTTGTTCTAGATTGGGAAGTATGTATCTGTACTAGCTGGAACCACAGAGCCCAGTACACTAGCAACAACTTTGCTAAGTCGGTGGCCAGGCCAGTGAACTTGTAAGCATCTGTTTTAATGCATGGCCTGACTGGTCACCGCCTTCAGGCCTCAGATCTTGCAGCAGGCCCACTTCTGCCCCATTGAGCCAGAGTTCATCCGCATTTGCTGAGGGTCACAGATCCAAAAATGTGTGTGTTCCCAGCAGGATAACTAGGATGGTTTTGCCATCTTGCTGTAAGATCCTAGAGGAGGCTAAATGCTCATGCAGCTTTTAGCAATGTAACTGTGCAAGTTCAATTCTGCACCCCCCAACTTGTGGCCACCTTGCTTAGTTACATCCTGGTGAAAACAACACTGCCTCGTCTCCACTATAATTTAACAGTCAGATAATTAACGCGCGTGTGTGTGTTATCTTACTGCAAAAGGAAAAAAAAAAAAACACCACCACCAAAAAAACCCCCACACATTTTTTGCCAGTGAAGAAATGGCCTTTGTATATCCATTATGTGGGGAGAGCTGCCACTGAGGTTACGGCCTTATATGACAGCACTGTTCTTTCAAAAGCCTTTCAAAGGCTATGTCTACACGGGCAAGTTAGTTCGAATTAAGGAAGCTTAATTCGAACTAACTTAAGCCTTGGCCACACTAGGCTTTCATTAGTTCGAATTAAGGGCTTCCTTAAGTCGAACGAATAAATCTGAATAGGCTATTCGAAGTAAGGGTTCATTTGAACTAGTTAGTTCGAATTAACCAATGTGGTTGTGTTAGTTCAAACTAACCGGCCCATTGAACTCAGTGCAATTCGCTAATTCGAACTAAGCAAGTGCCATGAATGGCACTTGCTTAGTTCGAACTAAGTTTTGCTAGTTCAAATTAAGTTAATTCAAACAAACTAAAATTAGTTCAAATTAGTTAGTTCAAATTAACTAATTCGAACTGACTTTAGTAAGTGTAGGCATATCTTGCACTTCTTTGCATTACCTCCTCCCACTGGCACGTCCCTAACTCTCTCCTTCTAATTTTCTAGGCATGTCCACGTCTTCCTGAAGTGGTGGTGAAAGATAACTGTCTGTGGGAATGCAGGCGAGAAGGAGAGCACTGAATGAGCCTCACTTGTTATTTTGTCTTTATCCAGGCCTATGTGGATCATTCTGTTTTTATTGTCTTGGATGTCAAGTAGCAAGTGACATGGATGAATGCTGCTTGTGCGGCTCAAGTGTTGCCATGAGGACGCTCTACCGGACAAGATATGGCATCCCTGTTAGTTATGGTCTAATTTTGTTTTGCTCATGCTCGGAGAACAGCCCTTAAAGCAACAGGTCACTGATCAAAGCAAATCAGTTGGCTATGTTTTCAAAAGCCTGCTTGACTCTAGTGTGATTCCTCCCCATCTGAACACAGCTGCTAAGAAATCTCCCTTATCATTTGAGAGCACTGTGGTCCAGTAATTAGCAAAGAACTGGCAGCTGGAGATAGATTCTACTAGCAGCTGCCACTGACTTACACATTGCACAAGTCTCTTAGCTCTTCTTTCCTTTGTTCTACCCATCTGTAAAATAGTTCATTCTTAGACACTGTTGGACAGGAGGACTCTGAGACAATTTCATGAAAAGTACAGTACCATATATGTGCAATATATCCAGTATTAATTGATGCCCCTTTATAATAGAATTATGCTCCAGACCTGAGCTAGAGAGAACCCTCTCTGATTGGTTACATTTAAATATTGATCAAAATGAAATGTATATTGGATAAATTTGAACCCAGATCTGGTGCATAATACTAACCTTGATAATCAACCTTCATATAGCCCAAACTTTTAATCTACATCTTGGCTGTTACTCCCCCAGCATGAATTACTTATCCAAACGTTCCCCTGATTATCTGAAAATGTATTGCAAAATGTAGACAATTCTAAAAATGTGGTGCACTCGACAAGGTTGTAGTGTATGTATTTTTTCAAGCTTACAGTATTGGAGTTTCAGGAGTTAACTTCTTTCATACCATAGATAATATGAACATTAACTGGAGATCACACTGAATCAGGGGCTATGTCTACACTTGTTAATTTAAGTCGACTTAGCATGTCCACATTCAAACATTAAGTCGACTTAGAGGGGACCCTGCCAAATCGACCTAGAGCACCCACACTGGATGCCTAGGTCGACTTGTAGGGGCTAAATGGACCTGGGACAGGTCCACGGTGGCCAGGAGGGGGCACCCCTTGACAACTGCCAGGGGGCTCAGCCTTTGCCCCATTGTACCTTGGTACAATGAGGCAAAGGGGGACAGGGACCCTGGCAGGGCATAGGAGCAGGGTGGGCAGGGCTCTGCCCTGCCCTGTGTGCCAGCCACCTTGGCAGGGAGGGCAGTGGGGAAGCCCTAAAAGCCCCTTAAAGTCGACTTAGGGCTACTCCACGTCCACACTGGCTAAGTCGACTTTCTAAAGTCAACTTAGCCAGAAAAGTCGACTTAAAAGGAGGTTTAATAAAGTTGACTTTAATTTTCCTTAAGTCAACTTAAGCAGCTGCTTAAATCGACTTAAGGAAAATGTAGTCTGGATGCAGATTAAATTCAGTTGATTTAAGCAAGCTTAAATCGACTTAATTTCTAAGTGTAGATGCACCCAAGATGTGTTATGAACAAAAGAGGAGTAATACGAAGGGATTGAGGATTAGAAATATGTCCATGAAATTATAAAATGAGACACGGCCTAAGGTCCATAGGAAAAAGAAATCACAAACATATCTATGTTCTGTGGGTGGAAAAAGACATGGAAAGGAGTAATATTGAAATATACCCCAGGGTGATTTGTCAGGAAATATATTACACATGCAATAAAGCGATAACACAAAGTCAAGGAGTTTTTGGATCTATACAGAGATACTATAGGGTAACTGAAAAAAGCTCAAACCGCAGCTTCTATTTAGGCACCTAAATGAACTGTCCAGATTTTCAAAGGGCTTAACAGTAGCTTCAGGATCTGGCCAATTCACTTAGAAGCCTAAATATCGGAGCTAAGATCTTTTTAAAATGCGGCACTATGTCACATTAGGAAGGCTCTATCTGACTCAAGTAAGACCACACCTAGAATATATTTTTTTCCCCCCTGTGGGACTTAAATACCTGAAGGATGCAGGTGATTTGGAAGGAAATTCGAGAACAGTAAAATTATTTTGAAGCCTAAAGGCATTATCTTTAGGGAAAATTAAGAGCTAACTATGCATAGTTTTTTGACAATCAGTAATGCCAGGAACTGTAATTGAAAGAATCTGAAAGATACAGGACAATATACTAAGGCGTTGCATGAGGATTAGGTGCAGGATGAAGATGAGAAAAAGAAGTTTGGCTAAATATCAGAGAATATTTCCTATTCCTAAACGTAAATCAACTGTACAGTAGACTTCTAATTTAAGGGTTAAAAAAATCCCACACCTGGAAAAATGGAACCTGGACAAACCCCCACATCTTATTCTATAAGGAATAATCCCACACAGGTAGAGGTGGGCTAACTGCTCTAGCAGAGCGTCCAAGCTCTATTCTCAGTCTGGTAGCCATATGCTGAAGTGTGAGTGTTATTGGGTAAGCCCCACCTAGGTAACTCTGCTGCCTAATTTGAGTAAATAAATCCTTTAGTGCCTCAATCAACCCTTTAAGGACTAACTTGTTACCAGCACCCAGTGACTCTGACACGTACAGCAGACAACTGGGCACACTTTGGGCTTATTTGTTTTTGTTTTGCGGGAGTAAAAAGCAGGACTATGAACTAACCAGGTAGTTTAGTCTTTTAATTGCTATGAACCTAGAACAAATAGTACTTTGGTAAAAAGTTTATAATTTAACTTGCCTCCCCCCGCATAGCCCTTTCATCACAGCCCAAGACAGCACTAAAAGTCCATATTCTAGTCTGAATTTTCTATTCAGTGTGATAAAGTCAATGAAAAGTTAAGTGAGAGATACATCTTCAGTTTACAGCCTTTAATGGTTTTTGTTTCACCAGGGATCCATCTGCTCTGATTTCTGCACTACCTTATGGTGTTCTTTCTGTTCTCTTTGCCAACTGAAGAGAGATATTAACAGAAGGAAACAAATGGGGATATTCTAGTAAGGTTTGTCATTTCTTTAATACATATTTGTGTTTGAAAAATCAAGGTGTTTCTGATGTGATGTTTCAGTTATTTCTAAGACAAATGGCAGAGTAGAGATCCCTGCTCTACCCACTTTTTATGTCTCGAACAGAAGTCTTCTTGGGCCCCAGCTGCACTATGGCTTTAGGAAAGCAGTCAATGAGCCTTGAACTTGACTCTTCATTAGATGAACCACAGTAATAAATGGAGGGAGAGTTACCTTAGTGACTCAAACCAGTTTTAAAGGAAGCATATCATGTAACTGTGGACAAAGTGCTTGGAAAGGAATGTAAAGCCACAGGGAGCAAAGACCTTCTATTTCAGGGGGAGACCCTTGTTGATAAACCACCGGAAGCAAGTGGGGGGGGGGGGAGCCACCCTAGGTGGGAGTCGCAATTCTGCAGTGGAAGTCCATACAGATATACAAAAGGACCAGAGCATGTCAAATGCAAACAGCCATAGGCCAGTGGCTGTGTGCTATAAGGGGCCAATATGGCTCAACTATTGAGTGGTCTGTGGAGGGAAGCAATTGCCGCAGCAATTAGTCTCCACTGCAAGAACTGGACAGTTAAACCTGTTCTAGCAGTGCCCTGGCATTACAATAGGGTGGGGAATAACCATTCCTTCCTCTCCATGGGGTTGTTTTACACACTAATGGGATTAGTTGCTAGGACTTTCTACACTTGTTCAGTATTAGGCTGTTGATGTATCTTTCTGGGCTATCACCGTGCACTAGACTTTACATTATCATGATAGTTGTTCTTGCTCAAAGCTAAATAGTGTCAATTATGGAGAAAGTTTCTGGGAGGCATATTCAAAAGCACTCAGTGTTGAGCTAAATCCACTCCCATTTATGTCAGTGGAAAAAGGCCACTTGACTTCCATGGAAGAAATTAAGCCACTGATGAGAACTTTTAATACTCTCTCCCAAACTGAATGCAGATACTTGTTCCTATTTTATTGGAAAAACACATCCCGAGGAGGGCCTGAATTTCAGGCACTTAATAAATATCTTCATATGAAACAGAAAAAGGCTTGGCTCTTGCATTTGTATTCCTTTTTCCATTAATACTGAGTAAAATCCAGTCCCCATACTCCTCCAGCGTCCTTCATTTGAGGCATGTTCATTAAAACGTACAGCTCTGCATTCTAAGCAATAAGAAAGTAAGCAAGCAGTGTAAGAAGTACATTTAAAGGTAATGAATGAAAACTGATGATGGTATTTTGAATCTCAGCCATGAATGTAACTCTGTTCTTGCCTATTTCAGGTGTCCCTGTACTTGTTGGTTGTGAGTCCTAGAACCTCTGTATCCACAAATCTTCTCAGCTTCTGCTGTACTTACTGTCCAAGAAAGTGCTGTGTACCTTTTAATATGACTGTTGCAAGCACTCCTTGTCTGAAATGGTCAATAAAGGAAAGCAACATCAACTCTGTCTTTGCTTCATTTATTGTGCATGTACGTGGGTTAACTCGCATTACTGCTTCTCAAGTTTTATTGAATATATTAAGCTGTCTTGGAAAGAATATTTCACTGTTTTTGGTATCTAGCTAATGCTAGTTTATTTTAGAACTGCTGTATGTTCACTTCACTATTTCTGATGCCATCCTTCAAGAGCATTAGACCAGAGTGAACTCTGATCACTAACTTACTTTCCTGCTCCCTGACCTGTGAGAGAAGGGCGTTTCTGTTTTTGCATGTTGAACTATCCAAATTTCAAATCCAATAAAAGAAACCTGGAAGGTTAGAATTATATTGCATTTTTCATACACAAACTGCTAGTGAGTGACTAAATAAAGACATCAGAGGATAGGTTGAATCTAATTGGTTCATTCCTCCCTTTATTGGAATAACCAGAATACACAGGAACATAACACATTTTCACAACCACCAGTGAAAACTAACAAGTCCACAAAGCAATTTAGCAAACAGTACATGCAGCAAAAATCTGTTACTTCTTCCTGTACTTTTAAACCATAACTCTCAAAACAGCAATGCACAGTACTCATGCAAGGATACCATGCTGAGTATTCTCACAAAACTTCAGACGTTGTAAATAAGATATTGTTTACTACTGTAACTTCCAGATGGTCATTTCATAGTTCTAGAAGTTTTCATCTGTACAGCACAGAAGGAGATTAATTATAGTCAAAAGTCTTGAGAACAGGTTTATTGTGCCATCTGAGCTTCCATTGCCTGTGCTGTCCATTCTGGTACCGTCTGACTAATCTTCTCCAGAAGGTTGTTAACTTGGAAACATAGCGACTGAATCTGTTTGTCCCACGTTGGCAAAGCTTCCCGCGCTAAATAAATAAATAAATAAATTAAATAAAATACATTTAAAAAAAGCAGACAAATTCTTTGCAATTCTGCTGTACTTTGATGAATAGCATTTCTATTAGTGTTTCAATTAATACTTTTTTGGTCACAATTGTCTGTTTACCAGATCTATAGTATAGTTATTTCTAAATTTAAAGAGATTAAATGACTGTTGGCTGTATGTTACATGATTAAGTAGTGCACCAAAAAGTAAAACTGCAGAATTTCCTACTTCAATATTTATAAGGATCAGTTTTTTTTGCAGTCTGATGCAACTTTTATAGAGAGTCAATCACACAGTCCCTTAAACGTTAGTAAAATACGACCTTGTAAGTAACAAACAGGTAGGCTGAACTGCTACTTTCAATACAGACTCTGCCATCTGCTG
Source organism: Pelusios castaneus (assembly GCA_007922175.1). Lineage (NCBI taxonomy): Eukaryota > Metazoa > Chordata > Testudines > Pelomedusidae > Pelusios > Pelusios castaneus. The sequence continues at coordinate 9,988,504 of ML685812.1, forward strand.
ACAATTGCAAGTCCAAACACACTTGCTTGTAGCAGATCCACGTTCCAAAAATATAACTTTCTCGTGTTGTAGCGAATAGTTTGACCAATTTATTTTGAATTGCACCATGAGAAAGAGGGACAACCTTACTTTCAAAATGAACTATTCCATCAATTTGATCGATAAATCCATTCATTCGACCCTCAGTTATCATCTGAGAAGCTATCTTTTCTGCCTGCAAAAGATGAATTAGAGATAGATCTGAGAATTATATTCATTTTGATTCCAAGCTATTTATGAAGCTGCAGAAGGATCCGCAACCTTTACACATCTTCCTCCCAAATTTGTTTAAGACTCTGCATTACTGCAGCCCAACCTCTGGTCCAGAGAGACCAAAATGGACTCGGTTTGACACCAGTCAATACTACTGCTTAATCCACTTCTTCTTGCTGCTGAACAAAGTTGAGTACTCTTTCTCCCTCTCCATCCCTCAATATGGGCTAACCATTTTGCACTCAGAACATGTTGGCCTGGTGACTGAAAAAAGTCTATCAGCAGCGCAGAGTACTACTTACTGGGCTGTTTGTAAAAAGATTTCATATTTACACTAAACCGCAACTATAGAAGTCTCACTTGCAATACAGAAACTTGAAGAACCTCCAGTCTTTGAAAACTATGCTACAGTATTTTATACTCATCGCTTCATAACTCCTTACAATGCCATTTAAATGCACCATCACTTATACTTGAAAAGCTGAACTGTTTGAAGTTATACCCCAAAACACATGTTAACGTCAACGTTTCCCAATGGAATTTGTTTCTCATATTCGTAAATTATTACATGGGAAACACAAGATACCTTGGCTGCAGGGATCTCTAATAGTGCTCCAAGCTCTTCAAAAGTAATATTGTTGTACAGCTTGCTTGCAGATAACAAGTTGTGTTCAATAACAGCTCTGTCCAAGATACTGGAACCTTAGGGACAGAATAAAATGGCAGTTCATTAAGAGTTTAATAAACTTTTTCTTGCATTATGAAGAAAAATACTAAAAATGTACATAGACTCATAAGCTATGTCTACACTTGCTAAAATTAGTTCGAATTAGTTAGTTCAAACTAACTAATTCAAACTAATTTTAGTTAGTTCGAATTAGCTTAATTCAAACTAGCATGGCCACACTGGAATGTTAGTTCGAACTAAGCAAGCACTTGGTTAGTTCAAATTAGCGATCCCCATTCATTTCAATGGCTGATTAATTTGAACTAAGAAATTAGTTCAAATTAACATGGCCACATTGGTTAATTCGAACTAGTTAGTTCGAATTAACCCCTTAGTTCGAATACTCTGTTCGAACTTATTAGTTGGAATTAAGGAAGCCCTTAATTCGAACTAACTAAAGCCTAGTGTAGCCATGGCTTTAGTTTAGTTCGAATTAAGCCTCCTTAATTCGAACTAACTTGCCAGTGTAAACATAGCCATAAACTCTAAGGTCAGAAGGGACCAATATGATCATCTAGTCTGACCTCCTGCACAATGCAGGCCCCAAAACCTCGCCCACCCACTCCTGTAATGACGCTGTATTCAATTAATTCCTCTCCCTCCCTGGTATTTATCCCTCTGATGTATTTATAGAGAGCAATCATATCTCCCCATAGCCTTCTTTTGGTTAGGCTAAACAAGCGAAGCTCTTTAAGTTGCCTCTCATAAGGCAGGTTTTCCATTCCGTGATTCATCCTTGTAGCCCTTCCTTGCACCTGTTCCAGTTTGATTTCATCTTTCTTAAACATGGGGGACCAGAACTGTACGCAATATTTCAGATGAGGTCTCACCAGCGCCTTGTATAATGGAACTAACACCTCCCTATCTCTACTGGAAATACCCCTTCTGATGCACCCTAAGACCGCATTAGCTTTTTTCACGGCCACATCGCATTGGCGACTCATTGTCATCCCGTGATCAACCAGTAAGCCCAAGTCCTTCTCCTCCTCTGTCACTTCCAACTGATGCGTCTCCAAGTTGCAAGAAAAATTCTTGTGTGTCCCTAAATGCATGACCTTGCACTTCCCGTTATTAAATTTCATCCTATTCCTAATACTCCAGTTTACAAGGTCAACCAGATCTTTCTGTATGATATCCTGATCCTCCTCTGTATTGGCAATACCTCCCAACTTGGTGTCATCTGCAAACTTAATTAGCACATTCCCACTTTTTATGCCAAGGTCAGTAATAAAAAGGTTGAATAAGATTGCTCCCAAAACCAATCCTTCAGGAACTCCACTAGTAACCTCCTTCCAGCTAGACAGTTCACCTTTCAGTATGACCCTCTGTAGTCTCCCCTTTAACCAGTTCCTTATCCACCTTTCTATTTTCATATTAATCCCCATCTTTTCTAATTTAACTAATAATTCCCTATGTGGATCCGTATCAAATGCCTTGCCGAAATCTAAGTAAATTAGGTCCACCACATTCCCTTTAACCAAAAAGCTGTTATCTTCTCAAAAAAGGAGATCAGGTTGGCCTGGCACAATCTACCTTTTGTAAAGCCATGTTGTATTTTATACCTCTTACAATTCACCTCAATATCCTTAAGTACTTTCTCTTTCAAAATCTTCTCCAAGACCTTGCCTACTATTGAGGTCAAACTAACAGGCCTGTAGTTACCTGGATCACTATTACTCCCTTTCTTGAAAACAGGAACTACATTAGCAATTCTCCAGTCATAAGGTACAACCCCTGTGTTCACAGATACATTAAAAATCCTTGCTAACGGGCTGGCAATTTCATGTGCCAGTTCCTTTAATATTTTTGGATGGAGATTATCCGGACCCCCCCCCGATTTATTTCCATTAAGCAGCTCAAGGTTGGCTTCTACCTCAGATATGGTAATTTGCACCTCCATGTCCTTATATATAGAGATCTAACCATATCTCATTTCCTTACAGAACTATTACTCCTTACAAAAATAAATGAGCAATAAATAAGACCCTGACAATTTACATACGTATTCAAAGTAAGCAACTTAGAATAACACCTTTAGTCTCTCTAGCTCAGTTCTAGGACATCCAAGTGAGGATAGTTTTGTGGTTAAGGACTGGACTTGGACTCAGGAGTGCTGAGTTCATTTTCTGACTGTTACAGGTTTCATGTATGACTTTAGAAAAGTGAGTTAATCTGTGCCTCATTTCTTCCCATCTGAGAAACGGGGATTCTACTACTCGCCTTTCTCCTGCCTTTATGGTCTCATTTTAACCCTTGAGGGTAGGAATTGCCTCTTCCTGTTTGTGCAGTAGGTAACATCTTATCTTAGTTAGAGTCATTAACCTCTACCACAATACAAACAGGTGATAGTCAGCTATGAGCCAGACAAGGAAAAACACTGAAACAGTTATATGGACACATGAATGAACAAGGATTTATTTTTCAGTTTTGGACCAGCCAAATAGGAGTTTGGAGTTCAAAAGATGCATCCATCTTATCTGGTAAGAAGAAAGTTTTTTAACTTTTTTTCAAAGCATTTTTTCCTTCCTGTATGGCAAGAGATGTCCATAAAAGGAAGATTTGCCTATGAAGCATCTCATACTCTTCATGGATTTTGCATTTAACTGCTCTAATCTAGAGACTACTCTAATTTGAATGTAAGGCTGCACTGATGTCACATAGTTTATGTTACATCTTTTAGTGAATTCTAGCCTGAACTTTGTGACCAAAATTTACACTGCACTAATGAGAGAATGGATATGAGAGATTCTTTTCCTAACAGTTGCTAGATAACATGGATGTAAAACCCAAAATCTAACACTGAGATCTAGCAAGACCACAAAACAAGAGATGTACATAAATCTGTAGAAAACAGGTTGTACTGTTAAAAACTGATGGACACTGTCTTACAAATAAACTGAAAAGTTGAGAGGAGGTGGTCTCAGAAAATGAAGTAAAATTAGTTTTACATTCATTAGAAGAGAGTAGATTAAAGAAGAAATTTACTGAGGTATGTAATCTAATTACGGTATGCATGGAGAAGATGGATTCAAGAAAGCTGTTTTGAGAGATCAACAGGTTAAAAAAAAGGGAGATATGAACTGAATCTAAGGCTGAGCACTAAAATACTTTAAGGAGGGTGGAGTTCCAAAGACAAAAACAGAATAAAGGTTCAGATAATCACTTAGAATATATACATTTTTCTGCACATAAACTAGACAAATCTATACCAGATAAGTTGTGTAGATCTTGAAATATAGTATTACTATGCTCTAAAGAAGCCTATATATACCATCAGCTGTAGTTGCTTTCTGGTGTGGCATGAGCATGGCAGCAAACTCTTGCAGCTGATTCCCTCGGATAATTCTGTCGAGGTACATTTTCTCCAGGATGCCGTAGGCTGCAAGCTGCTGACATCTCTCGTCCTTGAAAAGAGTGGCTAACATGCGAGAGCGCTGCTGTCCTAGAGAAATAACAAGAATCCCACAACATGACCTCCTTCCATAAATTCTATAAATATCATTTTACTAAAAGAGTGTTCATGAGGGAGCACAGCTTTGCAGTTGTCCTGTTCGCTCCTATACCATTTCCAGGGAGAGGAACATATTATATAGAAAATATCTATAATATTTATATTCTTCAATGGTAAGGCCTCTAACGTGCCTGTCATCAAGGTGTCTAGACATCTGGTATTTCATTGCAAATAAAGGATGCGTAGTTCTTCCCCTCATGGCTAGTTTAAATAAAGCCCCTAAGAAACAAGTCCATGGTTTCTTTTTCTAAAAATCCTTCCAGCATTTCCTCCTTAGTCTGTCTCCAGGTATACTTTACGATGAATAACTGAAAAAATGTCCTTAGATAGCAATATCTACTGCAAGTTTTTCTGAAATGTTATATTTCAACTGCCTGACCTTTTCCCACTTACTCACTATTTTGTGCATCCGGGTAACATGATTGTAACTTAGGCATGCAGAGAGACAGATACTCAAAACTCTTTATTACCAGCCTGCTTTCAAACCCTCGATTCCTTATCTGTTTTCATACTTCTAGATTCCACGCTATTACACCGGACAATGAGAACTACACAAAAGGTAAACTGAAGATTAACAAGCCATTTTTATATGGAATATAAAAGGCCAGAAATACACAGCAATCTGTAGCATTCATTTTACCTGCTGATGCTAGGATAGTACAGTGCAAAGCATGCTTCAAAGCTTCTAGTCTCTCACTTTCATGGACTATGCTCTTGTAAGAGAGCTCATTGTACCTTTGGGCAGCTTCAATGAACTTCCTTCTGTAATCAAGAACACGAGCGTAGCACACCTAAAGAGAGAATGTTTCAGTAAGAAAAAAAGCTAAACAGGAAAGTGACCATACCATGAAGGGCAAACAACAGCTGTTGTATTACAAAATGAGAACATGGCTCTATAACTGTCACTTAAGTCTTCTGAGAAGTACACCTTCATCTTAAGAAAGTTCTGCAAGAGCTCAGATAACTATTCTTCTGCAGTTAGAGACTTTATATTCTGGCAATCTGTCCTCTCAAGGCTCTGACAAAGTAAAACAGCTTGTTGGGAGACCTCTACAGAAACTGCAGAATCTTAATCTGGATATGCAATTCATGAGTTATTACTGAGCACAATTATTTACATAAATTTTCATATCATAGGATTCCCAGGTGCGTTACCAATTTAAACAATTATGCAATTATATGTACTACTACTACCACCAGCCTCTTGTAATGATCTCTGCACTCATTGTTGAGGTGCAACTAATTCTGGGATGAAATTGCAACTGCTACAGGGCAATGCAAATTCCTTGTGATTTGGTGGCAGTGATTATGGACAACTTTTCTTTTCTTGGGGTTTATTCAAGCGAGTTACTCTTTGTCCTTTCTGTTGGGGAGCCAAATCTTATTTTTAATCTTGATTCTACAGATCTAAATTATGGATAATATTTTCAAAAGTGCCTATGTAATCTAGGATTCTAAATTCCATCTTCAAAAGTGACAGACATTTCGAGTTAATTTTGAAAATCTATTTATCTATCTACCCTAAATCTATTTACCAAATGCTTATGTAAAGCTACAAAACAACTACTGTACTTCAATGTGGTATTCTTTCCCTCTTAGAAGGAAAATCTAAACAAGTTACACTACCTTATAATGGATCTGCAGCTGCTCATTGGTTGATTCATTCTGAAGCAGTGAAGCTCGGTTAATATAAGCCTCCGCCTGAACTGGGTCATCATCCTCCAGGTACAGTCTGGCAATTTTCAGGTACGTCTCCAATTTATAATCCACATTGTATTGTCTGTGAAGGAGCCAGAAAAATATGTAATGTAGAACTCACTATTCTCATGGGGTACATATACAATTTAAAAATAATCTACTAGTTGTATAGCTACGTAAATAGATATCTGCAATACAGATACATAAATTGCAGTACTACAGTGCATTACCACCACACTGCTAAACCAGAGTTGTTCCAAAACTACAGTTCCTTTTTCCTATTCCAAATACATGTAATGCTCCTTAAATATTCAGCAGCTTTTCGTTTTTCCTCTTTCCCCAGATCCGTGCTCTCCATTCACAATGAAATGAGAGATGGAAAATGCCCATTAGTTAATTAGCTTATCTCACATTAATGTAAAATTGTGTCCTACAGTCATCACGACAGCGAGTGTTGTCATTTCAGATCCTGAATCTGCAACCTCACATTCTGTTTTGACTGGCTGGAAGCTTGCTATAAAGGACAAGGAGCTCTGCATAGAAAAGGAAATCTGAAGCACCATTTCAGTCTTGTAAGCATAAGACAACATTATGGGCAACTCCTTTTGTGTAATGGAGCAAGAAGGGATGAACAAAGAAAAGTGGTAGATAGTATAGACAAGTGAAGGGAAGTTTTCAAGCATCAAATTGCTAGGAGGAGATTAATGATGCTAGGTATTCCATATAGGTCAGCACTTTGAGCGCCAAGCAATATTTTGACACTAGAGATGATTTTGATTTTAACTAGACAATTGTTACCATGCCATACTACTGAAGATCCAGGGAAATAAGCACAGAAAAACAAGACACAGTCTACTCTAGGGAAGCATTTAAAACACTAAAGGATACAAAATTGTGTCTGACCACAGTATTTACTTTTGTCCTGTTTCCAAGGGGATCCCCACCAACACTTGTGCTGCATTTCTCCAGTCTTCTTCTTTCTCATAAATCGATGCAAGATGCTGCCTTATAGAGGCAACCTGGAAAAAAACCAAAAGCATATTAGAAAACTGAACCATCTTCCATTAATAACCATACCATCTGTTTCTTCTCTCATTTTTCAACTGCATTTTCCCTATTGCCTGACATATGATTCACTAGCTTCATAATCAGTTATAATCCTTCCACCTACAAATTTTTATCAAACAAAGATCAAAGTGTTGGGTTTTTTTTTAAAATTTAATAAAGACTAATGATTTTGAGTGCTTCTGTTTTGGGATCCCGTCAAGACTCTCTAAAAGGTTTTTTTTTGTTAAGGGTTGATAAGCATACGCTTGTACACCACTCTGATACGCATACCCTTTTACAGGTGCTAAATTAGGTTCTCCAAAATTGAGGGGCCCAAAATCACTAGCCATTTTTGAAGCCCTGGGCATAAATCATTAACCCTTGCACCAGCCCCCATGAGATAGGAATACTTTCATATAACTTCATTCTCAATCTTCAGATTTGCAATGCATGAGCACAGCAGTCTGTCTGTGCACTATTAGTTGCTGGATCAAGGCCTCACAGAGGAACTCTGATAATTGAGCCATTTGTTTGATGCAGAACAACTATTGAAACATATGGGTAAGCATGTTTCGATGAACATCAAGGTGAAAGCTGATTAACATAACAAAATGGAAACAGCTGGAAACGTAAAGAAAGACAATTGATTGTTTTTTTCTAATTCAAATTAGATTTTATAATATTTAAATAAAAACTTGTTTTCCCCATAAGCAAAAGTACTACAAGCTAATGTTGCAGGTTATCTAGAAGGAAACAATGAGCAAACTTGACAACACATATTAGCTGACTGATGAACTGGTATTTCAAGGAAACATTTTCCATGGTAAACAAATTTTGAATTCTTAACTTATTTACAAGACACACTTTTATAAAACAAACTTTTTAAAGTAAATATTGTCTCTTCACATGGCCTGCCTACTGTGTCACTGTTATAAAATGCAGCGCAATGAGTTCCAGGTTGCATCTCAGTGGTTACTCTAATAGCAAGATTATTGTCTTGCTCTAGGAGACCATTTTTAGTAGTGCATGAACTCAATATTTAACATCTTGATTAAGGGACAAATACTGAACTCTTCACATATCCAAAATCCTCACTGAATTCACCAGGAGTTTTGGATACACAATAATGTAAAATTGGACTATGAATACAAGCATCCATTTTTTATTGAAAAACATTAAAATATAATATTTAAAATTAAAACTCTATTTTGACCTTTTAAAGTCAAACACACTCATTATCAATCTTATAGATCAGAAGGGACCATTATGATCATTTAACGTGACCTCCTGCATGCTACAACATACGGACTCTCACACATTCACTTCTCTCTCTTACCTGTTCTTCAAAAGAAATGACTCTAGGCTGTATTTTTTCCAAGGTAAAGTGGTAGATTTCTTTGGCTGTGTTATCGGGAAGATTTGGGAGATGTGTACAGAAATCTGTCAGCAATTGCCGTGAGATCACTAGACTGACATTCTCATTTACCACTATTTCAAAGACACAACAGAAACAAGAAATAAGAAAAGAAATAGGTTAATGCTTTTGATATCACCAATCCATAATTAATCAGCAGCTTTAATAGTAACTTTGAATATTCTGGTTTTTAAGTAAATAAAAACAGCTTAATTTTATGAAAGCTAGATTTCACTCTCTAAAAAAACCTACCCTGTCTGTTTGCTCCATTGCTCACAATAGTTCTCAGGTATGACAAAGGCTAAAATATGATGTCCTACTATGGTTAGGAAGATCTTTCATTTTAAACTGCTGTTTTCAGGTGTGTATATTATAATGTTTTGGAGAAATTAAGTCTTCATGCTAAGTTTTATCACATCTGTTCTCAGTCTGGACAACTGATGAGAAATTTTGGTAAAATTATCTGACAGTTTTAAGAGATCCAAATATGAGGAAAAAAGGTTTTGATCGTTTTTTCCTGATATTTTCCCCACATTAACTCAAAAGCTTAAAAATCTAGTTAACCAAACAAGGTTACAATCATTTTAAAGTCTTTCTACTAATGTATTACTATACTGATGTTTGGTGCTCCAAGCGGACTCAGATGCAAGACTGAACACGCATAGAGCACCAAATATTCATATAGCCTAACTTATATTTATCTGAATGTGCAATCCAACATGTACCACATCTTCAGTCAACAATGCATAAAGAAAACAAGTATTTACCCAGCCATACTTACTTGCTTCTACAAAAGCTTTCAAAGCTTCTAGTTGTTCCACCCCTGATAGCTGAATTGCTTTTTCCAGTATTTGACGATATCTGTCCATAGATTTAAAAACAAAAAGTTCATCACAATTAATATCCTTTCATTTGCTTTGTCTGTTCTGATGCTTACATGGTGATTTAGATCGTTCCTCCTTTTTATAAACTCTCTATTAAAGTTGCTATATTTCGTTAGGCTGGGGTTTTCAAGAGAGCCGAAAGGCTAGGTGCACAAAGCCCAGTGAAAATTCAGCGGGCGTTCCCTGCCTGGCTCCTTTGAAAATCCCAGCACAAGTCCTCCAAGATTTGTATTTATGTATTGTGAACTATGACATATCTGTCAGTGTGCAGGTTAGAGCACCTCTCCAGAAGTCTGATAATCAGGCATAATGCCTTAGTGCTGTCATAGGGAAGGAGTACCAGAAGAGTACACAAAATCAGATTACAAATGTGATAAGATTGTCATGCTCTGGGGACAGAAGATAAAAAATGCTGGATTCAGGGATGACAAGAGACACTGGTGGGTGGGGGAAGGAAGCATTACATAATGGGGGCTGAAATGACACCACCCCAAATCAGGAGAGATTTTTTGTTTGTTTAAAACATGTATTACAAAGTGAGCCTCAAAATATTTTATGTTTTAATAACAAACAATAATGATTTTGATCTAATGGCTTAAGTGGTCATTATACTCATAAGCAGAAACATAGCCTTGGTGGTACAGTAATATATATATAAGGATACCATTCGCTTTTTCAACTGAATTTTTTAAGTCTCCTATTGTTACAAATAACTCTTAGGATTCAGCCAGTGTCGTCTAATAGATAGGGCACTGGACCGAGAAGCAGATGTGATCTGTTACCTGCTGTGCCCTGGACTTGTTGGCTATTGCTGGGTGACTCACTTCACCTTTCTGTGCCTCTGTTTCTTGTCCTACTCTTTGTTTTGTCTATATTTTAAGCTCTTTGGGATAGGAATAGTCTCTTATAATGGATTTCTACAGCATTCTAGCACAGTGGTTTTCAATCCTTTTTTATATGTGGACCCCTACAAAATTTTGAGCAGAGTTGTAGACCCTTAGGGGTCCAGGGATCACAGACTGAAAAGCACTCTTCTTCCACAGTGGATCTCTAATTGTGGTTTGGACTGATAGGTTCTACGGTGATGGAAAACAAACCCCATACAATAATAAAAAGATTATTGTAATTTATAGAGATCAGAAGATCCCATATTTTGCAGTTTTGTGCATTTGATGGCAATCTATCCATAGTCAAACTTACTCTTTTGCTGCTGATTGGTTAGTTACATGTCCTCTCTCATGAAATGCTTCAGAGAGAACTAACTCATCTCCACATGCTTTCCTGGCTACGCAAGTGGATATTTAGCAGCAAGAATGCTGAAACTTGAAATTTAAGAGGCATCCGGCAGGCATGTATACAATATTTGATAGTGGTGTTTTGTGAGACCCTGCTGCACAGCAGCAACGGTGGAGAAAATATGTTATTCTTTTTAAAGGAATTTAAAAGAAGTATGGACATTATTTAAAGGAAGTTCTTAAATCAGGATTGGATATATTCTAGGTCAAAAGAATAATATAGGCATCATACAGGAATTACTTAGTGAAGTTTGATGGCCTATATAATTCAAGTCAGACTAGATGATCGTATGGTTCCTTCTGGCTTTAAAAACATTAGACCATATGAAAACTAATTTTTAAGCATTGAATTTTCTGAAATTAGCTAACATGACAGTGTAACTTGACACAAGCCCATATAGTATATACAGACTTGGGGAAAACAGATCTCATGAGAAATAAATTATGAGAGAGATCTATTTGAAATTTACATGGTTAATGATTTGCCATGTAAGCAACCAAAAGATACACGATACTGTGTTTTAGCATTCATATTATTTTATATATTCTCACAATCATTTTCACTTTGCACTTCCAAGTAACAGCCATCTCAGTCGAGCATTTCTGCAAGGGCGAATCAAGCGTTTCCCGAGTCAAACCCAAGAGAGACCAGGAATTTAGTTGCCTGAATCGCTTAACTCGGTGTTTTTCAAACTACTGGTCCGTACCCAGTACTGAGTCACAGACCCTTAGGCACTGGGTCGTAGCACCCCCTGCTGCCTCTGCAAAAAAACTGGCATGCATTGCTCAAAAATGTCATTCTTGGGTCATGGGCATAAATGATTTTTTTCAACTGGGTCCCAAGGAAACAAGTCTGCTCTAGTCTGAAACACCCGCAGCCCCAAACTGAAAGAGGAGCCCAAAGATCTGACATTACAAAGACCTTCACCAGGGCTGAGCTCGGGACCAATCGCACCGTTTCTGGTCCCTTTTACAAAGGGAGAGAAAAGCAGCGCCAGACGCCCACCTGCGCCCGCGTCCCACTGGCAAATTACCCGGCCTATCAGCGAGAAGGGTGGCGAGTCCCTGCTCCCTACCCTGGAGCACCTGCTGCCCCCCGTCCCCTCCCCCTCAGCTGCGCATGCAGGCCCCTCCCCCAGCCATTTCCGCCCCTCCGCCGCCACTTGGCCTCGCTCGGCTCCGAGCCGCGGCCGCCTCGTCACTCACTTCCCTGCCAGGTCCTTGTGGGAGCCGCTGGAATTCATCAGCTGGGCTAGCTCCTGCCTCGCCGCTGCCGCCATCTTGCCCCTCTCGCGCTGCCGACGAGGGTCCTCCTGCGCCCGGCGAGAGGGAACTCGCCTCGCCCCGCGGTATCATAGAGGAGCGACGGCTAGAACGGCCCGTGTCCCCGCGGGGACGGTCACGTGACACCGGACTCTCCCGTGTGGCTTCTCGCTCTGCGAAGCGAACGAGCCGGCAGTGGGACGCGGCGGGAGGCTGAGCTTGGAGTTTGCTGCTGCTGTGGGGGTTCATTGATGACCCTGGGGGCCACGAGAGTAGAGCCCGAGCCCCCCTAGGGGCGGATCTTTTCTCGGGGTGGGGACGGGACAGTCCACGAGTTGCACCGCCTGCTTCAGATGCTGGCCTTGGAAAAGCAGGGTCCTGCCTACTTCACTCAGATGGCCCAGAGTGGGGCAGGGGTAAGGGCCGGAGGTCTGTTGTTTTCTTCCCGGGGCCCTCCCTGTCAGAGAGGGAAGGAAGCAGGGCTAGGACCTGATTGCACCATTTTATAGCATTGTGTATGTTCCGAACCGTTTTGCTAGTCAGCTCTATTTCAGTGGTGTTAATTGCATTTTTATCATACAAATGTTATAAGATTTTTGGACACTGTAGTATTTATTTACCTTTTCAAACGTTTTTAATTAGAGTTTTGCTAGATGGAAAAGGGCACTGATAATCGTGTAAATGAGATATGAACACGTAAACTAAATTTTTCAAATGTGTGTGCTTAAAGTTAGGCACCTAAGTACAAGTGAGCTGCTTTTTACAAGGCTCAGCACCCATTTCTCCACTTATTTCAGTAAGAGTTGATGGCTCTTAAATGGGAGGTAAGCGGTGTGCCAGGGAATGTCAATAGGCCTCTGTTTTCAGGATTGGGCTTCAGCTGGGACAATGAAAATAGACTAGGAAGTTTAATTTTTTTCCATGAACTGTCTTAACATTTGGGTTGCAAATACTGCAGATAAATATTTTAATGTAGACAAAAATAATATTTAAATCAATTGAGTTAAGTAATTTCAGTTAGGATTTCATTGAATTTGTGCAGTTCAACACTTAAAATTCAGGAAATGTCAAAGATAAGGTAGAATAAATAACCATAATTATTTTTCTGTCCGTTACAATAATTAATGCTTTGGTCACATACTATTTCTAAAAGAATATATTGTATTTTTCTCTGTAATTTTTAATGTGAGATTATGGGAAGAAAGCTCCCATTAGAATTCTTGGGGCGTCAGACAAGCATCTGGATAAGGTGTGACCCAGTGGATAAAATGTACTTAAATTTTCAGAAAGCCTTTGATAAGGTTTCTCATTAAAGGCCCCAAAACAAAGTAAATGGTCATGGGATGGTCAAGGGTCATCCTCTTCTGGGACCTGTAACTTGTTAAAAGATAAGAAACAAAGGAGTAGGAAAAAATGGTCAATTTTTAGAATTGAAAGAGGTAAATAGTGGTGTCCCCCAGTAGTCTGCATTGGGACCAGTACTGTTCAACTTATTCATAAATGATTTGGAAAAAGGGGTCAAGAGGGTTACTGCACAGTTTTTAGATGATATAAAACTACTGAAGAGAATTACATCCAAAGCAGACTGTGAAATATTTCAAAAGGATTGCATAAAAATGGGTGACTTGAGAACAAAATGACAAATTATATTCAATGTTGATAAATGCAAAGTAATGCATGTTGGAAAACATAATCCCAATTATACATATAAAACGATGGGATCTAAATTAGCTGTTACCATTCAAGAAAGAAAGAATTGGAGTTTTCCGAAAACATCCACTCACTATGCAGGGGTGATAAAAGCTAACAGAATGTTGGGAATCTTTAGAAAAGGGATAAGTGAGACAAAAAATATTGTATTGCCTACTAATCCATGGTGTATATATACCCACATCTGTAGTAATGTTTGCTAATCTGGTCACCACCTCAGAAAAGATGTATTGGAATTGGAAAAGGGCAACTAAAATTATTAGTTTGTGTATTTGGTCACGGTGTATAAGTATATGTGTGTATATGATAAATGGTAAAGGATGTGCTGTAGCAGCCACTTCACATTTTCCACTGTATGGATGTATGTATAGGTGTTCCATTGTCTTGTCAATTAAACGCAGATCAAATGGGCAAGAGAAAATACTGTGTGTGGTTCCATCTTTCTGACTTAACGCTCATATTTTCTCACTCTTGTGCTTTATTGTGGGAATTTCTAGGATTTGGTGTTGAAAAGCCATCAATCTCAAAAGTGAAGCAAGACAAATTGTGCTGTAGCATATTTAGCAAATGATAATACCGAACTGACAGAGAAGTAAACAGGAGGTGAGCAAAATACATCCACTATAGGATAAAATACTGAATGTTTAGAGGGGGGAAGAAAAGTCCCATGGTTTGCCCACACGCTACAAATAAACGGAGGCTACCAACAGTGCAGAAGCTAAGTAGAATGAATACATTTTCCTTGCAAGAGGGTGTAGCCCCAAGACAAAAGACAGAGCAAAGTGTACTCAGTACATTGCACTTGCATAACGCTTTTCATCCAAAGATCACCAGTGTCTTAGAGTTGTACCCGAGCTGCTTGTTCCCACATTTTATAGAGGCAGAACCAGACAATGGAACCATCACCTTGCTTAAAGAAAAAATGGTGAAACTTCTGTGGTGCCTTAAAGACTAACAAATTTCTTTGGGCATAAGCTTTTGTGGGCTACAACCCACTTTGTCAACATCTTGGAGCCCACAAAAGCTTTTGCCTGAAGAAATGTATTAGTCTTTAAGGTGTCACAGGACTCTCCTTGGTTTTTTGTTTTTGCTGTTTACAGACTAACACTGCTACCCTTTAGGAAATTGCTTAAATATTTCTTCTTAAGTTAGTGCCCCAACGATGGCAGCACTGAAACAGGGGCGATGCGCAGCGTGCTACGAGCAGAGTAGCCCCAGGCACACAGTCCAGGTAACCGGTACCCTAAAGTAAAGCATACATGCACCACCGCGCTCCTCAGTTCTAGCAGCCGTGCTCCTGTCTATCTGCAAATGTGCCGCCCGCGCCCTGCCAGGCTCCTCCCCCAGCCGGGCTTTTCTCCGCGGCTTGCTCCCAACCCACCTAGCGCGGCTGGTCGACCACTGTCGAACTCGCCCCCTCCCCCGCCGCTGGGCGGTGCAGGGAGGCAGCAGCGCGTGAGCTGCTGCACACACCCGGAAGCGGCTTATACCGCAGCAGGAAGGAAGCGCCCTGCAGCATGACGCAGGGAGGGGAGGAGCCGCGGCGTGCGCTGGCGCGCTCGCTTGGTGACGTGCTGTCGGTTGCCAGGGCGGCGTTCCGCACTATTATGGGATGTGGCGGTGGAATGGCGCTGGGCGCGTGATTTTGAACAAACACGGAACCTGTCCCTGGTGCTGCCGCTGCTGAGAGCGGCGCGCGAGCCCAGAGGGAAGGCGGGGGTAGCCGCGGCGCGAGCCCGGAGGAGGGGGGAACGTGAGCCTGGTGAGTGTGAGCGGTGAGGGGGGGGGTCCTGCGGGGTGGGGGGAACAGCGACCGAAAGGGAAGGGGGCGGTGGGGTAGCCCAGCACGTCACCCCGCGCAGCATCGTTCAGCCCCTCCTGCCTCTCCCCGGACGACAGCGTGGTGCAGGCAGCCCCCCGTCAGCGGGCAGCTGCCGCCGCTCGACCCCTGCGCGGCCGCTCCTGGCCCTGCGCAGCGGGCCCGGCTTCAACGCACGCGGAGAGGCGAGGATCCTGGTCAGGGAGCGGCTGGTGCATGCCCTGGCTCCTGGGTGGGCTGCGGAGGGCTCGATGGTCCGCTTCGTGGCTGGGAGGTACACGCCACGGCGCGGAGTGGAGCTGCCAGGGCTCCTCTCCCACCGGCTCTGTGACAGCAGGGCTGCGGCTGCGCTGGAAGCTCCGGGGCCGAGGGAGCTTCGCCCCTTCCGTGGGTGGCTTTCGCGGCATGTGCCGGCGATTTATTTACTGTGTGTCCCACTGCCACCAGAAATAAACATCGTTCTGGTAAACTGCACAGTTTGGGGATGAGAAATAAAACAATCCTTTGTGAGATTTACCATAATACCTTGTTTTTGACTAGTAACTGGTAGAATGAACACACGTCTGTTTGTGTAATAACTAGTAGTTTTTTGTGTGAGGCTCTGTTAAGTGTAGAAAATTTTAAAGGAATTCAAGAGCCCCTAAAAATATGGGATTTCCTATGGCATGTTTTTCCCCCCTGCAAAGATCAAAAGGTGAGAAAGACAGAGCTAACAGTTTGGGCCTTTATTACATCAGCCTGTCTTTATCTTTGTTTTTAATGAAATCTTAAATGTGTTGGTTTTCACTTCCCCTGCCTACTTTAGCGTATAAATAAGATGTAGATACATCAGGCAAGGTAGGTTACAAGTGAGCAATGAATCATTGCAGAAGTTCATTGCAGATATGTATCTCTGAAATGCCAAATTGGATGCCAGATCTCAAAATTGTCAGCTCCTTCTTTATTATGTAATGTTTTTCTAAACTGAGTATAGTAAAAGCAATTTCAGCGCTATAAGAAGAGAAGTGCATAGACATCTTTCTTAATGGTTGGCTGAAATGAGGTCAAATTTGTAACTGTAAATAAAATTAAGAAAACATAATGGCTTGTCTGAGATTCACGTACATGATGATACCCTCATACACAAAGAGGGAAGGAGGTTCTTTGCTCACTTTGTGTTGAATATTTCTTCACCTTTGTAGCCTTACCTTTGTTTGGTGTTTAGGGACCTTTTCTGGGGAGGAGGAATAGTTTCTAAGTATTGCAGAGCCTTCCTGCTCTGTGGTTGAGTTTCCTGCCCATTATATTTGTCTTAATTTCTGAGGAATTGATAATTTGGCTGTTTGGTTTTCCTTTGATTTGTAACATTGTCTAGGAGAGCTTGGCCAGTTTTACAGCTGCTGGCACTTGCCCCCAAAAGAAGAGAAAATATAGACCAGTGGGAATCAGGTGCAGTGGTACTTGTTTCACTTCCTGTGCTAATGCCTAACTGATCATTCACTATATGTTGAGCTGGGAAGGAATTTTCCTCTGAGTCAGATTGCCAGTGTCCTTGCCGCAGGTTTTTCACCTTCCTCTATGGTAGGCAGTGTGGGCTACTTGATGGAATTATCTGGTTATATCTCACTTAATCAGTTCTCCACCACTGTATCTGCTTGGAACATTGGTGCACCTTAGTCCCTCTTATTTTGTGCCTGTGGCTCATACATTTAGGTCTTGTCTACACTACAAAATTTTCAACTTAAATTAGGTCAATGTATGGCCACTTCAGTAGTTACTGTGGTGGTTCATGTCCCCACTAATCCCCCTGTCAGTGGTGCACATCCTCACCTAGAAAAACTTCCATTGACTTAACTGGGTGAGGGGCATTGTGGGGCTCTGGTGGCCTGAACCCCCCAACTTGCATTAGGGCAAACAGTTCGAGCTGTCAGCCCTGTAAAGGGCTCAGAGCTGGAGACCCCCACAACTCTCCCAGCAGCCCTGATCCAGCTGTGAGTCCCTTGTGGTAAGTAATGCATGTCTACCCAGGCACCGCGCCACCCTAACTTACATTTACGTAAGCTCTACGCCTCTCAGGGAGGTAGAGTTATTAGATCAATGTAGTGGGCAGCAACATTGTAGTGTAAACACAGAGTTCATTCAATGTAAGCTACTTTATGTGAACCTAATTTTGTGGTATAGACCCAATATTTTGGTCTAAGTTTGGTTCTTTGGTTTAGTGTGTGGGTGGCCTGTGATATACAAGAGGTCAGATGAGGTGATCTGGTGGTTCCTTCTGAACTTAAGCTCTGTCTTTGAAGGATCTTGTATGTTGGTGACTGCTTGTCTGAAATACCTTTGGGGCAATCCTACAATTCTTGGCCTCAGAGTAATGTATTTTCTGTTTTTAATCTGATACTTTTCGTTGTGCTTTAGCCAAAAACGTTTGCTCTATTAAAATATTTTGCAGGCATGTTTTTTGTAAAGACAAAGATGCCTTGATATATCTTATAAAATGGCCCTGTCACTGCTGTTTTAGAAGCTTTGAATGGAAAAAACCAAACAAGTAGTTGGGTGACAGTAGCCTAGCATCACAAAGGTCATTTTCTGTTACTTTGTACTTCCATACAATCATTTAGAAGTCTATTGTTTAACTTTTGGGGAGGGATCTTAGCCCACTGGCAGGTTTTCAAAGGGTGGGGGAAAGAAATCCCGCTCAGTGGGTGTCCAAGTCCTTGCCTGAGCTCTGACATTTTCCGGCATCTGTTTTATAACTTTGTCTAGAGCTGTGGGCCCAGGTGACATCACAGCTGGCAGTAAAGGTTAAGGTTGAAGCCTGTTAGGCAGGAGCAGCAGCTGCCTCCCAGCCACACTTACAGCGAGCGGCTGGTGTCTCTGCCTTCCTGCTAGTGCGAGGGGCCGCGTCCATGTAATGACTTCTATTTCTGAAGCATCCCCCTGCCCCCCTTTGGTGCCTGTCACTCACTTCCGGGAGCAAATCCCCTCCCCCTCCGCCCCGGGCGGGAAGCAGGCTCAAGGGTGAACCCCAGCCTCCAGCTCAGACCCGCGCAGGCAGCAGCGGGCGCCCCCCTTATCCGCCGCTCAGCGGGTCCAATCCCGAGCCGCCGTGCGGGTCCGGTGGGCGGGGCTCGGCCTGGTGGGCGGGGCTCGGCGCGGTGGGCGGGGCCGCGCAGGTTGCCGAGCGGGAGCGATGGTGATGACGAGGTGAAAATGGCGGATCTTTCGAAATCCAGTCCCGGCCCCTGACACTCCAGAGCCGCCCCGGCCCGGCCTCTCCCTCGCCGGCCGCCGCTGGGGCGCCTGAGCCGGGACCCCGGGGCGAGGCTGGCCCGGCGGACGGGTAAGGGCAGCCGCCGCGCGGTGAGGACGGGAGGGCGGGCGGCTGCGAGGCCGGGCCCACCTGGCGGGGAGCGAGCCGGTGCTCGGCTCTGGGCAGGGACAGCTGCGGGCCCGGCCTCCTCCGCGCGGCCCCTCGGCACAGGGCGCGGCCTGCCTTGCGCGGGCGACTCCCCCTGCCCCCTCGTCCACAGGGGGCTGTGTATAAGGCGTAGATAGATGGCTTTCAAAACCAAAAAGTGGTTCCGCTCTCAGGCCGTGCCCCTGGTATTCATCAGGGGCGGGATATGGACCACACTCCTTTTTTAAAGTGTTGCTACGTCTGGGTTCATCAGGTAAGAGCTAGATGGCAAAGTTGATCTTTGAAGCCCTTGTCAAATGCTAGCTAGCAAGGGGTGTCATCTTTACCCAAATTGCATCAAATTACAGCTGGGGAGGTCAAGGTTGGATATGAGGAAAAACTTTCTCACTAGGAGGGTGGTGAAGCATTGGAATGGGCTATCTAGGGAGGTGGTAGAATCTCCATCTTTGGAGATTTTTAAGGCCCGGTTAGACAAAACCCTGGCTGGGGTGATTTAGTGGGAGTGGTCCTGCTTTTTAGCAGAGAGTTGGACTAGATGACCTCGTGAGGTCCCTTCCAGCCCTATTATTCTATGATTCTACCCTGTGGCAGGGTAAAAGGCCAAAGAGATATTGCACCAGATGGGGCATACTGGTATTTCTCAGAGGTTAGTTTTTTTTATTGAACCCAAATGGTTTTGTGGCTGCACCACGGATCTGGAAGAACAACCTGGTACATAACTGACATTGTGGCACCTTTAAAGACTAATGAATTTATTTATTGCATGAGACTTCGGGGGAGAAAATCCCACGTCATCAGACACTTGAGGGATTTTCTCCCACAAAAGCTCATGCAATAAATAAATTTGTTAGTCTTTAAAAGTGCCACCACACTCCTTGTTTGTTTTTCAGTTATGAACCAGGTTATTCTTCCAGAACTGTGGTTCATCGAAAACAGTTAACGGTTAACCCTTTGGAACTGGTTCATAACTGTAGTGGATGTTAATGATACAAAGTAACACTCAGGGAAACATGTTTAGTCACTATAGTTTTATGATTTGGTTCAACAGAAATTCCTAGTAAGCCAAATATATCATCCACGTTTTACAGATAGCACAGAAAGACAAGGTGAGTGAGGTAATACACACAGACATACACATATTTGTCTCTCTAATATGGTGTGAGACCAGCAAAGTTACCTAATACTACAGTATGGCATTTCTCTGAAAAGGTGTTTTTGTTCAAGGTCTGGTCACATTGCCATATTTACAGAGGTAGAGATCATGCTGTAGCTTTGTTTGGTTTTGCTTGTGTGGGTGATACCTGGTTGTGTTACAGCCATCCTTCCAAGCTATGACAGAGAATAGATCCTGAGAAGTGCTGAGCACCTAGAATTTCTATTGCTCAGAATATATGAAGAGCAGGCCCCTGAGTGCAGCCCTAACTGGGTAATACGATTAAAACATTTTGTCCCCTTCTTATCTATTCAAGACTACATGCTTATAAAATGGTTGGGGTGCTATCATGTTATAAGATTGAACCATTGTATATTTGATGGTCTAAGGGCCTAGCTGAACTAAGTCATAACAGGTTTCTATAACTTTCTGAAAAATCTTTTGGTCTGAAATTTCTTGTGCGTTATTATTTAAATAGAATTCATCCTACTTTTCCAAAATCTCATATTTGCCATGAACTTTGTCTTCAGTGAGACCAAGTGCCTATGACATGTGTGAAGATACTTGGTTTAGACAGGTTAAGTACTATAGTCTAAAATATGACATGCATTCAGTACATAGATTTCCCACTTTTTTAACCCACTGAAATATGGAATCCCAGATGTACCTGTATCTGGAATGCTGTAGGTTGAAATTAAGTGGAAATTAGTTCAGATGGACCAAGTAAACTTGTCTTGAATTCTCTGGGCCTTCTTCAGTCTTAACTGTCACTCATCCTCCTCATTCATGATGCAATACCGTGTTTTTAGAAGGGTTTGTTCTTATTAACTCTATGAAATGAGTTTAGACAGATGCACATTGAATAATTAAAGCCTCAGAATACAGACTGTATAGGTTTCAGAATATATTGCTCCATACAGAACATGAAAGACTAGCAGAATATCCTAAAAGGAGGAGGAAAGCTTTTAGAGGTGTGGTGTGGTGTGGTGCTTCTTCCCCTATCAGTTTGAATCTCTTACGTTTAAGGCCTTTTCTCTCTCCTTTATTTAAGATAGTATTTGAGCTGCTCTGTTGTAATGGCCCTGTGCTCTGTTTTGTCCCCATGACCAAGAGCTGCCTGGTGAGTCTGATGGGTTCTGTGATGCTTATAAGCAGTGTTTGGCGTGCACTCAACTCGGCTGAGTCTTAATTTCAGCTAAATATAATATACCAGCACATCTAGACAGATAAGGTTTATTTGAATGTGCAATTTTTCTAGGTATTTATATGTTGTTTATTAAGGTGTGAGCACACAGATTGACTGTAAAATCTGTCAAACTCCAGTACTTTGTTGTTTGATATTTGATGCTTGCATTATGGCAAGCACTAGTAGGATATTTAAGTGCATGAAACATGTTTGCCATACCAGATCAGGCAATTAACACTAGTCAATACCTGATATTTTAGAGCAGGGCTTGAATATTTCACCAACTTCTGTTAGCTAGGGGTAGATAAAGCTGGGAATAGAGAAGGTTCTGGGACCTCTTCCATGGAGATGACCCTGAATCTGGATTAGAAGCTCCATCTTTTGTTTCAGCTGCTAAATGGTAGATTATTAATGCCATTGGTGCATCCCTCCCTCTCTAGCTGTTAGAAAGATGAACTTATGGCTAAGGGACTCAGGAGAGCAACATTCAGTTCTTTGCTGTGCTTCAGATTTGTTGTGCGACTCCCTTCAAGTCACTTAGTCTTCCTGTTCCTCTCTCTTCTGCAATACCAAGGGTATTACTTTTCTACTTTACAGGTAGGTTACATTTCTTGATATTTGAGGAGCCCAGACTCTATTGCAGGGGTGTCAGACATGCAGCCTGCAGGCCGAACCTCTTCCATCCGGCCTGTGACTGCACTCAGTCGGATCGCATGGTCTCACGAATAGACAGGGAGTGTGTGGTCTTGCATATCCAGCGCTTCGCACTGCTGTGAGAGTGTCAGATCTTGCAACATCACAGAGTGCTGGGTATGCAAGATTGTGCGCTGCAAGACCCCACTCTCTTTCTGACACTGAGAGAGAGAGAGTGATATTGCAGAGCGCAGTTTCTCATATAACAGGGCTTGACAAAACCCGGGAGCCGGGGGTTGTAGCCTGCCTTCTGTCTCTGCTGTGGAAATTCAGCAGAGGAATGTCTGCTGGTGACCAAAAATAAAATTGCTGGTGCTTAGCTGGGAGCCAAGTTTGTCAAGCCCTGGCATACACAGCACTCCGTGATGCTGCAAGAGTGCTGTAGTATTTTGATTTATGGTATGTATGGCCCACTTGAAGTATATTTAAATTAAATCATAGCAGATGAGTTTGACACCCCTGCTCTACAGTTGGGAATCATATCATCTTGTTGTTTTCCTCTGCTTCATGAGCTCTTGTGGGAAGAGAGAAAAATGATCTCTTCCGCTCTAGCAGTTTTTTGGGTGGCCCTCCCCTGTGAATAACTTCTGTCTGCCTTTGTTCGTGGTTTTTCTAATCAGCCATATGAAACTGATACGATTCTTGATTTCTCTGCTGTCCACAGGATTCTGTATAGCAGCGGTTAAAAGATCTTGTTAACTTTGATAAACAGCTTTATCAAATTATGGACAGCAACAGACCTAAGTCAGTCTTCAGAGACTTAGGCTTTGGGTCAGAAGGGACTTCTGTGATCTTGTCTGACTCTTGTTGGACCTCACCCACACACTCCTGGAATAGACCTTAGTCTTGTCAAATTCTGGTTAAAACTAGACTACATGTTACAGAGAATCCACCATTTATACTAGTTTAAACCTGCAAGTGACCCGTGCCCCATGCTGCAGAGGAAGATGAAAACCCTCTGGGATCTCTGCCAATCTGACCTAGAGGAAAATTCTTTCCTGACTCCAAAAATGGGTTAACTTTCCTAATGCAAAGTTAATATTGTCTTTAGCAAATTTTTTTTTAGTAACTTAAAGGGATACATGTGTGTAATAACCATACTCAATCACCCATGCACCCCGCCCCACTTGAGTCAGGGTATGAGGTTGTAGTAGCTTTTGTCTCCAGCATTCTCTGCAGTCCATCTGTCTTTGCACATCCCGGACCTCCAAAGTCATCTTTGGACATTATCACACAAAACACAAGTCACATAAAAGTTGTAAACCTCTTCTGGGATAACAAACAAATCCAAGTAAACCTCTAGACTAATGAGTCCCTTGCCCTACTCAGGCTCCACTCAAGTGCTCGTACTGGCCCTACATTAGGACTTTCCTCCCACAGGAACCTAATCTACTCGTGCAAGGTTCCTCCTCTGTTGTTTCTTGTTTAGCAGGGTTTTCCTCTGCTACCTCCCTTACCTAGGAACTCCAGCAGCTTTCCCTAGCGCTCACTCCTGTTCTCTCTAGGCCCTGCCTCAGGGCCCACACTCACAGGAAACTATTTTACTCTAATGGGTTCTTTAATGGAAGAATGTCCTGCCTTCTCTGCAGTCATTCCCAAAGTCTGCTTATAAGGTCATGGTGACTAGCAGCTTATATCCAGCTCTGTCCATGAGGCAATAAAGCAGTCACCCAACAGCTGGGGAGTCTGTTGCTAATTGGGTCTCCTCCTCTGCTTCTAGCAGGTGATGGGGATTGACCTGATCACAGTTGCTTGACATCCAGTTAGTTTTTAAAAAGAAGCAATGGTTTTAGTAACACATCTACACCCTGAATTCCACTGCCAGTTTTTGTGATTTTTTTTTTTAATATCAAATTTTATTATGAAACATTTTTCTCTCCCACTTACTTGTGTGAAAGGCTTGCACAACGAGGGTGACTGATTATATAAGGGAGGTAGTGAAACTGATCACGCACAAAGCATGCCAAAATGATCAAATGCACAAAGTAAGCAACTGAAAAAAATAGCAAAAGCTTTTGTCTCTAATCTTTCAATCACAGTAATCAGAGGTGTTACTTATAACAGTAGTAGGTAAAAATATTTTCAGACTGATACAGGATTTTAAGTTGGTGTCTCTTTTTTGTTCGTTCGTTTTTTGGGTTTTTTTAAAAGATGAGAGCTATAATAGTGCAGAAATTATTGATTAGGGAAAGATTCTTCCTCACAACTGGTGTGTGAGCAAATTGATTTTTCAAGCCATGCTTTTAAAGAAGAGAACCACCTCACGCCCCTGTAATGAACCTAGCTAATTGCTGACATGGCTTGCTGGTCTTTTCATCTTTAGAAATTATCTGAGACCTTATATTGATGACATTTTATAGCTGATAAATTACATGCACAGAACTAATGAAATATAGGACTGGCTCCCCCTGTTGCATACTTTGCTCATCATGTATTTATGCAGTGTACTATTAAATGTACATTCCGTTATTCATCAAGGCATGCATTTAATAACACAGTAATACAGAATAGTAGATAAGTGTGAAGGAGATGAGTGGTAGGTGCCTTGAGAGAATTATAACTTTGAATTTTCTGAGAATGTCTTCACTGCCACAGCCGCAGGCATCAATGCAGCTGCATCGATTGAGTGGGTCTGGGTAGACCTGCTTGGTTGATTGGAGAGTCAACTCAATTAGTCCACTTCCACGAAAGGAGTAAGGCTGCATTGACAGGAGAGTGTCTCTCATTGATGCAATGCTGTGAAGATGCTGCACCACGTGAATTTAGGTACATTGATGGGATGGATGCATGCTGTGTTATGTAGTTTGTATATCTCCCAGTGTAGACCACTGAGAATGGTCTGGCTGAGAATGTAAAGTGTCTCTTTTGGCATAACATCTTTAATTTTTTTAGTTCTTGAGAACAATTAAAGACAAAAATAGTGCCTTGCTCACTATGTATTGCAACTGGATAGGAAGCAGGGATTTTTTTTTTAATTTTCCTCCTATTCTGTAAATTCCCCATCTTCAAAGTGTCTGAAGTGGGATTTTCTCCCACGAAAGCCCATGCATTAAATAGATTTGTTAGTCTTTAAAAGTGCCACAGGGAACTCCTTGTTTGTTTTGCTGAACTAGACTAACATGACTACCCCTTTGGAACTGGGCAGTAGCATAGGCAGGCTACAGACATAGTCACTGAAGAGGACCAGAAAAGCAGAGGCTGCAGGAGTGGTAGAATTCTGATGAACAGTCAGGATGATTTGGATGGCACGAAAGAAATCCTTTTCAGTTATCAAAAAGGGTGTGTGCTAGTTTCAGATTAGTCATCCTTATTAGACAAGAATGATTTGAAAGTTGGAACCTCAGAAGAAGGTCCAAGGACAATAACTTGATAAGAATTATAGTACATTTTCCCATCCTGGCAACTGGGAGTAAGATGGTCTTTTCACCAGCATATTACATTTGTATTTCATATCTACAACTGGAAAGTAGCTTTAGTTCTCTGGCTAGTTACTTTTATTCATCAAGTTCCAACAGCATGCTCAGAGTTGATCAGGATGCAAAAAAGACAGAATCTGTTGGAAAATCTTGCAACCTACATACATAACAAATTAAGGACTATTTTAGAGTGGGATAATTTATTCTTCTTGAGAGTATTGAGGATGAAATGAGTTCTAGAGGAATTTGAATGTAGAAGATGGTGGCTTGACGAACGGGTGTTGGAGGTGTTCAGTTCTAAGGAGTGGATGGAGAAAGGCATGGCAGAAACAGTAGGAGAAGCAGCAAGGATAGCACAGAAAAGGATTATTGCTACTTTAAGAAATATCTGCCTATTCTTACTTGAGTGTTGTGCCACTGAGCTTTGGAAACTTTCTGGAAAGCAGTGCCCGTTGGGACAGCTGTGCTGAATGTTCACCACAGGGGTTGTGCAAGTGCTGCATGGCCCCAGCCACCTCAGTTCCTAGCTTTGTTCAGCCCGTTACGCGTCTGTAGCTCTTTTGGAGTTTTTAGCTGCAAGTCCCCTAACTTTCAAATTGTATTGTAGGTAGTAATTAACTGTTACTTAGTTTTTGCCCTTGCAGAATTAGACTTTGTCTGGACAAAGTTTCTTCATCCTTTCGGGTTATGGGTGATCAGACCTGCAAAGATCCAAGAAGAATGGATTAGAAGGGGCGGTTTAAGCAATGTGCTTCTGCCTCTCCATGTTTCCATAAGCAAACATGCACTCAGGTTGTTTGTGCAGCCTACTGGAAGTTCATTCCTCCAATCAGCCCTTTGTGTGTGGTGCCTTTACACTTGGTGCCTGGATCAATATGCAACAGAGGTGCTTTCCTCACTAAGGATGCCTGATGAAGGAGGCAACAGATCGCAAATAAGGAAGGAACTCTTGACTTCCCTTATGAAGGAACAAAGCAGGGCTGGCTATCTCTTCAGTACTGAAAAAGTTGGTGCCAGACAATTGGGGCCCGTGTAGGCCTGAGTCCTCATTAGTAGTAAGAATTTCCACTTTGAGAAGTGAACTTTATTGGTGTTAGCAGGTGGCTTAAGTCTCAGGCTGCAGGAATGATGTGAGTAATCCTTGAAACAGCAGGGAATCTTTTGTTCAAATAGCAAAACTGTCCTTTCATTCATCTGATCATGACAAACAATAATCTGAATTGTCCTCAGTTCCAAAAGAGGTGAGGACAGATGTGGATCACATTCCTGTTAAACTGGAGACAACTGCTTTATTTGGTTCCATTAGTGATTTTA
Source organism: Pelusios castaneus (assembly GCA_007922175.1). Lineage (NCBI taxonomy): Eukaryota > Metazoa > Chordata > Testudines > Pelomedusidae > Pelusios > Pelusios castaneus. Next base: position 10,015,283 of record ML685812.1, read on the forward strand.
AAAAGCCCCCACCAAGCCTAGACCCTGGAGCATAGTTTCTTCCAGCATGGCGCAGAGGGCATTAGAACACAGATACCCTTGAATTCTCATTGCAGTCTTCTTTTCTTGACAGTGGACCAGCTGTCTTAGGAACTCTTATCTCATCTTGCATCTCGCTGTAGAGTTGCACTATGCCCTGGCTTGAGTAAAAAGACATGGAATCATTCTGCCAGCATATGCTCTGTGCAAGTAGTTTTCAGTGGAAAACTGTTTTTTCCTTGGGATAGTATCTGATGATCCATTTCCACATTGGGCTACCTGGTGTATCTAAAATCTCTTAATCTATCCTTGCCTTTATGAAGGAATGTGTCTGCCATCTCAGAATATCATCTGGCAGTGGAAAGTTTTACTGCATTAGCCCTCTCACCATTAAAACATTTCTGAAAGGTGTAGTGAACAGTTCCCCTCTACTCAGAGATCTTAACCTTGTACTGCTGTGTTTGGTGGACTCACCATTTAAGGCCTTGGAAATGTGCTGCTTGTTCCACATGTTAGTTAAGACAGCAGTTGTAATCACAGTTTTGTCTCTGAGCAGAGTGAGTAGCAGGTTTCAATTCTCTCTTGTTGCTGTGGAATTACAGTGTTGTCCTGCATTGTCATCCAATTCTGACACAAAAATGCTATGGTGTATAACAGCCACGGTTGCTCAAGTTTGGGCTAGTAGTGGTTGACATTAAAAACCAGGAGTTCTGCCAGTAAGCTATCAAACACACTACATGGCAAGCAAATAAGGTATATACTAAGCACACTTTATTTGGCCCATTCTACACAGTTACAAGCAAACTCTCCACCAAACCAAGCTTATCTGTCTGGGTGTTGTGCCCAAACATAACACTTAAAAATAATCACACACCTTTATCCATCCATAAGAGAGTTTCATTTATCACTGTCCACCAACTTTATTTTGGGTATGCAGTTTTTCTGCAAACTCTGGCTGTCTTTTGAATCCACAGGGAACACTTTAATAGGTACATAGCATTCCAGAAGACATCATTCACTTTATTAATTCAACACTTCACAAATGGGCAGCACACTAGGGCAGTACCTATGCAAATCTCATAAAAATAGAAAATGCAATTATGGAAATGAGATGAAAAAGCAAAGGGTAGTTTGCTGAGAATCTCAAAACATTTTATATAGGTGGGTTCCTTTCCCATCATTTTTTTCGATGGGGCAACGGAAGCACAGAGATAACTAAAGAGGCAGTAAGAAATCTCTTATAGAATG
>ML685812.1:10016558-10122174 GCA_007922175.1 Pelusios castaneus
AGCCCAGGATGCAGCTAATGATGGAATAATATGTTGCATAAGACACATCAGGAATTATCTTCTTAGTAGGAAATACTTTTCCATATAATATTATTAACTCTTTTTAGCAACACAGTGCCCCATGGAAATCTGTGTTGCAAGAGTGTTCTGTCTCCTACAGTGAGACTCTGCAAATAAAACTCTAAAATGTGTTTTAACTGCTTACGGAGCAGTGCTCTTAGAATACACAAGCAACATACTACGTGGTTATTACACAGCATGCTATATGAAGTGCCACTGAAATTTGTAGGTTAAGCATTCTGTTTATTGCTATGGACCTTGCCCAGTAACAATAATGCTTAGATGCATTTCTAGTGAAATTGCTGGCAGAGGACCTGATTTTGAGAGGTGCTCAGTGTAGCAACTCCCATCTGAAATCATTGGGAATTGTGTGTGCTCCCCACCACTCACTATCAGACCCAGTTTAAATATTTCTTGTTTTAAAGTGTTTGTTTAATATATCATCGTCATCTGTTCTGAAATCTTCCACCACTTGGTGCCAAAGGGTACACTGTAAACTTAAACATAATTTATTTTAAATAAACTTTTTTACGTTGGTTAGACTTGAGGTAATTTAAAGTGAAGTAATTTTTAAATTTTCTTTATTTTATCCCATTTATGTTCCTCGTTTACTTTTTGCATTTCTCTTATTTTGGATAATTATTATTTTTCACTTTCAGATTTTTAGTGGTGTAAGATTTGGATTTCAAACACTGTGGGAGAATGTTTTTATTTAAAAACTGTTTTCATTGTTTTAGTTGTGGAAATATTTTGGCTTGTATTCAGATTCATAAAAACTTGTTTTTACAAAATGCGATTGTTGGGTCACCTGTAATGTGAGAGTCATTTTATGAAGGCCAGTAGGTATTTGATTGGATGATTTAGGTGTAGAGAAGCGTTAAGACTGACTATATGGACATTTTCAAAAATGTATTTATTGTTGCCCACCATCTCTGTGATTCTGCTTTTCAGTTTTTGTGGAACTGCATGGCACGTAATTGACAAAGCTGGCATTAAACCAAAGAGGGATGAGGGAAAAGCTGCTAGTCTTTTATTTTACTTTTACACAAGTCTGTTGTGAAATTTGAATGTGGCACTGGACTTAAAAATCACACCACCTAACTATTCTTATAATGTTCTATTGCAATGAATGGTGTGTGCATCCAATTCCTTTCTGCAGAATGTAATAATTAATATTTGTGTAATAAATGGCAAATGTTTATAAGGTTTTCATGTGAATGTAATTGTGCATCCTGAAGCCATTTCTTTAATTAAAGGGGCAGGGGGGAAAACAACAAAAAAAATTATTTAAGCTAATTTTGTAACTTGATTTTCTTGGTAATTCAAATGTAAGCTGTCAAGTTGCCCATTGACAGCTTTTTGCTGCCTTCCTATTTGTGACATGCAATTCATCAGTCAAAAGTTAGGTATGTCAGAGGCAATTTTTTCCTTCAGCTCTGAAATGTTAATCAACTAGCTTGGTAAATGACACTTTATATCTGTAAAGTTCTCTACAAATATGAACTATGTGTAAGGTTAAGATTCTGTCACTGGTATTTTTAGAAAAAGTCAGGTCACGCTTTTGTAAAAAAAAAAAAATTATTTTGGCCTGTGACCAGTCCCTGACTTTGACTAAAAGTACTCTGGAGGAGGGCAGCATAGAGGGCTGTCAGGGTATGCGGCTGATCCACCCCTACTGCTGCTACTGCGGCCAGGGCTGATTATGCTGCTCCAGCCCTTTGGGGGCTGACCCAACCCTGGCAGCTGCTCCCACTGCTCCAGGCTGGCGGCCAGTCAGCTCTTTGGTGGCCCTGGAGCTGGCTGCTGGTCACCTGTTCCAAGCAGCTACTGCTCTGGCAGACTGGGGACAGACAGCTGCTCCAGCCCTGCACCAGAAGAAGTCATGGATGTCCAAGAAAGTGCTGGAATCCCTGACCTCTGTATTGTATCCTTAGCTATGTGATAAGTCTGTGGTTCACAACCTGTGTTCCGGGGGCCAAAAGTGGCCCTCAGCTCCCCTCCTGCTGGCTCCAGAATGGAGTCACTGTCTAAGGACCCAGGCAAAGTGTGTTTCTGCAGGGCTAAAAGACCAATGCAGGCTCCTTGCTGCAGCCAAAGGAATAAGAGATTAGCGCTCCAATCCCTATAGCTTTAGCAGGGAACACTGCAAAAAAGCACTCTGCTTAGGTCCATAGGTACTATGGTCATCCTTGCTGGAGCCAGGGAAGGGAAGGGGGTGGGGGTGGAGATTAATTTTCCATCTCCCTGGCTGCAGAGGGGAGCTACTGCCTTGGGATCCAGATAAAGTGCACAGAGCTGCATGATGCATGTGTAACCCATATGCCTGAAAAGGCTATCTCTGAGAGACCTGCTGAGGGTGGGTTACTGTTGTTGGGCAGATTAGCGACCCACAACTGGAAACTTCCAGAAGCAGGGAGTGGTAGCAATTTGAGCATGCTCCACAGTGTACCCTGCTGCTGTGATGGGATGTTGCCAGTCAGATGACTGGAGAGCAGCAGCCTGAGCCGACAGCAGGCAGGAGCTGCCTTGGAAGGAGACCATGTGCTCAGTGTTCTGCAGAGGAGCTGAGCCAGGAGTGAACAAGATGTTTTCTCCATGTAAAGAAGTCATTTGTGACAGACCTTGCAGACATGCATATGGGACTGAGGGCTGGTTGCAAAGGAGAAGAGAAAGCCTGCATGTAATGCTACAGAGGATCCCAGCAAAGAAAGAAGAGGACAGCTATTTCTTGCCACTCAAGCTTCCACACTGGAACAGAGACTGTAGCTGAGAGTTGGGTGAACTCCACACAGACTTTGGGACTCTGGGGTATCTTTCATGCAAGGGATTGTTCTTGGTTAATTGTAGTTTGTTTTCTTAGGATAAGGTTCATTTAGTTAGTAGTTAATAAAGTTCATTGTTATGTTTGTTTTTAGTAGTATTTTAATGTGAGTGTAGCTCTGAGCAAGCTTCGCCGTGAGTCCTGTACAGACTGGATCCTGGGTCTCCAGCTGCTTTCCCCATAGGGGTTGGGATTGATTTCTGTGGGGCACTGGAGAAGGGCAACTGAATGAATTTAGCCCACCGGAAGGTTACACATGCAGTTTCCCTGCTGCAGCCAGGGAAATGAGAGATCAGTGAGCAATGAGGCAAACTGCTTTTTGGGGTGAGGGGTGCCTGCTGGCAGAGGCTGGTGGCCCTTCAGGGCTGTAAAATTGATATCTGTGGCCTTTGAGCCAAAAGGATTGGGAACCACTGTTAACTATTATTAAAGAGCAGTAGTTGGCAAGTGGTATTTCCCCTTGATTCTTGCATTCTATGCCTGTCTTTTAGCAGGACTAGGTAGAATTTGACTTTTCTGAATTTGCAGATGAGTCACAATTTAGTCATCTTTGAGGAGGTTGGCAGGTGCTACAAGAAAAATGCATAAACACTCTTGAAAGTCAGGATGATGAAAAGTAAATATGACTTGAAATGCAGAAGAATCACAGCTGTTACATGATATATTGGTGTCATATCTCCTCATTATGCACAGTCAGCTAGTACAGGAGAATTAGGTAACAAACCTTGGGCTTTATTTCTCTTGGAAAGTTCAGGTGATCTTACAAGTCAATTTAGCTCACCAGATCCCCATAACTCAAGTTTTTCTTTTAAATTATTTAATACATCTCTATATTTTGCATCCATGCCATGCATAAGCTACTTTTCCCTCCGTTCTTTCCTGTTCGATGTCACACTTGAGGAGTTATGACATTTTTCTTTTATGTGGGTTGCAGTGTATAACCCTGTAATCCATGTTTGATAATCCTTTCAATAACTGTGCCTTTTAGGATGCTGCTTTGTAGAAAACTATTTAGGAGTCTGGAAGTGTAGGGCATTTCACAGGACTGCTGACAATTATAAAATGCATTATTGCAGCCCTTTCCCAAAAATGAGGAGTTGAGTGGGAAGAAAATAACGAAACAGAAACAAACACTTGTTTTAGAATGTTACAGAAAAGAGACACAGCACACCTGGAACTTGATTAACTGAAAATCAGGTGTGGAATAATTCACCTAGAACAGGGGTGTCAAACTCATTTGCTATAGCGGGCCAGATTTGACCGACATGTACGTCAAGTGTGCCGTACAGACCATAAAGCAAAATACTTGGGCACTCTCGCAGCATCATAGAGTGTTGTGTATGCAAAACTGCTCCACGATACCACCCTCCGCCTCTTTTTCTGTTAGGGGAGGGAGTGGTCTCGTGGAGTGCAGTCTTGCATACCCAGCGCTCCGTGATGTCTCGAGACCTGACACTTTCGCGGCATTGCGCAGCACTGGGTATGCAAGACCACACTCTTTTTCTCTGTTAGGGAGAGAAGGTGGGCCTGCTGAGTGCAGCAGGCCGCATGTTTGACACCCCTGATCTAGACCTCTTTTAATCAGATACATGCTATAGAAGGAAAGCTGATTGAAATTCATGCATGAATCAATCCTGTTGGTTTTTTATTTATCAAAAACATTAATAGGAAATATTTTATCTAGCTCAAAAGTTTGTGTCTCACCAAAAAAGGCTGGTCCAATAAAAGATATATTCGTCTCTTTCATGTCTCTGGGCAAATAATTATCCTATGCTGGTTATGGAAGCAAAACGGCTGATCCGGACACAGCTTCTCTTGAACAAGTGAGAGTTGTGTCTGCGTGGTGCTACAGGAACAGGCTCCAGTCATTTGCTATAACATGGGCAGGGTGCAAGTGCACGCTAATATCTCGCTGATCAACAGGGACTTGAAGTGTTAATGTAACTCTTTAAATACAAAACTAGAATAAAACCTCATCTAAGGCGTTTGTAGCTCACTAACCAGAAGGGATTATACTGCTGTATTAGTTCACATCTGATCCAAAGCATTTCATATTTTCAAAATAAGGCCTACTTACAAAAGGACCAGTGCAGTCATGTAACTATATGGTAATTTCCCCATCAAGTTCATTATAGAAAACGAAGTTGGCTCAAGTCATTAATACCAATGTCTATTCTGCATTACAAAATTACTTAGGTATAACTAAATTGCTCAGGCGTGTGAGTAATCCACGCCCCCCTGAGCAGCATAGTTATACCAACCTAAGTGCCTGTATAGACAGTGCTATGTCTCCTGCTGATTTATCTACTGCCTCTTGCAGTGGTAGAGATAAGCTGACAGGAGAGCTCTCCTGTCCCCAGCCTCCATACTTCTTGGGTGAATAATCTCCAGCCATTCTGTAGTCAGTTTGGCTATTGATCATCAAATGGTGTGAATTCAGATAGACACTGACGTCGTTGTCAGTAAATGTAACCTCAGCATTTAATATCTGCATTTAAACCATCCACAACAATATCCATTAATTATGAATGGAAGTGCTGTAAAAATGGCACCACTGTTTTGCTCAGCAACATGCAAACCAAGGGGTGTGAGAGCAAGGTGTTATGATTGCTGCTTCCTGATTCTCGGCATGAATGCTGTAAATGGGAGGGTAAACAATGCGCTTAGGGAGAAAGAAATTGATGGGAGGAGGGAAATGGGGGAGGAAGCATTTGAAGATGCTGATCTTTGTTGACTGACACTGTTACCTTTTCAGTGGGTAACACTATATTTACGCTTCTGTATCTTAACAGGAGATTTTGCCATTTTCATTTTTCCTTCAAGGTTTTTGAAGCTGAGAGATTCCCATGTCTACAGTCCATTGCAATTTTTTTTTTTTTAAAGATGGCTTTTCTTTCTAATTAGTTCTGCAAACCCTGCAGATTAGTTCATTTATTCACTGGATGTTTTAACTTAGTCACTATCTGAGATTTTTTTCCCTAATTAAATATAAAGCAACTGAGCTATGCTTTTTCTCCCACCCTGTGGGACAACAGAAGCATGAAATCATTCATGGCCTTAAAAAGCAGTACCATTGGTGTGATTTTCAAATGGGTTGGTGATCAAGTTCAATAGGTAACTAAATGTGTCACTAAATAGCTCTGCTTTTCCATGTAATGTTACTGAGATCACTGAAATTAATACTTATAAATAAGTGAATTATTAGCACATTCACTATTTCAAACAACTTCATGGAATGACAGCCTGGTAATGGATTTTGCCATGTGTGACCACTAAAACCATTTATGAACTCTTACGTTTCTGAAAGATTTTTCACTCTTACTACATTGTGGTCAGCCACTTAGTTTTTGTGAATAAATTATCTCTGTCGTGTGCATATGTTTGGGGCTAGGAGGAAAGAATTTGCCCTTAAGGTGTAATATGTGATCAGGTGAAGACTAGGGGTTCACAGAAATCTCTGGGAACTTCTTATTTTAATTCCTGGCTTCTTCTGACCTAAAAAGTTATTGATGTATTGTAGTGTTGCTGGAAAAAATCTGTTATAAATTAGGATTAAAAGGAAATTCAAGTAAATATAATAAAGATTCAAAGAAAAATTTTCATGCAAATATAATTCGCTAAAACTACCCTACCTCTACTATTTGTGCACCTGTATTTTCCTCTATGGTAGTACTATTCATGATGCTTTGCAGAAATGTATATTGTCCTGGAGTTTAGTAATACGTGACCTACTAATTAATCTTTTTTTTAAATGTCTTTTTGTTTTTTAATAGAGTTGCAGTGTCTGGTCGTTGCCCTACTGCTAGAACATCTATTATGGAGGTGGTATCGGCAGAGGTGAACAGCTTACTCCCTGAGGAGATAATGGACACTGGTATAGCTCTGATGGAAGATGATAGCATTGAGGCTGTTATTGTGTCGTCACCTATGGGAGATCCTATGGACACAGAACTGGAAGAAATAGCGAACATAGGCTCAGCCAATGAATTTGCAACTACAACCAGATCTGCAGTCACCACAGAACTAGCGACTGTGCCCAGCAATTACTCACGCCAAGTTACAGTGAATCCCACAATTACAAAAACTGACACTAACACAACTGTAAAACCTATCTTGCAAAGTGGCCGCCATAAACTTGGCGCTCAGACTCCTGCCACTATCTCAGCCAATCAGATTATTTTGAACAAAGCCACCGATCTTAAAATTGGCAATCAAACTATTAAACAGGAGGGGCAGAAGCTTATTGTGACAACTTTGGGAAAGTCTGGTCAACCAATTGTCTTAGCACTACCCCACAACCAACTACCCCAGACTCAGAAGGCCACAATTCAGGCACAGGCAGGAGACTCCAAGGTACCAGCCCAGCAATTCAAAGTAGTTACTATTGGAGGGAGGCCAGAGGTGAGGCCTGTGGATGTCTCATCTTTGACTCCTGGGAGCCAGCTGATAAATAGTGCGTCCCAGTCTTCAGTATTACAGACCCAGCAATTAAAAACAGTACAGGTAAAAAGGGCGGTTGTACTAATGAAACATTTTATAAAATATCCTTTTTTGTTTTAATACTAAAATTGTTCACAAATTAACAGCTTACTTTTGTTAAATGTTTTTGTGTGCATGCAACCTTCAGAATCCACTGCGTGTATATTCCTGCTAGTATACCCAGTCAAACGTGAATGTATTTAAATCCTAAATTCTTTACATCCGACTACTTTTTGGGAGATTAAGGTTTGTCTAAGAGTATGTGTCTGTGCCATCAGAACTTATTGCAGTGGAGAGAATTCTTCACTGACTCTTTTAGTTAATCCCATATATCTTTAGGAAGATTGAACTCTGCATGGATATTAAGTTTATTTCTTCTAAACCCTTATTTATTTCTTCCTGATTGCTGTTTACATTTCTAAAGTACACCCAGGCTTATTTGGAAAAAAGATTTTTCCAACCAACATTAAGTGGGGATGGGAGAATAAATCTGAAACAATCTGTACAAGAAACAGAAGACTTGCTGTGCATGTAAAATGATGGCGCCATAACCAAACTAGGAACAGAGCGATCAATTCCCAAATGGATATTTCACAGCAAGCAAACATAAACTACTGCAGCAGAACATTTAAGATTTAAGTATTGTAAAGTACATACAATCTCAGTATTGTTTTCCAGTGCAGTCCTTTCTCAAATTGCTCATTGCTTTGTAGCCACATCAAAGCTGAGGACCAAATCCTTGACTGATGTTGATTTTTTTTTTAGCATTTGACTGTTCCCGATTGGTTTCTTTTTTTTATTTCCATTGTTAATGTTAAGGTTGGCAGAATACCTACAAAAAGAGACTGGCTTCTGGCTCAGCACGTGAATGTTTAAGAATGGATCAGTTCCTGCCATTTGGCTTGAGTTATAGGGCTGATGCTGGCAGTTAAAAGAAAGCTAAAGGAAAAAATGCATAAGCTATGTTGCACACTCTGGTTGTAGAAGTTGTGATTTTTTCCCTTGCCCAGGGCATCTGAGACTTGAAAGACTGTGATTCTTCCTGATTGTCCTCCACTATTTTGTTGCCTTGAGGAGTCCTGAGGGTTTTCCTAATAATTGATTTTTGACCAATTGCAAGGCCTTTAAGAACCATTGTTTTACAAAATGAACTTGCTCTTCTCCTTTGGTTCCTTTTATAAAACAGATGAAACCATTTGCGTCTGGCTTTTCAAAAGCTACTATTAAAGTTTTTGATTTAACACTGCATCTCCCCACACCCATGCAGCCCTGCCATCTGCATGTATAAGTTTAATATGTAAGAGATCCATAAGAGTGGGTTATGGGATAGTGTCTGTACTGTGCTCTAATGCAGCAGTTTCTCAGTGAAAGGGGCTGATCATGTGATGCTGGGTCTCTTATTCAGCTGCTCCCACAGAGAAGTTTGTTGTAGCATCAGAAGAGGACCAGTGGTAGGGAAGCATTGTGAATTAGTGGAGAAGATGACCAGATGGCAAACAAGAAAGTGCAGGGAAGGAAGGGGTACAGAAGAGGGGCATGGATGGGATTGCGGGGAAGACGGCAGACCAAAAGTCAACAGTATGATTAACTGTTTTAAAAATGACAAAATATGAATACAACAAAGACAAAAGTACATAAAAACTTCCTTACTACTACTTTTTCTTGTAATAAATCCCTTTAGGAAGACAGGGATGCTATGTCATTAAAATGGGAGAGAAATTTATGATCCAAGAGATCATGAATGAGAGGGAAGGTGGTCCATGAGTGAAATTACCTTTCCCTATAAGATCTCCACAAAGTTTGAGAATCCTGAGCGAGGAGATTAATTGTGACACTGGGAGTTAGGAGATCCAGGTTTTCTTTCTGGCTTTGCTTAATTTTTCAAACAAACAAGGAGTCCTGTGGCACTTTCAAAGACTAACATATTTATTTATTTAAATGACATTTAATTTCCTCCCAGTCTATAAGTTCCCCAATTTTCAAAGCGTCTGATGTGGGATTTTCTCCCATGAAAGCTCAAATTTGTTAGTCTTTAAAACTCCTTGTTAGTTTTGCTGACCTAGACTAACACAGTTATCCCTTTGGAACTTATTTTTTCAGTTTCTCAGTTGCCCTGTGTATGAAATAGTGATGCACCTCTCTTACCGCTCAGAATTTGTGAGACTTAATTGATTTGTAAAATTATTTGAGCTCCTCCAATACAAAGCTATGCAAAGTACTAATAATTTCTTATCTTACTTTTTAAAATGCTCTTTGAGTCTGAAAAGCGATGGATTAAAAATCAGCCTGGGGTCTGAGAATCTTGCTGGGTTCTTAACAGGCATCAGCATCAGTAATGAAAGTTGTGCAGGTCAAGTTAGAGCTTTATTTACACCATTGTAACCCTATTGCAGGGTCAGGCAACCCCCGACACACGTGCCAGGAGTGGCACACAAGCCCATTCAGAGCAGCACTCGGCATCCTCTGTGGATACCGAAATTGCCACTCCTGCCACCACAAGACATTCCAAATGGCTTCTTTCAGGGGCGGCTGCAGTGCGGAGGTCCCTGCCATGTCCATGCCCCAGGCATACCATGTAAAGAAGCTGCCCAGAGCGGCTCCTCTCTGTGGTGTGCCGCCGCCAAAAGGAGTCACTCCAGGCAGCTTCCTTCCATGGTGTCACTGCCGAGAGGAGCCACTCCAGGTGGCTTCTTTCTATGAGTGGGCTGTCGGCACTGATTGAGGGGGAGGGGCTGGCACAGGGGTTGGCAAAGGTTGCCGACCCCTGCCCTATTGTCTTCTAGTTTGGACCTTAAGTATCTGAGGCAAGCCCATTATTGTGGAAAGGGGAAGATTAATTGCAATTTAGTAAAGCACTCTCCAGAATCCAGGTCCTCTTTTAAAGCTATGTTGAATCTGCAGTGCTCAGTGGAGTAAAAGCATTATGAATTTGGGCTTATATGCCAAAAAATTTGCTGCTAGAGCTATAGCTTGTATCAGTTCCCTAACAGAAATCAGCTATGCTGGCAAAAGGACTGGAATGAATGTATCTATGCTAGGGCTTTTGCCAGTATAAATATGTAATAAGAAAAATTACCACATTGATATACCAGCAAAAATTCTGAGTGCAGATCTGGCCTTACTTATTCCTCTTTCTAATCTCATGCCAAGACCTATCTCCACACCAATTGCTAAGTTAGCTAAATGAATTTGGCTAGCTGTGGTAGCTGGCAGAGCCAATATGTTGCAATAGAGATTTTAGTCTGCTGTGCCATGGATATTTTGGCAAAGCAAATCTTTTAAGTCATCTCAATGGCACCTTCTCTTCAAATTAAAAACCATCACTATCCAAACCCTTCTTCCTTGGCCTGTTTCTTCAAGCTCAGCCATCTTGCCTGAAAAATGGCCGTGGTACCTCTTTTCAGCTTGGCTCTGCTACACCTCCAGATTGGCTCTGATGTAATACTGAGCATCGGTTAGTTGTATTTGCATGTGTAGGTTGGAACCATCTAATATATTCTTGTATAAACATCTTCTTATCTAACAGGTAAGGGCAAAATCTGCCTTTAGATACATGCATGCTGTTCCCACTGAGTTGTGAGTACACATCAAAGGGCAGAATTTGCCCCTCACCATAAATAAGACACTTGCGAAGCAGTCTGTATTTTGTTAGGAGCAGAATCCTGAATGCTTTTTCTCTTGTGATATTGCCACATCATATTTCTCTAGGGAAGAGCTGTTTGTGGGGAAGATTCTTCACACTCTAATAACACTCTCCTAGGGCTGGTCAGAAACTTCATTGGAAAATACTAGTTCAGCAAACTTGAAATTTCTTGTGAAAGCAAGTTGTATTTGATGAACTTCAGCTGAATCACAGGCAAGTTTCTGTCAGAAACCTGCCTGGTTCCCTGCTTGCTGTGGTGCTGGAGGCCTTGGAAGCCTCAGCTCTTACCAGGCTCAACTCCAAGTTCTGCATCAGGGATTGTGGAAGACCTGGAATGGCTCCTGAGTCCCAGGGTCTGTGGATCTAGGGCAGCTGGTCATGTTGGTTGTCCCAGGAGTCTGGAAACCCTCCTGGTTTGGGGCAGTCTGCAGGGTTGCACTAGAGCTGCAGAACTTGGGAGCAATGGGCAGCTGTTAAGTAAAATTGACTTTCTGTCAGACACAAGTAAATATGATTATTTGAAATCTGTTTCTGCTGCAGTTATCCCCTCAACCTCCCCCCTCTGTATCTGATCACCTCACCATCCAGGCTTGCAACCCCCTCTCAGATAAAGGTATTGCTGCTAGACATGGATTGTAGGCTGAACTAATTTGGCTTTTTGACATCATTTGCCATGTCAGGGAATAAAAATGACTGAATTGCAGTAGTAGCGTAGAGCAGGATGAGATTGATTTCTAACAGGGCAGAGATCTTGAGACCAGCAGGTACAATTGGAGGAGGGTTTATTAGGAGACGGATCTTTACTGTTAGAAGTATATTTTTATTTATGATAACTTTTTATATGCACAAGCAATTTTACTGATAAATATATGTTTAAAAGAAATGTATTTTAGACAGCCACCCATTACAGTAGTGTCTATTATTAGAGGTAACTCAACTTTCATTAAACCTAAACATGCACTGTAATTATAGGCTCCAATATAGACGAGATCTATTCTTTCTAAACAATTAAATAAAAAGTACAAACAATATTTTTTCCTCTCAAACTTGTTTACTAATTTCTGTCTCCCTAGGCGGTCTAACAAGTTTTCATTTGGGCTAATAGTAAATTTGGCTTCACATTAGGTTTTAGTAATAAATGAGCTTCATATTGTATTATATTCTGTTTTTTCCTGCTCTTTCTAAAGATATCAGTCTTTTGGTTCTGTACTTTCTGAAACTGAATTGAAAATCAGCACCAACGCATAAAATTGTATATGTGAGGAGAATAAATCTCCAAGCTTCAGCTGGCCTTGATCCACAGACTGTATAAGACAGAGCTTTTCTCTGTTGAATAATTTTTCTCTGCAGCACAGAGGAGTGCATGGTTTCCTTTAAGTGAGATCTGTTTGCTAAGCTGTGTCTGGTTTTAAAACCATCTTATGTTTGCTGCTGTTGCCTGAGTACAGCTAAGGGAAGATAGAGGCAAGGTTTGTTTTACTAGGAAGGTTTCATTGTCAAGACAGTAACACTGAACTCTCTGAAAAGGGTGGCAGCCAATGTTCTAGGATGATTCTCCAGATGCTTACAAGCCTTCTATCTCTCTCAGCCATCACTAGACATGAGATCTAATTCCTTCAGTGTTCCTGTCCGTAGAACTGGTATCACAGAGTACATACTCTGCTGTGAACTGAAATGATCCAGCTACTGGTTCTTGTCTGAAGGTTTCCGAGTTGATGGTGTGCTGGTGCTGTCCAATTTGAAAACTGCAGCATTTCTTAAAATCATAACAAAACAGATACTTGTAGTCAGTAATTAATATAACTAGTGATTTTCACTGAATGACCTCTTTAATGTGGCTGTATAAAATCTCTGAACACTACAAGAATTTGGAGATGTAGAGATTTTATTCTCAGTAGGTTGCTTAGAGTGAAATGTAATTGTGGTTTTGATCCCAAGTTTTAGGGCCTGATTCTCCACTTTGTGCCATCAGGTTTATGCTATGGTAACTGTCTCATCGGTGGAATTACATTGGTGTGCATCTGGTGGTGATGTTCAGTGGAAGAACACACACGTAATTTACCACACTGATAATTGTCAGGGTTCACTTTTTGTCAGTGTGCTGTCTAGGTGAGCCAAAAGTTTTCTCCTATCAATTTGGCTCACTTCCAAAACACATAATTAGGAGTGAATGTTCAAGGTGTTTTACCACAGATACATTCCATCTTCATTACTTTCCACTCCCCCTGCCCCTCATTACTGTTTAGGAGTGGCTGAAAGGTTCAAGGGGCTTTGCGCACACTGTAGGTTTCCTCATCCCAAGGTGAGATGTGAGGAATGAGGGAGATTGTAGGATTCTTTTACCCCCTTGGCAGAAATGGAGGAGGAAAGGGATAGCCAGAGGCTAAAGAGGAACTAGAACGTTACTTTATAACTTAAGGGGAAACTGGACAAAGATGCAGTCTGCTCTGTTATCAAAACTGTCTAAGTATTTGGGAACCAGCAAACAGCCGACTTTTCCATCAAAAGTTCCTCTTATCCCCCCCATAACTCTCCTTCTTGTATCCAGAAGGTAGAGCCATCCTTGCTTGCCATATCTAGCATACTGAGCCAGAGGGCTTCAATTTATAGTTGCTGCCTGATAATAGGCTGCTGCAGGGAGCTTTTGTGCCCAGCAAAATAAAATATCCTAGTGACTGGAAGCAGGTACCCTTAATTCTAAATCAGTAACCCCACAACTGGTTGCCAGCTGGACACTTGTATCTGATTTGATCACTATGACTAACACAGCCTACAGCTCCATTGAGGTTGTCAGGTTTTGATTGTCATAAATTGGATGGGGAGATCATGAAAGGCTTGTTTATAAATCTTCAGTTGGACGTGAGCTCCCTCAACCAACTGAAATAACGTGTCTCTTATGAAGCCATATTTTCGAAGACTGGATCAGTCTTCACAGATATGGAAGATTCACTGCCAGAGAAAAGTACCCTTCGTTTCTATGTAAAGAATATTTGCAGCTGTATGATAAGTGTCAAAAGTTCCCAGGGATTGATGGCGCCTTCTTGCAGCAAAGTCTGAACATGGTTCTTCCATCCCCAGCTGTGTGGTACAAGAGTGCTGTCATGTTGGAATATATGGATTAACTCTTTGGAAAAGCAATTTCCTTCAGTTACTCAGTGACTAGGAATAAATATCTTGATTGAAATGTTATAACTTTTTTTTAAAATCTCAAAAATCAAGCACTTCTGTATCAACAAATATCCTTTGACTTCTAAATAAAACAACTTCAAGACTTCTGCCCTAGGCCTTTTTTATGATCCAATGTATTTTGGAAGAGATTTACCCTATCTGAAAAAGAAATAGTATGTGGCTATGCTGCATCCCAGGTTTCTTCACTGGCTGACCAATTGCACTAATGACAACTTAATTGTCTCTCTAGGAAAAAAAATTGGGGTGGGAGTGGGAGTAAATCAACAGCAGAAGGTTACAGGTGAGTGACATCTGCTCAGTTAGATAGGTGTTGTCCCCTCCCGGTTACTATGAACCTAGTGAAATTGTGTTTCAAATCTCAACACTGAGGTTATTTTAAAATTCTTTTTTCCTTTCTCTCTTTTTTTTTCACTCTGTCCTCAGATTGCTAAGAAGACCCGCACACCAACTTCTGGCCCAGTAATCACCAAGCTGATCTTTGCAAAACCAATTAATAGCAAAGCAGTTACAGGACAGACGACTCAAGTGTCACCAGTTGTTGCAGGTTGTACTTCTTTATGACTTGCTTGCTGTACTGCGTTTCAAGGTCTGGCGTGAAATGGTGACACTGAATGAAAATCTTGCAGCTTTTGATGCTATATGAAGTGCATCACATTTCAGAGTTTGAGAAGGTTAAAAACTTACAGCTAACGTTTAGCTTCTTAAGATGGTATAAAAACAAAACCATGTGTTTGTGGTGTATCATACCTCAGGTCATTCAGATTGCTAGCTGACTGTATCTGCATACTAAGTAGCTTAAAAATAGCTAATAAAAACCAAACAGGTCAGATATGGATAATACACTAATTATTTTTATGCAATCCAGAAATAGGTATTCAAGACTCTTAAGTGCTTTGTAATTATGTTAAACACACGATCATGTGTATAAAGAGGAAATTAGACCTTACTAATAACATCAACTTTCTTTGGCTAACACCTGCAATGAGGTCTCTGAGTCAGTGGGATTGAATTAAGTCAAATGTGTACTGATGTAGGTCATCAGCAGTTGCATTGGGTCACCCTTTAAATCTTACACTGTATAGCAGTTACAGGAACAAAATCATCTAAAAGTTTTTGAGTTTTAAAAATAGCTTCAAGTCTTGCACCTGCTCTTGAGTTACCCCAAACAGTTTTTTTGGTTGTACAAGTTCATTTTCTGCTTTTCTTAAGACGGTTTTGTTTTCCCTGTTGCTACGTGGAAGAGGTCTTCATAGAGAAAATGGACTGACTGATTCACTGCGCAGAAAGAGCTAGCAAATGTGTAAAATGAATGAACTGAAAAAAAGCATTATTTTTCCTCTAGTCTCTTCCATTTATTGTAATTGTAGATGTTACTTGTCTCAGACAGTAATTTTGGACAGAAATGTGACTTTAAAGCTTCAAGTGCCCCTTTAATGAAATCGGATGGTGTGTCCTTTTATAGCTATTTAGTTAGTTCCGTAGACATGTCTATCAATGTAAACAAAAGTGACTAGAAATTATTTTCTACTTTGTTAAATAGTCAGCTTGGTTTTTCCCTCTCCATTTTGTGCCTTCAGATCTTCGAGACCAGTGGTTCAAAGTCTGTGGACCTCTGTGGTCCATAGACTGTCTAAGAGGTCCATGAAACCAACTTAGAATGAAAGCTGATTGAACAGAATATAACTATATAGACAAAAAATAGACTTTCAAAGGAGTTCGCACCTCCATTTGAAATTTTTTTGGGGGCTGCAAATGAATGAGAAGTTGGGAACCACTGTTCTGAACAATATATGCATTGAGTGTTTAAGTCCATCGCTTACATGAAATACAAAAACAAGATTGAGGAGATGTTGTAAATTGTCTGTTGAGACAAATATGAAAGATAGAGGAGCCCGCAGAGCTTGGAAGTAGATGGTTCTTCAACTTCTACCAGACTGACAGAGCTACTTAGGCCCCAGCCTTGTGAAGTCTAATCACATTCTGAACTTTATACATAAATCTTTGCAGGATCAAGGCCTTGAATTTGCCCATGAAAAGACACAACTATCTATGCATGTTTCCTCTTAACTTTTAATCCATATAAATTGCATATAATAAAAAATACAACCCTTTTCTTATCTGACTTTGGATCCTGTTCCTTACCCCTGAGCCAGATTTTCAGTTTAAGTAGTATTTTTTGTTTTTTTCTCCATGTTTCCATGCTTTTCAGAAAGTAGCTTCTGCTTCCCCCGATCCCCCTTTAAATTTTGGTCTTAAACTTCTAGTTGGGAAGTTTTTCTCAGTGTATTTATATAACTTTCTTAAAACAAACAAACAAACAGCATTTTCACTAATAATATATGAAAAAAAGGAAATTAGCTAAAATCAGGACCATCACAAGAATTTTACATGTAAGATCATGCCATTTTAGAGTTTCTGTTAAGTCTTTCTACTGCAGTTGTTAGAAACTCTCATATCAGAACAGAAATAGAAAAGGGACAATTCAGTGTTTTGGTTGTTTTTTTTTTTTTATTAAAGGATTTTTATTTCAGCTTTGTTTTTCTTTTAAATCAATGTGTTAGAGGATCAGAACTTCTTTCTCCCAATCTGTGCAAGAGAGGTATCAGTGATAGGTGCTGTCCCTTCTCTGAAAAGGGGAAGAATGTTTTTAAAGATTTGTTTAGTCCCAGGTTGCCAGCTGAGAGTTCACTTGCAGGGAGGGTGTGGCCATGTGTACTTGCTTACTATCTGATTGGGGGGGTCTTAAAACTGTTAGCTTTTAGCTTCTTAAAGTTTTAAGTAAATGTAAACAGCAAGCTGCCTAATTAGGAAGGAAGGAAGGAAACACGAGGGGGTGCTCAGGGGATGTATAGAGAAGGGAAACTGCTGTCTTCAGAAAAACAAACTGGAAATATTGTGAAATATTGAAGGTGAGGTTTATGTCTCATGTTTGTAAGAATACCCCTTCATTTAAGGGTTATTAGTAACAATGGAGTTGTTTTTTTCATTGCACAATTTTACTAAACTTTTAGATAGGGATCATTTTTAACCTAGTGTATATCCTCTTGGAGGAAGGATTTTTCACTAGGATAGTGCTTTTTCAGGAGGGTTGTTTGCTCTCTTTTGACATCTTATTGCTTAATTCTTTCTCTTACTTTTATCCATTGCCTGTAGAGCAAATACTTTAATCTTGATTAAAAATGAAGGGAAAAGTAACATGCCTTTTTAATATTTGGTGCTGCTTACATGGAAGATGTCAGCATAGGGAACGGTTGATCTCAGTATTTCCCATTTCTTTGGGAGCATCCATTTGCAATAGGTTGGTGGACTGGTGTCCCCCGATATTCCGAGTGTCATCATTTCTTGCACTGCACTTTTACTCAGTTGCCACTGTTTTGCTTTTTATTTCCATTTTAATTTTTGGGGTCTCATCATTTTCCTCTTACTCCCTGGGACTGGATCTAATCCCTATGGAAACTAATGGGTGTGTTTCTTTTGACTTCACTGGGAGTTAATTGCGCCTTAGAAACCATAAGATAATCAGTGAAGGCATCTATTGGTAGCTGTGTCAGCCAGGGCTGCCTGCTGGGAGAGGAGAAAGTTGGGCTAGTGAGCTGTTGCCTGTACACATGACCTGTGTCCATGCTGCTGCAGGACTAGAGTGAGGTTTTTTAAGCAGCCAGCTATCACTTCACCTACAAGCTCAGAGGTTTGTAGATCTAGGGTGGTTCTGGTTTTTTCCACCACTTCCTCCCCCTCTCTCACACAGTTCTTATGCAACCCCTGAGCTAGTCTGGTGCCTCCTGTTGAGAGACATTGACCGCAGTCTTGCTATAGAGCCAGCAGGAGGAGATCTCACTTTTTTTGTAGAGTTGTCAAAACAGGTCTATTAACATCATTTTTTAAAAAGCAGTCTAAGAAAAATGCATTGTGACTTAATGCAGTCTGCATTGAATTAACAGTTAGTTTTGATCCTTTTATACCTGTTTTACAAAATATTTCTTGCCAGTATAAAGGAAATCCCATATGAATGTCAACTCCTGCTTTCTACCACTTCTGCTCTGCCCCCATTCTTTGTGTCCTGATGATCTGGCAGAAGGGCAAAGTCAGCAGTGCACTTGCCAGCATCAAACTGTATGTCAAAGGGTTTGTGACCCTCCGTGTTATCTAATAGAAATAGAGATGAGCTAGTGGTGCCATTTGGTGTTTGTCTATTACCACTGCCTGCTATGTAGGAGCAGATGTTTATTCAGGTTGCACTTAGATCTGAAGATAGCACATTTTACAGAACACGTTTCATTACTCGGGGACACATGACATACAAGAAATAAATGTTTACAAGTAAATTCCCTCATCACTCTACGCTAGCCCATTTCTGCTGATTGGCTTTTGAATTTTCTGTGAGTTGTACTGAATACCCAGAAGCTTCTTCTGAATGGGCTGGTATTTCTGAAAATGGAAGTATCTCTGGGTGTTCATACAGCAGACATTTATGAAGGAGGCCGGGGACTTCTAAGTTTGTTGCCCAAGCTAACTTTTTTGTGTAGGTTACAATAATGTCTGAATAGTGCAGAAAAGATTGAGCTGAAATGCTGCTTTGGGAGTCGGGAAGAATCAGTGAAATGTTGAAAATATCAAAGTAAGTTTAACTTTTCAAGGTATTTTTAGACAGGAGGTTTATTTGGAAAATTCATGACAGCAATGTTTGCTTCCAAGTTGACTTACCTCTGACTGTTTCTTCCCTGTTAAACATGATCTAAATAATACGGTGTCAATTCACTGATATCAAGGTAACTTTACTTTTGAGGTGATGTTGAGATGTGTAGGCATATTGTTGGCATCCATGATTTGCTTGTCAGGCGTTCATAAACAAACATAGAAATAATTAGGGTGACTTTGTGCTTCTTGTTTACAGGTAGGGTTCTTTCACAGACTGCTCCAGGAACACCACCGAAGACCATAACCATATCTGAGGGTGGAGTTATTGGGTCATCTTTAAGTTCTGCAGCCCAACAGACACAGAATAAAATAGCTATCTCCCCACTGAAGTCCCCTAATAAGGTAAAAGCACTCATGAATCTGGCTGCTCTCTCCCATCTTTCATGGATATTGACATTGCAATTTATGACATATGTCTTGTTTTCAGGAAGCTGTTGATTTGAGGACTTACCACAGATCACATATCACAGTTCTTTGCAATGAAGTATGTTAACTTATTTTGACCGTTTCTCTTATTTTTGGAGCCGTGCAAATCTGCAGATATCCGCCTTATATCTCTGGATAGCCATGGACCATTTCTTGTGGATGCAGATTGGATGCGGATCCATGTATTTGCATCTGCAGAGGGCTGTATTTAAATTTTGTTTTAAAACAAATGTGCACTGTTATAATCTCCCTCCTCTTGTCTTTGTCCCTTCTGATGGTCAGTTG
The DNA here is from genome assembly GCA_007922175.1 of Pelusios castaneus. Lineage (NCBI taxonomy): Eukaryota > Metazoa > Chordata > Testudines > Pelomedusidae > Pelusios > Pelusios castaneus. Next base: position 10,036,160 of record ML685812.1, read on the forward strand.
GCTTCATCAAGCCCTGCCCCAAGGCAAGTAGTGTCACCTTCCAAGACCTGACTTCATCTAAGAAACTCTTAGGACCTAAATGGTTTCTGCTAAAAAACAAGATGTTGGGCGTACATGGAGAAAATAACAAGAGAAATGTCTTGTGTGATCTTCTCTTAAACTGTGCAGAGGCCAACCTAGATGGGTGCCTTCTGTATACTTAGTGTAGAGTGCATTGTTGCTCTCCAGCTTGTCCTGTTCTTCTCTGCCCTTTTGCCAAGCAGTCTTTGGACCTCATCAACACTAAGGTCCAAAGTGTTGCTTTTTTCCTAATGTCTTCCCCCATCACACTTCTACTGGAGCAACGGTGGGAGTGCTAATGTAGAGAAACTTCAATTCTTCTTATCACAGTGTCATTGAAGCCTGCTCAGATAGTTAAAATACTTGTCGTGTGTATCCACTGTTACCAGCCAGGGAAGTGGCGTGCCCAGTAAAGCAGTGGTAAGAGATTTTAAGAATAATGCCAGAGCCTTTAGTCTCATGGGCACGTTACCATTGCTCCTCCTCCGTGTCCCAGGCCTTCCTAATTACAGTTTGAGCACCTTTCAATTTTAAAGGGGTTAATCTGTTTGTTATAATCCCAGGTATCCTTCACAGGTGTATTTACTGATGACCTCTCTGAGGGGTATGGCATTTATTAATATCCATTGTATTCCAGATTGTATTCGTTTATTTGCATAAATAAACAGCAGTTCTAGTTTCTCTTGTATCAAGGACAATTTACTTCTTCAAAAGTTTTTGTTGTTTTTTAAGCTGTAGCCACACAATAATGCATGTTTTCATTGCTTTTATTCTGGGGTTGTTGAGGTTGGAACATAATCTTTTGAGATATTAATTAACCTTCTTGCAAATGTTTGCTGGGGGGCTCCTGTTCTTTTTGTAATTACCTGTGCCCTATATCAGGTATGAATTACTGACAGATTAAACAATTTGATAGTTGTGACAAACTAATTGCTCTCTTGGTTAAATATGGAGATTTAAAAAAAAACAAAACTTTTACCGCACCCTTCAAAGCAACTCAGTAGCTAGAAATTAAGAAAGCATATGTTACTTTGAAAAGCTGTAACTTGTTCCTGTTCCTTATTCATTCATGCTCCCTTGTCCTGCTTTAATGGTGTGTCATCTATGAGACTGCACATACCCTCCTGAGGGAAATGCTAAGGTCATGTCCAGTCTAGTGTTTAACTAGCACTGGCTAATAGAGAGGCGAGGTGGGTGTCTCTAATATCCTGGGTACACAGCTGCAACAACACTGAATAATATCCTTCAGGGAACAGTCCTGCACTCACCTACATGAACAAATAGGCCTTTCCCATCTCTAATTCCTATGAGATCCAGGTGGTGGAAGAATGGAAGGAATATTAAAGCTGCTCTAGACTTGTGACTTCTACACAAAATTTCTCGTGTTGGATGTATTCTATATATAGTGTCTTATTGCTTTTTTTATTATAGTACAATGTAAGCTTTGGCACCTTCTGAATATAGCAGTCGGTGAGTAATTTGTATATGAAAATAGAACATTTATTATAAAGGTTTGTATAAAGCACCACTTATGTGTATGACATTGGACAGAGAAATTAAAGAGCTGCCCCTTGCTCTAAGGAGTTGTCTGAGGGCCCATCTCTGCTCCCATTTAAAATAACATAAGGGGGAATTTTGTGGTTGTTGAATAGAAGTAATATCCGGCCCTAAATGAATACATCAGTCACATGACCTAGGTAAAGGTGACGTTTGGGCTGGGGTGGGTAGGAGCGTTTACATGCCATAAGAGGTGTATCATATGCTGGGCATTGTGTTAGTCCAGTCTGGCATTTTCTATGTTTTAGTCTTGACTGAAATAGCATGGGAGTGAGCGTTACTGGTGGAGAGACGATTAGGGGGTGGAGAGGGATCTGTAGAAGGAGAGGCCCACTCCCTCTCTCACTCTAATTTATAACGTATAAACAATGGCATAAGAATGAAGATTTTCTTCCTTTGGTCGTGCCAGATCATCTACATAGCATCACACAAATATAGGTGGGAGGAAGGAATTCCTCTCTTCTCATTTCTTTCCTGAATGTAGAGAGAGAAGAGCATACAGAAGAAGTGAGAAAAGTCTTCGTAAAATAAGTGTTAGAATTTGACCAGCCAAGAAAGCTCCTACAATTATATTTTGAATATACTGCAGAAATAAAATAAATTAGATAATTTATTTTGAAAACCAAAACCAAATAAACAACTTAATGGCTTCAGGGACCAGGAATCATTTAACAAAACAGATGAAACATTAGAAAGAGTAAGCTGTAGAAAATGTTTATAAACAAAAGGTGCTCATTGGAAAATGCAGTTGGACAGTCCTGGCTTAGGTTACTAGAAAAGGCGTTTTCGGAGGACTTCTTTACACTTGAACTGCTACAGTGGCATAGCTGCACAGCTGTAGCGCTTCAGTGTAAACACTGCTTGTGCCCAGAGGAGGGATTCTCCAGTTGGCACAGCTATTCCATCTCCCTGAGAGGTGGGAGCTAGGTCAATGGAAGAATTCATTTGCCCACCTAGTACTGTCTGCATGGGGACTTAGCTCACCTTAACTCCACCGCTGAGGTGTGTGGATTTTTCAGATCCCTGAGCAAAGTGGTTAAACCAGCTTAATTTTCAGGCTTAGACCAGGGCTAAGTAACTGGAAATAGTAGTACTGGCTTTCCAAAGCTGCCCTCTGCCTTTTCAGCTACTCTTGCATTGCCGCCTTCATGAGTCTTTGTGACATGGGTGTGTGTACGCAATGGCACTGTGGTTTTAGCTGTTTGGATCTTGAGAAACATAAACCCCTGATGTTGATATTCAGATTGGATGAAACCCGGGCCTTTTGCAAAAGCGCGGTGTGTATGTATGGAGTGCACTGAAGACGCCTGGAGCCCGCAATGTGGAAGTGTTTCCTGCAGAATGAATTTAACCAGCTTCTTCGTCTTGCTCAGCAGCTGACAGTGGTGTCGGTGGCTTCACAGCCTCCAAGCTCCCCGCAGAAGACAGTGGGTGTTCCTCTGAATGTAGCGTTAGGACAGCAGATCCTCACAGTGCAACAGTCAGCACCATCTTCCCCTGGCAAGGCCATCGTCAATCATACAACTGCTCAGGTATATATTGACTTCCCTTGTACTGTATGGTTATATCTTCCACAAATCAGCTGCAATGTCCACACTCGCCGAGTGCAGAGTGCTCAGTTGTCACATGGCATTCTTGTTCCTGAGAATTGCCAGACACCAGAAGCATCACCCTATGGAGCGGGCAGCCTTACTGCCCAAGAACCAAAATAAATGCTATTAAATTTGAGTTCAGTAGGTGAGTGGAGGGAAGCTAAGCAGTTAAACAGTGACTTATCAGAGCTGGGGAGTTGAATGGTCCATGAGCTGCTTTTTAAATAGGAGAAGAACAGAAGCTAAATCCGTAAGTGTGCAGAAAGGACTCTAAATGTTAGCTAGAGAAAGTCTCTCTTTTTGGGTGATTTGCATTTAATTTGCTTTAGGCTATTTTCCTGCCTCTTAGAACTGACATATGTAGCATTATTTTCTCTCTCAAAATGATAGAAACTGAAATATGGATAAGTGAAAGGAAAAATGGCAGTTCCTAGGAGCTGCTGCAAATTGTTTCTGGTTCTGAGGCACTTACGTGGCACTTTCAATGGCTGCTTGGGTTTGAGGGTCAGTTCAGAATTTAGAGCTTGAATCTGCCAGGTTTTGGATACTTACTAGGGAGTTGTGGGCAATGTGGTCTCCACAGATCAAGCCCTAATCTGTAAGGCTGTATCATTTCTTTATACAGTATTTTTCTTCTTTTAAGTGCTGGTGTCCTCCACAAATACAGAGGTCTTGGAGCAGGCCAAACCAGGAACAGTAAAGTCAGGATTTCCAGGCTGCTGAATACAATGTGATAGTAAAGGCTGTTTTTGAAAACCCACTACTTCTTCCAAGGAGTAATGTGTTCAAAATCAGCTGAAGAAGGTGCATAGTGAGAACATTTGATCCTTCTAGGAAATGGAAGTTTTCCCTCATAACTTTGTGCATACTGATTCATTGCCTATTTCATCTCATCTGTTTAATTTTCCTTTGGTAATAACATTCTATTAGGCTGCTCCTCTACAAGTCCCGATTGCATAGCTGCTTCACACATGAACTCCTATAGAACTCAATGGGAGTTCTGTGCCCAAAGGATCACAGCTAGGTACACAATGAAATAAATATTTTAGCCTGTAAGTAGTTAACAGAAATTCTTACAGTGTCAAAGTGAAGTCGCCTGTAAACATCTCTGCAGTCATAGGACAAAAAAGGGAGGTTACTGGCTTCCATTCACTGTAAACCTGTTACCCACGCATCTCTGCTTTTCCATCCCATGATTGTAGAGATGTTTATGGGCCACTTTACCTTGAATGTCTCTTACTGTATGTGATAACTGCTTGTGCTAAACAAACTGTTCCACCTTGCATTTAGCAGTGATATTCTGGGTACCTTGCCCAGACCTGAAGAAGAGCTCTATGTAGCTGGAAAGCTTGTCTGTCTTATCAACAGACATTGGTCCAGTAAAAGCTATTGCCTCACCCATCTTGGTGCTCTAATATCCTGGGAACAACATGGCTACAACATTGCAAATGGTATAAGAAAGACAGCCGCTTCAGTCTAGTCTAGTGGCTATATGTTCCTACAGCACAGTATATCATAGGAGAACCATGTGGCAATGATGCTTTGCCCAAGATGAACCAGAGGATCCACAAATAGCTATGATTATATACTTCTACCAAAATCATGTCTAACAAAGCTCTTACCAAAGTATGAGCTTAGGACCCAAATCTTTCTCTTCAAGGAGTCATTAATGTTTTTTCTATCTCCTGTTCAGGAAGGACTGTGGTTTTTGTGTTAGATGAAGACATCCGTTTATAGACTGTTTTCCAAAGACTCTGTTTCATACTATATGTTGATTGCACATTGTAGGCTCTGGCTTCTCTATGTGAGAGGGATTATTGTGGTCTGGCCGCAACAGGATGCATGTTTTGGTGTTACCTTGTGGCTCACAATTCCCAGGAAAATTTTTGCTCTGTGATATTAGATATATTGTAATATAGGAGCTCCCACTGGATGTCATGCTGGTTCTTTCTGGGGGGGGGGAGAAAGAGGCTTCCTTCAGGTCTCATCAAGAACCAAAATATTAATCTAATCTTTTATAGCATGGAAAAACCTTTTTACTGTAAGGAAAACCAACATCTTCTGAATGAGTGAAAATAGCTATGGAGCTGTGCAATGTAGAAAATGTGATTTATTTTTTTAGGGACTTATTGAAACGTTTTTAGTTAGCTTCAAAGCAGAAGAGATGGGTTCCATTTTAAGAGCAGCAGCACAGTTAGATTTCCAAGGGGGTCTCCTGTTTGTACATAAAAATTGAGTCTCCATTCTTGCTTCTTTGTTCTGAAAATTGTTTTTTCTTGATGGTGTTTAAATTTGCCAGTAAATCTATGTTGCTAAAACATAGAATGCCAAGATATCCTGAACCTGATGACTTCCATCTCTGCTCAGTTATGTTATCTAATTTAGCAGTAAACCTAGCAGCTGACTTGCAGAAAATTGTCTGCTTAGAAGCATCTCTCTTGAGGCCATCACTGTACTTCAGTCTAACAAAGTTTGAGCTGTTTATTAAAAAGGAATAGCATATGGCCTTATGTTCTAATTGCCTGACCTCAGAGTATTGATTTTCTGCTGTTGTCATTAGTAGCTGACCAGCAAATGTTGTTTTGCTCATGGAAACGAAATGGCTTGACTTTATTAAAGATCATATCTACATTAAATATGTTGTTCTGGAGTGGCAGTTGAACTCTGCCTGCCTGTGAATGAAGTATCTGTATAATAAAGTTCCAGGAATTTGCTTCGCATGTATGTCACTCTGAAGCCTGGAATGTCTGAATCAATGTGAAATGATTGAAACAGCTCTAAGCATGGCTTAGAGCTATTTTTGTGTAGAATGTCACCGGGTTCCATCATCACTTGGATTTGTGGTATGTTCTATCCACTTTTTAAGTTCCCAACGTTTGCTGGCTTTTTAGGCCTGATCTACACTACAGGCTTTTGTTGACCAAAGTCAGCTTTTTGTGCCAGAAAGTGGTTTTATATGCACTGCAACATGAGCCACACACCCCCTCCCCATCCCAATTCCCCTGATTTTTGTGACAAAATAAAATTATCTCAATGAGAGTTGTAGAGTCCTTTTGTGCCAGACTTTTAGCGACAGAGTGTCAGTGTGGACAATACACTTGGTTATGTTGCAGTAAATGGCCTCCAAGGAGTGTGTCTCAATGCCTGTTCTTACTGCTCTGGCTGTCAGTTTAAACTCTGCAGCCATCTACTCCTCTCCCTTTAAAGTCCTGGGAATTTTTGAACTTCCATTTACTGCTTGGTTGGCGTAGGGAGCTCACATTGCATTTTCCCAGCTGACCATGGCAACTTCAAACACATTCTTTCATGGAGCACGCTGAAGCTTCTGGATCTGATCAGCATCTGGGAGAGATGACTATGCAGTCCCAGCTCTGCTCCAGCTGAAGGAACTTTGATACATGCAGTCAAATTTCTCATTTAATGGTGGAGAAGGGCTATGATCGGGGCACCCCGTAGTGCCATATGAAATCAAGTTGCTGCGGCAGGGGTACTGAAAGGCTAGGGAGTCAAACCGTTGCTTTGGTGTAGAGCCAAAGACCTGCTGCTTCTATGAGGAGCTGGAAGCCATCCTCGATGGGTACCTTACGTCCACTGCCAACAGCTCTGTGGATACCTCTGCGAGCCCAAAGGTGGCAGACACCAGACTCAATCCTGACAAAAGTTGTGGATGAAGAGGTTGAGTTGGAGGATGATGTGGAGCAGGAGACCCACTCATTTGCTGACATGTAGAGCCAGGACCTCTTCTTGACCCAGAGGTTTTGAGCCAGGCCCAGCCCTTCAGCTCTGGCAAGCAGGATGGAGGAGTGGGGAAAAATGATTTGTTGTTGAGCTGATGTTGCTCAGTTACGTGAGGTGCAGGTATCCTTTGATTTTTTTACATTATACAGCTGGTTGAAGGGATAGAAATGCACAAAAGTAGTTGTTTGCATGTGTTTCTTATTCCCTTATGCAGCTAAGCAGTGTGGTGGAAAAGTGTGTGAAAGCAGACAAAGATTTAATGGCAGTCCTCCAGAAAGATCTCTATAAAACTTCCCTGGAGGTACTTGCTAATCCTCTGCCAGAGATTTAGCTGAGCTGCTTTGTTTTCCCCCCATTGTAGAAAACTTTCCTGTGCCAATCAGCCATCACTTATGCAGGGACCGTGGTGGCACGCAGACAAGCAGTGTAGGGACCTGGTGTGAAGCTGCTTGCATAGAGGAGGTGCACCCTAGCATCTCTGTTTACTTGCAGGAATGAGATAGCAGCTTCTATGACGCCCACCTGTGGAAAATATTGGCACAATTTGAAATTTTGTCCCTAACTGCCTGCATCAGTAACTCCGTCACCCACTCAGAACCTCTTCCCCAACTTGAGGTTCCCCCCATCCCCAAAGAGAGCATGATACAAGCCATGGAGGAGAAAAAGGAGCTGCTAAAGTCTCTCATAATGCTTCAGACTGAATTCATGCATGCTCACCAACTCCTTGCAGCCAGTATAGAACTTCTTTCCATGCGCTCTATAAACTCCACCCATGCAGCCCTACCAAATTCCCAGCAGTGTTGGTACCCTTTACACTCGAACCCTTCAAACAGCTTCCAGAGCGATAGCTGGACTTACACCCAGCTGTCACAGCTCACACTGCCCTTGGTGCTTTTTCCCCTCTCACCCAGCTTTTCATGTGTGTTGTGAATAATTGTTGTTTAATAAAGACATACTCTATGAAGAATAAGCAGTCTTTATTTGTCTTTTGTACATCGTGATTGCAGCTCCCATTGATACACAGTGCAAACTGGATAACAGTCATAACATTGCACAGCGCTGTTTACAAAGACACCTTACTGTTGCTCATTGTTGCAATGGCTTCTCAAGGCCTCCCTGATTTAAATGGCCCCCTTTTGTGCCCCTCTAGTAGCCCTGTCGTTTGTTTGTTCATAGTCAGCTGCAAGGAGATCCACCTCTGCGCTCCCCGCAGAGGGAAACTTTTCACTCTTAGCGTCACAAATATTATTGAGCACACAGCAGGTGGCTATAACCATGCGAATATTTTCCTCATCTAAGACTTACTGGCGATGCCTTTATGGCAAGTGAGCTTTTAATCTGCCAAATGCACGTTAAAAGTGGTCATTCGGCAACTGCTCAACCTGTTGTTGAAGCTCCCTGCTGATATCCAGGTTTCCTGTCTAAGATTTCATGAGCCATGGCATTAAAGGGTAGGCTAGATTTCCTAGGATCATTATGGGCATTTCAAATTCCCCCATTGAAATCTTTGAGTCTGGAAAGAAAGTCCCTGTTTGCAGCTTTTTGTACAGGCTAATGTTCCTGAAGACGCATCATGCACCTTCTCTGACCAACCCACATGGATGTCTGTGAAACACATGGTGATCCACAAGCACTTGTAGTGCCATGGAAAAAATATCCTTTCCTATTGATGTGCTCTGGTGCAAGGGGCCAAAACTGGGATATGCATGCCATCTATCGCCCCGCCACAGTTAGGGAATCGCATCACTGCAAAGCCACCCACTATTTCACGCACATTTCTAAGGTGCTCCGTCCTTTGTAGAAGAATGCGATTAATGGCCCTGTACACCTATGATAACACAGGTCCAGCAGTAGATTTCCTGATTTCAAACTGATTATCCACCAACTGGCAGTCACCAAGCACTTCTCCACCAAGAGGGCAGCTGTTATTCTGGAGCATCCTTGTGCCGCAAGCTCTGCATAGAGTTCCACGAAGGTGGCTTTGTGCATTTGAAATTTTGCAGGCATTGCTTGTCATCCCAGACCTGTGTTATTGCGATCCCACCACTTTAGTGATTGTTTCATATGCCCAAGAGTGGCAGTGCTCTGTGTGCTGGTGCTCCACGAATGCAAATGGTATTCTGACATTTTGTTTGCATAGCACACAAGAAGTCAGGCACCTGTGATTCTTGAGTTGATTGGTAGTTCATGGTAAACTGCATGACCAGCTGTGATGTGTTCAGAAAACTGAGCGCAGGAGTGGACAGTGGTGCAGGATCCATCCTTTCAGATAGCGACGGTGCGCGCTCAGGAAGCTGGGGCCATTGAAAAATGCTGCAAGATGCAGTTGGGGACCTTTGGAATGATGGGACAGAAATGACTGCATCATGGGACGATGAGCACACATGCACGATGCACTGTGATCCTCTTCACCTTCCCACATCTAGCAGCCCAAGGTGGTGAGTGGCACAGTGGGTTAGCCGTCTAGTGTGCTGCTCTCACCATCAATACTAGAGCACCAACAGTGGATGTGCTTTGGCATTATGAGTGCTGTGTGTTCAGGCACAAGCGTTGCAATTATAGCGCTTTTTGATCATTGCTGTAACTTACATTGACAACACTTTCTGGTGTAGACAAGGCATAAGACACACGGCTTTACCATTCACACCCATGCAAAAGCTAGTAAATTCACAAGTCTCTCATCCTTACTTGGATAGATTCCTTTCACAGCAGTAGCAGGTTTGTTAATTTTGCCCATTACTAGTCTGGTGATTTTGTTGCACTTAACATGATGGTGACTGAAATCACACTTTATCCAGCCCTCTTCCCATCAAGCCTTTCCAAGGTGTGTTGTAACTGCCCAGAAATACGTTGCAGTCCCAGGATATTAGAGACAAGGTGGGTGAGGATATATTTTATTGGATCAACAGAAGTTGGACCAATACAAGATATTCTCACCCACCTTGCCATAGAAACATGTCCATTGTCTTAATTTGTTGGTCAAGAATATGACAAATATATAAAATAGCTCTTTCTTTAACCAATGTGCAATTATGTCAATAAGAGGCCAGGCAATGAATTGTGAACCAACATGTGAGCATGCCTCTTGGAAGAACACATGAAGTTTCATTTAATGAAAAGCAGGTGTTACTGTTTAATCCTAGAGCTGGAATAAATATCAAAGAGGGAAACAATGACTTGCAGGATCAGGCCTGATTTAATAGTTTATTTAGCAATAAGAGACATGCAGGGATCTGCCCACGTGGCTCTCATTGCAGGGTTGGAGTCTTCTTGTCCATGGAACACAGCATTTTGATTTTGTTTGTACGAATGTAGTTCTCTGATAATTGCTTCTGGATATCCTGCTTCTTCTCAGTGTACGCCTCAGCACCCGGAACCTCCAGGCATCTAAAAGGCTGCTTGTGGCATTGGAAGGAATTTAGGGCAGTTAAGTCGGCAAGTCTTTTTTGAACTGCTCTGTATGTTCTGGCCTGTTATGTGGCACAAGTGCAGCCCTGACAATGGCTGCTTTTCCAGTCATTTCTGGGCTTTGTAGGGAGCCTCAAAGCACATGCACCTAAGAGTGTGGGTCTGCAGAGGGAACATACTTCAGGCAGAGGCAAACAACTTTTTATTGCTGATACCGGTTTCCAGAAAATGCTGGGCATCTACACAGCAGGCTGAAAACTTTTATGTGCATTAATTAAACTCAAAAAGAGCATAGCCCTCTTTCCATGAAAAAACAGAACTAAAGCCTTACAGTTGTGAGCTTAGAACAAACAAGGAGTCCTGTGGCACTTTTTAAAGACTAACATTTATTTATCGCATGAGCTTTCGTGGGAGAAAATCCCACTTCATCAGACGAGGGTGTGATAACTGGAGAAGGGAAGCTGTGTGCTTTTGAAGGGACTGACGTGGATTCAGTAGTTGCAGGGTTGGGACGCTTGTCTTGGAGCGGCTGAAAAGGGGGGCTATTAGCGTTGAATACACGAGACACTGATGGGCTCATAAGGGTTCATGGTGGTATGACAGCCACACTGATCAAGCCTGAAAACTCACTATACCCAAAGCCTGGCTGTCATGGCATTTATCTCTGAAGAATGTTGTGCAAGGTATCGTGAAAACGTCTAATACGCGGATCACTAATATCATAATGAAATGTACATCTTAAGGCTACAGGAGAAATTATGGATATTTCCTTAAATTATGCTTTAAACTCAGACTGTAGTCAAAGAAAAACCAAAACCCGCATACTCTTCCGGACAGGAGCGGTAGATAGTTCTCTCTCCCTGTCTCTAATGTAAATTGAGTAGGCTTAGCCAAAGACAATGGGGATTATATTTGCATACTGAGGCAATAAAAAAAGCAATTAAAGGTCAACATAGGCAAGATGATGTCCTATAGCCCAAAGAACAAACAGTGGCTGTGAGGGACTTTGTCTGGGGGGTACAAGTCAAAGGATACATTTCAAAAGTGTGTAGTGGTCTATAAGAAGAGGGCGGAAAGACATGATGTTTATCCATTTATTGAGGAAACCCTTTGTAACGCGCAAGTGAATCATGAAAATCTGGCTCTTGTTAAAAGTGAATTCCCTCAAGCTCTACAGGAAAAGTTTTAGGTGAGAGACTGTTTTAGTTGAGAACTTAACTATAGTAAGTTAATCTTACCCTGCAAAAGCATGCTGGTTTCTTTATTTGTAACCACATCTGTTTCTTTTAAATTTGTTTAGCATCACTTAAATCTCTGGTCTTTGTTAATAAATTTATTCTTGGTTTTACTGTGAGTTCATCAGTGTTGTGATGCTAATGTGTGAATCCACAGCTGATCTACTTGATAATTTCTATGAGCATCAGTGATGGGCTGGATTTTGCAGAGAAATGCTCTTTTTGGGGGTTTGGGGACTAGGGTGCAAGACAGTAAAAGTTGGCAGAGCTTTGGAGCAGGTTGTTTGATTGGCTAACAGACAGGGAGCTGTCACCTCGTAGTTCCAACAAGCCTCTCTTTTGTTAAGGCAGAGGGGTAACAAGATCACGCATAGTTCTGGGCTTCCTGAGAAACCGAACAGTACCAGTGGCTCAGTCTGATCTTGACTGTTTTCACACCATTATACGTATATTTACACTTAATGTAAAGTGAAGAGTTAATCCAATTTGGATACAAGCACTCAAAAGACTATAATTAAGTCATTTCAGTGTTACAACTTCAAAGACCTGATCCAAAACTCATAGAAACAATGAGAGGTTTCCACTATCTTCATGAGCTTGGATCAGGCCTTTAAAGAAAACACTTCACATTTAATAGTCCAGTTGTTCTCTGACACTGGTCAGCCCTGAAAGGAGGAGAGGAAATTCTCTGCCCACATTGGTCTGTCTAAGGTAACAGCTGTACAGCTATGATTGTAGATGTTTTCTCTGAATTGCTCTTGGTAATTAAGGTTACAGCACAATTTTTTTAAAATACCCTAAGAAACAACTTTCTCATAAAACCTAGTGAGTGGGTTAATGCCTTCAGTAGAATATAAGTAGATCTGGACTTTGCTTCTGCTCTGAATTGTAATAGTTGGAAGATGAAGATGGGGGGTAGGCAGCAAGTCTGAAAAATGAATTGAAATAGCCCATCTAGGCAAGACAGAGTCATAGAATCATAGAATAATAGGGTTGGAAGGGACCTCACGAGGTCATCTAGTCCAACCCCCTGCTAAAAAGCAGGACCACTCCCCCTAAATTATCCCAGCCAGGGTTTTGTCTAACCGAGCCTTAAAAATCTCCAAAGATGAAGATTCTACCACCTCCCTAGATAGCCCATTCCAATGCTTCACCACCCTCCTAGTGAGAAAGTTTTTCCTAATATCCAACCTTGACCTCCCCAGCTGTAATTTGAAACCATTGCTCCTTGTTCTGTCCTCTGTTACCCTCGAGAACAGCCTAGCTCCCTCCTCTTTGGAGCAACCCTTCAAGTAGTTGAAGCTACGGTGTGAATCAAAATTTTGGCAGCGGGAATGAAGAGAACAGAGTAGATTTTAGAAATATTATAGAGAAAGAAGCAACAGGTTTTGTAAAAGCCTGGAGCAAGGAGAGAAGGAAAACAAGGAAGTCAAGGTTTGGAGCTTGACTGATAGGGAGGTTTTTGAAGTTTGTAAGCAGTGATGGAGAAGGGGCAATTGTAGAGTCAGGTGAGCAGTAAATGTATATTTTAAATAAATACAAGCTCTCTACTCAGTTTGTAGATTGGGAAAAGTCTGAAATAACAAAGCCTTCCATGTTCTAAATGTACTGCTATCCTCGAATGAGATTTCACATGCATACTGTCTATTAAATTCCTTTCCCATTTCCTCTTCCTTTTTTTTTTTTTAAAATGTTCTTTTTGTTGTGATTTCATGGATTGAAACTTGTTTGCTCTATTTTCAGTATCTCATTACTTCCTTTTTGTCCTTAGCCAGCCCACGCACCTTTGTCCACTGCTTCAAGGCCTCAAGTCTTACAGCATCAGTTCCATTTCCAATTGAAAGCTGTGTGGTGACAACTAATCTTTCTATGCTGAGCTGTGGAACGAGATGCACTACATATGCAGAGCTGAATAGCAGAGGGACAGTGCGAGTCTGGGGCGTCCCTTTGTGCACTGACTGAAAAATCATAAAATTGATTTTGTTTTTATTCCCAGTAATTCGGGAGCAGCTCTTTCTCAAACTTTCTGTTTAGTTTTCATTTAATTGACATTGGCTCTTGATTGAGGGGTGGTTGGTTTTGCTTATATAAATGATACTAGTTTATTTGGGCGTTGGTATGATTGAGAATGGGACCAAGCTCCCTTGGCTCTGCTACCTTCTGGGGACTTAACCTGGCTATGCCTCAGTTTTTCATTTGTGACAGAGATGATGATAATGACACGCTTCACAGAGGTATTGGAAGGGTTAATGCTACCTGTATTGTTTAACAGGCTGTGAAATCAGCAGTACAGACCATCACCGTGGGAGGAGTAGGTCCATCTCAATTTAAGACCATAATTCCCTTGGCAACAGCTCCCAATGTTCAGCAGATCCAGGTACCTGGAAGCAAATTCCATTATGTCAGACTGGTTACTACCACAACAGCCAACAGTTCAACCCAGTCAGCCAATCAGAATCCTAGTACCAACACCCAGCCTCTTCAGCAAGGTCAGTGGTGTCAATTCATTCCCTGTTTTGTTTGTCGAATTAGGGCTGAGCACTAACAAATAGAAAAGAACCCGTACAGGGTAAATCATGGTCAGATGAAGTAGATCTGTGGCCCTGGCCACCTGTGCTAGTTTTGTACCAGGCTCTTGGCTGTGAACGGCTCCATATCACACCACCAACTCCAGGATGCATTTGGAAATGCTCTGGTGTTGAATTCCTCATTCCCTAGAGGGTGGCTGATATGCTGTTGTTTCCAGGGGAGGGTATCAGCCTCTCATCATCTTGTTGGGTCAAGTCATATACCTGTCTGTGCCTTAGTATGCCGAAATGTGAAATCTGGGCAATGCCATACATACCTCACTGGAATATTGTGAGGATCAATTAATGTTTGCACAGCATGTTGAGATCCTTCGGTAGACACTAATTTAGAACTGCATAGCGTCCCCTGTTTTTATCAGGCATTTTCTGATGGTGGTGATGGAATAGCCAGTAGCATATAGAAGATTCTGATGCGTGTTCTTTCCTTTGCGTATTTACATACCACTTCCATTAATGGCAAAAAGAGTGCTGCACATAGACTGATTAGAACTATTGGCCTTATGCAATTTGCTAGCTGGCAATATTTGAATAGTTAGTAAATAAATACATTGAAGGGTCAAGGGGAATGAGTGAGCAAAATTAGGGGGGAAAAGCTGCCTGAGGTGCCTCTTTAGAAGAAATAGAAGATCCAATTTGACTCTAAATATAGGTTCTCCTTCGAGACGTGTCCCTGTGGATGCTCCACTTTGGGTGCTGACGCGTCCACGCGGCACGAATCAGAGAACTCTCATAGCCATGTTTGTTAGGGTCACGTGCGCCAACAGAATGTCTCGTGCTGTCACTAGCGCCCTGTCAGTGCGCGTGTGACCCATCTCCCCTCAAATGTGTCTCAACCGTTCGTGGTTACGGACCGAGTTTTCGCTCTCTTTCCCCTGGTTTACCTCAGCTCGTTAAAATTCTTCTCAGGACTTCTTCCCCTCCCCCCCCCCCCCCCCCCCAAAAAAAAAAAAAGGTTTTTCTTTGCCTTTTTTTTTGAAGAAGAACACGCGGACTTCATTCCGTGGCAATGCTGGGGTTTCCCGGCTTCAAGCTCTGAGAGTCCTGTCAGGACATGATACCAGCGTCTGATGGATATTCAGCTTGCATAATATGCTTAGATGAGGGACACAGCACACACACATGTCCCCACTGCCAAAATTTAAGCTCAAGAGCACGTCGTGACAGGGACCTTCACCTGAAACTCCTCTTAATGGAGCAGTCCCTTTGCCCAGCTTCCGACCTTGGGCAGTCAACCTCTGCTCAGGGCACTTCAAATGCCTAACTCCCCCACATTTGGGAGCTAAACGGAGAAAAGCTCCATCACCGGCCACCAGATCCCGCAGCACTGAGGCTCCTGATTCCTTGGCTGTGCCAGCAACAAAAGCACCTAAAAGGTCCGCCTCTCTGCATTCGGACCATAGGGCAAAGCCAAAACATATGGAGTATCAGGGTTCATTAGACGCGACACTGTCTGCCTCCACAGCAGCAGATTTATCAGCACCGAAAACTTCTGCTTCAGCACAGACAACGGACATGGCACAAGCACCGCCGCTGCTTCAGACCACCATTCCAGCTCCGACTGAAGCCGCACTGCTTTCCAGTCAGCTGGCACCGAATCTCACCTCAGCATCGGCACCTTCCACCTCGGAGCCGCATATTACTAAAGACCCAACAATCCCTTCGGCACATGCTTCCTCTTGGGAGCACACAGCTCCGCGGAAGCAAACTGAAAAGAGAAAACACTGTAACATCGCAGAGGACGAGCGCTCACAACCATTTGCTTCCCATAGACGTGAAATCCACGGGTCTCCAAACTACCTGGCCAGGTCCGAACCAGTCTCTCCCTGAGATTCAGAGGAAGAGGACATTATGGACCAGGGACTGGGAATGTCCCCACAAGCTATGTTGCCACTAAACAGAGGGCACAGACATTGTCGGCTATCTACGATGCCCCCATGCCCCTGGTACCCACCACTGTGGTACAGTCTGTCCTCCCTCCCCTCACATCAGCAGCAATGGCTGCATTGGGACGCCTGGTCACAATATTCATCCAGACCCTCCGTGTCACAACAGTTCAAACCGACAACCCCAACAGTTGGCTCCGATTTAACCAGGAAACTTAGGAAGAATTAGGTATGGAGGACCCAGAGCCACACACTCCACCACACAATCAGATACAGATGGATGATACCATTATGGCATCACCACCTAATGTGGATGACTCCAGACAGTTCCAAGATCTTTTTTGTTGAGCGGTGGATGCTCTGGAGATCCCCATACAGTAGGATTCAGGATCACAGCACAAACTATTGAGAATATTGCACAGCAAGCCTTCTACGAGAGTAGCAATATCTATGAATGATGCTATTATTGATCCAGCCAACGACATTTGGCAAACCCCTGCCTCAATACCACGTACCTCCAGGAAAACGGATAAAAAGTACTTTGCACCCAACAAAGAGTCAGAATACCTGTTCAGCCACCCTCCTCTCAACCCCTTAGTAGTGGAGGCTGCCAACAATTGCCATAAACAGCAGTTTAATAAGACAACACCTCAAGACAAAGAATATAGGAAAATGGACACCTTGGGTAGGATGATGTCGAGGACATAAATGGAACCTCCATATATCCTGAGCCATCTACATCTCTGACTTTTGCATACTGCCTACGATCCCATTACCAATCCTGGACAATGATAACATCGGATAGAAGGGTCTTAGACACTATCACTGTCGGTTATACAATCCCATTTCTATCCAATCCCACATCCTATTATCTTTCCCCGTCCCTCTACAGGGACACAACTCATGTACACCTATTGGAGGGGGAAATCAAACACCTCCTCCACATTGGCGCGATACAGGAAGTTCGTAAAATATTCCAGGGTAGGGGGTTTTATTTCCTGTATTTTCAACTCAAAAAAAATCTGGAGGGTGGCAACCTATCCTTGACCTTAGAAAGTTAAATAGATTCATAAGTCACCAAAAGTTCAAGATGGTCACCCTTTCTACTATTATCCCGGCTCTCAAATATGGGGACTGGTTTACAGCCTTTGTCTTACAAGACGCATACTTCCATATCCCTATCTATCCGGCTCATAGAAAATACCTAATGTTCTTGGTTAATAATGTCCATTACCAATACGCGGTTCTCCCCTTTGGTCTCTCCACAGCACCACACATGTTCTCCGAAAATCTAGCCGTGGTAGCAGCCTACCTGCGAAGACATGGAGTAACAATATTCCCGTATCTTGACGACTGTCTGCTAAAGTCAACCTCACACGCACAAGCCGCCCAAACTCTCAGCTTCACGAGTTCCCTCTTACAAGACCTAGGTTGTGGAATAAATCCAGAAAAGTCAACCCTAACATCAACACAAAACATCCAGTTCATACAAGCCCGTCTCGATTCCATACAGGCACAAGGCTTTCTTCCAGATGAAAGAGTCAACACGATAATAGACCTCACAAATATGGTCCACACGCCTATTACAACAGCAAGAACCTGCTTACAACTGCTGGGCCACATAGCCTCAACTACCTTTGTAGTAAAAAATGCAGATTCCACATGCATCCTTTCCAAATTTGGTTTGCCACAGCATACAAACCAAAGTACCACTCAATGCAGAAAGCAGTCTATTATACCATCGGAGATAAAACGTTCCATATGCTGGTGGACATTTCCAGCAAATATAGGAAGTGGAGTACCCTTTCTACAACAACCACCAACAATATAATAATGACAGATGCTTCCCTTCTGGGCTTGGGAGCACACATTCAGAACCATACCATGCAGGGCAGATGGCACCCGCAGGAAGTGCCCCTACATATAAACATCCTAGAGCTTCGAGCGGTAAGATATGCCTGCCAGCATTTCCTCTCATCCCTGGAAAATCACCACGTCAAGATCATGACTGACAATATGGCCTGCATGTTTTATATAAACAGATGGGGAGTATGATAAAAATCCCTGTGTTTAGAGTCCATCAAATTATGGACATGGTGTATAAGCAACAACATTACAGTCTCGGCCTCTTACCTGCCTGGCAGTCAAAACAGCCTAGCAGATTTTCTCAGCCGCTCATTTACGCAAAACCATGAGTGGGAGCTCCACCCCAAATCCTACGAACACTTTTTCATCAATGGGGTTACCCTTCAGTAGACCTATCTGCGACCTCAATCAATCACAAGTGCCCACAGTACTGATCCAGAGCAGGAATTGGCAATGGGTCACTAGGAGATGCCTTTGTGCTAACATGGCGGGGAAAGCTCCTATATGCCTCCCCCCCCCATACTTCTCATTCCCAGAGTGTTACAAAAAATCCGAATGGAATCTGCAACAGTTACAATGATAGCCCCAGCATGGCCCAGACAACCTTGGTTTACCTTCCTACTGGAGATGTCTGCCAGACCACCCATCACATTACCCCTGCTACACAATCTCCTCATGCAACTAAATGGAACCATGGTCCATCTGGACCCCACAAGACTCCACCTGATGGCCTGGTACCTTCTTGGTTCCACAACGAGGAACTCCAGTGCTCCAACATAATCCAACACATCCTCTTAAATAGCTGGAAGTCCTCCACTCGCAGAACTTATCTTAAAAAATGGCAAAGGTTTCGACGCTGGTGCCTGCACAATACTATCCGTCCATCCTTAGCTCCTATTCCAGACATTCGACAATATTTCCTACACCTAAAATCATCAAAACTCTCCCTTAGTGCCATGAGAGTACACCTGGCAGCAATCAAGGCATTCCACGAACATGCAGAGTTCAAATCCCCTTTTTCTCATTCTATAATTAAGAGATTCCTTAAGGGTATTCAAAACTTGTACCCAGAAATTCGTCCACCCACTCCAACCTGGGACTTGAATCTACTGCTTAAGTCCCTAACTAAACCACTCTTTGAAATGATGGCAACTTGCTCCCTTAACCATCTCTCCATGAAAGTTGCCTTCCTGATTGCGATTACCTCTGCCCGAAGAGTAAGTGCACTTGCAGCTCTGATGGCAATGCCACCCTACGCGACGTTCCACAAGGACAAGATATCATTAAAACCACACCCAAGCTTCATTCAAAAAATCTCATTGCCATTCCATCTTAAGCAAACCATCCAATTACCTGTATTTATACCAAAGCCACACTTGAACCCGCAAGAGGCTATCCTCCACACGCTGGACATCCGCAGGGCTCTCGCCTTTTACCTGCAAAGAACAAAAACATTCAGATCATCAGACAGACTGTTCATATCCATAGCAAATAAAAACAAGGGCCAACCAATTTCAAAACAAAAGAATATCTAAATGGATATCCAACTGCATTTACACTAGCAACAACATTGCCTAAGTAGCACCATCTGAACATTCAACTAGAGCTATGGCCACATCAACAGCCTTTCTACACAATGTCTCAATCGTTGACATCTGCAAGGCAGCTACCTGGACATCCATTCACACTTTCACTAAACACTATGCTATTGACAAAGCTTCAACATCTAATGCTGCCATCTGTCCTATCCTCACTACAGGGATACTACTCCGAAGACCCTCTCCCAGCGTGAGAACGCTGCTTTGGAGTCACCCAAGGTGGAGCATCCACGGGGACACGTCTCGAAGGAGAAAGGAAGGTTACGCACCTTGTGCAGTAACTGGAGTTCTTCGAGATGACTGTCCCCGTGGATGCTCCCCCACCCACCCTCCTCCCCTCTCTTCTTCGGAGTCCTCATCTCTTACTCTCTGGTTGAGACACAACGGGGGGGGGGGGGGTGGGGTGCGCCCGCACTGACAGAGGGCCAGTGACAGCGCGAGACAGCCTGTTGGCGTGTGTGACCCTAACGAGCATGGCTATGAGAGTTCTCTGATTCGTGCCACGTGGACGCGTCAGCACCCAATGTGGAGCATCCACGGCGACAGTCATCTCAAAGAACTCCAGTTACCGCACAAGGTGGGTAACCTTCCTTTTTGTGAAAATAATCTTTGACTAAACTTAAGACAATTGTTTTGAGCTGTTGCCATAAATTTATTTTGAATTGGTCCTTTTGAACTGTTTCCAGGTATTGTATAATTTACAACAGAGAAAAAAATCCTGTGGCGTTTCAATTTAGACTTTTCAGGACTGTGCTAATACTATATAAATTGAAAGTGAAGATTAGAACCAAGAATGAAACCGAGTAGTGTGTTTTCCTTTAGTTTTTGCGTTTTTTTCTTTCCACATGGGCAACCAGCATATAAATAGTGAAGGTATCATTCAATTTGAAAATTCTTTAGTTCATTACAGTAACACTGATTTAAAAAAAAAAAAATTGCTAGAGTTTTTTTTGATCTAGCAGTATTCTCCCAGGACCTGATCCTGCAAACACACACTTATCTTTACGCGCAAGAGTAACCATCATTCTTTGGTGCTTCTCACGTGCTTCAGTGTTGAAGGACTGGGATGTAAGTGAGAGAGCTAGAGACTCAGCTGATAATTGCTTTCAATACAATTTTTCCTGCAAGGAACAAGTTTTGCTCTGTTTTCAAAGAGCTAATGTGTTTTTTTTAAAAAAAAAAAGAGTAGTAAAATAATTACTTTATAAATTAAGTCCACTCTCAGTGCAGAATTAAAATGTAAAAACAAATGGAACAACAGTAAACAAACAGTGGAACTCAAATAAAAATGGTACGAGCATAACCAAAATACATTAAAAATGCCACTTTTTTGTGAAACTTGGTGACTTTTTATTATGGATAAATGGAAGCAATAAATGCCCCAGAATTAAATTTTAGACTCTTTCTAAATGTGCATATTCAGTGTGACATGTGATATTGTTTCTTTTAACCAGCTAAACCGGTGGTGGTGAATGCAACCCCCGTGCGGATGTCTGTCCCAATAGTATCAGCTCAGACTGTCAAACAGGTGGGTTTAATGTGAAATCCCTATTCTTGTCTCTGTTCAGCTGGCGAACATGTCAAAATTCTTACTCTGGAGGTAAAGTGTGATGATTTAAACCCTTCTGCACAGATTCTTGTCTTCAGAATGATTTTATTTGAATTACAGTGTCGTTTTCTGCAGTGGATAAAGAGCTGTATGTTGGTGATGTCAGAAGGATTTCTTCTCTTTCCAGGTGGTGCCCAAACCAATCAACCCAACTTCACAGATAGTTACTACTAGTCAGCCACAACAGAGACTTATTATGCCAGCTACTCCACTGCCACAGATACAGCCAAACCTCACTAACCTCCCGCCGGGCACTGTACTGGCACCAGCACCTGGCACAGGAAACGTAGGCTACGCAGTTCTTCCAGCTCAGTATGTCACCCAGGTATGGTATTAGCACTGGGCTAAATGATAAACCTACAAAAGTAATTGCAGAAGGCATCCTACATTCGCATTAATGGTTTTGGTCCATTGTTTCCGTTTTGGGCTTTGATTTGCCCTTTGCCAAAACTTGGTCAAGAATAAGAATGAAAAGAAACAGGAATTAAATCCCTGATTTAAGATTGAAAAGGTCCAGCAACATGTACAGGGATTTTTGTCTACATGCTGTGAACAGTTGTGAGAGATCTTGTATGGTTCTTCCCGCAGTGGCCTAGCCTTTTGTAAGTAAAAAAGGATCTAGAAGAACACAGTATAATACAAACCTTGGGAGGAAAATGACATAGAAACAAACAGGATCTTTGTTCTTAGTACAAAGAAGCAATGGAAGAAAGACAGTAGGCCAGGTTTTCTGAAGTGGCCAGCACTAACAGTTGGGGCCAGATTTTTTAAAAAGAGCTCCTCCTGTTTTTGGTATCTGAATGAGTGGCCAGATTTTCAGAAGTGCTCAGCACCTGAACGGCTCCTATTGTTCTCAGAGGGGATGGCTGGCTGCCGAGCGTTTTTGAAAATCTAGCCCAGTGCAGAAAAATAAATGTACACAAAGAAAGCAGTGAGTAAAAAAATACAAAGCTTAGTCACCTGGGGAATTCTGATTATCTGTGTGTGAGGAATGCTCCGATAGTGTGTGTGCTTCCTAGAAAAAGATCCTGGGCCTTGCTGCTCATGTTTCTTGGGCGTGGCATAGGTCAAGAAAGTGTTCAAGTAAACACTCAACAATACTATAGTCAAAGGGAGTGCAAATAAGCCATGGCCTCCCATTCTTGTTAACTTTGATTCTGAATGGATTATGACCTGGCAGGTTGTTTCAGTGATTGTTTGCTCTGATTCATGCCTTATAGCAGAGGAGGTGTTGCGTGGTTATCAGACACCAAGATCTACTCTGTAAAGAAAGAAAATGGATCTGATTAAAGGGGTTGGAACTGTTTTTTTTTTTGTTTGTTTGTTTGACTCCAAGCTTTCACTTTGCAGATAGCTGATATACAAGCTATTTGTAAAGCATTTTAGCATCCTTCAGACTGAAAGTTACTTCGTAATGTAAGCAGTTTAAAAATGTCGCCCAAAGGTTTTCAGATAAAATGGACCAAAACATATAGTAAAATAGGTCAGGACATTTGTGCTGAATACAGTGTCCCTTAAACTACTTATGGTCTTGTGAGTTTGTGAAATTTGCAAACCATTCACAAACTTGGATTAGGAGAATACATGTTATGTATAGAACAGTTTAAAAAATGCTTACTAAAAACAGCATACTACACATCGCATATAAAATGACTGACGCTATAGAACATTTCCTTTGTGTTTTGTTAGCTACAGCAGTCGTCATATGTATCTATAGCAAGCAACACTGGTTTTACTGGGACATCTAGTATCCAGACCCAAGCAAGGCTACCATTCAATGGGTGAGTAATTTGAAAATACTTTTTAGAAAGCTTGCCACAACATCTCCCAAAATGGTGGTAAGATAATGTATTTAAATGGGTAGGAAAAATTAGTGGGGTGGAGTGGGGAGACTGTCTGTGCTGTTCTTGTTCTGGGGCTAAATAAACATCATCTGTTTCTGTGGCATCAATCAAGCCCCTTTTACCACCACTAAAATTGGTCAAAGTCAAATCTTGTATTCCCCTCTCCCTCCCCATTCTATAGTAGGAGTTTGAACAGAGAGCTGGCCCATTGTTGTTTATATGTACTGCAATAGTGCCAGGGACCCCTGGTCATGACCTTTCCCTTGAAGTTGATTGGAGCAGTTGGGCATTTAGTACTAATGAAAACTCAGCCATTCACCTAAGTGCCAGAACATGAATTTGGGAACCTAACTTCAGGCTCCTTTTATTTAAAACATAAAAATGAAACTAAGCCAAGATTTTTATTTTATTTTAAACACATTGAAAGTGGAAACTTATCAAATTGCTATGCCTTCCCCCTCTCTCCATCCCTTGCAGGTTTAGAAATTCTACCTGGTTGTGTTGAGCTTGCGTTTTTCTGGAAATCGTACCATTTGAAAGGGTGTGCTGTGATTTTTTTTTTATTTTTTTTAAATTACAAACAAAAAAATCATTCTCTGAGCTAATCCTGAAGCCATGTTGGACACTCCCCACAATTTTGTTTTCAGCTTCTGGGAGTATATCAGGATCAGGGTCACCACATATGCTCTGAATATAGCTGATATAATCATTGAAAAATCGTGGCTTTCATTGCTTGTTAACGCTGATCTCTGACACACACTACTTTTTAAGTTAAACTAAATGGCAGAATTCAGACTGCTTGCCCCTTTCTCAAGTCCATGTCTACTTGCTTAGGACAATCTGTCATTTCCATATCATTTTTAACTCCACCATAACTCGGATGAAGAGAGAGGCATAGTTTGAATTTATTTCTCTTGTATGGTATTGGATTTAGTTAGAGTCACAACATCATCACAAATCCTGCTCCAAGTCAAGATACAGTCTCCATGGAGGTTTATAGGATTTCAGTAGATCAGCATTCCATTATTAACAGCTAACCCAGAGAGATGCCAATAATAAAATGGTTCTTTTACAGAATAATACCATCCGAGTCTGCAAACCGCCCCAGGAAGCCATGCAATTGTACAAAATCACTGTGTCTGAAACTGTAAGTGGATTTTTGAAGTATTTTTTCCTTAACAAATATTTTGGAATATTGCCAAAATTAAACGAGGTTTAAAGTAACTCCAAAGTGTGAGTGCTGATGGCTCTCAGTCCATCCATAAATCACTTTAGCGTAACCCCATATAATACTTAAGGAGACACACTGGCTTCTTTAGTCTGTGTTGGCCCTAGGAATTTTCTTCATTTCTGACCCTTGTGGCTTCACTGGTGATAGTACCATGGAAATGCTGGAGTAGATTGCCCGATGGCATTTCAGCCAGATGACAGAGAGCTGGTGACCACATGAGCCCTGTCTGCACGAAGGCTCCCACCATTGCACCACTAGTGGAGTTACAGCTGTGGGCTTTAAGTAAAATAGTCTTTTGTAGACAAAGCCTTAAAATGCCATTCAGTGTAAAAAGTAACTCTTACCAATGGAACTGTGCGGCTCTAGACATCGTTTGCTGTCCTACCATTCCACTCCAATGCCTGCAGTGGTATTTGGCGTGCTTACATGCTCACGTTCAGTTGGGGTGATGCCTCACTTTCCTACATGGTGCAATGTCAGAAGGAGGTTCTGGAATTACTTTGCAGCTCCCTAATTCTGGGATGATGAAGAGGGCATTCATAGTGGTTGTGTTATTGCTAGAGAAGCTGATATGACCGCCACCTTAGCCCAAGTTAGGAAATCTGTCTGACGCTTGTCAATTTTGGTTCCAATGTGGGAGCCGTGTTAGTCTATTGCAGAAAAACAACAGAGTCCTGTGGCACTTTTAAAGACTAACACATTTATTTATCGCATGAGCTTTCGTGGGAGAAAATCCCACTTTGTCGGACGCTTTGAAGTGTCTTCAAAGCAACTGATGAAGTGGGATTTTCTCCCCCGGAAGTTCAGGAGATAAATAAATCTGTTAGTCTTTAAAAGTGTCACAGGACTCTGTTGGTTTTTTTTGTCAATTTGGGTTATTTTTAATGTAACGCCTGTCCTGTTCATATGGGGGTATGCACATAGTTTTCAGCTTAGAAATTCTTCAGCACAGTAGATCAGAACTAATCATGTATGTTTAGTTTTCCTTCAGACATCTCACAGCCTGCGTGATTGTTATTTATAGAGTGCCAAATGTGTGCTAGACATGAGGTTTCCTCCCGGAGATCAGCTGTCTGATTCCCAAATGTTCTGAGAGTCTAAAGGAGAGAAAAGATGATGGTGATAATACTTTGCATTTATATAACATGTGGCATCTTCAACGTGCTTTACAGAAATGAACTCAGGCCTTGACCACCTCATGATTTGCTCCAGGTACAGGCAGACACTGGTGCAGTGCGATGTAAACCACTAAAGTAAACTGGCCAAGCTACCATTTGCATCAGGGGAGCTTTCCCCTGCATCCACATGGAGGAGTCCTCACAATACACCTGTGAGGCAGTTGGGTACCTAACTCCTGCTGATTTCAATTTATTTATCAGTTAATTTCAACTCACATCCAAGACATTTGAAAATCTAGTCCTTACTCTCTGTGTGCCTCAGAGCCCCATTTTAAAATGGGAATATAGCACTTCCCTCCCTCCAAGGGATGTTGTGAAGTTTGCGAGGCACTCAGACTGCAGTAATTGAGTCCATAGAAGTACCTAAGATACACAGCCACCAATCGGCTCCTCCCTTAGGGTGACCAGCTAGTATGTGTGGAAGATTGGTAGAGGGATGATGGGTAATAGACTGCTACATAAGACAAAGCCCCAAATACTAGGGCTGTCCCTATAAAATCAGGACATCTGGTCACCCTGTCCTCCCTTAAGCACTTTTGTGATTTCATCTTCTCGCTCCAATGCTTCGGAAAAATCCCTGGTATAATCTGTTCAGCCATATTCCTTCAACTCCCTTCTTTAGACTCTCCACAAAACCTGCAAGATCCTGGGTGTTGCTCATGACTAGGCAGACAATGAGCTGTGACTGCCCCCTTCCTTCCTTTCCCTACTCTCTTTTACAACAACCTCCATTCCTGCCACTCCTCCCTGCCACCCCAAATAAAAATAACCCAAACAAGCAAACCCCACACAGTTTGCCACTGAGAGAGCTGTGGTGAGTCTTGACCATATTATTTGTAGATCATGCCTGTTACTTACCTTTGTTTGGGGTCTTGCACTGTATGCTCTCTGGGTGAGATTGTCTCATTTATACCTGTCTGCGACCCAGCTGGGCCACGTACTAATCTCGACTGGGGCTTTTAAATATTATTAGAATAGAAAAGTTCGTTGCAGCTACTGCTAAAGCTAGCATGATACCCGCATGCCGTGTTTGTAAATCCCTTCTGGCTCTCCTGTTCCAGGTATTGTGATTGTTTTGCGAATGGTGAATTCTGCAATAACTGCAACTGTACCAATTGTTATAACAACCTGGACCATGAAAATGATAGGCAAAAAGCAATAAAGGTAAGAGGGCTTTTTATTTCTCTCCTTTGACGTTCACAAAATGGAAAAGCATGTCACAGTGTCTCTCTTTCAGTGTTCTCAATGCTGCTATTTAAACTGGACAGCTTGCCTTTTGTTTGATCTCTCTCTACCTGAGATGAAGGTGGCCACCTTTTCCTGCTGGGTTGAGAGAAGAAAATGATTCATTTACTCCAGCATAATCTTGGGCTTGTACTTACTGTATGGGTCCTTTAGATCTTGCTTCCTGCATGTACTGAGACCCCTCTTCTGGATCTGCATTGATAGGCCTGCCTGGACAGAAATCCAGAAGCTTTCAAGCCCAAAATAGGGAAAGGAAAAGAAGGGGAATCAGACCGGCGGCACAGCAAAGGCTGCAACTGCAAGCGGTCGGGGTGTCTCAAAAACTATTGTGAATGCTATGAGGTAAGATGCGCTTTCTTGTCCTGCAGAAACACGTTGGCTTTTTTCCTTCCTAAATGTAACTCTTGCCCATTGCACTGTTCATAATTAAAACCTTCAACTATCTCTCTCCTAGAGTTGGTCAAATATTATTCATTGAATAATTTGACTAATTTCACACCATTTTTAACAGAAATTGTGACTATTTCCTAAAGGATGCCATGCTGTAGTCTTGCGCTACTTACCTGAGGTAGACAACTATTTTTTGGCTTTTATTGTACATGGAAAAGCTTATATTTAATTCCAGAGTAGAGCCGTGTTAGTCAGTGTACAGCAAAAACGAGAGTCCTGGGGCATATTAAAGACCAACAAATTTCTTTGGGCATAAACTTTCGTGGGCTCCAACCCACTTTGTCAGATGATTGATTATATTTAATCTTCCACAACTGCGATCTCTCTTCTAACAAAACAGCAGTGTTAGACACTGCACTTCAAGGATTTTTTGCGCTATAGCAAGTGAAATATTCAGGGTTCACCCCACCTTCCAATACACAGAGTTGTGCATTCTGCAGTTAAAACAATACCCCTAGGTGGTTGCATGCATGGACTAAACTTGGGGCCTCTGAAGCTGAAAGTATGAGCTTCTGCTGCACTAGCAAGTGGCCAGGTTCTTTATCTCAGAGGCAGTAGCAGACTCATAAACTTCTGTATGTGGCCTAATCCTTCAGATTAAATTTCATAGACACACATCTTCTTTTTTTTTAGGCCAAAGGGGACATTAGATCACGTAGTCTGACATCCTTGTATAATACAGGCCATTAAAGCCCGATAGCTTGAGTTTGGTTAAAGCAGATCTTTCATAAAGGCTTGATCTGAAGATTTCAAGAGGTGAAGAATGCAAAACTTCTCTCAGCTTGTTTCATTAGTTAACCACCCTCACTGATAAAAATATGTGCCTTCTAATTTGAATTAGGAGAGCAAGTCACACTGTCTAGTTTGAATTAGGGGAAAAAGTCACACTGTTAATGTGGTTCATATTTTATTGTTGAACAATAGCCAGTTACACTGTAAAATACAGATTGTGAAAGCCTGTAACTCGTAAAATATATTTTTCCAGATATTTATTATTTCTCCATTGTGTACTAAGTTTGAGCCAGCATTTGAGAAAAAAATATTTCAGGCCACTCACTCTTTTTTTGTTCCTTTCAGGCAAAAATCATGTGTTCCTCAATATGTAAATGCATTGGCTGTAAAAACTTTGAAGAAAGCCCAGAACGAAAGACACTGATGCACTTAGCTGATGCAGCCGAAGTAAGAGTCCAGCAACAGACAGCTGCAAAGACAAAGTTATCCTCTCAAATCTCAGACCTGTTAACTAGGCCAGCACCAGCACTGACTAGCGGAGGAGGGAAGTAAGTTAACGCATTCTATTCTCTTGACTTGGCTTTAATGCTGTTTTCTCAATACAGGTATTGTGCTGCTCTGCTAGGGTGGATCCCAGCAAGCTATGATTATTGCAGCCTTTGACACTTGTATTCAGTCTTTTAGTTCTGGTGGCTAATGTTGTTTGGTATGTGTATTACCATAGCACTCAAGAGGCTGCAATCATAATTCGAGTCCTTTTGTGCTAAGTGCTGTATAAATGCACATGAAGACGCTCTGTCCTGAGTGATAGTGAAAACTTTCTGGAATATATAAGCCACCCAAATATGCAGTTCAATTAGCTTCATAGTTAATTGTCTCATTCCCTGAATGCATGTAAGTGCTGTTGGTTGAAAAGGTGCAGAGTGCACCACTGCTGCCTAAACTGTTTAAATACATACCCTACAGAGAAGAGAGCTTATATAAAAAGTCTGTCAATCAAGATATACAGGATCATTATGACATTGAAATTAGTGTAAGTAAAATAAAATTTAAAAAACAATTACAGGATACTGCAGATATATGTATATAGCATGGGAAAATTGTTCATTGTTACAATGTAGCATTTGAGAAATAGCAATGAAAATCTTGCACCAAAAGGCATATGTGGAAGTGGACAGGGTTAACATGAGTAAGCTCAAATTTGCCACACTTTTGCTTGTTTAACTATGTAACTGTAACATTTTTAAATGCAGCTTTTAGTATGGAGTTAGCAACGCAGGTGAAGTCCTAATGTTAAATCAGTTAATTTGCACACTTTTCCTAAAGCAAAAAGAGATGTGAAAAATTATGCATTCTGGGTGTCTTCATGGCATTTTACAGCCTGTCTCCAAAGGTGCAGAGATGGAGGCAGCCACAAACCTGCTAACGTTGCCACTGAGGAATGACCTTCCTGCTGAGCAGTAGGGTAGCTCGGTGTTTTTAGTTAGGGGCAACCTCAGATGTTATCCTGAAACTGTGGAGCAGATTCACCCTGGTCCCATCAGCCCTGATTGAAACTTTGCCTGTGCTCTGCTTCTGTTTGAAAGGGCATAATTCTAACGTTAGTTAATTGGATTCATGGACCTTAGTATTGGGAAAATGGAGAGGTAAGCAAAATTTTTCTTGTTTGATAAGATGTCCAGATACATGCTGTTATTGCTACAGAGACTATCTAGAAGGCTTTCTTCAGCTTCTGATTTTTTCAGTGAGTCAGAATTTTGCATATCATGTACCAAAGTTATAGCTGACCAATGGTGACAATTAAGGTTTATATTTCCTTTTCAGACTGCCATTTACCTTTGTAACCAAGGAGGTAGCTGCTGCGACTTGTGCGTGCCTGCTTGCACGGGCCGAGCAGGCTGAGAAGACGGGCAAGTCAAAAGCAGCAGCAGAGCGCATGATCCTGGAGGAGTTTGGACGTTGTTTAATGAGAGTCATTAACTCAGCAGGAAAGTCCAAAAGTGACCCCTGTGCCATGAACTGCTGACTTGCACATGAGCCATGGTAAATTGGACTGGACATGACACTTAATGCACAGGGACACTTTGGTTCACAGCAGAGGAGTTAATACTATTTTATTGTTAATTTGGTGCTTGTTTTAAATTGACTTGCATAATATTGAAACAAGAAAATCTTTTATAATTAGGAGTAGATTCTTTTAAATTTTAGCTAAATTCTCTTCTACTTATGACGATGCCTGAAGGTGAATTTATCTTCCTGTTGTACAGCTTTTAACTTTCTTGGGTTTGCTAAGAGTTAGATGTTTTTTCCCTCCCCCTTTCTCTAAGAGAATTGTCCGGAGAGACTTTATAAATTATTATAATATATATTATTAACAATATATAGAGTTGCATCCCTTTCTTCACATAGAAGACAACAGACACTGGCAGAAAATATTTTTGGCAATAGACCTAAAAAAGCTAGATCCATATATCTGTGGAAGAATTAATTATAAAGAAACATATAGAAATAAATCAGCTTCACATTATTGAC
This sequence comes from Pelusios castaneus, assembly GCA_007922175.1. Classification (NCBI taxonomy): domain Eukaryota; kingdom Metazoa; phylum Chordata; order Testudines; family Pelomedusidae; genus Pelusios; species Pelusios castaneus. The sequence continues at coordinate 10,066,506 of ML685812.1, forward strand.
GGCCTACCAAATTAGATAAAAGAACATCACTCTACAACCCTGGAAGGTAACGAATCAGCATTAAAGACCTAAGTCAGTAAGGTCCTTAAGCACAAGTAATGTTAAGCATGTGGGTAGTTGACTTCTTGGGATGGCTCATATGTTTAGCAATACATATGTTCTTAAAAATCTTGCTGATCTCAGGGCACCACTTTTAAAATGGAAGGTATTTCAATATTTCTTTTAATGATGACAGAATTTTCAATGGTGGCTGGGATAGTCTAAACTGGAAGCTGAAGAAGTGATGATGGGCTATCCATTCAGAAAGCTGTCCATCTAGTTTGTATCAAGCAGAAAGATGTGTTGTGAATCTAGGACTCAATCCTGCAAAGTCCTGAGCATCCTAGATTTTCATTGAACCAGAGAGTTTGCAGTCCTTAGCACCTTATAGGATTGAGCCCTTAAACAGTCAGAAAATGAGATTATTGATCTGTCAATTTTAACTAAGATTACGGGGTATGAGGGAACCAACCCTTGTGTTTTCCTATTGTTATCACAGTTTTCATGTGGGATGGATTTCAAACTAGCTGCATCCAGTTTAATCAGAGAACATGTGTGAAGAGCATATTCCATGTACAGCTGTGGCCTTTTTGATATCACTTCTCTAATCTTTGTGACACATTAGTTGTATTTTTTTACAAGTGTTGTTTAGGATTGCAGTATGAGCCATGCCATGCAAGTACACCGGTACGGATTCAAGGTCATCATCAGAACCACATACATTTGACTTTTTTTGTGTGGGATGCGGAATCAAATCAGGACAAATACAGGTGTGCACAGAAGACACTTAAGTATGGGAACTTTTTCCAGTATTTACTACAAAGAATCCCAAATCACATTTTTGGTAGGATAGCTCATTTACAAACCGTTAAAGTAGCTCCAAATTTAATGAAAGGAAATAACCATGTTTAAGTTTGCAGGCATTTAGTTAGGTATCGTAATCTTCTCTGCAATTATCAGAACAAAATTGATACTTTTTTTCCATAAAGGATTTTATATTCTCTCCATGTGTAACTATGTATATATATTTTCTAACATGTCTGTGTATATGTTGCAAATCCACATATACACACTCCTGAAAAGGGAATCCATCATTCATTAAATAGTATTTTTTTAATAAACAGGATCTGAATTTCTAAAATGTCAGTGCAGTAACTTTAAATGTAGATAGTTTGACCATTCATCTTACTTTTTGTGATTCAATATAGTATGTCCAGTAAAATGTGTATAAATGTAAATTAGTGTAAGTGAATAAAGTAATACCTAATCAAGTTATTTTTCAAACAGATTGCAATACACCTTTTTTGTCTAGAACTAAATACATGTTAATTTTGTATATATTTTGTGTCCTATTTTCAGTTGCACCTTTTGTGATGTGTATTTATATACGGTGTGGAGAATGTTTGTGTAATTTTGGATTACAGTTGTAGATTATGTATGATGGCATTGCTTGTAAAGATTTTGAAGATGCAATCAAATCTCTTAGTTCTATTTGTTTTGAACAAGCTGTCTCAAATATTTAGCTTGTTTCTCCCCCCACCCCCACCCCTCCACCCCGCCCCTGTCTAGTAGGTAATAAATCATTTTTGTACTTCCTTAGCCATTTGCATCAAACTGCGGAACAGGATTTACAGTCAGATTAATCCAGTTATTTTAAACCGATGGGAGGGGGCAAAAGTTCATTTTTCTAGTCCTGTTTACATCTGAAAGTAGAAAGATTAAATTTATATTTACTAGACCTATTAAAAATACTCTTTTCTATATTGTAAAAAGTCAGCTAAATCACAAAGAAAAATAAACATTTATACTATTCTGTAAACCTGATTTTTGCACTCTGTTCCTTTAGAGCTGGCAAGAACATGAATTGTTTTATCAAAGTACTGGATTTATTAATTAGAGGCCAGGTTGTCACCAAAGTTGCATTCACTAAGGCCTCAGTTCAGCAAAGCACTTCCTTGTCATTAAGCATGTGTTTTAAGTCCTGCTGACTTCAATGGGATTTAAGCACACTCTCAAAGCATATATGTGCTTTTCTGAGTAGGATGGGCTTAAGCATGTACTTAAGTACCTTGAAATGGGGCCAAAATATGTACCTAAAGAACCAGACAATTGGGCCCAAAGAAGTATTTTTGTATTTACCTCTCCTGCATGAGCAAATCCAGGTTTTACCCCTGTGGTGAGTGAACAAACTTAGTTCTTATCCAACAAACTGATCCACATTGATGGACCCTCTTGCCCAGTTAGGATCTCCTCAAAGTTAGTGGGACTCCATACAAGTACAAGAGTTTCTCCATGCAGGATTAACGGTAAAATATTCAGGGCCAACTTTGACCATAGCCTTTGAAAATTTGGCCCCTAGGCATTTTATTGAGTTAAATTTTTTAAAAATTGTAAAATACTTGATGCCTTTCCTTCCCAGTGACCCCAATGTACTCATTGTTACCTCTTCTGGCCCAGATGCTTTCTCCTTTTCCATTTTTCTAAGTGCTTCTACAATCTCTTCTTCCTCAATTCACCTTACATGTTCCTCCCTTGGGTTCTCCTCATTCATCATTCTTTCAAAATATTCTTGTTTAAAGATTTGTACATTCCCATCTCTAAGTTTCCAACACTTAGGCCATTCTAAGGCCTGGCATTCAGATGTTTCTGAGGTCTGTTTGCTGAAGTCTGTAAGAAATGGGTGCTGGTTCAGAAAGCACTTGCCAGGTATTACCTTACAATTGATTGTGATCTATTGCTGCTTCTCATTAAACAGGCATTATTTTAGGACTTGTGTCCTTTGCTGGCATAAGTTAGGAGGTGGCAATCCCCTGTCTGAAAGTGTGTGTTTGCAATCACCACAGTCAGTGCTAGACAAGGCAGTTGGACTGTTTTTCCCTTAGAATTTCTGGTTCCAATGTCATGCCCTCCGTGGATGGTTTCATATCTAGTCTTTGCAGTTCTAACCATGTGCATTTAAATCTACTGTAATAATTATTTCTCATAAAAATGATCCTCTTAATTGGTGTATACCCACTTACTGTATGGATAGATTTCTCTTCCCAACACAGTTTAACTCCTGTCAGTTAGTCCAACCTTCTGGTAACCTGCATCACATACCTTTGCATGGTTTCATCCAGAATAATTTCAAGACCATTTCAGGAGATTGAACTCCCTAAATGGTACGTTTTATAACCTTCCACTAACATCTTAACTTTACCACCTTTCCACTTCATTTCTTGTACATGTACCAGTTACTCTTCTCTTTAAGACCTCACAGAGCTCTAAGCTTCTTCCAGGTGTCCCAGTTCCTTCATTCCAAATTGGCTATCTCCGCTTCCTCCTTTTACCTGCCTTGAGAAATGGGCTGAATTATTCTCTGCTCCCCTGAATGGGGCATGGAAGTAAACCGGTAACAGATGAGGTGCTTTGGCAAACACACTGATCCTGTTAACATGGCACACACCATGGTCCTGCTTAGCAAAAGAGAAGTTACTGAGCAACTGTTAAACAGCATTAGTGTTCTATATAAAGCATCATATGCCAGGGCAACTTCACTGAAACAAACAATGAGGAGCTCAGGAATTCCATGCAACCTCATGGCATGAAATCTGAGCCAATGACTAGCAGTCTTCACTTTCTGGAAACTCTCGTGCAATAAATGGGCTGCTTTGTGAACTGTACTGTTGGATGTACCAGCCTGATTGGATGGATGTGCAGCAGCAGCGTCTCATTGCATGGATCATTTAACAGGGCCACGTGACCACCAAAATGCAACAAGCAGTTCAACACAATAATGCTCTGCATTTCACTCAGCAGAAACTGAAACATATGTCCTCCCAGCAAAGAAAGTTAAAAGGGCTTTCTGAAGCACCATCTGGTGTACCTCAAGTGAACTGCAACATTTGGAGTGCATTAGCACTTCCATCTAGCATCGAATCATGGGAAGGCAAGAAAATTCAGTGCCTGTCTCAAAATTCGTAGACCCTCAGCAGTGTAAACGTTTGTAAATTTCCATAGCAGTATTCACATATCCACAGGAGACTGTCCTCAATTTAGTTTTTAAAATGGCACAGGATATGTCTTTGTTCTAAGAATGTACCATTCCAACTGCATAACTGTCTTATACACAATAAGTTTTATGCTTCAACTCTTATAGGTTAGGGGTCTGTTATAGGCTGTAGACTCCAAACCTACAGGAGTGGGTGGGTGACGTTCTGTGGCCTGCGTTGTGCGGGTCAGACAATGATCATATTGGTGCCTTCTGATCTTAAAGCCTACGAACCAGAAAAACACTTTGTCTGATTTACAGCAGGAGGCTGGTATTATATGGGAAACATAGTTATGTCAAAACCTGAGTCTTCTGTTTTCACAAGTCCCAGTGCTGCTGTGTAGTGCTTCTTTCAAATGAACTTTTCCACCTTCCACACTTAATCAAATGTTAACGTCTCTTCCCTGCCTTGTATAATCAGCTTACAGTACAGCTTGGACCTAATTATGCCATTCCCTGTGCCCACCAATTCCAGCCTGCCTCCCTCCCAGTTTCATTTTTCTCTCTTCTGCATGTCCACCTGCAATATGCCAGGTCTTCACTCTAATCCTTCACTTCTCCTGTGAAATCTGCAAACACTAATCTGTATTGTCCTCCCCACATTTTATTTAGAGGAGGAAACAAGCAAACCAAACTTTTAACACCAACGTTTTCCACTGTCTCCTGCTTGTGTCCTAACTTACACATTCTACCTTTAGATGGCAAGATACCTCATACACTGACAAGCACATGTACATCTGTTAAATTCCTCAAAATCCTTTTTGGAAGTAATGTCTGATCCCGTGTATATAGTATTTTGTAAATTTCTTTAGTGAGAAATGCATGACAAGTCCTGTTTAGTCTAGCCATTACATTTTGTGACTTCCCATACCTGGATCCTGTTCCATCAGTTTTCTTACCTGTCATTTTTTCCCATTTACGGTAGCCAGAATTAAGGTCGTCTCTTCACTTCATGTTATCCTAATTCATGTCTCAATTTAAGCCCTTAAAGGAAGCAGTTTGGCATTCTTTATTTTTTTGACAATCTGCCCATGGAATTAAAGGGTGAAAGGCAGAGTGGTTGTAATCAGTAAGTATGAGTAAAACATGTTGTTTCTAGTACAAATATTTATTTATTTTTTTAAAAAAATAGCTTTGTAAGCTGTATTGCTTCATAGTATTTTTTCTGCAGCTCTTTGGAGTTATCTGCTGCTATATTACTCTATCAGCGCTCTCCCTTCCCCTTTTCTAAACATATACGAGTAAACTTGATATTCATCACAGCCAGGCATAGTGTAAGTAAATATTTGACAAACTTCCCCACATAGCTCTGCCAACAAACCCCAATGTGGATTTCCAGTAATCTTGGTAATCTAGTCCTGCTGCATATGATGTTCTAAAATATGTTCTGATTTTGCAATCTGTATAAATGGGAATTTCAAAATTAGATCAAACTCATTTCTATTTCTAACCCAAGGCATGACTGGAATCCTGTACTGTTAATCCTCCCAGGAGACTTTATTGGCCACCCATGGACACAGTATTGCCAAAAGATCAACTGGAATAAACCATCTCAGTTCTGACATTTGTGTTGCATATATCAGACCATTATCTAAACATTAGTCAAGGAGAGATCCATCATCATTTAACAAATTAATAAGAAACTATTGCACAGGTAAGACTTTGATAGATTTATAAGTCTTTAATGATGATGAAAATGGATGTTTCCTAGTCAACCTCTTCCATCCTTGCCTTCCAGAACAGTATTCCAGACCCCATTTTTTGGCATGTTCAGATCTGACATTTAAATAACATCGCACTACATTCCTTAACAGTTTTGTGTAGTGATTGATGACACACAACTCCCCATCAAATAGGTGATTTTTTAACTCAGCAAAAAGGTGTGTCTGCCCTGATAACTCATATAAAATTTTTAGTTCTAAATACATATCCTGTTGCTTGGGGTTTAGTGTATAGTCTTCCTCTCGTGCATGCAGTTTTAGGACTTGCTCAGAAATGCTCACAATTTGACGCACGCTCTCTGATGGCAAACTCAAGCTCCCCATCTTTTTAATGCACAAAAGTGAACCACGTTTTAGGATTTTGTCATCTGACATAAAGAGAGAAGTGACACAGTCTTCACATCTTATGACAGCTGCTAACTTCTCAGCAACAAAGCCAGCAGCATAGGTGACGCTTTCTGCATACAGTGACAGATCTGTTAATGCATAGCTCAATGTAGCATTGAACGAAACATGGTCTGTACAGCAAATGTCGTCTGTTGATGGAATCTCCTCGCCCTCATCATACAGAGAGTGAATGGTATCAAGGGCTAAATCTGTCCGACGAACAAGAGATACATCTAAGGTGCTCATGTCACCTAAAAGAAGATTCTGCTGTAATCCTGCTGTCAAACTATATATGGTCATTAATTTACAATAAGCAGCCTGGAACATCATGCAGGTAGGGTTATCACTGCCAGCACATGCTTGTCTGAGGGCTCTGAGAAATAGTTCCAGATGATCTAGGCTGAATGTATAAGTCAGGAGGTAATGGAAAGGCATGTTCTTTGCAAATACATAGTTTGTGTAAAGCCATTTTAAGCTCTCAGCATTAAGCAAAAAACCTAGAAATCCTAATTTATGTTTACCTTTCAGAAAGTGTCTTCCTGAAGTGTCAGTTAATGTGACAAAGACATTTCTCGCCTCACTTAAGATGTGATTTATCTTGGTATAGTTTTCAGAAGACAAGGGCCCTTTCAATCCCATTCCATAACAGCTTCTTCCATGAAAAATGTCAAACAGATAGCTCAGCAAGCGCACGAATTTGATGGTACCATTGCAGTTCTGAAAAGAAGGCAGGCCCAACAACTGGAGACATTCCAGCGTGCCAGCGACACACTCACTGAACAGCTGCGCTGCATAGTTCACTCTCAGCTGACAGCAGACACTAGTTCTGGGTTTGCCTGACAATCTGTCACTAATAGGCAGTAATTCCTTCTCCTGCAGAGTCACTAGATCCACTATGTGCTGCCAGTGCGCTGTTTCATCAATGGACTGTATCCTGTGAAAGGACTGAAACACGTTCCTTATTAACTGGAGCATGTGGCAAGCATCAAAGAAGTATGTGATCCGATGAGTGGTGCTGTGAGGGTGCTGAAAAGTGCACTGTACGTTGTTGGCATCAAGACGTACGCCCAACGCCTTTGCCATCTCAACACCTTGAGCGTTGGCAGCAGATGTCACAGAGAGAACGGTGATGCCGATGCTGCTCAGCTTGTTGATGGTCTGACAAAGCAGCTGAGCTAGTATATGGCCGGTGGGTCCATTTGCAAAGAAATAACCCAAGGGAGCTCTCCACTGACTACGGACACCTACTGCCATCAGGACTACAGCTTCCGAGGCCAGCGGTGCTTCATCAGCATCAAGTGCTCCAGCTCCCAGGTCTACAAACCCAACCAGACGTTGAGTCACGGGGTCCCACTCCAGCTGCTTCTTGAGAGCCAGACTGTCTATCATCAGTGAGCAGTACCGGTATGCCTCTTCTCCTCGCTCTACTCTCTGCTGAAGGTGGGAGAAAATACTGGTGCTGAGGCCTGGACAACCTTCACTGTTAGACAACCAGCTGGAAGACAGATGATAGAAATAATCAGAAGCTATAAATGAAGGGAAAAAGAATCCATTCACAGAATTTATGGATTTAGTAAAGTGCTCACAGATTTTTAATATTAATATCTACAGTATTTTCCTACAGTTCCATTTTCATCTTCTCCTCCACTTGCCTGATCCTCTGGCATTCTCCACAGTCTTCCCTTTAATGCCTCGCGCTAATTCCATATATATATTTTTTCATGCTGTTCCCTGTGCTTGGAACAGCTGCGACCCTATTCCCCTCTCGCACTTTGTATGTTTGCTTCACCTCCCATCATTACATAGGAACATAAGTATTGCCATACTGAATCAGTCCTGTTTGGTCCATCTTGTTTACTAACCTGTCTCTGATGGTGACCGACACCTTGAGAGGAAAGTGCAAGAAATCTACAGTAGTCAGATATGAGATTATCCATCCCACAAGGTCTCATTCTGACCTCTAATAACTGGAGACGGGTTAAATTTTAAAGCATGTAGCTTTTATCTCATCCAACACTTTTTTTTGCATTAACTATTATAATTCTGGATATTCTTGTTATCCATACAAATGTCCAATAGGTCTTTAAATCTTACTAAATTTTCAATGACTCTGTGGCAATGAGGTCTAAAATCTCATTTTATTATTTTTACACATATTTCTCTGTTTTTAATTTGTACCTTCATTTAGTGTTCCCTTATTCTTGTGCAATATGAGACAGGGAGAACAGAAGCATATAATCTATTTCCTCTATAAAATTCATTATATATGCTTCTTAGCACATCCCCTCTTTTTCTTTTCTATTCTAAGGAGAACAATCCCATTTTTTCAATCTCTTTCTTCATTTGTGTTGTGTTGAAGTGGCTTTTATAAACTCTCTACTCTGAACACTCCATCTCACCTATTATAATACAACTTGGAAATATAACCAGAGATAATGAGATTAAATACTCACTTTGTCAGGCTGGAAGGATGAGGCAGGGGAAAATTCTTTCGGACATAATCATAAGCCTTACTACTATAGAGGTGGAGAGTACAGGCAAATTGCCTCATTTCTGTGGAGTACTCTGTCATCTGCCTCCAGCTGTATGACTGCCAGTGCAAATCTATTTTTAAAAATATAGATCAGCTTTACTAAGAAGCGTGAACAGTTTAACCATTTAATTTAGAAGAAATATACCTCTACCCTGCAGGACGTGAGATACACAAGTAAAAAAGTGTCATGTTTGATAAGGCACAGCTTAAAACTCAAATGACATCACTCAAGTATGTTTGTTGTGATAAGTCAAAATTCAGATTCAGATAGAAAGGAGATGGGGAACAAAATCCTCCCTTCCCCTGCCAGAAGCCTCTCGCTTATGCCAGCCTCTTTCTCTGTGTGTCACAATGGGTTTTGTCTTATCCTAACTTGTTTGCCTTCTAGACTGAAAGTTACTTGTGGCACAAGGTCTTTCTCTGTATATTGCATTGTGTTGAGCACAGAGGCTGCGTCTACACTGGTAAATTAAGTCGACTTAAGCTTGGCTTAAGTCGACTTAATGTGCCCTGCGTCTACACTACACTTTGCTTAAGTCGACTTAAGCAAAATAAAGTCGACTTAATGAAAATTAAGTCGACTTTATTAAACCACCTTTGGTTTGTATTCCTTATGTCTTTAATGGCTCATCAGGTAACTCCCTGGGACCATTGTCCTGGCACATTCCTAAACATTAAGGACACAATGGTTTTAACATAAGTTAAAGTATGGATATAACACCAAATTTTAACTTCTAATCGCAATAGAATTCCTAGACATAAACTATATAATCATTCCCAGCAAATTACTACCTTTCTATTGATACCAAACATGACATAGTTCCTATGGATTATAGCATTTATGAGATATCCATTGAAAATAATATCATAAATGCTTCCTAAATCCAGACAGCATCACACCCTGCTCACATGCCCTGCCAGGGTCCCTGTCCCCCTTTGCTCCATTGCACACAAGGGGTGCCCTCCCACCACCGTGGACCTACCCAAGGTCCCCCTAGCCCCACAAAGTCGATCCAGAGCATCCAGTGTGGACGCTCTAGGTCGACTTTGTAAGTTCCCCTTTAAGTCGACTTTAATTTTAAGTGTAGACATACTAAGTCGACTTAAAAGTGCAAGTGTAGACATAGCCAGAGTTAGTTCTTAATATTTAACATTACTAACAACTCAGACATCGCCATTTTCCTCATATCTTAACACTTCGCTGCCTTTAAGGACCCACATCACAGCCACCATCCTTCTGAAGGAGGAGGATGAAATGTGGCTCCAGTCAGAGAGAGTCAATGCTGTCCCTGAATTAGCTGGAAAAGGCTGATTTGAGATCTACAGAGGAAAAGTACTATATAAGTGCTAGCTATTACTATTCATGACCCAGGTGGGATTAAAGCAATTTAAATGTTTTTTCTCTTACATTATTAAAATGAACCCAGAGCCAATTTTCTAAACATTGTCTGAGTGGGAGAGGAATATAAGGTTCCCTTACTTAAACCTAATTTAGAGTCAAGCTTGACTCTCTTAAAATTGAACGTGTTCATTCCAAAACACACAGTACCTTTCACGATACACTGTCCTAGGGCCTGACACACTGAAGTGGCTATACCTCAACTCACCTTGATATCAGATGGAGCTGAGGAAGCCAACTACCCTAGAGAATCAGGCCCATATTGTGTAACTTTAGTACCCAATTTGAGATATCCAAGAAAAAGCTTTTGGTTCTTCTTTTTTATATTACAAAGTGCCTAGAGGCCCCCAAGTAAAATCAGGGTCTCATTGTGGGACTGAATATAAAGTACAGTCCCTGCCCTGAAGGGCTTACTATCTAAGCAATACCATTAACAATACCTGAAAACTGGGCCTGCAGCAGGCTTATGGCTTCTTCGGAGAGCAGTTTCTTCTTTGCAAGCGCATGGATCACACTAAAGACCTTCCGTTCTTGGTATGAGAGGCACCTTCTGGTTGACTGCACTATTTTTTTCATTTCTGTCCATTGCTCAGCAGCCACTGCAGAACTCTTTAAGCTATAGTTGTGATCTACAGTAATGATCTGTTCATGCGAAGCATTATCTGAGAATGGCTGCTTCAATGCTTTTTGCGATCTTCTATTTCTAAGATATGTACTCAGAAGATCCTGCAAGAGAGAAAAGAATATGGGGCTTATTATGTGGGGGGGGGGGGGCAATTCTTGAAACAAATGCACCGCTACAGTGAAACAATGAAAGCCAGGTTCTTTGTTGTATTAACAGAAGAACAGGAAGTGTTAGTATTTCTGTGTAAGGTCTTTTTGGATTCTCTCTGCTCCCCTCTGAAGCTGGGTACTGTACAAATCTTTCTGGCATAAGGATATTATTGTCTTGAAGACATTACACAGGACAAAAAAATACCATCAGATCTCAGCAGTCTGAACCAGAGTTTTAGACTTTTACTAAGGCACCACATCAATTGCATTTTGTCTTTTTGGGGGACCCTATCATTAGGTATATGGACCCTCCACTTTGGACTGCAACTCTGAGCCTGGCCTGATGAAGAGGGTAGGCCCCTCCTGTGCCATGAGGCTGGACATAGCTCCCCAATCCAGGTATTGCAACCTGGTGCGGGGGTCACAGTGCTACTCAGGTTTGGAGCAGAGTTGTGATACCATGGGCCAGGCCCCAATGCCACTCGCTCTAATTTGGCCCAGCCACACCTCCCTGTTGATGGAGCATCCAGATGAAACCTGAATGGCACTGTGTGACTTCATGCATCAGGTTGCAATGCCCATAATAGGGAGCCGGCCCAGCCTTGCAGGACAGAAGCTGCTGCTGTGTGGTGGGTGCAGGGCACACTTGCTCTCTAAATTTCTTTCCCACAGGGCTTCCCTTCTCCAGGCTGGGAGAAGTGTATATTTGCCTAGAAATCCACAACACATCTAAAAACTTTGAAGACCCCCGGGTGGGTTGGGAGCCACTGCCTGAAAAATACTGAACTGAACTACAAGAAAAGAGTAAGAGGGCCAGTCTTCTTATTAATAAAAAAGAAAGGTTTTCCAAATTCTGAAACAGATGAGGAAAATTGGCAGAGAGAATTTTGGCAGAGACATCGAGGCAGAACACAGAAAATGGGGGACGTGATCTGAAATTCAGGAAGACATCAGGAATGGAGGAAAAACAAAGGTGTAAAGTCTATAAAATATATAGACTACTGGTATGAAGGAAAAGCAGAGAGGTACAATACAATCTAGAAATTCAACTGATGTCAGATTCTTTCTATTATTAATGATCAAAAACATGTTTGTATTATGCCAGGCTTCATAGACATGGGCCACAAAACTTCACCCATCCACTCCAATAATAGACCCCTAACCTAAGAATGAGTTATTGAAGTTTTCAAATAATGACAAAGACTTGAAAGTACAGAGAATTCACCAGCAAATGATCCAGGCCCTATGCTGCAAAGGAAGGCAAAAACCCCCAGGGTCTAGGCCACTCTGCCCTTGGGAAAATTCATTCCTGATCCCAAGTATGGCAATCAGCTAAACCCTGCGCGTGAGGACAAGACTCACCGGCCAGATCTGGGAAAGAATTCTCTGTAGTAACTCAGAACCTAGCCTCCCATCACAGGCCATTGGGCATATTTATCGCTAGTAATCTCAGATCAGTCGATTGCCAAATTAGGCTGTCCCAGCCTCCCATTCTCTCCATAAATTTATCAAACTCACGCTTGCAGCCAGCTAGGTGTCTTGCCCCCAATGCTCCCCTTGAAAGGCATTTTCAGAACTTCTCTCCCCTGATGGTTAGAAACCATCATGTAAGGGCAGAGAGCTATATTATTTCCACACCTGATTAAATAGCTACTGGAATGGTAAGAACTTTGCACATAGATATATCTGGAGATTTCAAAGTGCTTTACAAATATTTACAAAATTTCAGAACACCCCTGTATCTGGGCTTTAGCCAAAAGATCATCCTTACCTTAAGCATGGTTATAGCATCAGGCTTCAGACAATGACGTCACATAATAGGCATGACTAAGCTTTTTAGAATAAATATTTAAATACAAATGAGAAAAATATACATACACAATAAGAGGTGGTATTTTACTGTAATTTTTGTGTGCATGGGCATTGCAGGAATCATCTAGATTTGTGGGATAAGAACATTATCTTAAATATAATTGATTTCCTAGAAAAAGACCAGCAATAGTAATTTCAAAAGAGCTTTTAGCAGGAGGAGTTTGTCCAGGGTTTAAACTGAAAAAACACTTAATCCCAGCAGTATATTCAGATTTATTGAAAATGGCTTTTACAAAGAGAGAGAGAATATCTGTTTTCCTTTCCCCCACTCCTTTCAGTGTATTTGTGAAACAGCCCACAATAAACTGTCTAAAGACTTTCAATTTATTTTGTAGTAGCCTTACAACAACATGAGTTGCAAAGCTCAATTTTTGGTCATTGTAGTATTTGTCTTCGAGGTCTCTAAAGTGTTTCCAAGCTATTAAAAGTGGTCATTGCATTAAAAGTTCTTTTTACTACCTTGTATTGGAAAACAGACGGTACAGCTCCTTTCCTTAGTTTTCTTCTCATGCCATATGATTCAAAGTCTGCTTCTGCAAAATGTCTGGAACACAATATGGCACCAGGTCCTGGAATCCAGACCTTTTTGCTTTTGGGGTCTGCTCGATTAACAGCATGGATCCATTTTGTACGCTGTATGGCATCAATGGGAAACCTGAAACATAAGTAGAGCCCTCTTACAACTATCAGAGTCTAACTCTGTTCCCAGTAAAACTACTGTAAATCTTGAATAATTCCAGTGAAGGCAGTAACATCATTCCACATTTACAATTGGAGTAAAAGAGCAGAAAAAGTGTCCTTTGTAGTCAAATAATTTGGTTTTGGAAAGTTACAATTTTATAATTATAAATTCCACAATTAAATTGATTAAGAAGCACTTCAGAATACTTCTTGTGTCAGGCAGGTCTTTGTTAGATTTGTGCAGTTAGGACTTCTTAATCCCACACTGAGATGCCCCAGCATGTATTCTGTAAATGCAACATAAAACTACCTGAAAATATCAACGCTTCAAATTGAGTTTCAAAAATGGAGAGAGCCTGCCTGCAAGATGTTTTCCTTCTTTGGTCAATGTGACATCTGTCTTGGCTGGCTCACTTACTTGCTACACTTTTTAAATTAGAGCAGTTTGCAAACCTTTTGCAAACAAATGCATTCACAGTGCTTAAAATGCCTCATACAAGAAGTGTGACCAATCTGAATTACTTTTCTACTTGTTTTGTCCCTTTTAATGCATTGGTTTTAAGGTCGTCTGTTCTAAAAAAAACTTGTTTTTTAATATATTTTTTTAATTTGAAAAAGGAACAGAAAAAATCATAGTGTTAAACATAGGGAGTGTCTGAGCATCCAGGTTCACAGTACAGGTCACTGAGGAGCAACATGTTACAGTAAAGAAGGCAAGTACAACCACCACATGAGCTACAGTATCCTGGAGAGAGAAAAAAAAGACTGGGTTTGAAGTACAAGAGTTAAGAAATGCAGGAGAATAACCTTTATAGACGTTGTGGAAGGTATACAAGGTGCGGTGGAATGGAAGTACCTATGTTAATAAAAATTAGTTATCCCCAGATTGTGTTTAGTAGTATGGTGTCAAGAGTCCATTAGAAAATACATCCCTGTTCATAAGGAGGGAGGTCTGTGAATCCTTTTGGTGTTCATAGAGATGGTCCTGCTTATGTCTCCTGATACTGTCTGTGCCCGGTGATCCGTTCAATGTAGATGTCCCTGGACCATCTGACGGTGTCGGACAACATCAGATGGTACATTAACTAGGCATAGCGCTGTCCGACACCGGCAGGCCTTTAGCACACACTTATTGGTGGGTCCCAAGTGCCCAGGGTGCTGACGAGCAGGGGATAGGTCTCAAGGTGTCAGCTAGGGGAGCGCATTCCTTTCTTACTCTTGAGACAAGAATCGACACAGTCAATATCAAATTACAGATCAGTTATTTTCAACTTTGCAAAGCTAGGACCATTTGCAAATACAATTGGGAATGTATGAAAAAAAAAACCTCTTTAAGTCTAGTTCTATAATATAGCAGCTCCTTGCTTGCTGAAGTTGAGAGTTTCATCCCCAGAATAGTTTCAGGATCAAACTCTGCTGTAAAAGTGTACACTAATAGGGTTTGGTCCTGCACCACTGGTCAATGGGAATTAAAGGGTCTGAATAGACATTTGTGTACCTATGTTAGGGGCAACTTTGCCAGTTTTCAATGGGACTATTTATAGAATAAGATATTTCTCAATATGAGTAAGTATGGAAGAATCAAGGTGCATGTGTATAGTTACCCATGATTACTGTCACACCAAAGAGCTAGCAAACTTGAACTTTACTTTCCTTACCTCCCAGGCAAATAAAAGATAATTAAATTAATGCAACATTAATATGTGAGGCTATGTCTACACTTGCACTTTTAAGTCGACTTAGTGTGTCTACACTTAAAATTAAAGTCGACTTAAAGGGGAACTTACAAAGTCGACCTAGAGCGTCCACACTGGATGCTCTAGGTCGACTTTGTGGGGTTAGGGGGACCTTGGGCAGGTCCACGGTGGCGGGGGGGGAGGGAGCACCCCCTGTGTACAATGGGACAAAGGGGGACAGGGACCCTGGCAGGGCAGAGCCCTGTGTGTGATGCTGTCTGGATTTAGGGAAGCATTTATGATATTATTTTCTATGGATATCTCATAAATGCTATAATCCATAGGAACTATGTCATGTTTGGTATCAATAGAAAGGTAGTAATTTGCTGGGAATGATTATATAGTTTATGTCTAGGAATTCTATTTTGATTAGAAGTTAAGAATTTGATGTTATATCCATACTTTAACTTGTGTCAATCTGGACAAATGTCTTAGACGGGAAGGTGTGAACAACCATTGTCTCCTTAATGTTTAGGAATTTTCCAGGTAGAATGGTCCCAGGGAGTATCCTGATGAGCCATTGAGGACATAAAGAATACAACCATTGTATCCTTAATACAATAATATCATAAATGCTTCCCTAAATCCAGACAGTGTCACACTGTGCCCACATGCCCTGCCCTTTGGGGGGCATGCCAGGCTCCCCCTGTGCCCCGCCCCTGGCACGGAGGGCATTGGTGTAGTCCTGGGGTAGCCCTAAGTCGACTTAGGGATACCCCAGGGCTACACTGGCTTAATTCGACTTTAAAAAGTCAAATTAAGCCTTAGGTCGAGTAGAAAAGTGGTTTAATAAAGTCGACTTAATTTTCATTCAGTCGATTTTAGTTTCCTTAAGTCGACTTAAGCAAAGTGTAGTGTAGGCGCAGGGCACATTGTCGACTTAAGCCAAGCTTAAGTCGACTTAATTTCCCAGTGTAGACGCAGTCTAGATCAATGCCTCAAAATCATCATACATACCAACGATGGAAAATTGGAAAGCCTGAGGTTTTTTTTTTTTTTAGCAGATCCCTGTGCCCTCTTTATTTCAAATGTCAGGGGGAAAAAATTAATTTCACGTTTATTTAAACTCAGGAGAATAATAGATTCATTTTCCATTTTATGTAAGGGCAGATAATTGTGGGAATCAGTCATTTCAGGACCTATGACTTGAATCCTGCAAATACTTAAGCATGTGCATAAATTCAAGCATGACACTGAAATGGGACTTCTCACTTGCGTAAAGCTACACAGTATTTCAGGACCATGCCCTGCCAGGATTCTCTTTAATTCTCTTCAGCATCATCACATTCACTGTACAGGTAAATCCTCCTCCTGTGGTACTTGCAAGTTTTAGAGACAGCTCCAGTAGCCTGAAATGTTACTGAAAAGTCTGAGTCAAATTATAAAATCTGAGTTCAAATTGAAAAGGATTCCCCGGAATTTTAAAAAACAAAATCTGTATGGAAAATACTTATATCTCTATAGCAACAGAGAAGATTATTATAAAAGAATCGATTTTTTTCTCTTCAGTTTTATGCTGTGCATTCGAGAGCACTGAATGTATAGGCAGCAAAGTGTGCAAAGCTGGTTAACATTTGAGAAATGGAACAAAATGTTTGTGAACTTATTTCCCCACCGCCTTGATCACCACGTCCCAGTTTTTCAGCAATCGTATAAAATGTATGCACATAAAGAAAAACGAATGGGGTTTTTTTTTTGACAAAATGTTTTTTGACCAGCTCTACGAGGCAGTTTCCACATTTATACCAATGCCCTTTGCTCTGGTTTTGTGGGGTGGGGTCTTTCACCTTGCAAGCGTGGAGAAAAATCCCCAGGGAAGAGACACAGCACTGTGCAGGGACCGGGTGCCCACGCCAAGGCTGTTAACTGTGGGGTGGCCATGGCGGCTCGGCCAAGGCTCGTGGTGGTTGGTGTCTTCTCAGCAAGCCCCAGCTTCCGGAGTCCCGTGAGGCACTCGCCCTTCTGCCACAAAATAAGTAGTAGCTCAGGCGCCCCCATGGGCGGCTGCTGGGGACGGGACCCCCGCTTTGCAACCCACTCGCGATCGTGCGGGTGGGCGGAGCCAGGTGACTCGCGACTCTGATCGCGTGGGTGGGGCCCCCGCCCAGCAGCCCCTGTCCCACTCACTGGTGAAAGGAGATGCCCCTCTTCCGGCTCAGCCCGTTGTCCCGCGTGGTGCAGCCGAGAGCGGAGCAGCTGCGGGTCATGGTCCGCGCGCGGCCCGAACCGGATCCCCCCGCCCACGGCCCAACCACCACTTCCCTGCCACACGGCACCCGGCCGCCGCGCGCTCGAGAACGAAGCGCTCGCGCCCCTGTCAGTGTCACACAGCGCCCCGCGCTGATAGAACGGAACGCGCCTTGCGATTGGCCGGCGCCGCTTCTCTGCCCTTTCCGATTGGTTCTGCTCGCTTTCCTCCACCTTTTTTTAACCACTGTGTCTCCTTCCTATGGACGGCCACAGACCTCCCCGGCGCCAGGGGTCTCTGTCTGCGAACCGCCTGCTGAGCGGAAGGAGGAAGTTGGTGGGACAGTCCAGCCCATCAGACAGAGCAAAGGAGGAAGCAGGCAGCCAATCAAAACCAGCGTATCTCGGCGCACCAGTAGAAGCGGCGCGCTCTGGGGGCGGTGCCTCCGCGAGGCCGCGTTCTTTTACCGCGCGCAGACGCGTCATTATTAAGTTCTTTTCTGCTCTTTCTTCTTCTAGCTGCAACACGTGGCGCTGGCGCGGAGGAATCTAACTCCCGTTTCCCCCAGTCTTGACCCACTCCCTTCCAGCGCCATGCACCCACAGCGCGGGCGCGGCGCGTGTCCGTGCGCGGGCGGGCCCGAGAGCTACTACATGGATCTGTCGCTTTCGGGCCGGCACGTGGGGCAACGGGGACCTTGGGCTGGAGCCCAAGTCCGAGCCCGCCTTAGCCGGCTGTGTGGCCGGATCCTTGGCGCTCCCCCGGCGCTGGAGCGTGTCCCAGTCGCGAGCCGGGGTAAGTGCGGGCCGGGCCATTAGCTTGCTAGCCCGTGGCCTGTCCTTGGGGCCCTGCGGCGGCTGGGGTCGGCGGAGGCGCTGGGCTCACGTTGTGTCTAGCCAGGCACACGCCGTCCCCTCGCAGGCCTTCCCTTCCACGGCAGCCTCTGGCCTACAGCCGATGGGCTGCGCTGGGTTTGAGCAGCATCGGGCCTTCCTCTGCTCGCGGCTGGCCTGCTCCGCATGGAGGAAGGAGGCCAGCGTACAGGGATCGCTGCACCACAGCAGTTGAGCTAACTAGCGCTTAGGTTCCAGAAGGGGAGATGGGTCAGTTTAGTTCAGTGAAACAAACAAGGAGTCCTGTGCAGCTTTAAAATACTAACACATTTATTATGTGAGTTTTTGTGAGAACTCCCAATTTGTCTGTTGCTTGAAAAGGGGGGGGGGGGGGTAAAACAAAAACTCTTGAGTGCTTTACTGGAACAAACCCATGCACGGCAAACGCCTAGCTGCAGGAGCCAGGGGGGCAGCGAGCTTTACTGTTTTACAGTGCTCATGCAGGTGTTAGAAAGGTTTATCTAGGCAAAGTGCAACATGAGGGTGGGTTAAGTATTGATGTACTCTGGTATAAGAATTTAAAGCTTCCTGGCATTTAAGACTTGTGATTAAATAAGAAACCTTGACTGACATCTGTCCTAAAACTAAAGTAGCAATCAGTGGGCCAACCTGTGGCACGAGGGGATGAAAGGAAGAGATGGAACCTTAGGAAGCACTTGCCATACTGATTGCTCTCAATAATAAGTTGTTCAAGACCTAATCCCTCTTGACATTTTCTTCACAGTATAGATACAGTACAGGCTATCATGCTATGAGTTTCACTCCTCCATCAGTGTTCCTTATCCTTGACTGGAGAAACCACCTCTTTGGGTGCAAGTTCCAATGGGGTAGCTCTGTCAGTCTAGTTCAGCAAAACAAACAAGGAGTCTTCCAAAGACTAATAAATTTGTGACCAGTAACTTGTTTCCCATACCTGACACCACAGAGATACATAATGTTTTATTGTGGTGACTTTTGTAACTAGAAAATGGCCCTAAGCCATCATATTACTATCGAATAGTGAAATCTTTGTCACATGTGACAGCCATCTACTATTTTCTGCTTCAGGGAGCCAAGTGAATGGTCTCTGTGAAGTGCTCTTTTTGGTTCAGGAAGGAATGGTTAAGTGCTGCGTACTATTCACTTAATGTTTGCTTGACACATGTCCAATGATTAAAACATTTTCACTGCTGTTCACATCATGATCTGCTGTGATTGGTATCTGTTTGGATGAGGATATGTGGTTTCAAAGTTGACATGCTGACCCATGTGGAAAGCTAAGTAAAGCCACTAGATATTACTAATGCAAATAACTGTTGCTGCTAATGTGTAATAGCTGTTGGGATGCTGAAGTTTTGGGAAGAAATAACATGGTTTAAATATGTTTTTACTCCTTTAGGAATTATTCTACTGACATCTGCCAGACAATATTTTAATCTGGAAGTTCATATTACTTAGCTACTGTTCAGGTGAGGGTTCCATTCAGCGGCTTTTAAGAATAGCTAAATTTCCTAATTAAACTTCACATTTGAAAGACTGTTGATGAAACGAACAATAATTTAAGATTGTCTAAAAAATGACAACTGATTTTTATTTTACCTATGTTCTCTAGAAAGGGGTATCACTTTCCAGAAAAGTCTAAACTGCTAGTAGAAGAGAGGGTTTGACGGTTTACCAGGGAATTGCCAGGAGCTGTAGCTTGCTGATGTTTGGTGTAAGTATCCCTCTTCTTCTTCTCTCTTGTGGTGTTGCTGGGGGAATTGCTTTTGGGACTGGATTGGGAGGTATGAAGGAAAAATAATGGAATATGAAATCTTCGGTGCCATTGAGTTCGTCCTTGGTCATATATTTTGCCTCTTGCCCCCCTCAGCAGCTGTATCTCTGTTCTGTGGATTTCAACCCCTGCACTAATGTTTTCTTCTGCAAACTCCAGGTGTGTGTATACCAGGAGTCTCAACTCAAATTACCTGAAGTGGCCATGTGCTGTGTGTTTGAGACCCCTGGTCTATACAGACAAGGGAAGGTTTGTTAATGTACAAATACCACCTTTCCAGATCTCTTTCTTTATGTTGACAGAAGCCCTCTCTTGTTAATGTAGCTGCATTTACAAGTGGTGCTACTGTCAGCTCTTTTCACACCCCTGACTCCCATAAGTGTGCTGGAAGTGTAGATCAAGTACTAAACATCAACTAAAAGGGCCTGTTGATCTAATGATTTCCTTTTGCTCTGTAACAGTAGCTGCAATGGTAGAATCCCTTCTGCCCTACTCCCAAAATTTATCTTTCTCCAAGGCCTGGCTCTCTTGCTGGCCCACTTCTTGCCTGAGCAGATACAGTTGTTACATCACGGTTCCACATCTAGGAAATGGAAGTTCTGTTGGGGGTGGAAGAAAATGAATAAAAGGTGAAAATGGAATATTTACAACTCGAAATAAAAGCCTCAAATAACTTTAGGTATAGGGAGCCCTCTCATATTTTGTGTGTTTAGAGAATAATTAACTTTTCTCTGCAACAGCCTGCATTTCTATCAACTTTAGAACTTGATTGGGAATTGGCCATAACATATAGCTAGACTTTAAAGATTTGCAGGGTTGACATTGTAAGTTATTAATATATTGTATTAGTTTTACCTAGTGTCCAATGATTAAAATCTTTCACTGCTGTTCACATCATGACTTGCTGTGATTAATGTTTGACTGGATGAGGACATGAGGTAAAAATTCAAAACTAGATTTAAAAATGTTGGTAGTCAATTCAATTTGCAGATTAAAGAACCTAAAATACTTCTGGAATTCATTTGGTTTGCAACTACAAAAGAACTTGTATTTTTTTCCTTTCTCTCCCCAGCATTAAATTATTGCTCTCAGAACGTGAAAAGTGAACAGAAACTGTTTCTGACAGCATTTGTGGACTTGTGGGTAAGCTCTTATACTTTAATATCTGTTTCCTGGTTCATTTTGTGCCTAGGCATTGTATCTCAAATAGTATATTACAGTGTATTAGTGTTTTATACTACACATAGTACCTCAGCACAACTACATAGGATCTGATCTTGTTTGGTTTCAGAATTTCTTTGGTCTTTTGTTAGGTACTTAATTTCCTTTTTCTCAGTGGCATTTTTTAAAATAACTTTTATTTATGTATTCAGACATCAGGTCTTGGAGTTGACAGTGGGATAACTTAAAATAAACTGAACCTGACAGTAATGCATATCTTTTCTATAATAAACCTGTAAAAATTTCATTAGTCTGTTTCTAGAAATATTGCTTAATATTTACTAGGAGAACATCCTATTTGTAGCTGAAATAGGCTGAGGGCTTTACTTTTTCCTTACTGCATTTGTTAACTTGGAAGGCAAGATGGATGAAGTACTCTATTTTTATTGGACCAGTTTCTGCTGGCGGTGGGGTGGGGGGGAAGAGAAGACTAGCTTTGAAGCTTGCACAGCTTTTGTTCAGGTCTGGGGAACTTAGGCACATTATACTAAAATTGTGGGCTTATTGAAAGACTATCAGACTCTTTTCTACTTTTCAGATAATTGGAACATAGAAACTCTTCGTATCTGAATTTCTTCTTTCATCTTTAAGGAAGATGCTTGAAAATTGTTTAATTTGCACCCTCTTTGTTGAGAGGGTTACATCAGTAACAATATTCCTTTTAATGCCCCTTTTTTAAGTGGAAAAGGTAATGAAGCTGAGAAGTCAATCACTTATTTCAGATGTAACCTATGAATCTGAGGAGATTGCTTTGTGTGCTGTTACATAAATGAAGAGGATTTTATTGGTAACAAACATGATACAAATTGCTTTTGTGTACCTTGTTCTCACATCTCCTTTCATGTGTATTGATAATAAATATGGGGTGTTTTCACTTTGTGTCACTGTTTTGGTATGTGTGATTGGTAGAATGAACTCAAGCATGAATGAAATAAGCTCCTAACACTGCAGTGAGGAAACCACCTCTTCCCACCCCCATTTTCACATAGGGAGTTACACAAGCACTGATCATAAAACATATTCAGCCTGGAGGGAGAAATGTGACCTTCCCCTGAAACAGTTGAGTCCTCGTTAGTGAGTGGTGAAAATGCCTTCCACTTTCTGAGGGTTGGTCTGGTCCTAAGTCCACCCTGCTACTGTGAGGCAAAGCCAATATCAGTACAGTCCACCACCCCTCCCCAAATATCTTTTGTTTTAGAGTAGAGAGGGTGATCCTGTACTGTAGTATACAACACATGCTTGTGACCGTGCACCCAGATCCAGGAATGCTGCCCTGCGCAGGAGCCTGCATCTGACGAAGTGGGGTTTTCTCCCACAAAAGCTCATGCGATAAATAAAAGTGCCCCAGGACTCTGTTTCTCTGCACTACACTCATCGGGCTGCCCCCTTGGAACTTGCATTTGATGTAAGGTTTGGGGTGGGACACGTTTCTCCGGCGGGGAGGAGGCTGTCTGGGGCCCGGGAGCCCTCTCTTACAGCTGCTCGCGCGGCCCGGATCGAGCTAAAGCCGGCGCTCCCTGCGGCCGTAGAGCCACCCAGGGCCGGGCCCGGCGCTTTTCTCCTTGCCCCGCGCAGGGCCGGCCGGCTCTCCCCGCCCTGCAGCCCGGAAGGCGGGCGGGGACTCGGTGCCGGAAGCCGGCGCTGGCGGGGGAGGAGGCGGCCTTCAGCTGCCACGTTGGAGCGGAAAAAGCAGAGCGGGATCCAGCCGGGCTGCAGCAGCAGCGGGACTCAGCGCCGCGGGGAGCCCGGCCGCCAGGTGAGGGGAGCGGGGACAGTGCTGCCGGGGTGGGGGAGGCAGGAGCGTGTTCCTGTTCGCGGGCTGCAGGCAGCCGCCGCCCCCGCGGAGGGAGGGACACGGATGCGGCCTTTCCCTGCTGCAGAGCCGGTCCCGCAACGCCGTCCGTCCAGCGCTGCCCCCGGAGCAGTGGCAGGGTCCTGTGGGTGCCTGTCCTGGCTGAAGAGTGACTAGACGCGGCCGGGGCGGCAGGGTGGGTCAATATAGTGCAGTAAGCCGCGTCTCCCAACTCACCCCAAGACACAAATAATAGGGGTTCGGTACTTCTGGGGCAGCGTTTCTCAACACCCCTCCCCGAGATCTCCCTGACACGATATGGGAAGCCTGAGATCTCCCTGACACGGTATAGACAGCGAAACAAACAAGGAGTCCTGGGGCACTTTTTAAGACTGAGCATGCGGTAAATAAATGTCAGTCTTCAGTGCTACAGGATTCCTTGTTTGTTTCTCTGCAATAGACGAACACGGCTACCCCTTTTGGAACTGGTGTAGACAGCCTGTCCCTGGTATCAAAAAGATACCACTGAGAAACATTGTTCTAGGGTATGTAATCTACCCTTAATTAAAAAAACAACAGTTATGTAGTTGAGTCTACTACACCTGTTGTAACCCTATTTGTCAAAAACCTTCAATATAAGCCATCTTTAAACACCATATCCAATCACCAGAGAAACCATAGTGTAGATGGAACCTTAAAATCTCTTTAGGAAAAGGGATTCTAGACAGGTCGGAAAGATTGCACAATTGTTCTGAGGGCCACAAACACACTCTAAGATCAGAAGGGACAAACATTATCATCTGGTCTGAACTTCTGCACAATGCAGGCCACAGAACTTCACCCACCTACTCCTGTAATAAACCTCTAACCTATGACTGAGTTATTAAAGTCCTCAAAGCATATATTAATATATTAATTTAATCTTGCTTGTTTTTATTTGAAATAGTAGATGTGTAAATATGGCTCTACCACAGTTACCCATAGATACAGTTATTTTATAGTTAATCTTATCTGAATGGGAAAAATACTTTTGAGAATTTTTTTTAGTGGCTAGTCCAAACACAATCCTTAATCTTTTGATTTGCAGCTCCCGGATGTTGTTAATGGATACTGTAGAAACACTTGTAATCATAAATGTGCATGTAAGAGAATATTTCACCACTCCCTTTGAGAATTACAATTGTTAGATATCTTTTGTTTTCATTTGTAAAATGTATGTCTTTTTTATGGTCTTTCTGTACTGTAATATATTGACTATACAATGCTATAAGTAAAAAGTATAATAAAATGTCTAGGAAAACCTGAATGATGCTGAATCACTCAGGATATCAGGTCATGGGCTAGAACTTTTGTAATGGATTATATTTATGCATAATTTACTAGAAAAGTGCAATAATGTGGTTTTCTTGGACAGTATAGATGGAGTCGTAGTGCCAACATGGCAACAGCAAGATTTTCAGCATAAAAATTTCCTTCTGCCAATACCTTGGGTATAATTTTGGGGTATGACTCAAAGTGAAGCTATGTCATTACTGTCAAACAGATGTATTCCTTAGAGTGTCAATCCATCTTTTGGTGCTAAAGAATTGATGAGACTTACTGTTATGCTATAAAGAGGAGGGGGAGCTCGTCTGTTCTCTTTTGAAATGGTGTTTGGGTCATCAAAGTCATTAAATATGTCACTCAGTCAGCGTCCACCTGGCAGTAATCTCTTCTTTGCGGGAGGGACTCTTCGTAGGTCCCAGCAGAGAGCAAGCAGCAGAGTAGCCTACATTTATTCATGTTTTTTAACAGTAAAAGTATAGGTCAAGTGAAAACAAAGGTAGGCTATATGTGAACATCAACTGCAGAAGGAAAACACTTGTAATATGCAGAAAAAAAAATCTGGGAAATTGAGCCTGATTACAAGCAAAAGCAAGAAGGATCCTTATCTAAAACTGAACTAGACACAGTAGCGTGCATCTTAGGTGCATATGCATGTGATGTGGACCACCCCACCAGCAGTTTCAGAGAGGACTTGTGCAACCTTGAACTTAAGCCCTTTGTTACTTGAGAGTTTGAAGTCCAGTTAGTATCTTTCCACAGAACAGCCTTCTCCAGTCCAGTGAGCTGTAGCCTACGTACTTGGCTCAGAACCCAACTCCCAACTAAACCTCACTCAAGTTTGGGAGAAGTGTTTATGGGACTGGTATTTCAGATAACTGTATGAGGTCAGTTCTTGAGATTCCCCAGCACAAGGCTAACTCCATTTAGTTTGTCATGACCTGTAAACTGTTTGAAACTATTTCTTAATGTTAAAAGTAGATAGAAGATACACAATGTATTTTCAGTGTGAAGTGCCCTGCATGTATGGTTTTGAATTTAGTTATATAGAGATGTGATTTTTAAAATTACTTTTCAGATGCGCTACAAACTGACCTTGCAAATTATCCCTCTAAAAGGCATGACATTCAGATGAGTGAGATGAATTATGTATATTGCTTAAGTTATCAAAAGTTTTGTTGGCAAGACCTTTGGCTAGCAACAGTCTGAGAACTCCTGGTATTATGATGTGCATATTTGATGTAAATTGCAGGGTTCATAGTATAATTATCTCGGTATATGTTGTGAGAATGGACTTCCATAATGTCAAGATTGAAATCAATTACGCGAAAGCCGTAATTAATTGAAACCTTCCCATTATTACAGAGTAAGTGTAGCCAATAAAGATACTTGCATTTTATGTTTCCCCACTAACCCCTTCTCTAAGAAAATGTTCCTCATTAAGTACAAATCGGAGGACAAGACACATTACTCCTTAATATTAATTTGACTTACACTTTTAAAATCTATTTTTGGGTTGGATTAATTTTACATTTTACAGAGCTTGAACAAACCCTTTTTTGTGTTTGAAGTAATTTTCAAATGACAGTTGCATCCTTGCAAAACTTACCAGCCCAGGTACTGCAAAAAATTGTATTTTATACCCAGCGTTGGCAGTTTTCTGGGAAGAATTAGTTTAGTACAGGGTGCTGCAAAGTACTGGTTTAAACCAAGAAAGTGGGGAAATATAGTTACTTCAGTGTTCAGCAAATTCAGCAAACATAGAACAAACCTTTTCAAAGTTAGATACACCCATTCGAACTGATGAACAGGCTCAGTCAAAGTCTTCTACTACAGAACGTGGCTTGGCAAATGGGTTAGGGTTGCTGTAACAGTAGTTACTACAGCTGGTAGTTTGCAACTCTGCATGCTTCTGATTGCTTAATCAACTGTGCATTATTGTCTTTTGTATATAATCAAATGTTTTTAAATTTTGTTTCTATAATATTGAAATATGAGTCATGACATGTATAACTTCCTTGAGAAAATACAGAGCCAAATACATTCCCAGGTTGAGTATTAAAATTACTGTATTACCATTACACCCACTGCAATTTGACTTTTTATTTATACCCCTAAGTTAATCTGCACAGCTACTGCCTTTATAACCACAGGTTGAATCTGTAACTTAAGCTAGTGTAATGTGGTATCCATAAATGAAAACATTTTTAAAACAGAAAATGCCTTAAACTGGGACTAGCTAGTTTTTTCCAAGGGGGTAAAAATCCATGATTTTACCTGACAACCAGTTTTCACCTCTGGTGAATACCATGCCATCCTTGCCTTGAGTAAGTAAATTTTTGTAAACCTCACTTATTATATTTTATTAAAATGTCTTTGTGTTCCAAAGTCTTTTGGCTTACTATGTGCTGGTCTCTATTTAGGAGGCATTTGATGAAAAATTTGAGTCTTTTTCAGCAAACTTTTAGCTGGAAGACCAGTCTATCAGTTGATTTTTTTCCCCTGAATTGTCTTGCATCACATAACAACAATTAATCTGCTCTTCACACAATTTTTTGTTCATGCACAAAAGCTGCATAGATCCACTTGTGAGGACTGTCTGACTCAAAGTTGTTCAGCATGTCAGGCTTTCACTTAAGGTATCCTTTTAAACCATTAACTGGAAGCCACAGTTATGAGAAAATTCTTGGCACTTCAGAATGTCATTATTGAAGTCCATATAAGCTTTTCGTGGGTGATGGGGTAGGAGGTGGTGATTGAAAAAATGTTGGTATCTGGAATGAGTATATGCCAGTCTTTTGTGTTACTTCTTTATATACACGTGCTTCCTCAGCCTGCAGAGGATGTTTTAAACCATTTTTATTTACTATTGTTACTATTTCTTATTTAGCACACATTACTAAGGTGGTTTTCGGTAGTGACTTGGTAGTAGATTTTAGTAGTTCCAATAGTTTCAATTCTGATAATAATTTATGAATTTCAGTTTTGGCACTTAGTGACATGGGCTGTATTGTTATTTAAGTTTAGTAGGTGCTGCAATATACCAGGTTATATCATGTAATATTTGTTAACAAGGGCATTTGGTCTAAGAACAGAATCTCACCGCAGCTGCTGTGTTCCCCAGGTTTATTTAGATGCATTCAACACGTTCAGAAAGTATTTAATGATGAAATAGTATTTCATCATTGCCTTCCTCTCTGCAAATGCCACATCATACCTACAGTTCCACGTACAGCACATTTCCCCTCTGTTGCATGAGGGCCATTTCCTCCAGTTTTTCTGTATTACAAAAATTACCTTCTTTTTTTCAGGATGAAGTTAAAGGAGATTGATTGTACTGCTATGCAGGCATGGAGTCCTGCTCAACAACATCCCATTTACTTGGCTACAGGTAACTTGTTGAAGAGTATGGTCTCTACCCGTGAGGCTTTGTATGCATATCGTGTGGGATATAAAATACTGACTGTACTTGAAGTTTATGATAGAAAATTAATGTCCTGAAGGCTTGAAATAGTAATTGAGAGTGCAGTTGAGAGCCCATTAGAAATCACTTTTCAACTTCCAGAGTATCAGCTTTCCCCAGAAATCAAAAACCCAGCTTATTTATACTTGGTAAATGTGCATGTGCGTATTCGCCCTAAATGGATGGCAGCATTCTTTAATGTTAAGGTTTCTCTCCCTTAAGTCATAGCGTTACATGACCCTGTCTTTTCCAGTGGCTAACAGTTGCTCAGTAGTTGTGGCTGCCTAACCTATTGGCTTTTGGTCAATTTCTGAGTTTCCTGTTACTTGTGTGGGATTTTCACACAGCAGCAGGGGAGCGGAAAAACATCACACTCTTTCTCTTTTTATTTTAATGGGAAAATTCAATTGTAAAACCAAAAAGGGGAATTAGGGTCAGGTGGAACACCTGAAACTACTTGCAAGCTTTTTTATAAAAAAACCCACTGTTTCATGTTCAGTGTACCTCTGAGACTCCGACGATTTTATTTCCTTTGTATGTGTTCCTTTAGTAATTTGAAATTCCCTTA
Organism: Pelusios castaneus; assembly: GCA_007922175.1. Classification (NCBI taxonomy): domain Eukaryota; kingdom Metazoa; phylum Chordata; order Testudines; family Pelomedusidae; genus Pelusios; species Pelusios castaneus. The sequence continues at coordinate 10,094,879 of ML685812.1, forward strand.
TTTTGTATTGTCATTCTGAAACAACGGCATGTTTCTGTGTAGGTACATCTGCTCAGCAGCTGGATGCAACTTTCAGTACCACTGCTTCTCTGGAAATATTTGAACTGGACTTGTCTGATCCTTCGTTGGATATGAAATCCTGCGCAACTTTCTCCTCCTCGCACAGGTATGAATCGGAGTTCCAAATCTGTCATCTCTTTATAAAAATGCAAGGTTTGTCGCAAGTGCAATTGGTGTGTTCTGTTAGCCCTGTATCAGTGTTCTTGGGAAAGGTAAGATTGTGGTTAAGGTTGTAGATTTGGACCCTGGAGACCAGGGTTCAGTTTCTGTTCTGTCACAGCTAGTATCAGCTGGATGATAAAATCATAGAAATGTAGGGCTGGAAGGGACCTTGGTAGGGCATCTAGTACAGTCCCCTGCATTGAGGCAGGACTAAGCATTATCTACACCATCCCTGACAGGTGTTTGTCTAACCTGTTGTTAAAAACCTCCAATGATGGAGATTCCACAATCTCCTTAGGAAATTTGTTTCAGTGCTTAACTAACTGTATAGTTGGAAGTATTTTTCTGATTTCTTTCTTAAATCTCTTGTTGCTATTTAAGACCATTATTTCTTGTCCTGCCCTCAGTGGTTAAGGAGAATTCATCACCCCTCCTCTTTATAACAATCTTTTACATATTTAAACATTTTTATCATGTCCTCCCTCAACTTTCTCTTCCCCAGAGAGAACAAACCCATTTTTTTTCCATCTTTCCTTGTAGTTCATGTTTTCTAGACCCTTTTATTGCTCTCCTCTGGACTTTTTCTAGTTTGTCTGCATGTTTCCCAAAGTATGGTGCCCAGAACTGGACACAATATTCCAGTTGAGGCCTTATCAGTGCTGAGCAGTGTGACTTCTTGGGTTTTGCTTACAACACTCTTGCTAATACATTTAAGAATGATGTTTGTTTCTTTTGCAACAGTTTCATATTGTTAACGTATGTTTAGTTTGTTGTTCCACTATTACCTCCAGATCCTTTTCTGCTGTTCTCCTTCCCAGGCAGTCGTTTTTCATTTTGCATTTGTTCAGTCGATCTTTTTTTTCTGAAGTGTAATACTTTGCATTTGTCTGTATTAAATTTCATTTTATGTAATTCATACCATTTCTCCAGTTTTTCAGGATCCTTTTGAATTCTAATCCTGTCCTCCAAAGTGCTTACAACCCCTCCCAGCTTGGTATTGTCCACAAAATGTATGTGTACTTTCTGTACCATTATCCAGATCAGATATTGAATAAGACTAGCCCCAGCACAGATCCTTGCTGGACCCCTGGCAATATGTTCTCCCAGTTGTGAACCAGTGATGATTACTCTCTGAATACCGGTTTCCAACCAGTTGTGCACCCACTTTATAGTAGGTTTGTCTAGGCTGTATTTCTCTAGTTCGTTTGTGAGGTCATGTGAGACAGGATCAAAAACCTCACTAAAGTTGAGATATATCACATCTCCTGCTTCCCTAATCCACAAGGCAGGGCTTGACAGGCGCCAGGTCGCCATGGGGTCCAGGGTTTGTAGCATAGTGCCCAGCTCTACTGCAGAGGTGCAGTGGCGGAGCATCTCTTGGCTCCTAAAAGTAGAGCCGCCAGCTCCCGCAGCAGTGCTGAGAGGAGTCGGCAGCATTTTGGTGGTGGGGGCGTCCCAGCTGGGCACCTAAGTTTGAAGCTGGGCAGCGATTTTTTCGAGCCCTGCCACGAGGCTTGTTATCTCATTAAAGAAGGCTATTATGTTGGTTTGACATGATTTGTGTTTGATGTAAAGAAAGATAACAGTATCTCTGTGAGAGCCCTGGGAAATTTCCAGAGAACAAAGGGAAAGTGTTATATATGCTCTTAAAAATAGGGAAAAGTGGTTACAGGTTCTTCTCCATGTTGTTTCATCCTATTGTGTTTAGGTATTGCAGAGGGACTCATTTGACATACGTGTGGTGTTTTTTCATTCCATATGTCAGTGGTTGGCAGCCCCCGGCACGTGTGCCAAACTTGGCATGTGCGCCTATCCTGAGTGGCTTGTGGCGCTGCTGCTCAAGCTCCCCACAATGGCCCCACCCCCAGCGGGCCCTGGGGCCACAAGATCGACGTGCATGCCATGGCTCCTGACCCCTGCTGGCCGTGCTCATCCAGCAGGCAAAAGGAGCCGCGGTGTGCGGGTCTCCTGGACCCTCCCTGGCCGATTCCGTCCCTCCACGCCCCCGCTGGGGAGCGTGGCCAGCAGGGGACAAGAGCATGCAGGGGCGGTGCCAGCAGGGAGTAGGAGTCACTGGCCCTGCCCCTGCACCTGCTGGCCCCGCCCTTGGCACCTGCTGAGGGTGCGGTGGGTGGGGCTGGCACAGGGGCTGACAAAGCTTGCCGACCCCTGCCATGTGTAGTTCAATACTTACACCTGGCTATTGGGAAGAAACATTCCTGATTGTTTTGCTTCATTTAGACCCATATTGTTTTTAACTTCATTCTGTGTATTTAGCTAAAACTTACATAATTAGCATTAAGAAAAACCCCAAAGTCCTCCTATTGACATTTTAGTGATACTTTCAATAGCATTGATAGTGGCTTCTATTCATTGTAAACTAGCCATAACAATGTCAATGAAAGCACAAGATGCTCTTCCTGAAGGCAGAGAATGATCTGTAAACTTTCCATTGATACTGGACCGGCCCTTAATCTTTCACACCTGATATGATGTCAACACAAATGTTAGTCCTTCCGTTGACCCATAGAACTCTCAGTAGAGATCTGTGCGGCATTTACAGATTATCAGCTGCCCATCCGTGAGGTAAGCTATAGTGTCTCTGTTCATATATTTTTATCAAATATATGTATGAAGGAAATATAGTGTATTGTCATTTGGCTACCCTGAGATATAGAGAAATCAAAATCCATTGAGGTATGGGGATCATATTTTACATCCCATTATGATAGAAATGGAAGTATATTCCATTTCATTCTCGGTAATCCATTTTTAAATAATAGTCTTAGTCTTGTAAATCATCTTCCAAGCATTTACACCAAACACAATTGCCTCAAGTTTTAGAAATTGATTACATAATGTGTAATAATAATAATAAATAATAATGAATTAATTTGTATAGTGCAGGAACTGTCTTCCTTCTACAGCATTTACCATGACAGGGCCTGGATTTGATTGGGTTTTGTGCTGCTATCCTAATATAATAGATGATAACTATTAAAATAGTTGTTGCAGGGAAAGGAAAAGGATTTTGCAGGATTTAGCGGGTCTTGCTGTGTGTGAAGTCTCAATGAGATGCCAGCATCACACCCACTATCGAACCAGTAGTAGATAGGACAGGCCTGTCTGCCATTTCTTTGCTGTGATATTACAAGTTTTGCAAATCTCTTAATGCAACCTTCCCACAATATAAAAATGTATGTATTTGGGAAAAGGCCCTACCTGACTCCTATAGATTAGTGGCTATCTGCAGCATTCAGTGCTGTTACCAGTGAGTGTCATGCTTGAAGAGTAAAGGTTGACACTGGGAACTGGAACATGCTGGAAGAGTAAAGGTCAACATTGGAAACTGTTAAACACTGGCTGAGGGGTATCAAATTTAAGTAAACTGTGCTTCAGATGCTTCTCCTGCTAATTGGACCATTCAATATATAATTCTGAAGTTGCTTCATTTTTAATAAATTATTTGCATGTTGCCTTTCAGTGATTTACTGATTAATGATGGCATTGTTAGTGCAGATGCAATTTAAAAAAAAAGCCCCACCTCTTGGGTTTGTTTTGTTTTAGTAGGAACTTGTTAGTTTGCTTTCCAAATGCATGAAGGCCACTTTGTAAGAACAATACCACAAGAGGGTGTGTGTGGTATGTAAAAAAAATGTTCTCTTCGCATGGCTGAACGCACAGGAATATTGTTTTTCTATAAACAACTTTAAAAAAAATAAAGGAAATCCATATGTTTCCTGATTCATCACACAGTGTATTAGCTTGGATATATTTCATTTCTAAAAGTATACTCTAACCTCTAATTTAACATGAAATAAAACAGACTATGCTCCAGGCGGCACATGTTCTTGTTTGTGTATAAGAGTTGCCCTTTAGTAAGCATGAAGTACAAAAGATAATTTTAATTGCAAGAGTGCAGCTGAGAAATAGGGCATATGTCAGGGAGACCCTTTTCATTCTCTCTCTGTCTCCTGCATAAGTAACTATTCACAAATATCAAAGATTTGTGTGTCTGCTTGATGTTGGGTGTGCTTATGATTCTCATTCAGGGAACAGTCCTTTGCAAACATTATCTCCCAAACCCTAAGGAATCATTTGACTTTTGAGCCTTGAACTGAGGCGCATAGAGGGTGTGACCTGTCCACTGTCACATTTTTGATGGTACAGGTGAGCTTGGAATAGAACCTAACAGATGCAGTTCTGAGCCTTATCCTACCTTCGCTGTGACCACTGGCCTGCACTGCCTCCCATAAAGCACCAGTATGGACAGCACTATGTCGGTGCTGCTGACATGGCTACCGCTGGTCATTGGGGGGAGGTTTAATTTTGCCGACAGGAGAGCTTTCTCCCTAGAGATGGAGCGGCTACATGGGAGACCTTACAGTATCGCATCAGGAATGGGACGGTTGTGCCCTTGGAAGGTCTCCGGTACAGGCATAATCTAAGTGTTCTCTATCAGGGAAAACAATCAAGTATTGGTTCTTAAATGAAAACTTTTAGTGCATCTCTCCAAAAAGTTTCAGCTCACTAATTTGCAATACACTAACGAGACGCTTTCTATTCATGATGATATGACAATGGATTTTCTTAAATCGCTTGTGGTTTTGATCCTGTAGGTACCATAAATTGATCTGGGGGCCTCATAGAATGGCTTCGGATGGCAGTGTCTCAGGAGTTTTAATTGCAGGTGGTGAAAATGGAAATATTATTCTGTATGATCCAACTAAAATTATAGCTGGAGAGAGTGAAGTTTTAATCGCACAGAAAGACAAGCACACGGGGCCAGTAAGAGCTCTGGACGTGAATATTTTCCAGGTTAGATTTTTTTGTTGTTGTTCAATATACACTGTCATGGATTAGTAACATGAATTAGTAAAATACTACAGGAAATGTTCTCTTCCCCTCTACAACCCCTCCCACCCTCCCCAAAATCGCAAGAGAAAGTTGTTGTATAAATATTTTTGCATAGTTTATACTAGTTGATACTAATCACTATTTGAACTGAAAGCATTTTAAAAAATCCGATCTGCTTTTCATCATTTAGGCTATCTATTAACATTGTTTTTCTTTTTATGCATTGAAATAAAATTGGTTTTCATTTTGTTTCTAGTCTGTTTCACTTTTCAGTTCTCCTGCAATAGCCAGTGTTGTCATGCCTGCAGGCAAATGTTGAAATTCACTCCCTCCCCAACTGCTTTCACTTAAATTAAGAAACAAAACCCAAACTAAATATTTGTTTTTAGATTTTGTAACTCTTCCATTTTTTTTATTTTGTTCCAAAATAAAGATAAAATGTTGTGGCCTAAAACTCATTGGCTGGCACAATTCTTAAAAGTAATAAGGACTTAAATCACAGAGCTAATTTAATTCCTTGGCCAATGAGGACTTACTGCTCTCAAGATATAACATTTTTTCACATTCATGACTGTTCTGTGAAAATCAGTTCATTTTAATTTACTAAATAACATTTTTTTTCTTTTCCAACATGTTTTTACTAAGGCGGTAATTAGTTCAGTTCACTGTGTTTCAATGGCATTGTTTCTGTTCTTGTTTATTGTAAAGTTGGGACCTGTTTTCAACCAGCATGAGGGTATGAGCAAAACACATTAATATAGTAGTTATTTCCTTCTAGTTCATTCTTCTCAGAACTTACTGCTATTATCTTAGTATTCCTCTTTCACCTAGAAAACTGCTTCAGGTGCTTCTCTTAATCTAGGAAATGCTCTTAAAGGCTTTGTTCCTATGAAAACTTACACATGTGTTCAACTTTACTTACATTTGGGTTTCCATTGTAATCATGGGACTAGTAAGATGAATACAGTTAAGCACAAGTGCAGTTGTTCACACGTTTGGGACATTAGTACAATGGAGTCATTTTGTGCAACCCCATTCCTTCCATGTCCGTTTTTTGCATAAGCGTAATGCAGACCCCAGGGACACTGAATGTAGGTCCAACTTGCTGCAGAATATATGGAGCCTTGGCTAATAAACAGTATTAGAAATCTTAAGGGTTCTTGTATCTTCTCTAAATTATTCTTGTTGTGATAAGGGCTACATTCAGAGCTGTTGTAAATTGGCACAGCTTCTTGGATCGAGAATCCTGAAATCTGATGGCAGAAATATTCTCAGTGGCTCTTGGCATCTCTCTATTACAGACAAATCTTGTAGCATCAGGAGCTAATGAGTCTGAAATCTACATCTGGGACTTGAACAACTTTGCCACCCCAATGACACCAGGAGCTAAGACACAGGTACTGGAGTTATGTTTGTTAAATGATTTGAAGGACTCCAACTTATAAATATACAGATTATTTGAGTTAATTGAAGTCTCCTACAGATATACAGTGGTGAAGCAGTTCTACGTGTCAGTCTCTGTTTTAAAAAAGTTAATTTAATTATTGCAAATATTACCTTGAATGTAGTTTAGGTCCTTAATAAACATCTGCTATTATATACATTCCTTAAAACAGTCAGACAGATTTATATTGAGGATAAAAATCCTGCAAATATAGTGTTTTATTACATATATTGTATATATTTTGCTCCCAGTGGATGTTGTTTTTCTAATTGTAAAAGTATTGACTATTATGGCTAAAAGTGGAGATTTCTTTGTTTTGTATTGAATGTGATTCATTAATGGCTTTGACCTTTATAGAGCAACACAGACAAATCATAATGACTGCCACATTTGTGAAAATTGACTCTGAATTGACTAGAGACTTAAATTGCATTCCAAGTAACCAACAACGACTCTTTTCATAATGATATTGATTATAACTGTCGTGTTTACATTCAGGATGCATCCAGTTCTGAATTCCTTTGCACACCAAGCCTCCCAGTAAGGTTAGAGTACTTAATGCTTGTGTACCAGAAAAACAGCTTATCACTTGTCACACTTTCAAGTTTGAGTGAGCAAAATCCCATTGTTCCCAATTCCTCGTACTGTATTTTTGTTTGGTTCCTGAATGGATTTTCTGTCTTAACAGTAGCAATCACTAAATTCTGGTCTAAACTTAAAACTTATATCAGCATAGCTGTATTGATACAACTCTGCTGCTGAGTGTAAGAGCGATAGTGTAGCTGCATTACGTTGATGGGAGAGCGTCTCCCACTGGTATATCATTGTCCACACAAATGCTTATGCCAGTAAAACTTACGTTGGTCAGAGGTGTGTTTTCTCACAGCCCCTGAGTGACAAAAGTTTTGTTGGCATAAGTGCTACTGTAGACAAGGCCCCAGAGATCACTCTTGAGAATGATGTTAGAGGCAGTTTTTACAAGAACTGGCATGGAAGCTTGGGTTAGCTATGGAAGCAGCCAACAATGACTTATCTTTTCATGGGCTAAGATTTTACAGAAAGTTAAATCCGATGGGTCATTTTTGACATGAACCTAACTTTCATGACTGGAGTTGCATTTCAGTTCACCAGTGGTTGTTGCAAAGCCAGGTCTTTCTACTTTCATCGTTCTTCAAATATCCTTCGTGACTCCATGGAGGCTATGAAACTCTAGGCCGACTTTGGCATGTTCTACTGTGAATTTAAATCTGAAGGATCTTTATGCTGCTGTGATGGATGTCAATTAAAAAAAAAATTAAGGTCTTAAACCTGACTATTAAAAAGTGGTAGCTGATAGGTGATATGTGTGACAATTGTTCCAACGATATTCATATAGAATATATCATCTTGCTATTTAAGCACCTCTAGTTAGCCTGTGTTTTGTTTAAAGATGACCTAGCGAATAGAAGAAAACATTGGCCTTCTGTCTTTATTTTGTTTCTTCATGCTGTGTAAAGAAGGCTTAAAAGGTGCTTGTGGCATTATGTATTTTAAAGTTTGTTTTTCTCTGCATCAGTTTACATAATTACTAGGAGAAAATCAGGTTTATTTACCATGAAGAACTTTATGGTTATGGGAGAACTAACAACGTTATTACATAATAGTTGTTGAGTGAAGCTGTTGAGAAGCAATCTTTAGTCAGACTGTTTAAAATGCCTTGGTTTTAATTTGAGTTTTGTTGTCACATTAGTCCAGTGACTGGTGAAAATTTTGGAGACACATTAAAGATCCATACCCTTGAATTAGAGAGTGGGAATTTATAATGCACACGCTATGAGACACCCAAAAAGCCTTCCAACATAAACAGGCAAGACCAGACTTGACATTCTGAAGAGTTCTTTTCTATTATTTTTTTCCCTTAACACTGAACCCTCCCAACCCCCCCCCCCCCACAACACCCGCCCCCCCCCCCCCCTTGCATTCTCTTTATATATCACAAAAGATTGATCAAGAACACAAGTCTAATTTTTAAATAAATTTTACAGGTCATTGTTAAGCTGTTGAAGGAAGACCAGGCAGGTTTGTTGTCCTTAGCTAGCAAATGCATTAAATTTATTGCAGATAGAAAGGAAGGAGGGGTGTACTAGATCATAGCCAATGGTACCATATTTTTAAATGCATGGGTTTGGAAATTCCCTACTTGTATTCAGGAAGGTAAAATGACCACATAGACTGCGAAGATTAGCTTTGGAAACTTTTTCATTTAGCCAGCTTCTCTAATAAAAAGTTTTAAGTTCTCTGTTGAGAAAAAAATAATGTCTGAACATGTTTTGTTTGCAATAGCCTCCAGAAGACATCAGCTGCATTGCATGGAATAGGCAAGTCCAGCACATCTTGGCATCTGCCAGTCCTAGCGGTCGGACTACCGTGTGGGATCTCAGGAAGAATGAGCCTATCATCAAAGTCAGCGACCACAGCAACCGGGTAATTTATGATGTTAAACTACCAAGAACCCGTATAAATAATATTAGACTTATTCTTGTCATGGTAACACAAGTGATTTCACTGATTCTCATTAAATCCTTATGTAACACAGGGACATGTGGTGGAGGATCTGTTAATTTTTAAAGGGCTATATTTATTTGTCATAGGTGGATTCTTATTTTAAATAGTTAATTTTGCAAATGATTCAATTAATATTTGACAGGAAGGAATTTGATAAGAAATTTAGGGTTCAGGCAAGAGAAGAGGGCATTATGTATTCCTCAGCAGTGAGAATTCAGACTGGCTAAGTCATTTACTGATAAATTCAGTATTTGCCCATTCATGGCTGCAGTGGGAAGATTTTATTAAAATAGACTGAAGTGTTCTAATCCTGAACAGTGTGTGTCTCAGGGAGAATAAAGCAGCTGCACATTTACAAATAGTTTTACTTCCACCATGAAACCACTCTGAGGTTGACGTTGTGCCTTACAACTCAGGTGAAGGGTGCAAAGAACCCCAGCTCCCTTATTCTTTTGTGCAGCAGCCAGGTACAAGACAAGTGTTGGGTTTGATCCCTGCAAGACACTCCAAAGGTGTCAGATGCAATGGTCCACATCCCTGTTACACAGGGGTTAAAGTAAGGGGGAACGCACCGGAACGCAGTTCTGGGGCCCCCAAATTTGAGGGACCATAGTTCCAGGGCCCCTAAAAATAGAAAAATCCAACAGAACACGTTCCGCCCTACCCTGGCTGCTGGCAGGTCCTATGCCCCACCGTTGTTAATCACAATACTTATTGTGTTATGCAGTGTTTGCTAGTTTGTGACAATAATTGCTATAGACATAAACACCATATAAAATTATAAATATTTTTATGGAGCGATAACCGATGCATGTGGTACTGAGAAATGGCTTCAAATGCCTACCTGGGCTGGGGCCCGCACATGCAAGAAGGAGGCCTGGACAATAGGGGAAGGGGGCCCGGAGATTAGGAGGGTTCCGGGGCCCGTCAAGTTATACTTTAACCACTGCGTGATGCACTGGGCAGAAGAGCAGACTGCCTGGCTGTGGAAGGCGCATGATATTAGGGCTGCAGAAATGGGAACATCCTCTTTACCCAGTGGGGAGCTCCCCAAAGCAGAATTCCTTCCAGGGCTCACCCGGATACATAGGCTGTGCCTTGGTAGGTAAGGCTGACTACACACTGGCTGTTTGCAGTGTGGTAGCTGTGTTGGTTCCAGTGGTGAGAGAGAGAAGCTTTCAAGTTCCACAGAGCTCTTCCTCAGTCATATGGTTCACAGTAACAGTATCTGGGTAAATAAAGCTTAGTGTTTATAGTTAGGCATCTTACATTTACAAACAAGATTATTAAAGAAAATTATTAATCAATTATTTCACATACTTATATTGATAAATGATTTAAAGCCTCTAAAACTGGGAACAGGAGGGAAGAGTTTAAAAATATACTTAACAAACAAGTTATTTCTTATTTGAGTTTCTGATAACGTCTTAGCTGTCCAGTGTTAATCTGATTTACTTTTCACAAGCTACGTTTTGCCAGTCTGTCTGCATAGCTTGTTTCACCGTTAGGCTTTAGCACAACACTGTAGTGTTTGCAAGGGAATAGTTACATGCTAACAACTGGTTTTCATTAAATTCTATTTTTAATTTAATGAAAATATTTATGTGAGGGTTTGTTGTATGAAAACATACATGTTGGGCAGAAACCACTCATGTGTCCTTTTGAAGTACCCTTTGAAACATTAAATTCAGGTAGCATTCCAGATATTATAAATGAACATCCCGTGAGCTGCTTGAGAGCTTACTTCACTCTGGCATATACAGTAGACGTAGATGGCTGAATTAGGGCTACTGGGAAGGATAGTACACGGGAAGTATAGTACATCAGTTGTCAGCACTTTGCTTTGAGAAAGAGGAGAAGATTTGGATCTAATCATTAGTGTAGCCTGCCCTATAGTCTAGATATAGAGGAATAGTCACAAGATGGGAACAAACACAGCCATTGCCTTAAGGCCGCATTCTTTGTTCTTCTGTTCTAGGGGTTCCTTTTAGTCTATAATGTTGTTTGATTATCTTGTGGTTTAACACCTCTTTATCTATCAGATGCACTGCTCAGGCTTAGCTTGGCACCCAGATGTGGCTACCCAGTTAGTCCTGGCTTCAGAAGATGACCGGTTGCCTGTGATTCAGATGTGGGACCTTAGGTTCGCTTCTTCTCCTCTTCGTGTTTTTGAAAACCATACAAGGTATTTATGTCAGCTGGTCTGTAAATCTTGAGTTTTGTTTGGTGTTTAGCTGTTTCCTCATTTGAATATTGATTTGTACACATCACTGTATTTTTACCCTCTATCATCTGGTGTTAATGCCACCCCAACTTTAAATTTGAAGGCAGATGCTTTATCAACTATCATAATCCTAATCTAGATTTTGAATGATACAGGTAGCCTTTGTGCACAGCGAAGCTGTTTCAGTGGGCTCCACTGGTTTTAAGGGCTAGAACTGTAAAGAAGGATCCCAGCTTTAATTTAAAAATAAGTAAGTTTCTAGCTGTTTCTTTGGGGAAGAACATCTCAAAAACTTAAACATACATAACTGATTGCTAGATACAAAGGAAGAAGTAATTGGGCTCCCATGTGCAGGACCCGCATCCATACAAACACCCATACACACTTACACAAAATGAGTTGCTTACATTTGTAATGTATTCTCATGAATCCTTTCACTAATTCTCCCCTAAATTATTTGGCTGAGCTTGTGTTCAGTGGTGTGAAAATGGTGGACAGGAGTTTGCTGCATTTGAGGATAGAGGGCAGCAAAAACCTGTGTTGCAAGCACTCCCCAAAAGTGCTGATGTTGACTATCCTAATAGTAATCCATTAGTAATAAAAAGAAGATTGCTCCAAGTATTAGTCACAGTTCTTATCTTGCAGTTTTCTGAGTCAGGTATTAATGCTACATTTCATTACACAGACTATCTTTGATATGCATGTTTTTATCAATGGTTAGTAGAGTATTTGGCTTTCAGGTACATTGCTGGATTGTGCCTTAGCCTATAGCTATGCTTTCATGACTCCTTGTGCAGAAAGTTGAAAGACTCTATTTCAATAAAATAAATGTTAGCAACACCTTTTCTACACTCTCACTTTAATGGGGGTGGCGGGAAATTGACATTTAAAGACGAAATGATCAGGTAATCTAGACGCTTGCTAATGAGGGTGCCTCCATTAATCATTGAGCATTTATGTTAATGTTTTCTTGCTGTGGCTTTTCACACAGGGGTATTTTGACCATTGCTTGGAGTATGGCAGACCCTGAGCTGTTACTCAGCTGTGGAAAGGATGCTAAGATTCTCTGCTCCAACCCTAATACAGGGGAGGTATTGTATGCACACCATTTCTAAAGGTCATAAATAGAGAAAATTTCTTTGCATTATATTTGTTGTGGAGAACATTACCAACTTCATACATAGATGACCCAGTGATGTGAGCAAAGTATCTTTTTTAAATTTGTTTTTTTTAATTCTTTTACACTGTGCCCTTAATGCCCTTAATATAGTCTCTGATCCCAAACATTTTGTACATAGCAGCTCAACTCAAAAATAATAGGTCCATCTTATACAAAGGTGACATCTTTTAAAAACCAACTAGTGTTAACTCTGTTGTCAGCTATACACATTATAAAGCAGAACAGGACAAGGCTTGTCCTCCAGTCCCTTTTAGGGATCACTAAGAGGATGCTGTCAGTTCAGTTTTTTCCATTTCATATGCCTCTGCTTTTTGTGAAGTGTGCCTGTCTTTAAGCTCTTGATTTTTGTCCATGTTTTCCGCATTGGTTTTTTTGTTTTGTTTTGGTTTTTTGTGCTTTTCACATATCTGCTGTTCTTTGAAACTCAAAAAAACCATGAGCCAAAATTCTGGAGTCTGGTGATACATATGGGAGCCCTAAACCCTTTTCCTTGCACAAATTGCTCCAAAGAGGAGGGAGCTAGGCTGTTCTCGATGGTAACAGAGGACAGAACAAGGAGCAATGGTTTCAAATTACAGCTGGGGAGGTCAAGGTTGGACATTAGGAAAAACTTTCTCACTAGGAGGGTGGTGAAGCATTGGAATGGGCTATCTAGGGAGGTGGTAGATTCTCCATCTTTGGAGATCTTTAAGGCTCGGTTAGACAAAAGCCTGGCTGGGATGATTTAGGGGGAGTGGTCCTGCTTTTTAGCAGGGGGTTGGACTAGATGACCTCATGAGGTCCCTTCCAACCCTATGATTCTATGATATGAAAGTTTTTGTAGACCACACACCTGCTGACTACCTCCTTTGGCCCCTGTGGGGGGGTGATTGAAAGGACCTGCTTCGTTCACTCCTGCTATGAAAAAGGAAATTTGGGAGGTGCTGGGCCTTCTTGACCACTGGTTTGTGACTTGACTGTGTCTCTTCACAGCTACGTATGACAACTCTGATTTGTGGGGAGAACTCAAGTTAATATTGATTGTGGCATCTCTTGCTCCATCTTCTCTGATATGACTGTTTTTGTAGCTACAGCTTTGTGGCTCTGATTCAGCAAAGCACTTAAGCACTTGCTTAATGTTAAGCAAGTGACTAGTCCCACTGAAGTCACGCATGTTTATGTGCTTTGTTGGGTGGGAACTATGTCCTGTGTTATTGTTGTTTTTTTAATTACAAGGAATTTTCAACAGACACTATTTTGTATTTGCTGTAGAAGGGGTAAGAATTAATTTCTGATTATATAAATGCAGAATTAATAGATGACACAATAATCACAATCCTCCCAGGTTTTTAACAGGATACCTTTTAAAAAGGGTGTGAGCTCTTTATTCAGTAGATTTGTCTCTTTGATTTAAATCTGCGGGAAGTATCCAGGGAGTGTCTCATGCGTGAGAGGGCTCCCATAATTACCATATAATACTGAGTAAGGGAAATGTGGTTTTGAAATATGAAAGAATTGTCCTAACACCTTCCTAGAGACATTATCCTAATGTAAAAAGTCCAAAGACTGTGCACAAAATGTGGGTGAAAGTCAGCATAAGTAACCAGGATTCTCCCAAGGTTAAGTTGTATTTAATTCTTGCAATCACCTTCCTCGTGCCAAACCAACCAGCCATATATTGTGGCTTTACTACAGCAGACCGTGGTTTCATTGAATCAAAGGTGGAAGCCAATGGTTCTCAGCTGAGAAACTCTGGCTCCAGCCAACAGATGTTCAGCTCTGTGGACTGTCTGCAACAGTGCCCCAACGCATTGTGTAGAAAGTTCATCTCACTATTAGCAGCAGCCCAAACCATATAGTGTTTCACATCCCAAGATCAACTCCAGAAAAAAAAACAACAACCCACTTAAGGCTTTGAATTGCAAACCAGAAGCTAATGCCATCTTGACAGAGCTGCTGTTATATGATCTTTTGAGCTAGTACTGCAGATGCTTTCTGAATGAGCTGTGGCTTCTAAAAAGCATTCCAGGCTGTCTCCATATACTGCAGAAGCCATTTAGAGATGTCAAAGCATGGATAATTATGACAAGGCAACATCCAAGGTAAATGGTCAGAGTGTCCTTGCAAGGTATAGATGAGAAAGGCACTTCAAGCTACTGAAGCCACATGAAAATCCAGAAGGCCAGAAGAACTTCCAAGGTGCAAAACTTTCTACATTAATAGAATCTAAGGGTTGGAAGGGACCTCATGAGGTCATCTAGTCCAACTCCCTGCTAAAAGCAGGACCATTCCCACTAAATTATCTCAGCCACGGTTTTGTCCAACCGGGCCTTAAATGTTTCCAAAGATGGAGATTCCACCACCTCCCTAGGTAACCCATTTCAATGTTTCACCACCCTTCTAATGAGAGAGTTTTTCCTAATATCCAACCTCGATCTCTCCAGCTGCAGCTTGAAACCATTGCTCCTTGTTCTGTCCTCTGTTACTACTGAGAACAGCCTAGCTCCTTCCTCTTTGGAGCACCCCTTCAAATAGTTGAAGGTTGCTATCAAATCCCCCCTCAGTCTTCTCTTCTGCAGACTAAATAAGCCTAGTTCCTTCAGTCTTTACTCATAAGTCATGTGCCCCAGCTCCCTAATCATTTTTGTTGCCCTTCGCTGGATTCTTTCTAACTTGTCAACATCCTTTCTGTAGTAGGGAGCCCAAAACTGGACACAGTATTCCAGATGCGGCCTCACCAGTGCCGAATAGAGGGGAATAATCACATCCTTTGATCTGCTGGCAACACTCCTACTGATGCAGCCCAATATGCCATTGGCCTTTTTGGCAACAAGGGCACACTGTTGATTCATACCCAGCTTCCCGTCCACTATAACCCTCAGGTCTCTTTCTACAGTGCTGCTACTTAGCCAATCGGTCCACAGTCTGTAGCAGTACATGAGATTTTTCCATCCTAAGTGCAGGACTTTGCACTTGTCCTTGTTGAACCTCATCAGATTTCTTTTGGCCCAATGCTCCAATTTGTCTAAGTCTCCCTGAATCCTATCCCTGCCTTCCAGAGCGTCTGCCATTCCCCCCAGCTTGGTGTCATCCGCGAATTTACTGAGCGTGCAATCTATCCCATCATCCAGATCATTAATGAAGATGCTGAACAGAACTGGCCCCAGGACCAGCCCCTGGGTCACCCCACTCGTTACTGGTTGCCAACTAGACATTGAGCCATCAATTCCTACCCGCTGAGCCCGATGATCTAGCCAGTTTTCTATGCACCTTATGGTTCATTCATCCAACCCATACTTCCTTAACTTGCTGACAAGAATGCTGTGGGAAATCGTATCAAAAGCTTTGCTAAAGTCAAGGTATATCACATCAAAAGCTATTCCCACATCCACGAATCCAATCATCTCATCATAGAAGGCAATCAGGTTGGTCAGGCACAATTTGCCATTGATGAATTCATGCTGACTGTTCCTGATTACTCTATTTTCTTCCAAGTGTTTCAGAATGGATTCTTTGAGGACCTGCTACATGATTTTTCCAGGGATTGAGGTGAAGCTGATTGATCTGTAGTTCCCCGGATCCTCCTTTTTCTCTTTCTTGAAGATAGGTACTATATTTGCCTTTTTCCAGTCATCCGGGACTTCCCCCCTTTGCCATGAGTTTTCAAAGATAATGGCCAGCGGCTCTGCAATCACATTGGCCAACTCCCTCAGCACCCTCGGATACAGTTCATCTGGTCCCATAGAATTGTGCACATCCAACTGCTCTAAGTAGTCCCTAACCTGACCTTCCATCACCAAGGGCCGCTCTCCTTCTCTCCATTCTGTGTTACCCAGTGTAGTAGCCTGGAAGCTGACCCTCCCTGTGAAGACTGAAGTAAAAAAAGCATTGAGGACTTCAGCATTTTCTGCATCATCCACCACAAGGATACCTGCCCCATTCAGTAAGGGACCTACACCATCCTTGATCCTTTTCTTGTTACTGACATGCTTGCTATCCTGTTATCCTTCACCTTCCTTGCTAGCTGTAACTCCAATTGCCCTTTGGCCTTTCTGATTTTATCCCTGCAGTCCCGAGCAATATCTTTATACGCCTCCCTAGTCATCTGTCCAAGCTTCCACTTCTTGTAAGCTTCCCTTTTATGTTTTGGTTCACTGCAGAGTTCTCTGCTAAGCCATG
Source organism: Pelusios castaneus (assembly GCA_007922175.1). Lineage (NCBI taxonomy): Eukaryota > Metazoa > Chordata > Testudines > Pelomedusidae > Pelusios > Pelusios castaneus. The sequence continues at coordinate 10,111,508 of ML685812.1, forward strand.
CTGGGCACCTTTGCTGTTCTTTTTGCACATCGGAATGGTATCTTTCTGTGCCCTTAGTAGGGTTTCTTTAAAATACAGCCAGCTGTCTTGGACGTCTTTTCCCTTCAGATTAGCCTCCCAAGGGATCCTGCCCATCAATTCCCTGAGGGAGCCAAAATCTGCTTTTCTGAAGTCCAGAGTGTGTGTTCTGCTTCTTTCGTTTCTTCCTTTGATCAGGATCCTGAACTCTACCATCTCATGGTCACTGCTGCCCAGGTTGCCATTCACTTCTACTTCCCCGATCAATTCTTCTCTGTTTGTGAGCAGCAGGTTGAGAGGTGCAAGGCCCCTAGTTGGTTCTTCCAGCATTTGTACCAGGAAGTTCTCCTCAACACTCTCCAAAAACTTCCTGGATTGCCTGTGCACTGCTGTATTGCCCTCCCAGCAGATGTCAGGATAATTGAAGTCCCCCATGAGAACCAGGGTCTGTGATCTGGAAACTTCTGTTAGTTGTCCATAGAACGCCTCATCCACCTCCTCCTTCTGGTCTGGTGGTCTATAGCAGACACCCTCCACGACATCCCTTGTTTCACTCTCCTCTAAACTTAACCCAGAGACTTTCAACAGAGGAATTACTTCTATAAGAAGGCTATAAAGTTGGAATAAAATGCATTTATCAGATCCTACCAAATTCTTCATGAAAAAAATATTTCACAAAAATTGAACTTAATTTACTGTTTTGCTCCTCCAGCCAAAGTTTGGGAAGACAAACAAAAAGAATTCCTCTACATTATGGTTGTATTTGTTAGCATACGTAAGGCTCCCTGTTGCAGTTACTTGTTTGTGTATTACATTACAGACAGTAGGTCGGTCCAGAAGCAGACAGAATAAAGATTCAAAGCTTCAGCTTTGCCAGGGAGTTTGCTCTTATGTAGATTAAATATTAAAGTGCTGCTATGGCTAATTTGGAATTAAGCCATGGCTGTGTGTGTCTCTCTCTCTCTCAAGGTTAACATCAAACCATGTATGTATGCAAGCGGAATAGACCAGCAATACACAATCATTCTCTCCTGGTTTTAAATGAACAGCAAGGCAAAGGCAGGCATGAGGTTTCCTTTGTAAAGTGTGATGGTGAAATTGAAGGATCATTAAAAATGGGGGATATCAGCCGTGTCACAAGGCTGGCAGAGTTGTAGCAAGAAGCAATGTGCTCGCTTCCCTGCTGTACCATACTGCCAGTGTAACTGCAACTCCCCTTCTAATCCATTCCTTGCAGAGACTACTGATAGTGCCATGTTGTGTTGGGCTCATGGGAAAAAAAGAATGACCTTGAATTAACCTGTGACCAAAGCCATAATTTATGGGTGAATAATTATTATTTATTATCCAAATTACAGCAGTGCCTACAGGTTACAACTGTGATGTGGACCTCATGCTAAGAGTTGTACATACAGCTCATAAAGGAGTTCCTGAGCAAAATATTTTAATCTAAATAGACAAGATAGACAAAAGGTGGGAGAAAGGAAATATTTTGCTCGTGGAAATATGAGGCCCAGAGAGAGTAAAGGTAAAACTTTCAAAAGTGCCTAAATTACTTAGCATAATTTTTAATGGTATTTAATCTCCTAAATCCTTTAGGAATTTTTGAAAAAATGTCCCCTAAGTTACGAGCCCAGGGTCACACAGGACATCTGTGGCAGAGGTGAGCACAGAATCAGATCTCCTGAGTCCCTTTAGAGCACCTTAACCACAAAACCATCATTCTTCTCTTCTCAACATACCCATAGTTTTTAGCCCTTTCTTTCTCTCATCTCCTGGAGGTGATTTTAATACAGGAGATCATATTCCTATTTCAGAGTGTGGTTGCCCATCATGCTGACACAGGATCTTTAGGGTCACGGTAGGGTCTTTAGTGTCGTTTATTATGTTAATAGTGTTTCATCAAACGCTTTGTTTTGGCACAGGTGTTATACGAGCTTCCCACGAATACCCAGTGGTGTTTTGATGTTCAGTGGTGCCCCAGAAATCCTGCTGTCCTTTCAGCTGCTTCTTTTGATGGACGGATCAGCATTTATTCCATAATGGGAGGGAGCCCAGATGGTTTGAGGCAGAAACAGGTAGACAAGGTACTGAAAAACTTGAAGAGAAGAAGGTGAAGTGGGAGAAAAAATTGCATAGTCTGTGTGAAAATGGCAGAAATGTTGACAGCCAAATTTGCAAATCTTTTGAATAGCTATCATGTGCAAATATGTATTCACTATTGAATACTGCAGGAAATATGCAATCAGTTTCTTTCTCTTTAAAGCTCTCATCCTCCTTTGGGAATCTTGATCCATTTGGCACAGGACAGCCCCTCCCTCCACTGCAGCTTCCACAACAGACGATTCCACAGAGCACTATTCTACCATTAAAGAAGCCCCCGAAGTGGGTCCGACGGCCTGTGGGTGCATCGTTTTCAGTAAGTTCTATGCAGGCTACTGAGTGGCAAAACGTATTTTGCAGTAATGTTTCTGATGCATTCTCTGCAGCAATGTAGAAGGAGTTGCATATTGCATTACAAGAGAGCTTCATTGATTTGCAAGAATGACTGGAGTACCATCATTTTTTTTAAAGGTGCTATATCACCATACGTTTCATTAACTTAATTTGCTAAGTGTACTTTACTTTTTAATTTGACACACACTGCATATTAAATACACTCCATGGTTTAGTAACAGCTTTGAAGTGTATGAAACCTTTCTGCAGCTCTGCAGTTAAATCTTTACTGAGAAGCAGGGTGAAGCTGCTAATTTTAGTGAGGATTATCAAAGTAACAGACTTGCCAATTGAGATTTTTTAGCAGTGTTTCAATGTAATTTAAAAGCAGAGCCGTCTGTTCTATGACTGCACCGTTCACTTCTAACTTACAGGCTTTTTAACTGAGAACTAGAATTGGCAGGTTTTTGTTCTCTCTGTGTCAAAATATATATCTGTGCCAAAATATTGATTTATTCTCAGCATACTGTTTACTTATTATCTGATCCATAGGCTAATGTGAAATTCAACATCTCTAATAGGGTATCATTCATGTTATTTTGGAAGCTATTTATATATCCTTCTAACTGTACTTTGGGGGGTTGATTTCTGTTACCTCATCCTAGCTCTATACTAGCTGACTGACAAATCTGGATTTGTGTGGGGTTTTTGCTTTATATTATACTGACATCATTTCAAGCTAAATCAGTCAACTTTTTTTTTTCTTCCTTCCCTATTATCCAAATCTTGGCTCTTTCTCTGCCACTTTTATTTTTGTCTATGCATTCTGTCAGTTGTGCTGTCTGAGGTAGCATTACATAGATGGCATGAGTAATGCTACCTAAAAACACACCTAAGAATGTGTATGCATCATTTTATTATTTAACAATGATATTGTAGCAGCACCAGAAGCCCCAGTCAAGATTAGAGACCAAATACACTGTCCCTATTCCTGGGAGATTTCAATCTGAAGCTGTGATCCTACAAATGTTTGTGCAGATGTGTAACTTTACTCTTGTGAATAGTCCCAAAGAATTCAGTGTGACTATTCACATGTGTTTGCAGAATTGGGGCCTTAGAATGAATCAAGAGAGAAAGAATGAGAGAGAGAGAAAGTGTGTGTAAAATATAAAGTGTGTGTATAAATGTGTATGCATTGTATAAATATGTGAGATATGTAATATTTGGTATCTTGTTTATTAAATTACAGTTTGGAGGGAAGCTAGTTACATTTGAGAATGTGAAGTCTCATCAACAAGGAGTTGATCAGCCGCACCACCACGTATATGTCAGTCAAGTTGTCACTGAGAGAGAGTTTCTAAACCGCTCGGATCAGTTGCAAGAAGCTGTGCAGTCTGAAGGCTTCCTCAACTACTGTCAGAAAAAAATAGAAACCTCCCAAACTGATTTTGAGAAAAATGTGTGGGCTTTCTTAAAGGTAATGTTTTTCAGATGTTTTTAACTATTAAAGGATTCTCTGCCTTTTTAAAACCAATAGCCGCAGCGCATGGTAAAATATTTTGCAGAGAAATCACTGTGTAAAGATAATGAGACCATTTCTAGTTTGTACAGTGGAATGGGATTAAACTCTGAAAATTGTATCAAATAATCCATATACTTGATCAAAGGAGATTACTGATGGAAGGACAAAGAAATTTTGAAGCTGGTACGCTTTTAGTATCTGCTCTTAAAATACTTTCAAGCAGAAGCAAAGGGCTATAAATTCTGGGGAAGGTTTCACATAATTTAACCATTGACTCAGTACCTACATCTTTATACTGGATCAGGTAAGGACAGATTTCAGTTCTAGAATTTGGCAGGGTAAAATATGCTTTCCATTATTAGTTTTGAGGTTTTGTATTTCAAAATGAGAATTAAATGGAAATTGAACCGATCCTGTTACTATACAGAACTATACTAAGTGGCCCAGGTCATGGAATTCCACTGTTAAATTCTTCCTTTTTAACACATTTTGCTTAATCATTCATTCCCAATACATGGCTCACGGGTTAGGTGAAATTACAATGGGGAAAATTAAATTAGGATTCCGAACATGCTTCTTCTAAATATTGGGGTTTTTTTCCCAAGGTGAATTTTGAAGAAGATTCTCGTGGCAAATACCTTGAACTTTTGGGGTACAGGAAAGATGACCTAGAGCAAAAGGTAAATCTGCTTGAAAGTTGTGAATGTATTAAGTATTTATACTAAGGAGTTTATTGAAATATAATATAAAATATTACAGATGGGTCAAAAGTTGAGATGCTTATATTATTTGGCATATGGAAGGAAAGTTGGAACTGCATAACAAAACAGAGTGTGCGAGAGGCTATACATGTGTCTGTGTGATCATATCTTAAGGGTGGTTCCTGTAACTCAATTAAAGCTATATTGTCCCAGGATGCAGTTATTACACTCAGATAGCTACTATAATACAGTTACTATCCTATAAATGCCAAAGGGGTAGCCATGTGAGTCTAGTTCAGCAAAACAAACAAGGAGTCCTGTGGCACTTTTAAAGACTAATGAATTTATTTATCTCATGAGCTTGCGTGGGAAAGATCCCACCTCATCAAATGCTTGAAAATGGGGAAAAAGTATAGGAAGGAGGCGGCTCATGTGATAAATAAATTTGTTAGTCTTTAAAAGTGCCACAGGACTCCTTGCTTGTTATCCTATAAGTAATGTCCTCGGGTTATTTAAATACCACTAACTTGTAGACTTATTATTTAAGCACCAACAGTATACCCGTTATTCAAGAAAGCACAGAAAAACACATCTGCTCTGAAAATTTGATCTAGATAAACAATACAAAATGACTTACAAGACCATGGAGGAGATCCTGTCTAACGCTTTTAATGGCAATAATGATATTTTTAAAAAAATACATATTCTTCTCTTGTTACAGACACGCCGGTTGAAAATTTCAAAGCAGTCTAGAGGATTTATATAGATCTGTTAATTTTAATAAATGTGTGTCTAATCCTCTAGGCTGCTTTGAAAATCTGAACTTCATTTTTTCATTAATCGGAATTATTTATGTAGAGATGCAATTCAGTGCTATTACATGTATAGTTACAAATTTAAACCCTCTTTTTAGTGTTTAATTAGCTTAAAATATCTTACCATTTGCATTCAGAAAGATAGACATCTTCTCTACCTTTTTGAAATTGCAATTTGCGCTGTTTTGGTACAGTTCACCTGTTCCTAACCCAGAAACATATCCTTATCTTGGAGTGACAGAATTAAATTTTGGCCTCAAGAAACAACACCTGCCTAAGTAGATATGGGGAAAAAATCTTCAGACCCACAGTTTTTCTTTCTTGTGTTTAAAATTGGTCTCTGGTTCCTGTTATCAAGAAGATAGAAAGACACTTCATATTCTTAAACCCATGCTTTGATTATGTGCCAGTTAAAAATGTCTGTAAAGTGTTTATGGTAAGGAATTTAGTGGCATATGTAGAGTATGTAAATGTAATGGAATCAACCCGATTACCTTTTATGTGAATTGATGTGCTTAGAAATTGAAAATGTTTTCTGTGTCCATGCTCTGCATCTTCATAATATGTTCTATCTCTCTACTTACATGAATCCCCCCAAACTGTGTAATGTTTGATGGAAGGACTGCTGTTCTGAGCTTGCTTTTTCAATCCATCACCTTTGTTTCTCAATACTTTGTTCTTTGCCTTTGTTAGTGGAACAGCGTTGCATCTCTGATATCTCCGGTTTGCATTCCTTTAATTATGACCAAATTGGTTCAGACATTTTACTTATTGTAATCTGTAGTATAGCTGAGCTTAAAAGTGTGTCTGAAAAGTAGCTCTGTAAAAATGACCCCCTTGATTTACATGTTTCCGTCAACAACATCTAGAGCAAATCTCCTCTGATTACAAGTACAAATGTGGTCTTTTCCTTAACAACCTGCCCTTCAAAATCAAACTGCAATCGGACAGTCAGGGTGAGTTCTTTCTGGCCGCTGTGCTACCAGCATTAATATTCTTCAATCACAGCCTGGTTTACTATTCTTTTGATAATGGATGAGTCAGAATAGAATCCACCTCTCTTTTTCCACAGCTGTGTTTGGTCTTAAGTTATAATAAGGATAAAACTGATAGAGGTGTGTGTTAGTCAGTAAAGTGATCCAATATAACTGAACACATGAGGAACAGATTCAATGAATAAGAAGTAGTTTTTTTTTTTTTACATAGCCAGTTCTCAGCAAAGAATTGCACTTTTAATTGAATCCATGTTATTTGTGGAGTTGAAACAATACAGAGAGACTAGTTTTAAGTTAATGACATCTTTCCAACAAAAACCAGTGAATCTCAATTTATTTTTTAGCCTTTTTAGATTCCTTACCTTATTACTCATATAAAAAGAACAGTTGGTGTCAGTTTGCCAGAATGAGCTTCAGTATCATGCTGCTCTATTTTATTATTGTTGGGTTTGCACTGTGGTCAACCCAAGGGAACTTCTGAAATATCACTTTTCATTATGTATGTACAGTAAATAAAAATGAGAGTAAAATACCTGTGCATTGAGCCAAATTTACTGACTAGAAGAGCATCTAGAGCTACTTTTCAACCTTAAGAACTAGAAGTAATCAGATGTTAGAAAAGCTGTAGTGTCTAGCTGCTAGGCTAGATCTACACCGGTCATGGAATTTGTCTGCAGTCGAAGGGAGATACACAAGCTACATAAAATAACTTGTCTATCTCCCTTTGACTTCCTAATGCCTACTTACCATGGCATCTCCACTATGCTGAGTCAAGGGGAAATGCCCTCCCCTCAACTCAGCGCTACTCTTCTTCAAGGGGTGGACTTACAGTGTCGACTTCCAGATTGATGGAGTGGGTCTTTACTAACCACTCAATCGAACTGGAAAGATTGAACTGATGGCGGTGAATTTGCTGCTGTCCACCTAGATCTGTCCCTAATGTAATGCTTTTCCAGTCTGTGTTTTAGCTCTGTGTCTGCATTAGGTTGGGATTTTCAAAGGGACCTAAAGGAATTAGCCACCCAATTCACAATGAAAGTCAATGAGAGTTGGACATCTTAACGTGTCCACCTCTTTGAAAATCCTACCCCGAGGTGATCTCTTGAAATAATCCTTACAAAACGCATTGTTTCCCTCATTGCTATAGGCAGGGATTTTTTCCCCCCAGAGAGCTGTGTGTTGATGATGTTATTTTGTTATCACAGTAGAACTCAGAAGTCCTAATAAGGAGTGGGACCCTGTTGTGCAACGTAATGGAAGATTCAGCCTCTTGTTTCCAGAAAGCTGAAATCCAAGAAGATTTAGTCTTTAGAAGTGGTCAGTTCCATCACGGTTTAGCTAGCATGGATTTCAAAGTAAATCCCTCTGCACATTGGTCAGGGAAATGTTCTAGCATAGTCTCAGCTATCATACAGGCAGGCTCTTTTCTTCATCTCCAACTTGCCATATGATGAACTGTGAGATGTTAACACTTGCTACACACAGTTTAAACTAAAACAAGTTTTTTAGAACAGGCGACCTCAAAACCAATGCACTAAAAGGGACAAAACAAATAATTCAGATTGGTCAGACTTCTTTTACGAGGCATTTTAAGCACTGTGAATGCATTTGTTTGCAAGACGTTGGGTGGCCACTGTACATGCTACACTAGCCAGCCAACCTTTTGCAAACAAATGCATTCACGCTGCTTAAAATGCCTCATACAAGAAGCCTGACCAATCTGAATTACTTGTTCTGTCCCTTTTAGTGCGTTGTTTTAAGGTTGTCTGTTCTAAAATACTTGTTTTTTGATATTATTTTTCAATCAAGACTAAAAGTAGATCAAATCAAAACCTACAAATGTCAGCTTTTCAGTCCCAGGTGGGATTCAAATCCGTGAGTGCTGGGTTCTCAGGCTCCTACCCTCACCCCTGGACCACAGGACCAGATGCCTGGCAGACTTTCTGCTGGGCGCAGGTTGTCATTAAAACCTATAAACATTACACCGTCTGCTGGGAAAAGGTGGGGAAGCACAGGGAATACACACAGACAAAGCAAAGTTAATATAAAGCTTGTTTAAAAAGAAAACCACTTCTATAAATCTTTATTTTGTAGATTACTTCAGCTCTGAATAAAGAGGGTCTCGCAGATGATGAACTAGAGGAGGTAAGCAAACAAAAATAATTTCTCTTTTGACTCAATCGTTATACCAAAATTAAATGACATAGCTTATGAGCATATTACAATTTCCATATAAAATACAATAAAGTTAATATTTTTAAAAATTCCTGAAACCCCATGCTCTAGAACTGTGAAAATGTCGTTAGATTTTTTATCACCCAGTTAGTAGTTAATGTTGAGTTTGTTTTAGGATCTCTGTCCATAGGAAGAGAAATTAATCTGGACATGAGTCTTTTGAGGTTTCTTTGCTCCACTACAGTGTTTTATGTTGTCTGTGGGTGTAGAAAGGTGTCCTTAACTGACAATGTGAAGGACATCTCTGCAGCCTCCAAATCATTGACAAAAAGAGTTGCTACATATAGGGGGAAGAAGCACCCTGATTTTTGTATATTTTTAAAATAAAAAATTAGATTTAAAAAGAAATCTTTCAATATTAAAAAAAAAAAAAAAAAGTAAATAACTTCTGTGATGTACTCTCCTTCCTGCAGGGAGCTAATGGCTTGGAAAGTACAGAGTAAATAGTAAGCTTCTTAGATAGCCTGGAATTAAACAGCTCCTCTTCTCTCTTTCTCTGTCCTCTCACAGTCTCGGCAAGCCATATTTGTTGTAGGCAGTCACTATTTATATTGCAATTTTTTTCTGCACTTTAACATCTGATAAAATAAAAGGGCTGTGCTCTGTGGCTACACCAAATTAAAGATAGTATTCACACTAATAGGAATGCAGGGGAGAAATATAATCTGAGATATCTAAGTGCTCATTGCTCTAAAGATAGACGAGAGGAAAGGGGAGGAATCCTGCCTTTATCATATGGAACGAGGAAGCTGGGGAAGGAGGTTCTTGCCACGACAATGATCTAAGAGCCATCCTGCTTAGCATGGGACTCTAGAGATGGGGGAAGGCAGGGAATGCAATGCCAGGCAGTATGCTTGGCTACTGTGAAAAGGAACAGTTTTTGGCCCTGGTTAGTGTGTATTGTCCATTGCAGAATATGGATTGAGGGGGCTTCCCATTCTCCCCAGTGTTTATATGATGCACCATCAGGCCTGGAATCTAGACCCTTCTCCCCAAGCATAACTGTATGCGTGACAGAGAAAGATTTGAGCTAATGGTTTAGTTTTCAGCATGTGGGACTGAATCTGAGATTCCCACAGCTTTCTTGTAATCATGATTTGCGTTGAAGATGCTGGTTTTTTTTTTTTTTTAAATGATCTAAAGCAGTAATGAAATATTCCTGTACCCTGCATTCTCTGCTTCACACTCCCTCCTTTGTCAGAGCCTGTTACAAACGCCCATCATTCCATTACAGTGCACATGTTCTTATGGCGACCGTAAATCATTTTCCAATTTTAAAAAAAAGTGGCTATGTGTTTTCATATGGGTAATTTGAAAACTGTGACCTGGTTTACACCTAAAAAATTATATTGACCTAGCTACATCGCTCAGGCCTGTGAAAAGTTCTGTGCCTGTGCAAAGTAGTCAGGCCAACTTTACTTCCACTGTAGATGCAGGTAGGTCAATGAAAGAATTCTTCCATCAACATAGCTGCCATGCCTCAAAGAGGTGGATTGGCTGCATCTGTGGAACAATCCAGTTTGTTGGTGTTGGAAGCATTTACACCACAGCTACAGCATTGTAGCTGTGCCACCATAGCATAGATGTGGCTCTAGTTAGTGGGGAAAACCAAGGAAGAGAAGACATTTACATTTCTGCAAATGGAATTCTGCTTTTTGGCAGACTTGCTCTGTACACTGTTAGCTTGTGTTCCCTTTAATTTGGATTCTTAAATGCTGAGAGAGAGAGAGTCTGTCTGTCTGTTTTCCAAATGCCATCTTCTGTTTTCTGCAAAAGGCTCTTAAAGAATCCAACCAATCAGTTCAAAATGATGATGAAGACAGCCAAGCCACTGAGGAGCAGTTCTTGGGAGAAGTAAGCATTGCCTTCTGTATTAACTATGTTGGGTTATCATCCACCTACCCACTGCTTTAACAGCTCATTTCCTTTCTAGTGTATCTTTCTA
>ML685812.1:10122574-10375074 GCA_007922175.1 Pelusios castaneus
CCCCCCCCCCAGCAGGGAGGGCATTGGTGTAGTCCTGGGTAGCCCTAAATCGACTTAGGGCTACCCCAGGGCTACACTGGCTTAATTTGACTTTAAAAAGTCGAATTAAGCCTTAGGTCGAATAGAAAGGTGGTTTAATAAAGTCGACTTAATTTTCATGAAGTCGACTTTATTTTCCTTAAGTCGACTTAAGCAAAGTGTAGTGTAGACGCAGCCTGTGTGTGTATTGTATTTGTGTATATTTGCACAACGTCAAATGGAAGTGGAGGACAACAGTTCTTCTGTTCAGATTTGGTCCGCAGTACGAAAAATTTGAGAACTCAGATTTGAAGAGACTTCCACTGGTAGTGAGCATTTCTATATGAATTTTATTTTAAATTCCAAAATTAACATATAGTGCATAGATTTTTCACATTGAATTTGGGATAGATAGATTTTTTTTTTTTTTTTTTAAGTGAAAGGCCATAAAGAGCTCTAACCTAGAGGCTGCTGAATGCTCTGGCTTTTATTCAGTAAAGCATTTAAGAATGTGCTTAATTTTCAGCATTTGAATGGTCTCATTCAACGTACAAAGCTAAGCGTGCTCTTAAATGCTTTGTTAGATTAAACCTGAGTGCCCCGTGCCTTATAGGATTGAGCCACAGATCTCTGCACGGAAAAGCTAAGTGTTAGCTAGGTAGCATTGACATACATATCATCCTTTTACTGGGAAAAAATATATGCTTATTTTAAAAACAGTACATCCCAATCTGTTGCATCATGCTGGAGCAATTAGATATTTGGAGCACTGAGTCATCCTGACACCTTGAGCAGATCACATAACTCCTTGGTTTCCCTTGCTGTAAAATGGGGATATTACAATGCCTCAGAGTGGGTCCATTAGGATTAATTAGGAAAAGTTTCTGGATTTTTTTTTATCATGTTGTGCAAATAATCGTTTATGGTGTCTAAATACTCACACGCAAGCTAAATGAGCCTCTCTCCAGTGAAGTGAACCCTGGTGTTACTGATGTGTTTTTCCTTAATTGCATATAGTTTTAAAAATGCTCACTGGTGATCTGTCCACAGTGTGTTCTTACATTTGTACATTTATATAGCTAGGTAGATCAGATCACTAGATATTGTACAAGTGCCGGGGGAAGTTAATGACATTGAGTAGAAACGTGGGGCATAACAATGCTCTTCATTCTAAGTTAGCATTCTCTTAGAGGAATAGCCACAGAAAGGCATACTATGCCCTCTGATATAAGGTGCGTAACTTCAAACGTCGATTTATTTAGCCAAATCCTTTGCATAGGCTGAAAAACTGCACTTTTCCTTTCTATTAGAGAACAAAAGAGGAGAATGAAGACCTGACATCTGGAAAAGAAATATTTAATATCTCTGTCAGTGGAGGTAAAAACCTATTTGTACTGATTTCATAGTACTTGCAAATATTTTTAATGATTGAGCTATCACAACTGTAGTATTATCTATATCATTTTTATATTGGAGTCTTCTGCCTAAGGAATGTCAGAGAGTCTGTTGTTTACACGCATTTTATTAATTTGCACTTTTGTTAGCTTTCATCCAATGATCTCAAAGTATTACAACACCTTTGTAAGGAAACGTAAGGAATTACATAGGGATTGCTTCCCCCCTCACTGAAGTGCATCCGCCGGCGGGTAGTTTATGAAACCTTCTTAATAGCGTTTTGCAGCTCTCCACAACAATTTAGGACAAGTTGTTAGGAAGGCTACTGTACTAGTTGACACTGAAACTAAAGGGAGGATTTAGGTAGGCAGACTGTTGGTACCAGAGTTCAGATCTGGTGAGGAGATGTGTGTTAATACCTCCATTCTTAGCAACACTCTCGGGATCTTTATTGACTGCACAGGTTCCAGATCTCCCCTGTACATCTCATCCCCAAGATAGCACTTCTGGCAGCAAAGCACCCTGACAAAATACTCTGGGTCATAGTTTCAGGACTGACTCAGAAGAAAGAGTGCTGCCTAGCGAAATACCAGCAGTATTTCTTCTGATGCTAAAGTAAGTGATACTTGGAGATCTCTTATTCAAGTATTTGTCTGACCTGATCGAGTGGGCTTGAGATCTCTTCGAATCATAGCACCAGGTGGTAATACTGCCGGCTCTTTGGCCTTGATTCAGGAAAGATTGACAAATGCAGAAGTGCTGTCTTTAATAGAGATGAGCTTAAAAATGTGCTTAATTGCTTTCCTGAATCAAGGCCTGTGAGAAGAAAACAGCCCAGCATCACAGAGTGAAAGAGAAGCTGCTACTTGACTTATCTACATAGCTGTATACTTAATGTTTATTTTATTTTGAAGTAATAACATTGTTTAAAACTAAATTATTCCTCATGTTACAGATGTTGATGGTTTGATTACCCAGGCTTTGCTGACTGGTAACTTTGAAAGTGCAGTTGATCTCTGCTTACATGATAACCGCATGGCTGATGCCATCATATTGGCCATAGCAGGTGGACAAGAGCTGCTGTTGAGGACGCAGAAAACGTATTTTGCTAAAATGCAGAGCAAAATTACCAGGGTATGTAAATTTCAACTGAAAATTAAAACAATATTGGTTTCTATAGCCTTTCAGCCGACTCTTGAAACTGTTAATGTTCTGGTGCCTTTCGACTTTCTTCGCTGTCTTTGTACATTTGTTTCTAGGAGAATTGAAATGTAAGGTAAATTCATTCATTGGATCTGGGGGGAAAGGTGTTTTTCTGTTTTGTCTATTGTTAAGCAGAGAACAGGTTCAGTAGCTCAGACGAAGAGCAGCAAAAAAAAATCCTTGCTGATTAAACTACGTATCTAGTTTAAACATAGTCTTTAGTGTATATTCAGTGCCTTACCAGGTCTGCCTTTGCAGGTACTGTACTTATTCCAGTTGGCTGTGTTAATTTCTGTCCAGTCAGATGGAGGAGAGATTTTTGCTGATGTGTTGCTATACTGTGTACAAAGGTTATCTAAGTATGGCAGGACTAATCTAATCACACGACATCTATGCGACAGTGTGTTATGGACATCTGGTTATTTATCCTCTTCAGCTTGTACCTTGCTGGCAGTGCTTATTCAGTTCTTTGCCCCTGCTGTTCACTTGCGTCAGATCGTGACTCGAAGGTGAAAATGAGAGGAGCAGCCATCAAGAAATGTGGTAGCTCAGCTGGCATTTTGGAACTGACTGCATACGTTAGAGGAGGGGAGAGAATCTTCAGTTATTGCTTCTCACTGTTGCGTTGACCAAGAAAGGCATTTAATGGTGCAGCAGAAGGTGGCAACATTGAAAATAGCAGATTTTTATCCCCATGCTAAGCCCCTGAATTAATAAAGAACTCTATCACATACTTAATGGGGAGCAGTGGCTTGAAATGGGACTGCTCATGTGCTTAGAGTTGAGCATGCGCTTAAGTGCTTTTGTGGATAAGGCCTAAGGCTGCAAAGCATGGTCAGCATTAACGCACAGTCTGAAGTCTCTTATGTGGGCTTTTGCTGGCCACTCCCTATGATCCAGTTTGGGACAAGGACAATTCCAATTTCTTTTGTCTGGGACAAGTAGAAAGAGAGAAGATCTATCCACTTTTCTGAGACCTTTTCTAGATATTTTTTCTTTTAAAGGAGGCTTCAAGAACAGGAGGAAAATATTGTAAACATTTCAAATACTACTTTCTGCAATCCATTGGCCGTGAGCCAGGCAGTAGTGGCTGAGGTGCAACTGGAGGAAGGGTCTGGCGGGTTGGGTGGGCATGAGGAGTGTCAGCCGTCCCGGAGCAGGACCAGGAGCACAACAGGCGATGGATGGGCTTGGGGAGTTGGGCAGGGTGCAAAGGTGCCTTCTTGTCTCCTTCTGCAGGCCGGGGAGCAGTGGTACCCTGGCTCTGGAGGGCCAGCTCTGGGGCGACCAGCAGGGCCAAGGTATGAAAGCATGGCAGGATGTGCCCCATCTAGCCTCTAGGTACCCCCCACCCCCACATCCTTAAGGATGTAAAATATATTGGTTCAATGTAATATAATATAATTTTAATTATTTAAAAGGTTGTTTTGCTAAATGATATTTTAAATCCCTAGTAATGAAGTCGGTGGGACATGTCCACAGCATGCTCATTGTGTTGGTGGAGTGCGTGCTCAGTAGTTGCATTTACAGAGCAGTGCACTTTCGGTAGCTACCCCATAGTGCAACTGCTTGCGGAGGGTTTTAGGATGGACTTGCAAAGCCTCATGGGACCAAAGCATTGTTGCAGATGAGAATGGGAACATAGTTTTAGCCTCTCGTGATGCAGTTTCCTCCCTCTTAGGTCAGTGGACCTAAGTTTATAAGGTAGACCAGGCCTGAATTACTTAGAAGGCCTCTGTTCACTAATTAAATATCAACACAGCTGTAGAGTAAATCCCTCTCGTCTGAAGTCGATGAGTAACTGGAGGGCAGAGCCAGAGGCAGGGAAGGGAGGACTGAATACTATCAAGCTCCTGGCGATTTGGTTCACAGGGCAAAGGGCAGGGTTGTTCACTTAGTGGAAAAAGTATTGCTGATGCAAGCCTGGGTTTCCTCTGCTTGGGACAGTCTCTTTTAACTGCAGCGGAGCAGGCTGCCAGAGGCCTAGAGCTTTATCAAGTGGAATGTAAAGGACTGGTTGTCAGGAATGAGTTTAGGAACAAAATCATTTTGCCCTGTGTTGTGCGGAAGTTTTATAACTAAATTGTTAACCAAATAAAGCTAGCTGTGTACTGCAAAGTCGTTTTAAAAAGAGTCTGCAGGGTCCCTGATTTGCTCATTACTGTACTTGGCCTTAGCAGGAATGAGAGTGTTGCTGCTGATAAGCTATGTGTCAGCTCCCTGACACACCAGCCTGTCTGCCTTGCCAGCAAACTCATCAGGACTCTGACTGCCAGTCTAAACCTTACCTCATAGGTGACATAAGTGAACCCCCTTTCTTGAGTTCCCCATAGCTGTCTCCTTACAATGTCCGTACCCTGTCACTGGACACTCCAGGGAGACAGTATACACACCAGTGGTTTAGGTTACCTAAGACTCACACTTCAGTACAACTGAAATGGTTTTGTAATAATATATTAATGATAACAATAAGGGTTGTCTAGACTGCCAGCAGCATTGTCGGCAGTGTAGAATCGATTCTGCCGGATCGATTGAGTGGCGGTGGAGACCTGCTCATTCAATCCAGAAGTTGATAGAGTTAATCCATCTCTGCAGGAGGACATTTCCCACTGGTGCAGCACAGTGGGGATACTATGGTAAGTAGAAGTTAGGAAATCTATCAGAGATATGCAAGCTACTCTACATAGCTTGTGTATCTCCCAACAACTGCCACAGAAATCCGCCGGCTGTATAGACTGAGCCTAAGTTTGAGTGAAGAAAGAAAAGAGATTTAAGTGATACTAAGCAAGAGAAAAAGAGACAGCTATGGGTACAAATAAAAGAGAACATTCTGTAAAATAAGAGTGACTAAATCTTTTTTTTGCCAAAGCTGTTCTTGTATGTGCATCAAGTTTCCAGACTCCTAGCCTTTCAGACAGGGGAATCGAACTTTCATAGGCTCATAGGGCACTGTACATTTGTCCTCTCAATGATGGATACCTAAGGAGTTCTTTTCCCTTTCTGTTACAGTCCAGTAGCCTCTGAAATGTCTTCTATGAAAAATAAGCCCAGAAAAAGTTTTTCTCTTCTGTTGCTTGTTCTTCAGGGTGTCCCATCAAGCCCTTTCTTTCACCCTCTGATCTGTCTGCTTTATTGATTAGCTTGATCACTTTGTTTATCTTAGATATAAATGTACTTCTGTTGCAAACAGGCTAATCCACGTTTCTTTGTCTAGAACAAACCTGCTTTACTCAAATTGCTTAGTCTGAATACAATTTTAGGAACCTATTTTCAGCACACACATAATATTTTACATGCTAACTATGCATATCTTACTCAGTAAGGTTAATCACCACCGTCACTGACTTTCATAAAATGTCTTATTTGCTACATTTTTATAGTGTAATAATATTGTACACAAATAGTTGAGTAAATTGCTTATTCTTTGTGGTTCAGACTCCCTTTCATTCCTCCTGTGACATCTGCACCCTGATCCTCACATCATGTGCTATGAACTTTATAATAATGATATTTGTCTGTCCTGTATTGCCTTTGCTCTGGTTTCTATGTTTTAGTGGATCCCATTTAGAGATGAGTTTACTTCACCAGATTATTTGTGTCATGGTAAAGTGTCTCTCATTTCCCCAGATCCCATGGAGCTGGGCACATTGCACAGCTATAATGCTACAGTGTTAGACATGGGAATTCCACAGAGACATCATTCAGTCTTTCTCTTTCCTTCCCAGCTCATCACTGCAGTCGTGACAAAAAACTGGAAGGAGATAGTTCAGTCATGTGACTTGCAAAACTGGCAGGAGGCACTGGCTGCGGTGTTGACTTACGCTAGGCCAGATGAATTTGCAGCTCTCTGTGGTAAGAAATCTTACAGAATGGATGTCATTTATTTTACTCAGCGTTAATGAAACTATGCTTTTCAGTGCTCAAGTTATTTTCCTGCAAATGAATTATCATAGAATCATAGAATAATAGGGTTGGAAGGGACCTCACGAGGTCATCTAGTCCAACCCCCTGCTAAATTACCCCAGCCAGGGTTTTGTTTAACGGAGCCTTAAAAATCTCCAAAGATGGAGATTCTACCACCTCCCTAGATAGCCCATTCCAATGCTTCACCACCCTCCTAGTGAGAAAGCTTTTCCTAATATCCAACCTTGACCTCCCCAGCTGTAATTTGAAACCATTGCTCCTTGTTCTGTCCTCTGTTACCCTCGAGAACAGCCTAGCTCCCTCCTCTTTGGAGCAACCCTTCAAGTAGTTGAAGGTTGCTATCAAATCTCCCCTCAGTCTTCTCTTCTGTAGACTAAATAAGCCTAGTTCCTTCAGTCTCTCCTCATAAGTCATGTGCCCCAGCCCCCTAATCATTTTTGTTGCCCTCCGCTGGACTCTTTCTAATTTGTCCACATCCTTTCTGTAGTGGGGAGCCCAAAACTGGACACAGTATTCCAGATGCGGCCTGACCAGTGTCGAATAGAGGGGAATTATCACATCACTCGATCTGCTGGCAATACTCCTACTGATGCAGCCTAATATGCCATTGGCCTTTTTGGCAACAAGGGCACACTGTTAGCTCATATTCATCTTCCCATCCACCATAACCCCCAGGTCCTTTTCTACAGCGCTGCTACTTAGCTGATCGGTCCCCAGCCTGTAGCAGTGCATGGGATTTTTCCGTCCTAAGTGCAGGACTTTGCACTTGTCTTTGTTGAACCTCATGAGGTTTCTTTCTGCCCAGTGTTCCAATTTGTCCAAGGCTCCCTGGATCCTGTCCCTGCCCTCCAGAGTATCTACCATTCCCCCCAACTTGGTGTCATCCGCAAACTTACTAAGCACGCAGTCTATTCCATCATCAAGATCATTAATGAAGATGTTGAATAGAACCGGCCCCAGGACCAACCCCTGGGGCACTCCACTCGTTACCGGTTGCCAACCAGACATTGAGCCATTGATTCCTACCCGCTGAGCCCATTGATCGAACCAGTTTTCGATCCACCTTACGGTCCACTCGTCCAACCCATACTTCCTTAACTTGCCGACGAGAATGCTGTGGGAAACCGTATCAAAAGCCTTGCTAAAGTCAAGGTATACCACGTCAACGGCTCTTCCCTCATCCACAAATCCAGTCATCTCATCATAGAAGGAAATCAGGTTGGTCAGGCACGATTTGCCCTTGGTGAATCCATGTTGACTGTTCCTGATCACTCTATTTTCCTCCAAGTGTTTCAGGATGGATTCCTTGAGGACCTGCTCCATGATTTTCCCAGGGATTGAGGTGAGGCTGACCGATCTGTAGTTCCCAGGATCCTCCTTTTTCCCTTTCTTAAAGATAGGTACTATATTTGCCTTTTTCCAATCCTCCAGGACCACCCCCGTTCGCCACGAGTTCTCAAAGATAATGGCCAGCGGCTCTGCAATCACTTCCCCCAACTCCCTCAGCACTCTCGGATGCAGTTCACCCGGCCCCATGGACTTGTGCACATCCAATTTCATTAAGTGTTCCCTAACCTGACTTTCCATCACCAAGGGCTGCTCTCCTTCTCTCCATTCCGCGGTACCCCGTGTAGTAGCCTGGGAGCTGGCCCTCCCTGTGAAGACTGAAGTAAAAAAAGCATTGAGTACTTCAGCCTTTTCCGCATCATCCTCCACGAGGATGCCTGCCCCATTCAGTAAAGGACCTACACCACCTCTGATCCTTTTCTTGTTGCTGAAATACTTATAGAACCCCTTTCTGTTATCCTTCACATCTCTTGCTAGCTGCAACTCCAATTGTCCTTTGGCCTTTCTGATTTTATCCCTGCAGTCCCGAGCAATATCTTTATACGCCTCCCTTGTCATCTGTCCAAGCTTCCACTTCTTGTAAGCTTCCCTTTTATGTTTCAGCTCCCTGCAGAGTTCCCTGCTAAGCACGCTGGTCGCCGTCCACATTTGCTGTTCTTTCTGCACATCGGAATGTTATCTTCCTGTGCCTTTAACAGGGTTTCTTTAAAATACAGCCAGCTGTCTTGGACACCTTTCCCCTTCAGATCAGCCTCCCATGGGACCCTGCCCATCAGCTCCCTAAGGGAGCCAAAATCTGCTTTTCTGAAGTCCAGGGTGTGTGTTCTGCTTCTTTCCTTCCTTCCATTGATCAGGATCCTGAACTCTACCATCTCATGGTCACTGCTGCCCAGGTTGCCATTTACTTCTACTTCCCTGATCAATTCTTCTCTGTTTGTGAGCAATAGGTGTAGAGGTGCAAGGCCCCTAGTTGGTTCCTCCAGCATTTGTACTAGGAAGTTGTCCTCAATATTCTCCAAAAACTTCCTGGATTGCCTGTGCATTGCTGTATTATCTTCCCAGCAGACGTCAGGATAATTGAAGTCCCCCATAAGAACCAGGGCCTGCGACGATCTGGAAACTTCTGTTAGTTGTCCATAGAACGCCTCATCCACCTCCTCTTTCTGGTCTGGCGGTCTGGAGCAGACACCCACCACAACATCCCCCTTGTTGCATTCTCCCCTAAACTTAACCCACAGACTTTCAACCATCTTGTTTCCACTTTCATAGTGGAGCTCCAAGCAGTCACACAGCTCTTTTACATATAACGCTACTCCTCCCCCCCTTCTTCTCTGCCTTTCCTTCCTGAACAATTTATATCCATCCATGGCAGTGCTCCAGTCATGCAAGTTATCCCACCACGTTTCTGTTATTCCAATTATATCATAGTTCCTTGTCTGTGCCAGTACTACCAATTCTTCCTGCTTGTTTCCCAGGCTCCTCGCATTTGTGTACAGGCACCTAAGATACCGGGCCCATTGCCCTACTTTGCCCTGTCGATTCTCCCTCCTGTCGCATCTTCCTCCTTGCAATTTCTCCCGGTGTCCTCCTTCCCCACTTGCCTGAGGTATTATGACTTCATCAGGAAATAAAAAAACAATTATTTGATTTCCCCCCCCGCAGTTCCAACTACCCTCTCTTTTATCCCTGCTGTTACAGCCCCAGCATCCCCCAAGTTTCATCCCTTCCCCCAGGTTTCCCTCAGTTTCACTTACCTGTGGGCCTTGGTCACCTTCCCCCTTCGAACCTAGTTTAAAGCTCTCCTTACCAGGTTAGCCAGTCTGCTTCCAAATATGCTCTTCCCCTTCCTGGATAGGTGGAGTCCATCTCTGCCTAGCAGTCCTTCTTCCTGAAACAGCACCCCATGGTCGAGGAAGCCAAAGCCTTCCCGGTAACACCATCTCCGCAGCCAGGCATTCACCTCCAGGATGCATCTGTCTCTGCTCGGGCCCCTACCCTTGACCGGAAGGATCGAGGAGAATACCACCTGTGCACCGAACTCCTTCACCCGTGCGCCCAGAGCCCTGTAGTCACCTTTGATCTGCAGAGGGTCACCATCGCAGTATCATTTATTCTTAACTCATTTGTTGGGCAATACCTTTATTTTGGATTATGGAAACTAATTGGGATTTTAAAGAGGTACAGCCAATTGTAAATCAGTACTCTATTATCTCCTACCCACCCAAATCTGTCCCTGTTCCTGGTAGCATACATCTCCCCATGTTGTATCAGTTCTATGAACAGACAGCTCCTGAGTCTCCAGAAACGTCAGCCTAGCTCTTCTTTTCATGAGGCATTAAATTCATTGTTTCAAATTTTTTGTAATAAAAGAAACATATACCTAAAGGCAATCCATCTCTAAATTATTATACAATTCAAAAGCGTTTGTGTTTGAAGAGAATAAGTATGCCTGTTCACAGCCAAAGCAAAGCACAGTCATTGTTATTGTTTTCTGTAAACCAGCAGTGGAGGCAATTAACATGATGGCTGCCTCTGCTAAGAAAACAATATATAATATTTTTTTGCTTATGGGATGCCAATTAAAATATTTCAGAAACATAAGTGGATGGGGCAGTGACTATACAGAACAGAACTATCAGACAGGTAGATGAACATGATTTGTTAGGGAAGAGTCAACATGGCTTTTGTAAATCATGTCTCACCAGTCTATTAGAATTCTTAAGGGGGATCAACAAACATGTGGACAAGGATGATCCATTGTATGTAGTGTACTTGGACTTTCCGAAAACATTTGACAGGATCCCTCACCAAAAGAATCTGTAATGGGACCAGTACCGTTCAATATAGTCCTAAATGACGTGGAGAAAGGGGTAAGCAGTCAAGGCAAAATTTGCAGACAATACAACATTATTCAAGATAGTTAAGTACAAAGCTGCTTGTAAGGAATTACAAAGGATCTCACAAAACTGGGTGATTGGGCAACAAAATGGCAGATGAATTTCAGTGTTGATAAATGCAAAGCTATGCACATTGGAAAATCTAACCCCAACTGTACATTCAAAATGACAAAATATTAGCTGTCACCACTCAAGAAAGTGTTCTTGGAGTCTCTGAAAACATTTGTTCAGTGTGCATGGCAGTCAAAAAACCTAATAGAATGTTAGGAACCATTAGAAAAGGGTTAGCTAGCAAGACAGAAAATATCATAATGCCTCTATGTAAATCTACGCTGTACCTACACCTTGAATACTGAACGCAGTTCTGGTTGCACCATCTCAAAAAAGACGTATTCGATACAGAGGAGGGCAACAAAAATGATGAGAGGTATGGAACAGCTTCCATAGGAGGAGAACTTAAAAAGTTTGAGGCTGTTCATCCTGGAAAAGAGATGACTAAGGGCAGTTATAGAAATGTTATTTACCTCTTCACATAACACAAGAAGCAGGGGTCACCTAATGAAATTAATATGCAGCTGGGTTCAAACAAACAAACAAAGAAGTACTTCTTCACCCAAAACAACCCAGTGCCAGGGTATGTTGTGAAGGTGAGAAGTATAAGTGGGTTTAAGAAAGAACTAGATAAGTTCATGGTAGATAGGTCCAACAATGGCTATTAGCCAAGATGGTCAGGGATGCAGCCCCATGTGCAGGGTTTCTCTAAGCTTCTGACTGCTGGATGCTGAGACTGGGACGGATCACTTGATAATTGCTTGCTCAGTTAATTTCTTTTGAAACGCCTGGCATTGGCCACTGTCAGAAAATAGGACTGGGCTAGATGGTCTGAACTAGTGTGGCCCATTAGCACTTTTAAGTTGCTAAGGTACTTTGTAAAAATTAATAGGCACTGTTAAAAATAGCAGCCATAGTCTCTGGAAACCTTGTTAACATCTATTTACATAATGGTAGTGCTTCAGCTACAAGTCAAAATGTATTGCTCTGGCAAATCAGATTGCCGGGCATGTACAAATAAAACAACAAAATGAAAGGAAAGCCCAGACTAGCCTCCTCATTTGTCCCTTTTGGATATATGAGCGTGTTGCACAAGAGGGTTCCTACATCTTGTCTTCCTATGACTTTATAGATGAACATGAAGACATGGTGGCCAACTGGCGTCAGAAGCGTGTCACTATGCTTGCCTTCTTTTTATACGTTTTCAAAAGCACCTTAAATAACCAAGTGGGGACTCATAAGATAATGAAAATTATAACGTTACTTTTTTGTGGTTTGCTAGAATGAGAGGTTTAGCCTCTAGTTGAGTATCTCAGCTATTTTCACCAGAGCTAGTCCAAGCATCCTGTGTGATACTTAATCAGTTTTAATTGTCAAGTACTTTATGAGATGACTCAGATGCTTTTTGTTCATAATTCTTAGATCTGTTGGGCACTAGACTTGAAAATGAAGGGGACAATCTATTGCAGACGCAGGCTTGTCTGTGTTATATTTGTGCTGGGAATGTCGAGAAACTGGTTGCATGTTGGACTAAAGCTCAGGATGGAAGCAGTCCCTTGTCCCTTCAGGTTAGTGTCTTTGGGAAGAAAGGTTTTGAGTGACATGTTGTAATAATTTGCTGTGGTGCTTTCGGTAAGTATGTGGGCTTGGCTTTTAAATAATTTATTTTTATGTTGGTTTGAATTTTAAGTAAGTTTATTTTTATGGAGGCTTTTGACAGAGCCTCTGATACTTGCATATCCTCAGCATGCAAATGATTTGTTATTTCAATAGGTAAAATAAGTTTAGTTATAAATGGGCTGTGCTGACACTACATTGCAAAAATACATTCTCAAACATTTATCTCAACTTGTAAAAATAAAGCCGTTGCAATTCTGAATTTATATACTTTCTTTGCAAGGGTTGATACATTATTTCAGTTCATTATAGACCTTGATCTGTTTTGAAATTACTGCTTTGGAATAGATGAAGTAGAAATTTTGGGGATTAAGTACATAAAAGTAAACCTTTGGAATAGTTAGTCACAATGTTTTTGAATATGGACGTGTATATTTTTTTTGACTTATATATATGGGTTATTGTTGAGATTCTTTTAAGGCAGAGGCAATATCTATTTCCCAATTATAGAGGAAGCTGTGATGGCTGCATAATTTCTTTCTATAATAATAACTTTCTTTTATAATGCCATCCTATGAAATTGCTTTGGACTTCAATTTTACAAGTAGCTTATTGTAATACTACCACACAGTGCCATAGGTCAATATTTGCAGAAGGCTGAAGATGAAAAAAATATTTTAGAACTGTATTTTATTATCATGCATTTCTAGTTGAATTTCAAATAACCAAAATTGCTTTTCAGTCTTCTGAACAAGATTCCTTTGCTACAGAAATATTTCAGACTTGAATTTTCATTTTGATTGCTTTGTTTCACCTGTACAGACTATAAAAATAACAAATCATATAGGCCTCAATTAACTGTAGTATGAGGGAAGGAGAAATCCCAGAAATCATTATTTTAATCTTGAAAAAAAAAATATTGTCTGCTTATTAACATATTCACCTGTTAGGAGAAATGATGAGTAAACAAGAGAACAGTCCAATAAACACACAATACTCGTAGGTATTGTTGAGATTAATGTGTGGGGACTGTTTTGTTTTTTTTAATACTTTTGTTAATGGTCTGGAAGAGGGAGAAAACAGTACATTAATGAAATTAACAAATAATACTAACCTGGGAGATATTGCAAACACCAGTGAGGATGGAGGAATAAGAGAAGAGTAAGAAACATGAGCAGAAAATAACAGACTGAGATGCAACTGGGAAAAAACACAACTGAGTACATTTGAGAGAAAAATAATCTAAAACACAGCTGTTCAGTGGGAAGAAGCAAATGGGGGAACAGGTTTCAGAAAGAAAGCAAGGGTTGGTGGTAGATATTCCATTAGACATGGAGTTTGCAGGGCTGTTTGGCAATTTAAAAAAAAAAAGACCAATATAGTTTTAGGCTGCATATACAGAGGCATAGTTATTGAAGGATGGTGCAAGTGATGAGATTTATTTTGAATGATACATGGGTTTAATTGGAAGGCATTGAATGAAATCAAGAAAAGGAAAATGTATTGTGAATGTCAGCAACAATTTCTTGGCGGTAAGAACTATTAGATTTTGGAATGGTCTCCTGAAGGGAAAGATGGAATCCTCTTTGCATGAAATGATTAAAACTAAACTTGCCAAAACAGTGTGAGAGGTACATTAGGGAACAGTTCTGCATTAGAGAGGATATGGATTAGATGACCTAACTGGTCTTTCCCATCTCTACCTTCTGCTTCTATATCATTTTTATAAAAGCAGTGAATAACATTTGTTGTTGAATAAGGCCACGGGAAAAAGGCTGTTGATAATCCACATAATTTTTTTTTTTTTAAATCTTGTCTTTTTGTAGTAACCAGATTATTGCTAGGTTATTTAATGTCAGTACATTTTTAAATGCCCATAACTTGATGGGTGCTGATTACTGTTCTATTATCTTGCTCTCTCCGAATGTTACAAAGTAACTCAACTAATAATCCTTGGGAAGACTTTTATTTTTGAGCTGTTTAAAATAATGTAATGCAGGCCTCGACAAATATATGTTTCTGGTCTCCATGGTACCAGTTTTAGTAGCCTGTCGCCTAGCTCCACTGCAGAAATGTAATGCAGTAGTGCCCTCTGGCAACCAAAAGTAAAATTGCTGGTGCCTAGCTGTGAGTTAATTTTGTCCACCCTGATGTAACAGAAACTGTATAATATGCAGAGGCAGCCTCAAGCCTATTATTGACATACTGTAGTTAGTGGTCAGTTTCTCTCTGTTGTTCGCATTAACTTGCTGTTTTTTCCTCTGTCGTAACCCTCAAGGATCTTATTGAGAAAGTTGTAATCCTGCGTAAGGCTGTGCAGTTTACGCAATCCGTGGACGCTGATGCTGTAGGGGCTCTTCTGGCGGAGAAGATGAGTCAATATGCCAATCTGTTGGCTGCACAAGGCAGCATTGCTACTGCCTTGGCTTTCCTTCCTGCCAACACCAACCAGGTAAATGAACTTAATATTCCTTCTGACCCCTGCTAGGTGAGGAAGCTTTCATCGAAGTCCTGTATGTGGCACACGTAGTTGAACGAAACCGTCACTGTATGACACATTCTAGTGTGGTTTAAGGTTCTTTTTCCCACTCAGAATTGCCTTGACAGAGATGATTATTGTGTGCAGGTGGGAAAAGTTCCTAGAATGGGACATTTTCTCAGCATAATGGTCTTGAGGTGCCTCAGAAGCTACAGGGTATTTTGGAAAATAAGTCAGGGTGAAGCCAAGACTTCACTTTGTGGAACCTGAGTAACAACACACGCTTAGTGCTTACTGAATTTCAGAGGTTGTGCAGGGCAGCTATTGGACTATCAGTTAATTCCTGTATATGTTCTGAAGTTCTTCTTGTCACTCCGAACTGTGAGACTTGCATGTCATTCTTTCCCCTTCTTGGCTCATGGTGTGCCGTTCTCCTAGCCAGTGAGGATTAGAGAAGAGCCCTTGAGAGCCAGTCACCAGTGGTCATAGCTGAAGATGTAGCAGCAGGCGCCCCCCATGTCCCATTTTTCTTCTCTCTCTGTGCTTTTGTAGCATTTCCACCACAGCCAGCCTGGGAGTAAGAGTTCCAAGCTTGGGATTCAACCAACATTTCTGCTACGCTCACTTGCATCTGATCCAGCTGTAATGCCTGTTTTTTGGCCGAAGGATAGATTTGCTTCAGCCAACCAGAACACTGTACAGTGGAATATCCTGCCCCCTTCTGGACAGTCATTTGAAGTAGAGCCCTGTGCAGATACAAAAATGTGGATCCGGAACCGGACCGCACCTGCCCAATGTCAGTCTTCATCCGATCCGCAATCTGCATCCAATGTTTTATGTGGATCCAGAACCACATCCGCAACTGAGCTCAGGCTCACAGTCAGCATTTTAGCATTTGATTGGCTCATTCACCACATGGGTCCCACACATTTTTTCCCTTTTCTTGTTTGCAATTTGCATGCTGTGCTGTCGATCAGATTTCCTTGGCCACCAATGAAATTTCTGATTGACAGCATAGCGTACGAACCACAAACAAGAAAATGGAGAAATGGGTGGGGAAGGCATGGAAAATAAGCCAATCAAAGGCCAGCATGGTACCTGATTGACAGTGAGTGGTGTCTCCAAACCCCAGCCTGTTGTGACTGAGACTCTGATTGGTTGGCAGACCAACAATCAGAGCTCAACTGGGATTGACTGGAGCACTTCCTTGTTCCCCCGTGTGCTGCTGCTGACCAGCAGATCATAGCAGCAACTGCAGGGATTGAGCATAAAAATAGAATCCACAGCCATGGCCATAGCAATGGGGCTGCAGATATCTGCACCCGCACCTGTGGATGCAGTTACCCGTGGATCTAAAGCGGATACCTGCGGATCTGTGGGGCTCTAATTTGAAGTTTAGCTGATCTCTAAGTAGCCAGCCATCCACTGATTTGATACCCCAGAATCCACTTGATGTAATTATATGTTTGCTTTGGTTTATGTTTGCAGCCAAACATTGTGCTGTTGCGGGACAGACTTTGCAGAGCCCAGGGAGAACCAGTGGGACAGGATGCACCGAAGTCCCCTTATGAGAGAGAACCTATGCCCAAGGGAAGAGCTGGACCTGTGGTTGGACAGATGCAGATGCCCCAAGGCCCAGCCCAGCAGTATTACCAGCAGGTAAATGACACAACACAGTCAGGCTGAAGCTCTGCTTCCACTGCTTGGGTTTTGAAGATGATGGTGTATGCACTTTGTTTCTTCTCATGAATCCGAAGGGTGGTGTGTGATAGGTGCCTACAACCCCTGTTGAATAGCTGTTTCTTTGTGCTTTCTTGCCATCTTTGTAGTGCCTCCTTTACTCTGCATTTGGAAACACCTCTCAAATATCTTCTCAAGCAGCATGGGTTTAGAGAGATTTTTTTTCCCCCCCTAATTTAAATTGTATTTTAGTACAGAACATTACTGACTTGGGTTTTTTTTGTTGTTGGGTTTTTTTATTATAATTATTTATTTTCCACTCCCACATGCAGCCTTTGAGATTGGGTCGTATCTGTCCCTATTTCTTCAGCTAAGGACAGATTGGCTATTCACTCGGTAGCCCATTGCTCTGTAATCAGCCACTGAAATAGCTGTACAACTGCAATAAATCACAGCAGGTGGCATGTGTTGTAAGTCCAGTTATAGATGTTACGGGAGACTCTGCAGAGATTGGATGGTCTGTACAACCTCATGCTTAAAATCACTTCCCTGTGGGGTGGGGAGCAGCCTGGTGAAGCAGGAGTCGTGCAAGGATAATGTCCGTATCCAGGACAAGGATGAGGTGGCGGTGAGGGAGGGCTGGAAGACCCAAGTTGAGATCTGCTGGAAGACTGAGAGAGTGAATCTGGGGTAGAGGAGGGAGGTGTGGGGTGGAAATGCAGTTGAGAATAAAGAGGAAATGGGAGCCATTATGCTAGATTGAAACTCAAGGCTGTACCACATCTGACTGCATGGCAGAAGAAGGAGGAAAACTACTTTGCAATTACTGCTGTGGGCTGGGGTGAGGCATGCCACCTCAGAGATGATCCTAGTTAAAGTGTGATCACCAGTCTCTTAGCAAACCATTATTGATCAGATGCCCCTTTTGCACCCAGTTGCTGTCACCTAATTCCTTGAGAACTGAAAGCATGTATTAGTGGTATGGGAGCTGTTTTTAAACAGAGAAATTGGAAATGAGAAACCCTGTCTGTGCTTTAGGTTACTCTTCCAACCCTGGGCGCTGGTGGTATGGATTTACGGGAATGCTCCTGCTTTCTGGCATTGGGGGCTGAGGGCTTAAAGTACATCAAGTAATTACATCTTCCCAGCATTCTTTGTTTCTGGCTATGGAGGGGATTGTGCTGCATCACTGTGTTTGATCTATTTTTTGATACTTTATTACACCTTATTACATAAAATTAAAATCAGCTATTTTCTGTGTCTCCTTTACCTTCCTTCCTGTAACCAGTGAATTGTATTCAAAGGTGATTTTGCAGCCACAATAGCCTTCAAGCTCTGCTCTAGAAAATGTTAGCTTTCCTAGATATAAGGTGGTCTGGATAACACATTAAACAGGAGTTTCACATTTTCTGACCTTTACTGTTAAGTGCTGGGAAGGGACTGGAGAACTGCTTGAGTTTATTTAATACAAAAAAATAGTAAAAACCTCCATTCAGGTAAAATTATGGTTTAAGCACAAACCAACACGTACATTCCAAGTGAATTGTGCAAAGAAATTTTTGATTTGCAGGTTCCTAGCACTGAAAATACAATTTCACATTTAGGTGCTGCAGGGATTTGATATTAATTGGATGTTACAAGCAGACATGCAGCAGGATGTAGAGTGGACAGGGCAAAGTAAAATGCAGCATTTAATCCTTTACTTTTAGTTTTCATTGTCATTGGCCCCAATTTAGGAGAGTACTTAAGCATATATGTAAGTCCATTGTTCCTGTGTAGGCCAGCATTTAAACATGTGCTTAACTTGAAACATGCACTTAATTATGAGCCTCCATTTGTGCTGGATTATTGCACTCTTTTTCATTATGGTAAAAGTGGTGGAAAGCAGCTAATTAATTTTTAAAATTGCAAACTGATTATTGATCAAACCATGAACGTAAGAACGGTCATACTGGGTCAGACCAATGATCCATCTAGCCTAATCGCCTGTCTTCTGACAGTGGGCAATAGCAGGTGCTTAGAAGGGAATGAACAGAACAGGTAACCATCAAGTGATCCATCCTGTCACCCATTCCCACCTTCTGGCAAACATAGGCTAGCGACACTTCAGAGCAAGGTTTGCCTCCTTGCCCATCCTGGCTCATCACCACTGATGGGCCTATCCTCCATGAACTTACCTGGTTCATTTTTTAACCCTGTTATAATCTTGGCCATTACAGTATCATCTGGCAAAGAGTTTCACAGGTTGACTGCATTGTGTGAAGAAATCCTTCCTTTTGTTTGTTTAAACCTGCTGTCTATTTATTTCATTTGGTGACACCTGGTTCTTGTGTTATGAGAAGGAATAAATAGCACTTCCTTATTCACCTTCCCCACACCAGTCCTGATTTTATAGATCACATCCCCCCTTAGTTGTCTCTTTTCCAAGCTGAAAAGTCCCAGTTTTATTAATCTCGCCTCACAGGGAATCTCTTCCATAGCCCTAATCATTTTTAGTTGCCCTATTCTGTACCTTTTCCATTCCTATATATCTTTTTTGAGATGGGGCAACCAGACCCGCACACAATATTCAAGATGTGGGTGTACCATGGATTTATACAAAAGCAATATGATATTATGTATCTTTTCCTAATTATTTCCAACATGCACTTACATATTTGGGAAGTTGTTAAAATGTTCGTGTTTGTTGTTGTGATGGCTCATTATATCAAGAAATACAGTGCTGATATGAGCAGAAGTAGGTATATTAAAGTCATTCCTGAGCCAGCCAGTTTCTTAATTTTGTTGTTTTTACTCAAACTGTGCAAAGGCCAGGCTCTGAGTCTTACTCCGTTTCCTTCGTCTTATGTGTATTCTAGGCGCTGTGAATTCAGTCTCTGGTAGTCCTCCCGATTGCTCAACAGCACCCCCTCTGGCCAGTTAAAGATGTAGTATCAATAAGCCCAAAAGAGTCCGTCTCGTTCATCCAGGGCCAGGAAGACGATGATTACAGTGTAGAGCTGAGGACTTTGGAAAGTAGGGGAAACATGAGCAGAGGGAGATATCTGATATTCAGTTGGAGCTCTGAGGATGAGGGTGTGGAATGGGACTAACGCCTGGGGAAGAAGCTTATTATGCATGCATGTGTTACAGCTGGATTTCAAATTTTAGTTTTCTAAAATAAGACACCTCAGACGGTCCTGTAACCCTGAGTTAAGCAAGCCCCCATTTATCTGAAGGCAGTAATCTTCCATTTGATTGAAGTCTTAATTCATAGGCTGTTGTTTGAGTGCTGCATAGTGTGAGCCCTCAGCCTGGGGTCAGATTCTGCAGTAGTTAAGAAATTGTGACAAAGGGGAGCATTGTAATAATGACATTCTGGCAGAGCTGGCTTTAGTGGCATGTATAAAACTGTTCCAACACCAGTCTGCTTTCCAACTGTGTTAGTACCTTCCCTGTGCTCGATCTTCCTTCAGTGGCATGTATAAAACTGTTCGAACATGTACAAACATTTTCAAAAGCTGCTTTCTAATTGTTAGTACCCTCTCTATGCTTGATCTTCCTTCTAGAGTTCCCTTTGATACCAACCCTCTTGACCTCCTGTCTTCTCTGCCTGCTTTTCAGTGTGCAGTGATTTAGGCTCTGTCTTTAATTTATTTATTTTAAATCTGGATTTCATGGCTGCTTTGAAGCACTAGGATGCCTGATTTTGTGTGTTCAGAGTTCCTATAACCTGCTTTGAATCTGGGAATGTGATATCCATTCGGGTTTTTTGTTTTGTTTTTATTTTTATTTTTATTTTCCATGATTGGTATTTCTTTGTTCAATTCAGGTTAGAATTGCCCCTACTGTCACTACCTGGAGTAACAAAACTCCTACTGCCCTTCCCAGCCATCCTCCTGCAGCCTCTCTCTCTGACACACAGGTATAACATTCATTATTCCTCTTTGAGCAGGTCCTGCTCCCTTTAAATAAATACCCCCTTAGACAATTTGTATGCTCGATGCGTTCCGGCACATCTGGAAGATGGTGACAGGTGTTCAGGTCAATCTGATTTATTGTATCCATGCAGCTCTTGGTGCCTTTTCAGATGCTACCCAGATGGCTAGCTTTGAAAAAGCATTAGCTGGTGTTTAATAAAATTTGAGCTCAAGTGATGACTTCCACAGCTGCTTTTTGGCAGTGGAATAATGCAAATGTGACAAGAGTAATCTTTTTCCTTTCTCTTTCCCCCTGAAGTTGGAAATAATAGGCTTAAACTTTAATAAGTGTCGTGGTTGAACTATCTAGATGGCAAAGTTTTGTGACTTACTACATATATATAGAGACACATCATCTTTTATTCTGTAGAAGTATTTGTAGTCTAAGGAAGTTTGCTTCTTCCTTTCCTGTTTAAATGATAGTGCATCATTTAGGTCGTGGTTCACCTTTATATTGTTCAAAAAGCATGGCGTACTGAGGCGGAGGAATGTTTGGCATAGTTATGTCAGTGACGATGGCTATTTTCGGTTGTCAGTTCAAGGCCTTTTAATATTGTAATATTTACATTTGAATATTTGAAATTGTGTAATCTCATTAAAATCCTTCACTAGCAATTTGCTAGCAGCACAGACTAAATCTAATCTCATTTCTCTTTACTTCATTCTTGTTTCTCAGGGAGAGAATCCGCCACCTCCAGGTTTTATTATGCCAGGGTCTGTTCATCCCAATGTGCCGCCCCATCAAACCACCTCTCCCAGTTACAACATGTACTCGCAAGCGGGGGCACGGCAGACATACCTGCAAAGTAAGTGGCAATGGCTCCCACCACACCTCACTTGTTTACACAGCATTCATATGAGTGAGCTTGTTTGGAAGGCTCACATCAGTGGAGAACCAGACCCACTCTTTGGGGGAGGGAACAATCGACATTAAGGTCCTCCAACCATTCCCAGTCACTGCAGAGTGTCTTGTCGCTCCCTACCCTCCGCTTGCTAGAAGGTGGGAGTGGGTGATGGGCTGGATCACCTGTTCTGTTCATTCCCTCTGAAGCAGCTGGCATTGGCCACCGTCAAAGGACAGGCTACTGGGCTTGATGGACCATTGGTCTGACCCAGTATGGCTGTTCTTATGATGTGGCATGCCTACTGAACAGCTAAATTAGAGTTAAACAGGAGGAGACCAAGAAACCATAGTCTGAGCCCTAAAGGCTCAAAGGGCCAAAGATCCTTAAAAGTACACTAGAGCCAGGCATTTCTTGAGCAGCACACATGGTTGCTGAGGAGGAACTTAAACTAATTCAGCTACTGCAGAGCGAGCATAAAGTGAAAGTGGGAGAAAAGGGGGCAATAGATAAGGGCAAAGATGGGGAAGGGGAAGCTGCACTAGTCTGTTTAAATCAGATTATTACAATTGAAGGAACATGAGATGTGGAAGAGCAGCCAGGGAAGAGAGAGAGGACCCTATGGGAGCAGAGGAGAATGAACAAACACCAAGATTAGACTAGACACAGTGTTTGAGTTGTGTTGTCTAGTGATGAGATTGGGGACTTGTCTTGAGGAAACCCCCAGTCCTGGCCTTGATTCTGCTACTGACTAACTGTGACTGTGAGCATGTCATTTATTTCCAATGTGTGGGTTTCCCCATCCATATACTGGGGACTGTACTTCCCTACCTGGCAGGGGTATCATGAGGAGTATGTTGCTCTTAACTTTTCGAATCTAGAAGGCTCCCTGAGAAGTAGACCCCAGTCTGTCTAAAACATTTTCCTCACCTGTTAATTTTGGGGATGTGTGTTGTGTAACGGCCTGACAGTTACCAGTTCTGGGAGAGAAGCAGACAGCTGTAGATAGTCAAAGTCCTTGGGAAAAAGGACATCATTCCCAACTGCCTCCCAGGCTTCAGGAATAGGGTAAGGTGGTGTCATGGCACTCTGCTTTTGGGAGTGGGAATTGGCTAGCCAGTAAGCTGTTTCAAGTGGGTTGGGAAGGGAGAGCATGGACATTCCCAGTAAGGGAAACTGAGATGTGAAATCTGACCCTCCGCTACAGTGAGGGACAAGCTGAAATCTTTAACTTGCGCTAGCAGGATATTAACTCATTACCTCCTAGTAGCAAGTCTCTCCCCCATAGCTGGCTCTGGGGAAGGCCCCCTACATCTGAGGTCTGAGCTTGCTGCTTAAGTTGTGTCCTATGTGACAGGGCATTTTTCTATTTATGAAGCCATCAAGCTAGCCTAAAATATAAGAGTTCTGCTCAACTGAAATCAGAAGGGAAGTTGTAATCCTTGGTAGCTAGAAAGAGGGAATGGGGCATCAAAACTGGAGAGGATAGCAGCTTTCTCCTCTAATAATGTTACTAACTAAATCTCTCCCTTTTCTCCCCCTATGTAGCTTATCAGCCAACACAGCAGTATTCTTTTGGAACAGGGGGACCAGTACCCTCCCAGCCTCAACAACCTGTCGCTTCTCTTCCTTCAACCTCCTATCCTAACCCTCCCTATATGCCTTCTGCGTCTTCCCATTCCGAGCCCTCTCAGTTCTACCCAGGACAACCTCAACCCTCTCCAACACACTTGAATTCTGGTCCTTCTTTCCCTACTCCTCTTCCTGGGGCATCCTTCCAGCATGGCAGGCCGGGAGCTCCAGCAACTTCTGTGGCTTATGCACCACCTCCTGGACCAACAGGTACTCTGCCTGCAGCCTGCGACTTCCCTGCATCCCAAAGAACAGGTTTGCGCTTGAAAGGAGTTATTTTGCTTTTGTGGGTTTTTGTTGTTGTAGTTTGTGCGTTCTGGTGAATGATTAATATAAAGTTTGGCTGTGCTTTAGGGCTCACACACAGTGTTTCTAAAAAATGGCATTATCCTTTCTGTGCATGGTACAGTTCTAGGACTTCGTTCACCACAGCTGAACCCGTGCTAGCAGAATGGCTCAGAATCCATGGTCTGATCAGTGTACGGAATTCTTCTGAGTCACACTGTGCTGTAGAAAAAAAAACCCCAAACCCTTGTCTGCCCTGGTTAGAGAAGCTATGTTTGAAGTGTTTAGACACAACGGTTTCTGGCATATTTTTAACCATTGTGTGGACAGAGCCAAAATTGCTACATGGTGGAGAACCAATATTAAAAAATGAGTAAATTTTTAAGCCATTGTGCTTGTGGTGAATCTGGTTCTCTTCTTACTCACACCACTTTTGCTGGCATAATTTCTCAGTAGTGTCATCCTCAAGTCATAGATCTCTAAATGAAAGGAGGGTCAAGCCCAAGTGTTTGGGTTGTGTTTAATTTAGGAAACCCTTTCTACTGAATATTCTCATAAAGCTGCAGTTACTAGCTCTGTTCTCCTAGTTATGATGGTGTTGCTGTGCTTATGTTTGCCCTGAAAGATAATCACAAATTATTTAGAAACACTGAAGTGGCATGTCCTTTCTCTAAGATAAACAAACAAACCAAAAAGCATGTGTATGTTGCTAGAACACAAGAGCCTGTTTGAATGTGCATGATAGCAGAGTGTGCAAACAGAATGACGCAAGCACTCTTCACTGTTCTCCGTTTGAGCTGCTTTGGTGACCTGTTGCATGATGACCAATGTGTGTCTCTATTAATGTCACATATTTCTCAGCTAAGTTTTACACAGCATTTCCAGCCCTGCTGTATATATGAGCATGAGCAGTTCTGATTTAAACTGTTGTAGGTCTGCTTGGTTAATGCAAAGGGGATAAGGGAGTATGGTCGACAATAAGGTTTCGTTTGGGCAAGGATTCCATTGTTTAAAGCTGTAATTTTCAAACTTTTTTTCTTGGGACCCAGTTGAAAAAAAATCATTAATGCGTGTGACCCAATTCCATCTTTCAGCAATGCATTCCAGTCTACAGCAAGGTCCCCACAACCCAATCCTGGAGGGTCTGCGACCCAGGACTGGGTCCTGACCCATGGTTTGAAAACCAGTGGTTTAAAGGAACGGCGCCTTGTTAATAGCGCCTGAGACCGAACCGTTGGGCTTTTCTTTCTTTTAAATGCCCTTTCTGGTGGGGAAATGGTTGGTTCAAGGCGTTGCGATTGGGATATAGAGCCTCTAGGTTGCCAGTTGGAATGCAACCCAGGCTGGCAGTGACTGAAAGGCTTTCACTGTTTGTAGCCCAATGTGACGCGTTTGGTCTCAGTCCAATTCCCAAAGGGCCAGTGTCCCCAGAACAAAGAGCCCACAGCTGCTTGGCGCTAAGTAGCAACATAATTGGCCATCACAGGAGAGGTGTCATGGCTTGAATGGGCCTGGAGCTGAACTGTTCTCTGACCTATCTTAGCACTCAGGATGGGACAGGACCCCAGCCAAGAGGTGCTCCAGAGTGTGGCTTGGGTATATTGATGCTACTTGCATTCATCCGAAGCTTGTTCTGCCACCACTGTGACTGTACCTGTTGTCCAGATAACAGGGCAGCTGTTCCGCAGGCTGTGAATCCAGTTCCTTTCATGAGTATTACATTTACGCACATGTATTGGGAAGAAATGTCCACTCTGTCCAAGCAAGAATGGGGTCAGTTTGCAGAGGCTGTCAGCTTGGGCAGGATTATTTAACAGAATATCTTCTCCTTTCCCCTTCACGAGGAGACAGTTGGACAGACGATCTTGCCCATCTTTGTGTGAGGATGGTGCATGCCATGAGGAGGTATTAATAGATGGGTGGTGGGACAGTTGCTCCCAAGCTCCCTACATTTGCAGAAGCAAAACAGCACATTCTAATGCAGATAGCCCTGCTCC
The DNA here is from genome assembly GCA_007922175.1 of Pelusios castaneus. Lineage (NCBI taxonomy): Eukaryota > Metazoa > Chordata > Testudines > Pelomedusidae > Pelusios > Pelusios castaneus. The sequence continues at coordinate 10,147,901 of ML685812.1, forward strand.
TGTTTCTTCCAATGAATGCAAGTAATGGGAAACCCATTTTCCAGTTTTCTCTCTAATCCATTTTACTGTTATATTTGGGTCTCTAGAATGCACTTGAAAGATCTATCACCTGTTAAGTTTCTGGTGTTAAAAGTTGCAGCAATATTGTCCATATGACATGTCAAAGTAATGTAAAGCTTCCATTTATGCACCATAGAAGCTTTCTCCAAGATCAATAACAAGTACTGTAATTTAGGTCAGTTTGTTTCCACTTTTTCTAGCCCACTCTACACTTTCTGCTAGAGGCATCTTCATTTCTCCTTAGTCAATAAATTAGGAGAAAAATTGGAGCAGTTTTTTCTCCGAAATGCTGTTTAATTTGCATATGTTTCATTGTGTTGCTTAAAGGTGATCTATGCTCCTTTTTATTAGGTTCCGTCAACATTAGCAATATGAACGGAATTTCTCCCACTTCCTAGGGTGGGAAGACATCCAGTCCAAAGTTTAAAACTTTTAAAGTTTTAAACCTGTGTATTGGAAATCCCTTTAACTGATTATTAGCGGATTTCAACACTTAGGTCCCAGTACAGCAACGCATTTAGGTAAAGTGTACGTCCATCCCTATTCACCAGAGTCCTTCAGCATGTGCTTAACTTTAGTCACATGCTTAGTCCCATGGGGTCTGAAGTGTTGCACTGCTGTATTGTGTAGGGCTGGCCTGCTGTATGGGTGCCATGTTTTTGCAGTTGAGAGAACATTGTGAAAAGATGTAGAGGGCACCTTTAACAGACTGCTATGTACTGCCCAGGTTATTAGATTACTTCTTTCAGAAAACTACACAAGAAAGATGTAAAACTTACTTTTAAAACCTGTTTTAATGCTGAAAGTACAATATATATCCTGTTCAAATACCATCCCCTCAGAATGCTCTTGATAAACATACTTAGGCCTAGTCTATACTCAAGGGCTAAGTCGGCGGGAGACACACAATGTGCGTATCTCCCATCGACTTAGTTACTTTGACTTACTGCCAGGTCTTCACTAGGCTGCATTGACAGGCGATGCTCTCCCATCGACGCAGCATTACTCCACTTGGAGGGATGAAGTTACTGCGTTGACAGAAAAGAGCTTCCAGGATCGATTGAGCAGGTCTACACTGGCCGCTCAATCAATACCGCTGTGTTGATCCGTGAGGATTGACCCGGCGTTTTCAGTGAAGACATGGCCTTACCATGCCTTAGCCATCAACGTTATTCACAGAAGGTGCACCACCCAGTGAAAAAGGCCATTCAGAAAGGTACCATTATGTTAAATACATGAAAACATAAAGTCTAAGTTAAGATCACACCTGTACCTCCAAACATCTAGCTACCAGCAGAAAGACAGGTGGGTGAGATAATATCTTTTGTTAGACCAAATTTCTGTTGGCGAGAGAGAGAAATTTACACAGAACGCTTCTTCAGGTCAGGGCAGGGCCATCCCTGAGGGGGGCCAACGGGGCGATCGCCCCGGGCCCTGCGGTTACGTGGGTCCCACGCTGTGCCGCTCCCCCTCCTTCGGCAGCGAGCCAGGCTGGTCCAGCTATGCCCCACCCCTGGGCCGGCCCTCCCTGCCCCCAGGGCGGAGCAGGCAGGCCCAGGGGTGGTGCATGTGGGGTCCGGCCTCTGGGCCCGGCTGCCCCACACGGCTGGCTCCCCTGGCCTCCTGGCTCGGGGCCCGGGCCGCCAGCTCCCTCCCACAGGCGGCCTCCAGGGCTGGGACTGGAGCCGGCTCCGGCTCCCTCCTCCCCCTTGCCCCGCAGGCGGCCTTGGCTTCCCGGCCTGGGGCCAGAGCCGGCTCCCCTCCGCAGGTGGCCTCCCGGCCCAGGGCCAGCTCCCTGGGGGGCGGGGCCCCACTTTGGCACATTGGCCCTGGGCCCCACTCCCCCCACGGGATGGCCCTGGGTCAGGGAAACATAGGCCTGCAAAATTATGTCACTCAAGTGTGAAAAATCCATGCTGTTGAGCAGGGTAATTGTACCCACCTAATCTCCCTTGTAGACGAGAGCTGTGTTGAAAAGCTTTCCCTCAGTGTAGGATGTCATCACTGAAGGGCTACAGTGGCGCAGCTGCACTGATGCAGTATTTTAAGTGTAGACCTGCCCTTAATCAGTGTCGCAGCTAAATACAAGGTGGGACAGATTGTTTAGCACAAGTAGATAACAAATACTTCAATGGACCATTCAAGGTGAAGTAGCCCATTTACATCTCCAATCATAGGGAAAAAAGGTAGGGTAGGAGATGCAGCTGAGAGGATTGTTAGTGGGTTATGGATTGTGGTAATAAACCATAAATCCAGTGTCTCTATTCAGTCCATGATAACTTCTCCCAAAGTTAAGAATTTAAGCAAATGGGATGGTTATACCTAATAATGGAGGTTTGATCACTGCCTTTGAATTTCTGTACTTTCATACATTATAGTCCAAGATCTTAATATAATTTTGATGTGGTTCATGGTTTCTTTTTTCAAACTTTAGGCATTAAAAATAAAAATCTAATGCCTTAAAATTAAAATATATATGCAAGTAAACAAGAATCAATTCAAAGATGCAGATAAAAAAGCTAGAACGCCATGTGCGCTTTTTCCATTAGTGGCTTTTTTTAAATAGAATCATGTAAAATTACTACTTTCACGATTCTAGTAAAAAAAGATCCACTAATGGAAAAAGCACACATGGTGTTCTAGCTTTTATATCTGCGTCTTTGAATTGATTCTTGTTTACTGCATATATATTTTAATCTTAAAGCATTAGATTTTTATTTTTAATGCCTAAAGCATTATGAATAGGATCATAGTAGAAACTAAGTGCTTTTGAATTTCATTTTAAACTATATAGATTTTTTACAACAGCAGATGTTTAAGGAACCTCTCTCCAGCATCCAGGTTAAACATTAAGCAGTGTTGAGTGTTGCACAGTGTTCTTTGTTTTTTGGAGTTATGACAGCGCACATCTCAGTCCAGAGCTGGAGCAAGAACTATAAATGTCTAAAAACCAGACTACGCCCATCAAACCTTAAATATACTAGAGAATAGGTGTCCCAGATCCAGTGCCCCCTTTCCCTTCCAGATGATGCAGAGTATCTTGCTGTGTCATGTTGTTTGGATTGTCAGCTCATTTAGGGCAGGGAACTTGTCTTTCTGTTTTTGTGTGAGGCTCCTATCATAACATGATATTGACACACAGTATAAATAAAAATAATCATACTGGTCTTGATCGAGGAAAGCACTGAAGCATGTGCCTACATGTGACTGGAGTCTAGCACTGAAAAAACACACTTAAATGCTTTCCTGGATGGAAGTCATAGTGATGAGGGGAATTTTGTGTCTAATGAGTGGTCTCTTGTTTCAGTTGGCCTGATAACAAAAATGAGTCAGTATTCCGCAACAATTATTAGCGGCAATGAAATGATGATATACAATGATGATACACTAAATGGAAAAGGATTCAGACTCATTTTTTGGGAGGACAGAGGAAAGTCATTCTGCTAGATTGGTTGGACAGCACATATTAACTTTATCCTTTAACTGACTTAATCAATTAGATTTAGATACTTTTTGTCAGGTGATAAAAATTCAGGCCTTGCACACTTGAAACTAAATAGCTAATGAGACAAAATAATTTAAAAACCTTAGTTATTTTTGCATTTTATCTACAGAAAATCAATCTTCTCAAGACCTGGCCTGTACCCTGCAAGGTGAACTAGCTACAGTATCATATGAAAATCATTAAGCCACAGTATGAAATGAATGGAATGAATATGACCCCCAAAGTACACTAAATTCATTGCTGTTTTCAATATATTTTTAATTGAATCAAATTTTATATATCCTAATGAAGATAAATAATAACATAACTGGAATTTTTAACCACAGAAGTGAGTTGATGCATTTTAACTGACTAAAATTATAAACCATAGTAGTAATGCTAAAAAATTGATTTTCATAGTCTGAAAAGGATAGTCTCTCTATCTGAAATCTTATGAAAATTGATATGCAAAATAGATGGGGGACAATAGCTGGTGCACTTAGTAATCAGGGGTGTGACTGAGCTTTATTCAACAAAAAGTTACATAAAAGGTTATTAATTAATTGTTAAATCTTCCCCTTTAATGTCTTAAGGGCATAATGGCTTTGGAACTTGTTTAACAAAAGCCTCAAGTTACATTTAGAGATCAGCTAAAAGCTGTACTGAAGTAACACAGTCCACTGTATAAATATGAATTTGTAGTTTGCTAAGAGAAAAACACTGTGGTGAAAAAGTCCATTGAATTTTTTCTTTTGGCTTTTTGTGGCTTTGTGCAATAAATCCTTATTACCACAGTTTAAGCAGCATTAATGTTGAATTTTAGTGCAATGCTCCCTATTAAATGTGCATAATGATATACTGGAATAATTTTTAATTCACTAATCTAAGCTTTGTACTGCAAATTTTGCAGGTGCACAGAAAATACTTCCTTTTAATGATCTGATTTATCATGAAAACTGCTGAAAAATTATTTAGAAACGGTTCTACTCAGTATTTCTCTTTCCTCGTTATTATTAAAGTGGTGGCTCCCTTTTTGTCAGGAACCACGGGGGTCCTGGAGAGAAGGGAGCCGGGAGAGCCACCCGCCCCTCCTCGGCCCAGCAGAGCCAGCTGGTTCGCGGCTGGCTCTGTCGGGACCAGCCGCCTGCCTCCTGGGCTCTCCAGCCAGGGTTCCAGTAGGGGATCCCCTCCCGCTGGAGCCCTGGCTGGGGAGCCCTTCTCCCCAGGACCGCGGCTCCTCTGGCAGGGAAGCCGCACGTCTGGGGAGAAGGGGCTCCCCAGGACAAGGGAGCCACAGTGGCTCCCTTCTGCCAGGGAGCCATGTGGTGCTCCCTTGTCCCCCCTGCCCTGCCTCGACCAAGTCGACTTAGGGCGTCTACACTGGCTAAGTCGACTTGTAAAAAGTCGACTTAGACACTAGTTTGAATTATAACGAAGTGTGATTAATTCAAACTAGTTTTTCCTTAATTCGACTTAAGGAGTACGTTAAGTCGAATTAAGGAAAGCAAAGTGTAGATGTGGATTAAATTAAGTCGACCTAATTTATAAGTGTAGATGCACCCTAAAAGTGCCACAGGACTCTGTTGTTTTTCTGCAATAGACTAACACGGCTACCCCTTTGGAATGTAAATAACTGAGTGACTTTGTTACTGCACATTGGCTGTGCCGTTCTAACTGTGTTTCTGCCAGCAAAATTGGCAGCATTTTCAGTAAGTTTGGCAGTGGGATCTTGACAGATGGGAGTTTGCTAGTTTGGCTTTTATGTTGAATACGAGGAGATTAATTTAGTGGATTGAGTTGATGTAGATTAGATATGGGAGTGATGAGTAGGTCAAACTCCAGAAGAAAGTAACTTCTCTAAGACAGATATAACATAAGGGCTTTCAGTGAAATGAGTGTCGGGGCTTGCTACTTAGCACAAGGGATGTGTTATCCTGCCATTAAGATGCAAAAGCATATTTGAGAATTCAGGGTTTGGTTAGAAGGCCACATAACTCCCAATTTTACAGCTGTGGCACAGAGCCGCCCTTTCTTGAGCCTGTAGATGCTACTAGAGCAGCAATTTGGTAGCGTAGCACAGCAAGTAAGTCCAGTTCCCATCTTCTAGGATTCTTAAAAAGGATTAATATTGCCTTTGTTTGTTATAGGACCTCAAAATGGTTGGAATGATCCACCTGCATTGAACAGAATTACAAAGAAGAAGAAGGTACTGTAAGAGAATGATATCCCACTAAATTGCATGTGTTGCATTTTAAAAAGCAGTATCTTAACTAAATGTTAGGATAACCATTGATGGAAGAAGGAGAATGAAGTGTTATCATCAAACAGCAGTTTGATTGCCTCATGGGTACAAGTAGCATTTAAGGTGGCGGAAGAGGAGGAAATGTAAGTTGTCAGCATACGTTACCTCCTGAAACATATTAGTAAACACTCTGAATTATGCATCCAGAGGAGACTGGGTTCTTGGGAGAGCTGTTGTTAATAATCAGTGTGATCCCATATTGGGGTGAAAATACTTTGAACTATTGCTGTCTGCAGAGAAGAGTGAGTTGTGCAGGAGTTTGCATAGGACCAGGTCCTGAGCTGGTATACGTTATCGTTGCCCTATTGACTGACTTTGAGCTACAAGCATTTCCACAAGTTTAGAGGCTCTGGGGTTTACTAATGGTAAGACAAGTGTCAGGATGGGGACTGTGACAGGCTCACCTCATCTCCCCTGCTGGATTCCCCACCACAGATTCCAGCTTTCAGTGTCACCAGTGCCCTTCCTGGGAAAAGTCCACTACCAACTAGCTACAGATTTATACAGGCTTAATGGCCCCAGGAGCTCTAGCAGCCCAGCCTGCAGTCACGGAACTTAGGCCTTGTTGCAAGCAGCTTTTTCCCTCTGCTCGCCCTCGCCCCAGCCCTTCTTTTTCCTCCCTGGGAGCTTTTATGGAGCCTGGTAACTAAACCCACCAGCTGCTCCCCATCAGCTCCCTGGCCAGCCAGCTCCCCCAGCTGGCTTCACTTCGCCCTTGACTAGGGCTCTGATGCAGGGGCTAGCCCACTTCCGCACACTGCTACAGGGACCATAATATAAAACTTCATAAAAGAGTGGGGGTGGGAAAATGCAGCGTGGATAGCAGGAGTGGAGAGCTCAAGACACTTGGACTAGGGCAGAGTACGCTTTTCAGTTCTAGTCTCTGGGTTCAGAGTGGAATGTTTCGCAGTGATCAAAATTCTTGTATCTGCCAGCTGCTGCTGCGGCCCATACGAAATGAGGTAGTGGTGAGCAGTCCAGTCCTTCATGGCAGTCTGAGTAGGTAGGATAAGGCTGTGAATGGACGTGGAGACAAAACTCCAGTGACTTGTAACCCCAAGAGTTTGTCCCTCCAGGTCAGGATATTGGCAGGATGGAGTGGGGAAACTTGCACTACTTCTGTCTATATTATGCCTGTTCCTGTACATGACAAATTCAGGGCTTTGGTCTCCAGAGTTGGCAAGCTGCAAATAGGAGAAGAAAGCATACCAGTATGGATAACTCCCTAATACTAAAAGAAAGTAAATTAATAAAAAATCAGTTAGAAATGCTGTCTTTTCAAATGGATTATCATTGTATGTTTTGTCATAGCCATGGCTTCTGTTGCACAAAACTGATTTTTAGGTTTCAGGGTTTGTTTGTTTGTTTAATAAAAAAACATGGTCTTTGTTACCCTGCCCCACTTGGGACCGGCCAGTCTTCCATCATGCATATTTATGCAATGAGTCTCTGTATGTCCAATAGAACGGAGAATGGGTTTTATAATGGTTTAGAACTATTATTTAAATATTAAGTGTTTTATTAACTGTTTTATTGTGAAATAAAGGATATTTTGCATCTTTCCCCAAAGCATGGAAATTTTATAATATCCCATGATTGATGACTTAATATTTACTAATTAAAAATTCAGGACCATGACTTTTCCTTTTTTATAACTAAAACTTTGATGTTTCCTTTTTTTGACCAAAATATTGTTTGCCGTGACAGCCAACCAACTGTAATTACCATTTCATTAAGCTAGGACAACACTCAGCATCTTGCACTCTCTTGTTCTCTCCTTTAATACACTTTAAAAAGTGTCATTGGGGTTTGTTTTCCATGTTCCTGTATTTGTAACAGAAGCCAGCATTACATTTCGTCATCTGATCTTTCCTAAAACACTTTATTTTATGTTTATGGCAGTTATGTACGTACAAACATTTAGTCACTAGTTCAGAAATTCACTAATTATTGGGACTTAATAGAAATCTGTTTGCCAAAGGCTGGAATCTCATTTGAAAGATACATTGTTTGTATAGTGCTAGTCATAAGCTTGGCACTTCATGGGTGAGAATAAAAAGCTGTTCCTTGCAAGATCTTAAAATCTAAACAAAAATTAAAAAAACAGTAAGAAATGAAGTATTTCTAGACTATGTCCCATCAGTGCAATGCTATCATTAAACAATCTGGATATTTGGGAATTAGATTTGTATTATTAACTGAGATTCATTTTCACTGACACTTTTTATTGACGGTAAAATGCCACGGCGTAATGACCATATGCCACGCTGTGAGTTCTGTAGCGTGGTGTACTGTGCTTTACCCACTAGTGCCTTTAGGTTTCAACCCTTTAAACTTTTCATCACATGCTTTTAATCTGATGAGTGGTTCCTTTGACTTGAAGCAAAGTTTGTGTCTCTTTGCCGGATTGGGGCCTTAAACCGTCAGATCTTTGGAAGAGAGGCCTGTTGCGTACCGGCTATGTCCTTGTAATGCATCACCTATTCAGCAGCCTGGCAATGTATATGTCGTAAGTAAAAATGTACAAAAGGAGCTGGGAGAGGGCGATTATTTCTGTGTTGCAATTTCAGAATATTTGAAAGACAGAGTTGTAACACTGCCCATTTTGGGGAATAATGAAGGGTGACGGTATGGAAAACATTTTGTTTGATTGTCTTTAGGTGCCTGATAACTTCATGCCGCCTGTTCCCATCACTTCCCCGATTATGAAACCTCTGCTGGATCCACAATCCCAGATGCAGCAGCCTCCCACTTCAGTGCCGCCAGCAGCCCAGGCTACTTTTCAGCCCTCTCATCTTCCATCAGGGCAGCCCATTTTACAGAACCCTTTCCAGCCTATTCAGCAGCCTCTGGGGCAGCCAGCCATGCCGCCTGCTATCTCAAAAACCAGTACAGAGGGGGCACCCGGAGCGCCAATTGGCAACACCATACAGGTAAAGGTAATTATGGTTATGGTGTTTTGCATTCTAGTCGTGCATAACTGCCATGGGAGGTTTCTTCTGCTAGGCACTGAACAGACACAAGTAAGAACTTACTGTGTTCATTTGAGGCCTCAGCTTCACCAGAAAGTTGCTCTGGTTTAACTAAACCGATTCGGAAGGTGGTGTGGACACTCTTATTCTGGTGTACCATAAGTTGATCACTAGGAATTGGTTTCAGCTAAACTGAAGTAAATCACTTTTAAGGTGAAATTAAAATGTCTGCATGGGCGTTTGCACAGTTTAAACACTGATTTAAATTGAACCACTGCAGTTTCTCATGTAGACAAATCCAGAGAGAGGGTGAGAGAAAAGGCAAAATCTAGAAAAATGTCTCACAGCCCAAAGCTAGCTGGACTTCTGGCCCCCTTCAGTGGTCTCTCTGAGAGCGCCCCCTTCAGGCTCTGTATCCTAAGGGTGGAATCTCATGCTGCTCCCATTCCCAGACCAAATTGTGGGCTGCAGCCTCCTCTGCACCCACCACATTGGCTCAGCAGGCCCGCCTAGATTTGGCTGCCAGTGGCCTTTCTTTCAGAGCTGTGACCACTGTGAATCCAGTGACCTAGGTCAGCTTTTACAAACCAAAGTTTTATGTAACTTTAATAGCAGGGTCAAGCATAACAAGAAAAAGGGTGTTCACGCAAGAGGCTTCATGCATCGCTGTCTGATCTAGTTTCTCCCAGCCATCCCAACTTCTGGAGACGGGGGTTTAGCGCACTTCACACAGTCCCTGTGTCTCTCCACTTACGCTTCAGAGTTGAAAGAGCATCAGTGGGGTTTGTATCTACTAGCTTTGTTCTGAGCTCTCACTTTATATCCATAACCACCTACTTGCTGCTGCTTCGCACTTACTACTACACTCAGCCAGGCAGTCCGGACAACCGAGTAGCTTCTCTTGAGGACTACACTGCTTTTCACAGCAGCTGCTCAAAAAGAGACATGTTCCCCAACTTGGAAACCGCTAATGTTGCCTCCTCAGTGTTCTCAGCTCCACAGGATAGAAGGGAGGAGTGAGCGAGTGTGCTCGGAGTGTTACTAATTCGGCGTGAGATTGAGTGCATGCAATTCCAAAGAGCGTTTCCAAAATGACTTTAAAGCCCCCATCTTTTGATTAGCATGTGCAGTCGTTGCCAGCGGAGAAGATTACAAAGAAGCCTATTCCTGATGAACACCTTATTCTGAAGACCACCTTTGAAGCTCTCATTCAGAGATGTCTCTTGTCTGCTACAGATCCAGTAAGTCTTTGCATTGCGTGACCCACTAATGGAGCAATACTGTACATGAGAACCATTTTAATTAGATGGCGTGTGCATTAACCAGCAATAAGTCTCTCATTTGTTTAATGCTTTCTGGCCCAAAAGGACCCTGAGCACTTTACAAAGATAAATCACACACAGATTATAGATGGAGACCACACACACCTGTAAGATGCAGCCACTTTGGGGACAGGGCATAGCAGCAGCACATAGCAAAGCACCACAGGAGTGTCAAATGAAACAAAGCAGCCAGGGTGAAATCCAGGCCACGCTGAAATTCATGGGCAAAACTCCCATTGACTTCACTGGGTCCAGAATCCCACTGCAAATCTTTACCAGCACTGTGGGCTAGAGTCTCTGGGGAGATAGGGTTAGATAGCATTGCTTCTGGGAGAAAGGCAGGCAGGAATTCCTCCCTTCTACAATGGCAAATTCCTTCCATCGTATTAGTGGCATCGTTGAGCTTCCTTCTGGCTCTCTCCCAGCTGGAGCTTTGATCTGGGCTGGCGGTGGAAAGAAATGGGATCCCCTCTGTCTTTCCGGTGAGGAGAAAGAGGACTCCCCTGCCTCTCTTCTCACCAAACTTTCCCTCTTAAGGTGAAAAACAACGAGAGTCCTGTGGCACCTTATAGACTAACAGATTTTCTTTGGCATAAGCTTTCGTGGACTATAACCCACTTCGTCAGATGCATAAGTGGGTTATAGTCCACGAAATCTTATGCCAAAGAAAATCTGTTAGTCTATAAGGTGCCACAGGACTCTCGTTGTTTTTTGCTGTACACAGACTAACACGGCTACCCCTCTGGAAATTTCTACCTCTTAAGGTGAGAGCCGTGCAAAATGGATTTGGTGTGCATTTGTTTGTTGGTTTGTTTAGTCAGCTCCTTAACTGGAGCAAGGAGCCTTGCTCATATGCCGAGGTAGATATTAGCTGAGGCTATTGTGCATCTGAGCTGTCAGGGCAGACAGATCATAGAAAGCTTCCATTTCTGACAGGGGCATTCGGGGTTGCGAGGTGCCTCATCACCACCTGCCCAAACATTAAGTAGCTTTGCCTGATGCCTTCTGAGCTGAGCCCCCTGAAATCAACAGTCTCTGGTCCCAGATAAGCACCAGCAGACCCCATCCTCTCTATGCAGGCTAGTAACAGCCACACACCAACCCCCAAACCCTTCTGTCAGTGTCTCCCTCTGTCATATCCAGCACCTGTCAACCAAGCTGAGGGGACAGAGTACACATAGCTTGAGTAGAGTAACTCAGGGTCAGATCCTTTACAACACCGCAGGACCGCCGGCTCTTTATAGTGTCAACAAAAACACGTTTATAAACAAAGGTCAAGATTTTAAGAGAGAGTGAGCAAAGGCAATATGGACCATAGATTGCAAATAAAACAAAATATAAAAATACAGTCCTAGGCCTACACTTACTAATGATCACCTTTTCCTATTTGAAAGAATATTTTCTCTCCTAAAGATTCAGTCTTTGACAGAGCTGCTGGTTTTTAGTCAGACCCAAGATACTGGTTTTCATGAATATGCCACACCTTTCAAAGGGTTTCTTCAGTCAGTAGATGGCAAAATGTCTTTCTCCCTATATTTCCCAAAACTCACTGGTTTGTCCCCCAAAGATGGGGAGACCCCTGTGATTCCCTTCCTGGGAAACTAGCTCCAAGGTGTCTTTCCATACTCCTGTTTACTTCACATTCATGGGTTGACTTGAAATGCACAGTAGCTCCCATTGTGTTTGCTTACCGCGCTTAACCTGTGTGTGAACCTAAACAGACGTGGAAATACACACCCCTTGGTCGGGCCAAACCAGTTTTTCACCTTTGCTGGGAAGTAACATCTGGATACAAACTTGTAAATACCTGTTTTCAGTATAGTGATATAATGTCATCAGTGTAATCAGTACACACATTTCACAATGGTGTTTTTGGTCAGCATAATTCGGACTTTCATTTAGGATCTCACATGGCATTCTATATGGCAGTAGTGTGTTTGTTAGGTGTAGTGAGTTTGTCAGGCCTGTTAGCAGTTCCTGACTCAGCATAGCAAACCCTTTGCCAACTGGCACCAATGAGCCTTTGTGTCACACGGTGACACGCTTTATGATAGCAAGTAGACGTCACAGGGAGGTGAGAAAGGAAAAGGAATTAAGTGGTTAGATAGCGAGTTTTAATAATTGGATTTATGCAAAACAAACGAGTCCTGTGGCACTTTGAAAGCAGTTTTTCCTCAAACTGGGGGTTGCAAGCATATTGTTGTGGGGGATCAAAAGGCAGGTTGCGGTATTTCCACCCTTTCAGGCTACCTTTGGTGCGTGGTGTTTGGAGAGTGGCGCAGCGGGCGGGGCGCCCTCTGAAGGCGGGCTAGGCACCCTCTGCTGGCTGCCATCAGCAGAGTAGACGTAAAGGTGGCATGATATGGGGTGAGGGTCATCACATTTGGGGGGCCATCACAGCCTGAAATACTTTCAAAGGGGGCAGTGGGGGCAGCAAAAAAAAGTTTCAGGACCCCCACACTAAAGAAAGGAATTTTGAAACCCGTTCAAGTGTTTAATCATGTTGCCCTCTATTTATAGTCTACAGAGACTAGCCTAGAGCCCTAATGCTATTACAGAATTATTTTAGGTGGGTTATTGCTGGTGAAGTACAACAGCTGTGCCTGGCTGATTTACTGCAAGTACCAATCCATGAGTGTTTTAGCTGCTTCAGTGCATTTGCTGAGTTGTCACTCCAATTCCGAAGGCAAAAATGGTTTCTAAACAAACAAGGGAAATACAGGAGAGACTCAGGGAAAGAGATTTGTGTTGAGTCAATAACACTACAGCTATAAAGTATAATTTTTACTCCTTAGCTTGTGTCAACACTAAGTGGTTTATGAAGAGAAGATCGACTGGCTATTCAGAGGGCTCCTGCATGATGAATATGTTTAACCAGTAACAGAGACAGGTTTCCATTATGAGCGTAAGCTGACATGTTGATGCTCAAATACAGTAATGGCTTTGTCAATGTAGTAAGCGTTCAGTGGACTGTTTGCAAATGGACTTTGTATCAAATTTACTGAACTGCTTTCTAACATTTAAACTAAAGATGTATTGGTTTGACACCTGCTTGGGTCATAGTCTCTTTCCTCCTCCCGCTTGCTTCACATCCCAACTGTTTCCTTCTAGATCTGTACATGTTCTCTTCACAGGAAGTGGGACAGAGTTGCTTGGTTTTCCTTTTGATAGTCCTGTGGCTATTCAGTAGCAGTTGATGCAACCAATGCTTTTCTTTACAGGGTTCCCTTAGGAAGGAGGGGAGCAGAGGTCATATGCAATAAAGAACTCTGGCCTTTTGCTCCCCAAATTATACCTTCTCCCTTTTTCTGGGCAGCAAACATTAACCTAAAAAAAAATTAGGTCCCCTTCTAATACCACTTCACTTTTTCTTTTTTTCTCTGTATGAAAAGATCACTTTTTTCTGGGGCATCAGCCTCACCGTTTGTTTAATTCTCTAAAAATCTCTTAGGTTTGCTTGAGCAGAGCAAACAGTTCTTGCATACAGCAGCTGGAAAAGCTTTCCTGATTGCTTCTGTATATTTGAGGGTTAGATATCATTAGAACATGAGCAGTCTCTACCAGGTAGTGTACAAATACATGATTTGATGTGAAAGACGGTGTTGTCTAGAGGTTAAAAGAGGGAACTTGCAGTCAGGGAACTCTTTGCAGTTCTGCTATTGACTTGTGAGTTTGTGCTGTTTGCTGAACACGAATATTATGGTTATCGCTCAATCTCTCTGTGGTTCAATTCTTCCTTCTGTAAAATGAGAATAGTGCCCAGGCTGTCAAGTGATTTGAGACAAATGGTACACATTTTTCTATGTTGGAATTCACGCTAAGAGGCTCTGTTCTCAACCTGTCATTTTGGGAAATTGTTTTCCTTTTTAGAACCCTGAATACTACCCAGAGATATGGCACGCTAGCCCTAGAATGTGCTTGTGGAATGACATTCTCCTCTGAAGCTTTTGCCATCTGTAATAGTTTTCTTTTATCTCTCCCATATCAACCATCCATCGCACTTCAAATCTCTACTGAAATATCCCCGTACAACTTTTAATTCTCCTTCTGTTCATTAGTGCTTTACTGAGTTCAATAACTCAGCAAAATGCTCTCTGGTAAATGAAGTTGTATAGATACATTTATTGCTTCAGTGACATCCTGAGGCTGCACAGGGAGAAGGAATCCCAGGATCTCTATCGAACTATGGTATCTCCAGTGCTGCAGGCCTCTCTTCATTCGTGCTTCAATAACAGAAGCAGCAAGTGAGCAGTTCTATTTACAGCTGGAAGAGTCTGTGTTTTTACTTTGATTAGTCGTGAAAACTTCATTTTCACAGCTGTTCACAAACATGATATGGGATGAAAATTCATCATCTCACTAATGAATGTGGCATGTTGGGTGAAATGTGGTCAGACAAAACCCTGGCTGGGGTGATTTAGTGGGAGTGGTCCTGCTTTTAGCAGGGGGTTGGACTAGATGACCTCGTGAGGTCCCTTCCAGCCCTATGATTCTATGAAATTCAACCCCACACCCTGGGCAGGAATCATGAATCCATCTCAGGTGAAAACTTGATGTTCTAAGAGAAATGCCATCATTTTTGTGGCAAAAAAACATCACAATGCACCTCTAAATTTCTGTCTCTTCAAAATCCTAACTCTGAGTGGGCACAAAAAATATTTTATAACTTGGTTTGGTTTTTTGTTTTGTTTTTTTCCTGCTTGCAGCAAGAATTTGTTTATACAGATTCCTGTTTTTGCTCTTAATACCCTTACCATTAAAAATACAATTGGAATAGGTTTTACATTATTGAATTTCATTTCTTATTTTTGTCTTTTACTGCTGTCTCTTTGAGCTTTCAGGACAAAATTGTTCCTTGGGTGGCGGGGTATTTTGATCTTAGCATTATATTTATTTAGCAGAAATAATGCTTTCCCAGTTAACTGCAAGACAAAATTCATACTATATATTTACGTTGTGCTTTTTTTTAATCCCAAACAATCCCAGGACCTCTCACCAACTACATGTGCTGTGCTACCACATGTAGGTAGGCAAAACCGTAGGTATGGCTGGTGTTTACTGCCATCTAAACTAGTAGCAAAATCAATGGTGAATGGTACTGAATAAACAATAGAAGTGTCAGGTAATGAAAACAATGCTCATCGAGGAATCTCAGTTGCTGCTGTTCGTTTGTGACACAGTTCCCTTTGTGACTAAATCATTCTATCATCATAAAAACAAAACTGTGTTCTTAGTACGAGTCCACTTCCTTTTTTCTCTTGCAGCAAACCAAGCGGAAGTTAGATGATGCCAATAAACGCCTGGAGTTTCTGTATGACAAACTTAGGGAACAGACCGTAAGTAGTTTTATTCTTTATTACTTTAAATCTTTAAATACTTTTTCCATATGATGGTGCTTTTTATTATTAGGAATTATATCATTGGTTAGACGCCCGTCATTTCAGTAGAATAGTATTGCACAAATCTGTGCATGTGCTGTAGGCATTTCTGAGGCTTCCTTGAAATGATGGCATTTATACAGAAGATTTAATAATCACATATCAATCATTGCCTAGAATGATTGGCACGGTAGGTGTGTTCAGACTTTCCATATATGTGGTGGAGTTATGTCATTTGTATTATGGGAGTGCCTAGAGCCCCTGACTGAGATCAGGATCCTCTTGTGCCAACACACAATAGGAGTCCCTGCTCCAAAGAGCTTACCATCTAAATAGACAGAACAGACATAGGAAGAATCGCCCCCATTTTACAGATAGGGAATTAAGGCACATGGTGACAAAGTGATTGGGTGGGGCCACACAGGAAGTCTGTGGCATAGCCAGTTATTCAACTCAGTTCTGCTGGGTACCAGTCCCAGTGACATTTCTACAAGATCCTCTTTCCTTAGTGATCAACTTCTTTGGTTTTAACACTTGCTCATGGGATCCTTCCAGAAGAGGCGCCAGACCTTGAAGTAAATAAATAAATAACAAGAAACTTGTTAATACGTCTTGTTCATGGTCATCACTAACAGGTGCTCTGACGTAAGCGTGGTGTAAAGCCATGTGTGGAATTGACTATGTTCCAAAATACAAGTGGTCCATGAGCCTCCTCTGCTCCTCCTAAAAAAGCTCTACGGCATTCTTTCTTTTTCTTGTATTCTGGTGTTTCAGTGAGTATTCTTCCCTTCTTAACAGCCTGTAAACACTGGTGTAAGGGTCTGATCTAAAGTCAGTCAAGGTCAGTGAGAAAGCTGCCATTGAATTCACTAGGCTTTGTTTTAGGTCCAAAATGCTTTAGCTCTTTTGCTGCCCCTTTTCTAAA
Organism: Pelusios castaneus; assembly: GCA_007922175.1. Classification (NCBI taxonomy): domain Eukaryota; kingdom Metazoa; phylum Chordata; order Testudines; family Pelomedusidae; genus Pelusios; species Pelusios castaneus. Next base: position 10,164,344 of record ML685812.1, read on the forward strand.
GGATGATCCAGGTTCCACAGCAGCCATGTGGTTTGAGGCTTGACTTCAGCTATTCAGGCCTGGTCTATGCTGCAGAGCTAAGTCGACGGGAAGTACGCAATCTGCGTGCCACGGAATGCGTATCTCCCGTTGACTGACTTACTCTCACTTACCGCGCTGTCTTCACTCCGCTGCATCAACCGGCAATGTCCTCCCGTTGATGCAGCCTTACTCCACTTGAAGGGGTGGAGTTATTGTGTCAACACGAGAGCTCTTCCAGGGTCGATTGAGTGGGTCTTTGTAGACATGCCCCCAGTCTGCTGGCTTTGGTGTATTGGATGTTTTTCCTTCTACTGATCTTCTTTGTGTGTCCTTGGCTTCATTTCAGCTCTCCCCAACAATCATCAATGGCTTGCACAGCATTGCGAAGAGCATTGAAACACGCAACTACACAGAGGGCTTGAACATCCACACTCACATAGTCAGCACGAGCAACTTCAGTGAGACCTCTGCCTTCATGCCAGTGCTGAAAGTCGTCCTCACCCAAGCCAATAAGCTGGGGGTCTGATGTGACCCACCCTCCTCGCCCAGGCAGAGTTTGTGATGTTACTTTTCCAAAGAAGTACATTTGTACAAAAATGTGCAAGAAGTGGACCAAGTACCAGATCTTATAGCATGTTGCAGTAGAGCTCTGATCAATGGCACTACACTATCCCTACAAAGATACTTCATCTTAGAATGGCCTTTGAGCCCCCTGGTGCTTTTTTTATTTTAATCTTTTATCATCCCTAGTGATTCCTGTCCACAGACAATAATGAATTACACCTCATATTGTCAATTTTAAGTGCATGTTGTACTACTAAACTGTGGATTTTAATACAGAGGTTTGCGGAAAAGAGGATGATAGGGTGTGCATTAGACAGACCTTATAATACATTCTTTCCACCTCCCCTCCCCTCCCATCCCTCCATATCCATCAGATTAAAGTGTCTAATCCTGTTTTTAAGTGTATTTTGTCATTCATTTTTTAAAAAGCTGCTTGCAGTTCATTTTTTTCCAATTAGATGTTAAATAGCTTAATGCTGCACTGGAGCAAATAAGAAAAATAAAGGCTGATGTCACATTTTCAATATCAATCATAGGGTAAGAGGAAAAGTCCTCTCCTGGCTCAGTACATGGTTAAAACATAGGAAACAAAGGGTAGGAATAAATGATCAGTTTTCAGAACAGGGAGAGTTAAATAATGGTATCTGCTGTGGATCTGTACTGGGATCAGTATTAAAAACAACAGAGTCCTGTGGCACTTTTAAAGACTAACAGATTTATTTATCGCATGAGCTTACGTGAGAGAAAATGTGTGATTTTTCTCCCATAAAAGCTCATGCGATAAATAAATCTCTTAGTCTTTAAAGTGCCACAGGACTCTGTTGTTTTTCTACAATAGACTAACACGGCTACCCCTTTGGAATTTGGGATCAGTATTGTTCAACATATTCATAAATAAGCTGGAAAAAAGGGTAAACTGTGAGGTGGCAAAATTTGCAGATGTTACAACACTACTCAAGATTGTTAAGTCCAAAGCAGTCTGTGAAGATACAAAAGGATATCACAAAACTGGGTGACTGAGCAACAAAATGGCAGATGTTATTCAATGTTGATAAACTGCAAAGTTATGCACAGTGGAAGACGTAATCCTAACTATCCATATTAAATGATAGGGTCCAGATCTCTGAAGACATCCACTCAGTGTGCAGTGGCAGTCCAAAAAGCTACTTGAATGTTAGGTATCATTAGGAAAGTGATAGATGATAAGACAGAAAATATCATATTGCCTCTTGATAAATCCATGCTACACCCACATCTTGAATACTGCATGCAGATCTGGTTGCCCCATCTCAAACAAAGACATTGGAATTGGAAAAGGAACAGAAACGGGCAACTAAAATGGTTAGGGATATAGAAATGCTTCCATCGGAGGAGAGATTAATGAGTGGGGCCTTTCAGCTTGAAAAAGAGACAACTAAGGGGAGATGTGATACAGGTGTATAAAATCATGACAGGGATGTTTATAAGGAAGTGTTCTTACTCCTCAGAACACACTAATTTGGGGTCACCAAGTGAAATAATAAGCAAGTTTAAAATGAAGAAAAGAAAGTATTTCTTCACACAACATACAATCAATCCCTGGAACCCCCTTTGCAACTCCTTGCCAGAGGATGTGGTGAAGGCTAAGACTCTTAACAGGGTTTAAAAAACCTAGATAAATTCATGGAGGACAGGTCCCATCAATTATTATTAGCCAGGATAGGCAGGGATTGCTGTTTGCCAGAGACTGGGAATGGGTGACAGGATGGATCATGTGGTGATAACCTGTTCCAAAAGGGTCACCGTGTCAGTCTAGTTCAACAAAACAAACCAGGAGGCCTATGGCACTTTTATAGACTAACACATTTATTGTCAGTCTTTAACAGTGCACAAGACTCCTTGTTTGTTTTGATGATTACCTGTTCTGTTCATTCCCACTGAAGCACCTGCATTGGCTGCTGTCGGAAGACAGGACACGGGGCTGGATGGACCATTGTTCTAATCCTGTATAGCTGTTCTTATTTCTTAGGAACATTAAAATGTCTTTATGAAATGAACCTGGAGCTGGGGGAAGAGCTGTCCATCACTTTGGAGAGTGCACTTGTTTCCTCGGTGTTGAGAGCACTGTGCAAGTCCTGGTATATAAGGATTAATACAATTCTATTCCAAGTTTACATGGAGATTTTCACATGTCAAGGGAGGGCTTAGCAGAGCATTGAAAGATCTGAAATCATTACAAGTTGCGAGGGCAACCATTGTAGAGAGGTGGGCATTCAGCACATAAACAAAGGCAAACCTTTTCTTGCAGTGTCCTCCCATTCTGTAAATTTCCCATCTTCAAAGCGTCTGACAAAGTGGGATTTTCTCTCACGAAAGCTCATGCGATAAATAAATCTGTTAATCTTAAACAGAGTCCTGTGGTGCTTTTAGTTTTTCTGCAATAGACTAACATGGCTCCCTCTTTGGAACCTGACGTTAGAGGTTATAGGTGGCCATTTCCAACGTGCGACGTTTCGAAATGCACGAACACTACCATGACACTGGTGCTGTACCAAAGTTTCTTGTGCGTTTGTTATTTACTGTTGCCTCTGTGAGAAATGAACTCCATGGGAGCTATCAAAACTACTCTTGAGATGCTACAGTAGAGAATTGCTTCACCCCGCTAGGTGCTAAGACTTGTAAAAACAGACAATGAAAGGTAGGCTCCTAATTCCATAATTTAGCACCTAAATAGTCTCCTAGCGGTGCTTTTTTTGGTTTAAAAAAAAAAAAGAAAAAGAAAAAGCCAGTACTCAGCCAGGGAGCTGGGTGCCGGTACTCAGTACCACTGAGTACCATCACAAAAAAAGCCCTGCCTCTTAGTCTTCTAGTTGTGGGCTCTTTCACTGGCTGAATAGTGGCAGGAAGGCAAAATACAGCAACGCTGCTCGAAGCCAGTGATGAGGAATCCTTTTTCTTGTCACAGTGGGAAAATAACCTTATCACTCGTCTACCCACAGATTCTTGGGCCATATGATCGAGTAAGTACTTCCCATCAACTGTGTACACGGACTGACTCGCTCTGTCACAATCCAGCATCAGATGGCATTTTCTCCTGTGTGGAACCAACTCAGAGATCAGGTCTGGCTAATCCGCTTTACAGGCTCTGTTTCTGAGTCAGTAGCTGTCTTTCTGGGTATTGACACCACACTGCTCGCCTGTCACCATAGAAGCAGCAGCTCTGGCTTTGTCAATAGCTTGTCTCTATTTTGGCTGTCCTCAAGATCACAACGCTGGAGACCCAACCTTTCTAAAAATAGAACAGGACTGTATTTAATGAGAAAATCGGCTACTTTATCGGTGAGAATGGTTGGGAATAAATGGGTGTTAGTTCATCAGTTACCTTCTGGTTACATCTTCAATCAGTGCCAAGCAAGTAAACCCCAGTCTGACATAATAAACACAGAGCGTCATATTCACATAAGGAAGTCATTGCCTGTTTCTCACTGAAAACCGATTTCACAAGAATTGCATTTATTTCACTGGAGTTACTTCTGATTTACACCAGCCAGGTCAGATCAGAATAAATCCCAGAGGGGGTGGGGGTGGGGGAAATTACTATACATTTGAACTTTGTCATGAGGGCGCTTGTCCTGTGAAGGCTGGACATACCTGGTAAGAAAAGGGGCCTGCCCTGGAGAAGAGAGCGTTCTCTGGCAGGTAGAATTCTTTATATACATGCATGAAGGGAAAAATTAACTGTGTATGTGCGTGTTTAATAGCACTTTCTGGTACCACCTCGCAACAGACAGGAATGGAAGGGGGAAGCTACTTCAAAGTCTATTGACAGTACTGTGGATGCATCAGCAAAAAACCTTTCTTGCTGATAGATGCTTGCTATGTTTTACCTGGAGAATGTCAGATTAGCATATAAAGGAATGATTTGGGTTGTCTTTTGATCATGACCAGGCTTTTCCAGTTTGGGCACTGTTTATATAAGCTATAAAATCCTAAACTGGGCTCTGGGAGAAAAGAGTAGAGATGATCCATTCTTTAATCCTTAATGTTTTCCCTCAAATGGGGATGTTCTCCTGGTCCTGTTCTAGAATGTCGAGCTGTCAGGTTCTTGCCTTCTCAGCACTGAGGATGGTTAAGTCCTTGGATATCTGGCCCATCCTTCATCTCCTGCCAAGCCACATAACCCCCTGCACCTGTCTTCTAAAAAAAGTGTATCTAGTGAGCATCAACTGCCCTGTGGTGCTCTGAGCCTCACTTAAGATTACTCAAGCAACAAGATCCAAAGGGGTAGCCGTGTTAGTCTATTGCAGAGAAACAAACAGAGTCCTGTGGCACTTTTAAAGACTAACAGATTTATTTATCACATGAGCTTTTGTGGAAGAAAATCCGACTTCGTCAGACGCTTTGAAGCTTGATGCTTTCAAGCAACAAGAGTGATTCCATCTGATTAGGCTGGTAGACACTGCTAGAACTTAGCAGGGAAAAAGTTCCTCCTCCATCAGTTATTTTTCCCCTTCCTGCTCCTCAACCATATGTTGTTCCTGGGTGACTCTGCATAAAAGAAATCTAATGTGGATTAGCAATTCAAAACCACATTATGTATCCATTAGAAGGAGAGGTTAGGCAAGGGCAGACAGTGTTCAAACCTAAATGCTAAAACAGGATAATTAGTGAATCTCTCCTGCTTTCCCTCCAGAGCAGTCAGATTCTATGTCTAATGAAGTCAGTGATAAAAATCCTATTAACTTACGGGTGTGGGACTATGTAGCTGTGTAAGTCCCAGAATGTTAAAGGGACAAGGTAGGTAAGGTGGTTACATTTTATTAGGCGGCTTGTGCTGGGAAGAGAAACAAGCTTTTGATGCAGGACTAGCATTGAACCTGAGTGGAGTCACTTTTCATTATTTGTTGCATTATTTTTGCAAATAATATATTGATACAAAGAACAGTTTTAACATGTGACATTCTATAGGTGTGAGTGTATGGTAGGTTGAGCTTCCAACCTTAACTCAGCTCATCCAGGTTCATGTGCCCATGCTCTTAGGTAGTTCTATGGTATCCAACACATTACTTTGTAGTTTGTTTTCTAATTTCTCTTTCAATTAGCCTGCGGAACGCATGGCCACAATATATCATTACGGCCAAAAGCTTAACAGATTTTTATTGTTCTTGTTTTTTATAATGGACATTTATATTGATAAGAATATAAAGAGTTGGAGCAATAAACATTTATTTACAAAGAGTTTGGGTAAGGATATAAACCCTCAACCTTCAGGACATAATCCATTCTCTAACTATTTTGGGTTAGGAAGAAACTGAGGTCTGGTTAGCCCAGAGCTTCTTGTTGCAGGGTTTCTTGCACCTTTCTCTGAAGCATTGGTTCTGGTCTGTTTAAGACCAGATCAATCGCTGATCTGATCTGGTCTGGCAGGTGCTATGGTTGCATATGTCGTCTATTGCACCAGTCATGTTGTTTTGAAAAGCTGAAGAAAAACTGCCACCACCACCACCAGGGCTTGTGATATCTCTGAGTATGAAGTATTTGAATGGGTGTCTTTTTAATGCTGCCATTCTCATCTTTGAGATACCCCAAGCCCAGATCATCACAAGAACCAGCGAACACAACTCCAATGTTCATGCACAAAATTTCTGACTGCTTCATTTTCTTAGATCATAGTGAAACCTACAAAGGCAGTCATTTGTTTTTATATTCAGCTAATTCTGTAATCTCTGCACAGAATTTCTGATCAGAACAAATAGACTTCCCCCCCTCCCCCCCAGGCAACCATAATTCAAAAATCTCTAAAATCAGTCCTTCTCAGACTTTTCACAAACAGAAAACTTTTCTGGGCAAATTTCAATCTCAAATGTATTTGTTGGGGAATATTATGAGCAACAGAAAAAGAGGAGTTAGAATGGAAGCTGTACTTCAGCCTGAGCTATAATGCACACGACTCTTGGCTACTACACTAATCTCCCAGCAATGGGCAGTATTCTTTTTAAATGTTTTATTTTAAAGTAATTTTATACGTAATATGTAGTTCATCAAAGGAAAATTTAGGCCCCAATCTGGCAGAACACTTGATCATGGCTTAACTGGAAAGACATAAACAGTCCCATTGACACATTTGAAGTAAAGGGGACTATTTGTGTGCTTAAAGTTAGGCATGTGCTTAAGTGCTTTGCTAGATCAGGGTGTCTGTTCCCTTCTCTGTCGCTTGATGAGCTCATAGGCTTTTGAAGAATATTTTAAGATCACTTGCTCAGAAACCACAACTGCTACATTTTTTTTAAAAAAAGAAAGGAAATACTTTGAAACATTTTTTACAGCTCTGTGCTGAGATATCATGATGACCTGATACTATAATCTTACTGCATTCTCTGTAACAGGTACTTGCTTCTCCTCTAAATCTTTCCAGAGAGAGAATTCTAGAAGAACATTTAAAATGCATCTATAAAAGGCTTGGGTTTAATTATATACTCTCTGCTGACTCAGTTGCCTCCAGAGATCTAGTTGGTAATTAATTAGCACGCTAAGCTTTGCCCTAGAACAACTCATAAAATTGCTCTTTACAAGCTCTGTTGATCTAACATCTGAACATTAAAAGAAAGCGTTTACCCTACCTCACACTGAGTTGTTTTGGGGGGAGATTTCTTTTTTACGTCCCCCAGCCCAACTCATTCAGTCGGGAGAAGATTTTGCGCCTCACTTGTGCTGAACAGTGCAGGTAGAAATGGGCAATTAAGGCGCATTGTTAATTGGATCACCCCATATTGCGCCGCTCAGAGAGAAAAACCAAACTTACTTTTGGTTGAGTGTATAAATGACAAACCAAGGACCTGATTCTGGCCAGGCTTCCACTGACTTGAATGGGAGCAGAAGCAGGCCTGGAAAACGTTAAGTCGACCTTAACAAAGTTGACTTAACTTTTCTAGTGTAGACAGAGCCTTAGGCACTTTATCAATGGAACTGCATACTGTGCTAAAGTGACTTGCTGAATAGGAAAGAACTTAATGCTTAATTGTAAGCATATGCTTGATATCTGTAGGATTCACACTCATACAAAAGTGCTGGGAACATAAACACGGGACTAGCCCCCGAGTTTTATTTTAAATTGGGTTGCTTCCTGGGTACTGACTTTCCACTTTCAAAAACAATCACATAAAGCAAAAATAGTATCAATGGCAACTTACAAGTCATCTTCCCCACAGGAATACATTATGGAATTGTTTAACCTGAATGTAAAAGACATCACTGAAGCTACAATGGAGCACACTTTGCCATCAGATATAGAAATAACCACTCTCAGGCAAGTCCAATGGTAGTTGCTCAATGAGCAGATGGCAGAATTTTGCCCAAAGTGAATGCTTTCGTGTCTTTCATCAATCTCCAGCTCCTGTTGGGCAGCTAACCCATCAGTACATCGTAATATAACCCCAGTGCAGCAAGGTACATGCTCACATATCTAACTTTAAGAATGTGACTGGTTCCATTTAAGCTGACAGAACTACTCATGTTCTTACCGTTCATCACATGCTTAAATGTTTTGCTGGATCAAGACCTTTTATTTGCATGTAAAAAGTGAGCCACGTGCTTAAATTCCTTGCTGAATCTGGGGAAAGGATTCAATGGGTTATTTTGTTATTTGTGGTTTTTTGCATTTGTTGCATTCTCTCCACTTTTAAAAATATTTCTGGGATGTTTGTTATGGTAGGTCTGTGTTTGTGGATCCAGACATTAATAAAATATATCACCGAACAAGTAAATAATGTTGAACACAGCATAGCAGACATGGTTTATCCTCTGTAAATATTTTGTCCACCACACCCAATCCTACATGAACATGGTGCACTGTTATTGGAAAGGTAAACAAACCAGAAACCTGTTGCATGACAAAGTATGGCCAGAATAGTGAAGGGAGGGAGTCTAACAGAAGATGACTTAATCTTTACTCATTTTTAAACAGCACCAATCTTCTATTTGACTCTGTTTCTGAAGCCAGATCAGAGATCATAGAAGGAATATTTTATTAATTTTTTCTCTCCCTGGTCCCCAATGGCTATGGCGCATTTCCCACTTCCATTGGAATGCCTTAGTCCTCTGAACAAAACGTTGATTTTAACAGGGTTTAATGTGTTTTGGTTTGGTTTAAAATTAAAATCTTAAAATGATCTAGGTTAGAAATAGCAGAGTTTTCATCGGACCGTTCCTGAGATGATGGGCTCGTACTCTGGTTCTATCTGCCTACAGCTGTCAGAGAAACCTTGTATTGCAAATCTCTTCTGACTTTGGCCTCTTTCAGAATTCTCTATGTCTCTGGAGACCAGGAAGTGTTACAACTAGTTTATTCCCCATTGGCACCCCTCATTTATCTTCATTTGCAGGAAGAAAGGTGGAGGTTTCCTCTGCAAAGATTGAATCCTTTTATGTACAAATACATGCAGGCACTGAAAGCATTTCCTGTTTAATCTACCAGGCTTGGCATCTCCTTTCAGCCACCACACCAGGTAGGTAATCTTATCAATGGGTTGTTGTTTGTGGTTTTTTTCATTTGTTGCATTCTCTCCACTTTAAAAAATATTATTTTTGGGATGTTTGGTATGGTAGGTATGAGTTTGTATTATCATTATTTCCCCACCAGGCTAGTCACGATTCTTTGCATGCTGTTGGACATGGAGATATGTTCTTCAAACATTGCTTTGGCAGTGGAGGTGGAGTCTTGAGCGCCTCTTCCTCTGCATCTCCTACTACAAATGAGGCACCTGGAGTCCAGTGACCCAAAGCCAGCTGTGCCCCTGATGTAAATCCAGTTGATGACTTAACGTGATTTTTTTTTAAATGAGACTAAATCTTTCTCTTGCATTTCTCCCCCACAATGTGTTGCTGCAGATAACAGTCATAGACAGTGTGGAAAAGATTCTGATACCCTCATTGGTGCTGAGTGAGTAGTTCCTAACTCTATGAGGATGGCTATCAATTTCAGTGGGATAACTGAAGGAGCTAAGGTACTACACAGGAATCAGAGCATCGGAACATGGCCCTCAACAAAACATACAAAATGCTGGGGTTGGAATCACAGGCTGAAATCCTGACCTTCTTGACTTCACTGAGGCCAATATTTCAACCCCCGGCCTTTGTGCTCCCTAGACACAAATCTTTCCCCTTTGATTAACACACAGTTCTGTAGCTGAAAGAGGCACCGATTGCTCCTGCTGATTGTGGCCCGCTACCACATAACATTACTCTTTCCATTTTATTTTTGCACTGACAGATTTAGGAAGACTGATTAGTTTTACTGGAGAAAAGCAAACTCAGTGGTCGTCACCTCCTCTGAAGCTCAGGCCCCACCACTTAAGCCCAGTGAGCTTTATGGCATCATGAACCTTTCTTGTAAATATAGGTGTAAAAATGCATCAAATCCAGAGGCGGCCTTTGGCTATTGGGGGCCCTCAGTGAAAGCACATTGCGGGGCCCCCTATAGGCTTGTGCTGCCCTGTATAGGCCCACGGGGGCCCCCTTTCGCCAGCCCCAGCTCCATGCTGCCAACCCCGGACACAGGGGCCAGCTCCTCCGCCTGCTGCCAACTGAGGCAGACACGGCTTTTGGGGCAGGCTAGGGGGGCCCTTACAGCTCGGGGCCCTAGGTGTGCACCAGCTTTGCCTACCCCAAAAGCCGCCGCTGATCAAATCACAACACAGCGTTTGTTACAATTAGCAAACCTCCTGTGTGTTTAGTTGTATGGGGCGCTTATGTAGTGGGGAAAATATAACAAACAAGTAAACATTTTTGCTCCAAAGATTTTACAATACAATGGGGAATGTATCAAATAGTAGAACAATACAGAAAGAGCAAACAAGTTGGTGAGGGCTTTTTAGCTGCAGTACAGCCTATAGCGAATAAAATGATTTGGTCATCTTTCAAAATTTCCCCTTTGCACTTCTTATGGGATTTTGTTCCAGAAGGCATTTAGATTTAGCGCTGTAGTTCTTGCTCCAGAAATATACTTTAATCTGCTTAAGGAGATGGACGTCAAGAGGACTACTTGACGTCCGTCAGGAGTCATCTGCTAAAAGTTAGGCTTTTGCTTAAGTACCTTGCTGAACTGAAGTCTGGATGAATGGTTTCAGTGTAGATTGGGGTTAGCAACCTTTGCCGGCCCCCGTGCCAGCCTCACCCACTGCACCTTCACCAGGTGCCAGGGGCGGGGCTAAACAGGGGCGGGGCCAGGCCTTGGGTTCCCGGCCAGGGCCGGCTCCCACCGGTGGGGGGGCCTCCAGTTCCCGGCTGGGGCTAGCACCCACTAGCAGACGGCCTCTGGTCCCAGCTGGGGCCAACACCTGCTGGCAGGCAGCCTCTGGTTCCAGGTCCTGGGGGCCGATTCCTGCTGATTCCCGACCCACCTCACTCCCCTCTAGCAGCACTGCCCAGCAGGGGGCGGGGCCAGCAGGGGCCAGGAGCCCCACACCACAGCTTCTTTTTCCTGGCTGGCTGCACTCCCCAGCAGGGAAGTGCGGCCAGTAGGGGCCTGAGCCGCAGCACACAGCTCTTGCGGCCCCAGGCTGTGCTCCTGTCCTGGGGGCGGGGCCAGCGGGGGAGCCTGAGCAGTGCTGCATGCTGCTCAGGCTTGGCCCGCATGCCACGTGTGCCGGGGGTTGCTGAGCCCTGATGCAGATCTTTTCAATAAGATACCACCCCCGGACACCTGCTTTCCTTGTTGATTTTAAAAAGGTCCTGTCTGCATTTGCAGTGTGTAGGTGCATCAGTGCAGCCATCTGGAAAACAAGCCCCTGCTGTAGAGGCACTACATCAGCACAAAATCATGTTACACTACTGCAGTTCACTCTGGTAATTTACTGGATAAAGTTGCACTCTGCACAATGTGAAGTTCACAGAAGTGAATCTACCTTAGAGGGGCACAGCCTGCAATTATTACTGTGTAAGCGCCCCAATGTGGATTTCTCAAATATAGCTGGAGGCTCAGATCAAAGGATTCAGAGGCTATGTCTACACTTGTTAATTTAAGTCGACTTAGCATGTCTACACTTAAATTTTAAGTTGACTTTGGGGGGACCCTACAAAGTCGACCTAGAGCATCCACACTGGACACCTAGGTTGACTTGTAGGGGCTAGGTGGACCTGGGACAGGTCCACGGTAGCGGGGGGGCACCCCTTGCCAATGTGATTTATGCCATCATGTGCCGGAAATGCCCCTCTGCCTTATATATTGGACAGACAGGACAGCCTCTGTGCCAAAGAATCAATGGACACAAATCTGACATCAGAAATTGCAACACTGCAAAACCTGTAGGGGAACACTTCAATCTCCCTGCTCACTCCCTTGACGACTTGTTAATAGCTGTGTTGAAACAGATGAATAACAAATCACAGCTTCAAAGAGAGACTGCAGAACTCGAACTTATATGCAAATTTGACTCAGTTGTCTTGGGGTTAAACAGGGACTATGGATTTTTCTCGCATTACATCAAGTGAATTGACCTCCCCCTCCTCTATGTGCTGTTCCCCAGTGTTTTGAATCCTAACACCTATTTTGATTTGCTGTTACAGCCTGACCTGATGCTATGTCATACACTCCCCTGCATTTAATTTCCTCCCACTCTGTAACTTTCCTATCTTCAAAGCGTCTGACGAAGTGGGATTTTCTCCCACGAAAGCTCATGCGATAAATAAATCTGTTAGTCTTTAAAAGTGCCACAGGACTCTGTTGTCTTCCTACAATAGACTAACACGGCTACCCCTTTGGAATTTGACTTAATAAGGTGCTTACTGTCACTTAGGCTATGTCTACACTTGTTAATTTAAGTCGACTTAGTTAAATTGACAGTGCATCTACACTTAAAAATAAAGTCGACTTAAAGGGGAACTTAAAAAGTCGACCTAGAGCGTCCACACTGGATGGGGGGCACCCCTTGCCCAATGCCAGGGGGCTCAGCCTTTGCCCCATTGTACCTAGGTACAATGGGGCAAAGGGGGACAGGGACCCTGGCAGGGCATAGGGGCAGGGTGGGCAGGGCTCTGCCTTGCTCTGTGGGGGGGCATGCCAGGCTCCCCCTGTGCCCCCCCCCAGCAGGGAGGGCATTGGTGTAGCCCTGGGGTAGCCCTAAGTCGACTTAGGGCTACCCCACATCTACACTGGCTTAAGTCGACTCTCGGGAGTCGACTTAAGCCTTAGGTCGAATTGAAAGGTGGTGTTATAAAGTTGACTTAATTTTAATTAAGTCGACTTTATTTTCCTTAAGTTTCTTAAGCAAGCTGCTTAAGTTGACTTAAGGAAACTGTAGTGTAGACGCAGGGTAAATTAAGTCAACTTCAGTAAGCTTAAGTCGACTTAATTTACCAGTGTAGATGCAGCCTTAGAAAGCCTAGCTCAAACACTAAGACTTGATCAAATAATACTTTGCATTTTTCTAGTGTCCTTAGGAGCTGTTGCTTAAAAATTGGTTACTAGTCACCCCTCCACCTCATTGTGAGGAAAAGATGTTATAGCTTTTATACATATACTTCATGTTAAGATTTGGTTTCTTTCCAAAGCCAGGGGAAAGTCTTTCTCAGATAACTGACTCTATCTGAAGTCAATTGAACTAATCACATGCTTAGAGTTAGACATGTACTTAAGTACCTTGCTGATTCAGGGCCATAGTCAGAACTAAACCTTAAGAAGAGCAATGAAACAGGAGCACAGTTTAATAGGGATGTTGCTTACTTGAAATCCACCGATCGCTTAAGATGATTTTCTCTAGAAATGGAAGGGGGGAAAAAAAAGTCCAACTCTTACTCAAGTCTTAATTTGATTTATGTGCTTAAAGATAGGCACACACTTAGCTAAACTGGGGCCTAGAAAGAGATCCTGCTATACAATGTGAAACCAGCAAGCAAATCCTACACCCTCTAGACAACTATTTGAAAGATTACAGCTCAGAATTAGCTGCCCCCCTTTTTGATGCATGGCCACCCCAAAGTATCTTGGAGATGAATCATAATTACCTGGGCAACCAAGGAAAAGAAGTTTAAGGAGACCAACACGAATGGGTGTAGTATGCACGCGTTATAGCTAAAGGCCAAGGCAGAAATGCAGCGCTGGGAGGAGCCAGGTTTCTATCAGCTAGAGATGGAAAAGTTCTTCTGCCTGACCCTTGTATTTACTGGGAGTGGCTGAGGAGGACCTTTGCGGTGTGACTGGGGGAGAGGGCAGGGAAGAGGTTACTCTTCCTGGCACTCTCCTCTACTCAATTGCCAGATTTTTTGGTGCAAGTGAGAGAGGTGAAACTACCACAGCTTGGGTGCCACATGACGGGCCAGCTGTCCAGGCAAGATGGTTCTAATCTATTGCTGCAACAGAACTATGTGATCTACGAGAGTTGGAGATACCCTCACCCAAACTCTGCAAAGGGATTGCCCATGACATCCACCTAGCTCAGTTTCCTTACCCTTCTGGTCTGCTCCTGATGACTTCTCCGTGGAAGTAGAGGGCATAATGACCTGAGTAAGGACTGCAGGATTTAGACCTTTAGGGTAAAATTCACCCTTGTGTAGAGACCTAAGCATGACTTAAGTTCCATGGTCATGTGCTGCCTCTCTGCAGAGCAGTGAGTAATTATGAAGCTTAGAGCCTGATTAGTACAGAAAAAGGGATTTGTGGAAGGTTGTGGGACAGCCATTTAAATCTGCTTTAGGCTGCTGTGCTTGGAGCAGGACCCACGCAGACAAGATGGCCATGGTGGGAATTGATGTGGGCTACGCTTATTTCTACCAGCTGTGAATTTCTCCTGAGAGCTGCAGTCACACCCGCCTATGTGGGCATCGCTTTGGTGGGATTTCCTACGATGGGATTTGACTTTGCACAAGCTGAAAATGAAACCGAGTGAAGTGGAGCCATTGCGCACACCTGCCCCTTCCATTAAAATAAATAACTCTCTTCACTGCCTGCTGGTGTATTCATTTTGCTAGACCACATGGGCACAAAAAGTTAAAGGTGTGAATGTGATCCTCTCACTGTCCAATATGTCTACACTTACTAAAGTTAGATCGAATTAGTTAATTCAAACTAATTTTACTTAGTTTGAATTAACTTAATTAAAACTAGAAAAATTTAGTTTGAACTAAGCAAGTTGCATGGAGTTCAATGGGCCGGTTAGTTCAAACTAAGCAATTAGTTCGACCTAACATGCCCACATTGGTTAATTCGAACTAACTAGTTTGAATTAACCCTTAGTTCGAATAGCCTATTCAGATTACTAATGAAAGCCTAGTGTAGCCATGGCTTTAGTTAGTTCGAATTAAGCTTCCTTGCCCGTGTAGACATAGCCATACAGTTTTAAACAACTTTCAAGTTTGGTACAGAGACCTCAGCCTGCTTAGTGCCACAACTGAGACACCACAAAAAAATCCTTTTTGGGGAAAGACGTTATTTGAGATGGGCTGGAGCTGTTTTTGATGCTGCTGCTGTAACAGTCCAATCCCATTTCCTAGAAGACAAACCAAGACATACCCACAGAAAAGGAGAAAGAAAGAGAGCAGCAGAGACAGGAAGTGCAGCTTCTATTTCTGGCATTTGCTCCTACTTACAACCTTGCTACTGGAAAAAGTACAAGCTCGGCTCATCATCCGATCAACACACCTGAGACCTGGCAAACTCGTATCTCTAGTGGACTGCTTGTAGGTGCCTTCTGGTTACTGCCTACAATGGTGTTGCTAACTGCATAGTCTTGGCTGGCCAAGACAGGCTCTTGCTAGACCAAAGGGAGAAGGAGAGGACTGAGAAAGAAAACCAAGGTGAGACAGAAAAGGGCAAATGGGACAGGTGTGTTGGGAGGGCACAGAGTCTCACAGCCTAGGTAAGAACATAAGAACATAAGAAAGGCCGTACTGGGTCAGACCAGAGGTCCATCCAGCCCAGTATCTGTCTACCGACAGCGGCCAATGCCAGGTGCCCCAGAGGGAGTGAACCTAAGAGGCAATGATCAAGTGATCACTCTCCTGCCATCCGTCTCCATCCTCTGATAAACAGAGGCTAGGGACACCATTCTTAACCCCTTTCTGGCTAATAGCCATTTATGGACTTAGCCACCATGAACTTATCCAGTTCCCTTTTAAATATTGCTATAGTCCCAGCCTTCACAACCTCCTCAGGTAAGGAGTTCCACAAGTTGACTGTGCGTTGTGTGAAGAAGAACTTCCTTTTATTTGTTTTGAACTGCTACCTATCAGTTTCATTTGGTGACCCCTGGTTCTTGTATTATGGGAGTAAGTAAACAACTTTTCCTTGTCCACTTTTTCCACATCAGTCATAATTTTATATACTTCTATCATGTCCCCCCTCAGTCTCCTCTTTTCCAAGCTGAAGAGGCCTAGCCTTTTTAATCGTTCCTCATACGAGACACTCTCCAAACCCCTAATCATTTTAGTTGCCCTTTTCTGAACCTTTTCTAGTGCTAGAATATCTTTTTTGAGATGAGGCGACCACATCTGTACACAGTATTCGAGATGTGGGCGTACCATGGATTTATATAAGGGCAATAATACATTTGCAGTCTTATTTTCTATCCCCTTTTTAATGATTCCTAACATCCTGTTTGCTTTTTTGACCACCTCCGCACACTGTATGGACCTCTTCAGAAAACTATCCACAGTGACTCCAAGATCTTTTTCTTGACTCGTTGTAGCCAAATTAGCCCCCATCATATTATAGGTATAGTTGGGGTTATTTTTTCCAATGTGCATTACTTTACACTTATCCACATTAAATTTCATTTGCCATTTGGTTGCCCAATCACTTAGTTTTGTGAGATCTTTTTGAAGTTCTTCACAATCTGCTTTGGTCTTGACTATCTTGAGTAGTTTAGTATCATCTGCAAACTTAGCCACCTCACTGTTTACCCCTTTCTCCAGATCATTTATGAATAAATTGAATAGGACTGGTCCTAGGACCGATCCTTGGGGAACACCGCTAGCTACCCTTTTCCAATCTGAGAATTTACCATTTATTCCTACCCTTTGTTCC
Source organism: Pelusios castaneus (assembly GCA_007922175.1). NCBI lineage: Eukaryota > Metazoa > Chordata > Testudines > Pelomedusidae > Pelusios > Pelusios castaneus. Next base: position 10,180,923 of record ML685812.1, read on the forward strand.
CTGTCTTTTAACCAGTTCTCAATCCATGAAAGGACCTTCCCTTTTATCCCATGACAACTTAACTTACGTAACAGCCTTTGGTGAGGGACCTTGTCAAAGGCTTTCTGGAAATCTAAGTACACTATGTCCACTGGATCCCCCCTGTCCACAGGTAGTATTCAGCCAGTGGAGATGACAATGTCATCTAGCTCCCTCTCTCTGGCCAGCCTGCTCAGGACACCTTGCTAGATTAAGGTGAAAGTGGCTTGGGGTTCCAGAAGATAGGACAGGTAGCAGCCCTGGGAGTGATGCTCACCCCTTCCCCAGCTGTCATCTTTCAGTCAGCCAGCATTGAGGCAGCCAGAATACCCTCCACACCCCTTTTTGGGGGTGTGTGGGTGGACTAGCCCATTCCCGTGTTATTTTGTTCCCCCCCTATTAGGGCTAATTTTGAAATCACCAATTTCAGGTCACTGATTTTCAGTCCTACCTTTCTCTTGTTTGCTAGGCATAATCTTAAAAACCAGCCTGGGCTCCTTTTTCCATTAACCCAGTGTGATAGTGTATATGCTTTCCCACAGGTTTTAACAATTAGGCTCATAATTAGGGTAAATTTGGAGGCCCATTGATTGGAAAGCTGCCCATAACATTAACAGCCTGTTTATTGTACATTCAAAGCAGGCAAAAGCCTGAAAATAGTTCAATCCATTGAAAAACTGCCCTCTCCACATGGTACCATGCGCAGTAATTATCACTAAAGGGCTGGATCTTCCAGTCCGTGGGTGCTGACTTGGGCCCTCTGTCATTTTTAGAGCAGGGATTTTCAATTGCCGTTGAATGAAACCTCCTCTGACATCAATTGATATTAAGCAGGCACAGTTGTACTGATTTGGTGCATGGAGGGGGGGGTTCCCATCAAGTGAGGAACTACAAAGGGGGATCAGCACCATCACAAAAGCTTGGCTGTCTTAAGGCAGGACTAGCTGCATCTTGCCACATCTTCTGATTTAATGCCACCTTTGCATTTTGGCTGCGTGTGTGTGGGAATATTCAGTCTAGCTAATGTGTAGTAACAACGGCCGGAGCAGCTCTTTCTCTCGCTTGCTCTCTTTAAGAGCCCCACGTTATTCTGATTGGCTGTAGCTATGCTGGTCTGTTTTTCATTCTTGCTCTCTTTCCCTCCATCCTCCCCCCCCCCCCTTTTTTTTTCCTTCCCTCTGTTGCTGTGCGGAGTTCAGTGCTGGCACAGCAGAAGAATCATGGATGAGAGGCTAGCAACAGATGCTGTGCTCCAGGACTTGCATTTGTAAGGTTTATTTAAAACTGGTCTGTAGGGGAAAGAAGAAGGGGGGAAATCCCCAAACTTAAGAAGAACACTCATCAACCATTAAAATAAATCAACAACCATTCAAGCAAGCAAGCAGCTTCTTTGTCCGTCTGATCCTGCTCTCAGACCCTAGTCCGTGGGGGTTCCACGCACGCTCACGCACTTCTTGTTTTCTTAGCTATGGCGGGTCAGGAATCCAACTGTGCACTGGATGGTGAGACCAGGAGGCCCACCTGTGATGGGAGAGAAGAAAGCTCACTCAGCTCCAAAGCAGAGAACAGTGAGGGGAAGGCCAGACATAGCCAGGAGATTGTCTGGAGGAATGTCTTTCTCATGACATTGCTTCACATCGGGGCCGTGTACGCACTCTGCCTTATCCCCAAGGCCCAGCTGCTTACTTTGATCTGGGGTGAGTTCCCCGGCAAGGGGGGGTTTGTTGTGCTGTCTGCTTGTAGGAGAATTCTCCTTTCTGGGGAGTGGGTGTTTGTTTCTGTGTTCTGTAGGCTGGCTTAGCCCTGTGTCTGAGAGTGCTCTTTAAAACTGGACAGTGGAGGGAAGCTATTTCCAGATATTTCAAAGTTGTTTTTCAGCTCGAATAATTGCATTCAGATCTTCTGCTTCATGATTTGAAACCTAGGGCAAAAGGGGGGTGAATGACCTGGTGCTTTTCCTGAATCCAGAGGGCTCCTATGCTGGGGGGAGGGCATGAAGGGGAGACCAGAAATGGTCAGATTGGAAACTTCTTCCTCCTCTGTCGAGAACATCAACTGGCTGTTTTCATGCACCTTCCTATAGGAGACTGTCCTGATTAGTCCCTGCCCCCTGTCTCCCAGATCCTGGTAACTTTGGCTTATTTCTGAACCGATAGCTCACAATAGTCTCAATGAAATAACTGGGAAGGGGGGGTGGGAGGAGACAGTATTATCTGAGGACCTGGGCTTGTGCAGGGCTGAGCACCCTCCACTTGCAGTGATGTCAATGGGAGTTGAGGGGCTCAGTATCTAGCAGCATCAAGGCAGCAGCCCAAAACACCTCCCACTCTAATTCCTTGCTTCATGTCTAGTCCAGGCTGTCATTACTTTTTCTCCTTGCATTCCCACCTCCATCCTGGCCCCTATGCCAGCCTGTTCCCCTTTTTAACGTCCATTCTATGTCCGTGCTATTTGCCTGCTTGCCTACTTCTAGGGCCGCTAACAGAACCCCCCTCCTGCTGGCTTTGTCATGAGTGCCCCTGACATAGGAGCAGGAAGCCCCATTCCCTGTACCTTTCTCCAGCTCCAGTGGGGTCAATGTGGCATGCACATGGGACTGTGGGAGGGCAGCGAGACTTAGGGCTGCAGCCTGGGAAACAATCTTTGTTCCTGAGTGTTGGGGTGTGCTCCTGACCTGACTGCGTGAGTGCCGATGGGTATGTCAACCGTAGCACCTTCTATTGGCTTCTTTCTACTGTGTTTAGCTAAGACAAAGGCCACAGCCCCTCCTAAGTGAGTGGGTGCAGGTGGATCCCTCGGGGTGGAGTGGGGAGGAGGGCTGTTTTTCTAGAAAGCCCATTGGTGATTGGAGCACAATCCCAAAACGCTTTGTGCTGCGGAGTTCAGCCCCTTGCCACATACTCCCAAGGCTGGTTTCTGGTGTTTCCCACAAGTGCCACTGAATTTGTTGGGAGGTGAAGGGGCTAGATGCCTCCCAGGTCAGGGCCCATAAGTAAAGATGCATAGAGTTCTTGCACACTGGGAATGTGGAGAGTTATTCCATCACTCCTCTCCTTCTTTGGCTTGAGGGAGCTGCATGTTGACACACTGTGCTTTGCCAAACACAACGTATGCAGGGAATGGTGTTTATCTCCAGGGACTTCTCCCCTTCCCACACTTACTCAGTCACAGCTGTGCTGGTACTGACTTCAGTCATTAAGGACAACTAATTAGAAAGGTTCTTTGTATTGCCATGATTCCGTCCCACCTTTCCGCTCCACATCTGTAAGCACTCTGCAAAGGAGCATTTGTCAGCCCAGAGCTACAAGGGGGAAACTGAGGCAGGGGAGGTTGTGACACTGAATGAGTGATACGCAGGGCTCCTGGTTGCCTGCTCTAGTCTTTTAGTCTCCTTCCTTCAAAGAAATGACTGTGCTACTTGAAAGCCACAAGTGTGCCAGTAGAGGTGGTGCGTGATGGGATAGGGAGGGTGATAAAAGTGCTAGATCCGGTCCGTGTTCATCAGAAAGTGCCCTGTCTGGCTCCTTCCTGAATTCCATGTTAGCGTTAAGAGCAGTTGTGGAGATTTCAGCCGGGTGAGAGCACTCAGACAATAAAAGGGGAGGAAAGCTAAAATCAAGCGTGGTAGCTCTTCGATGTCTGACATGGCTCCCTGGGAAGGAGGGGTGACTATTTGATCTGGTAGCCCTTTTCTTGTCCCTAACCACTAGTCCCTAGCAAAGGGGACAGCAAGGTGAGCACACCACTCACCCAACCTGGTGAGCCTTGCACCAGCTGGCTGAAGGCTCTCAGGGTATGTCTCCACTGCAGTGAAACAACCAGAGCTGGCCTAGGCTAAGAGGCTTTTGAATTGTGCTGTGAAACCATTCAACTGTGCAGCATCCCAGTGCCCGGACTCCAGCCTGAGCCAGGACATCAACACCACAGTCGAACAGCTCCACAGCCCGAATCAGCTGGCAGGGGCCAGCAGCGGGTGTTTAGGTGCAGTGTACATGCTCGGTAGGCTCCGTCCATCTTGTCTCTTCTCTTCCGATCTCCACCTGCCCATTTCAATACAGGGAAGAGTGGGTTGGGTATTGAACCTGACCGGGGCATTTTGTTAGTGTAAAACATCCCTACTTCACATCCACGGCTCCAAACCCTGCCCACTAACATGGGGCAAGGACTATGCGCTCCATCAGCAGAGCACGAGTTCAAAGGATTCACAACAAAGATGTTTCTTAGGCCTACATTTTTAAAAGAAACGCCCCCTTCCCTTTAGTGTTAACAAGAGGTGGCCTGTATCCCAGCCCAAGATGAGCTGAGAGCAGAAGACAGCATCACTGAGGCTATTAAGATCTCTAGATGAAGGCGTTTTCCATTCTCGTGTCTTCCAAAGACAGACTCGATATCCTTCAAGAATCCATAGAAGCCCCAATATGTCCCCGTTACCTTGGACACCTAGTTATAGTTTCTGTATTGAGTCTGCACTGCATGGCCTTGATTGCCATTGATTGAAGTCCATCCCTCCTTCTGCCTTTTAATAATTCCCAAAGGGTATAGTGCGATTATTCTTCCCTCTGCAACGTTTCCAAAGTCTCTAAATGGGCAATCTCATGGCTGGCCATGCTCTCTCAGATGGGCTTGTGTTTTGAGACTGGAGAGTATATAGCCAAACTAAATCAAAAGCCCTCACAGGAACTGTTTTACACAGGATTTTGCCTTGTGCAGAAGTAGATCAAACCCCTCCAAAAAATAGCCAGAGCATACTCTGCCTGCCTATCGGTTACCCAAGAGAGGAAGCACTCCCCATTCTCACTACATGCCCCCAACTGGAAATGACCATGACAGGTTGAGTTATTTCAGCAGTTGTTGCATCAGCTTTTTGGAGGTTCATGTTTCAGACTCAGGCTTTACAGAGCTGTTGAAAGTTCAAAAGGGAAGAATCTGCTCTAATTGTTCATAACTCTCCCATTCTTTTGTTCTGTAACAATAAGATCATTCTTTAGACAGCACTGTTAGTATAATTGTTCATATTTCAGTTGCTGTAGAAACAGAATGGAACCACTTTTTTCAATTACATTAATTACTTTCTTTGATAATTTTTTTCTTTTTTTCTGCCTTTAAGAGAAAAATGATGAGCAAAATAGCTGATATCTATGAATATCCTTGTGTAAAATGGGTTTGCTTTTTCTCTTGTCCTCCCTTTTGCTGCTATGTAGATACCTACATTTTCTACTTTGGGAGGGTTTAGAAATCCATCCCTTGCTGTAGTATTCTGGGAATTCTGCGCTCATTAGAGGAGATGTGACAAACCAGACAAGAGCTGTAAGAGCCCAGCAATGAGAAAACAAAGGAAGAAGCACAGCTAAGCTTTCTGAGGAGGGATGGCTTCTCTTTTCTATTCTGTAGTAGACCATGATGAGAGAGGAACAGGGAAAAAGAAGCTATATGTTAGGTTCTCTTTCCTAGGGTAAATCTTTGCTTTCGCCGTCTCAAGTTCTCCTCCACTGAGATGATGCTAAAAGAAAAGCACATTGCTGCTGCAGTGAAGAGTTCCTTGCGTATTTGAGGGACTGACTTAGTTGTGGATGGAGCACAGCCCCTCTGCTGGATGGAGTTACACACCTGAGTGTCTTCATGGAGATAAATCTTTTGACAGCTGAATGAAGGTCTTCTTTGGCACAAGGGCTACATGTCTGTAGGGGGTTTTTTTGAGCTAAGGGAGAAGTTGTTTGTGTTCATTTTTTTTGTGTTGTGAGAGAACCTAGGAGCCCCTGTCATGGAATCCAGACTTCATTCTGCTAGGTGCTGAACAATCATAGAACCAGAAGATGGTCCCTGTTCCAAAGATCTAATTAGTTTGATTTGTTGCCATCAGGACTAAAGGTGACCTGCAATCGATTTTGAAGAAACTGGGTTTGCATCCTTCATTTGTTCCTCTGTTGTATGTAAAGAAGGGCTGAGAAGCAATTCTTCCTAAGCTTTATTTGTTCTCTCTCTCTTTTTTTTAAAAAAAGAAAAACCTTAGAAATATCAGGAACGTCACATTTGGTCTGCCCTGGGTTAAAGTCCCTGCGCAGCCTCCAGCTTCCTGTGTGAACTTGGGCAAGTCTTTAGCTTCTTTATGCCTCTGTTCCCATCTGTACAGTGGAGATGGACAAACAATTGAAGGCTAGACGATGCTAAGATACCTTGGTAATGGGGGCGATACAAGTACCTGTGATGGGATAGATTATACCCAGAGGCCTCGGTGTCCTGCTCCACTCATCTCAGGAAAGGAGCAGTGGTGCTGAATCCCCAAGTGGCCTACAGAGACTGTGCAGGAAGCAGCCAATCAGAAGGGCTGTATAAAAGGAAGTGAAGAGTCGCTCTCAGTTCCTTGCTGGAGCAGGAGAGCAGATGGTGCTCCTGGCTTGCCAGGGAAACTGCAGCACCATGGACAGCTCAGTGCTAGTAGGGTCCTGGAGAGTGAGAAAGCACTCCTGGCTGGCTGCCTGCCTGGCCTGAACATAGACGAGTCCAGAGTTACGAGTACGGCAATGGTGAAGGCTGGGGCAGAGGAGAAGTGTCCCATAGAAATGAAAACAGATTTTTTAAAGGGACATGGTGACATGTAGCTGCTCTTATTAGGTCACTGGGGACCCAGAGTAGTTTATGGGCCTGGGTCTTCCCCATAAGCCACTGAGAAAGCGGTCTATAATTGGACAGCAATAAACCCCCAGAAGGGGATCTGAACTACTCAGTGGCCCAGTTGGAAAGCTGGGGCCAGATGGAGCCCGAGAGGGCAAAAGCATTGTCTCTGGGGATATGGATTGATACCAGGGCCAAGATCATTTAAAGACCTAACCAGAAGAGGCACTTGTGAGAGATGGATGCCATGGCATTACAGTACCGTAGGCAGGTGTCTGGTGAAGGGTAATGATGCACATAGTTATTTCACACATGTACCAAACAAACAGCTCAATGAACTGGGTTGTGACCATCACATTCTCCATGTATTGCTGTACCCGTTTATATGGTACATGGGTTTCCTGTTCTGATTTAGGGCAACATACAAAAGGCAAGTGCCTGAGAGAGTAGATTGTTAAAATGAAGATCCAGGGCACCTGCTATGGACAGGAAGGGTTGGGGTAGAGGGTTTTAGCTGAGTAATAGGAAGGTACATGTGGAAGGATTTTAGAAGTGGTTGGAAGTCCTTCACTCCTCTGCCTCTCTCTCCAGACATCTACTCCATCAAACACAGATACATTTCCAAGCCCAGCTGAATTTAGAATTTAGTTTGCAAGCATAGTGCTGGTGTGACAGCAACAGTTAGTCCTAAAATATCACTTAAAAATTCTGCTTTCCTTATGGAAACTGAATCCCCATTTATGTTGACTAAGAATCTGTAGGGAGAGCAGACTACCGGAGCCAAGAGCTAACAGAAGCATTAGAGAAAAGACTTCAGTCCATCCTGAATTTTTCCCTCATCTTCAGCAGAATCTCTTCTGTATTATTATGAATCATGAAAAAGTTAACATTTGTCTGAGTGGGGCCCAGAGGCTCCAGTCATGGTTGAGCCCTCTTTGTGCTAGGTGCTGTATAAGTTTATTTTTTAATAAAAGGAAGCCAGACCCTGGCCAAAATCGCTTACAATCTAAAGAGGGGCATGGCATGACAAAGGAATCTAGCACACAGTTGGGAGGAGGGGAGGAAAGTTATTGGGATGGTAATAGGAACACATTTGCCTATTTTAACTGAGTGAACAATTTGAGGGTTTCAAGGTTTGGGTTCTAAAAAAGAGCCATCTCTTTGGGCCAGGGTAGTGCTGTCTGTTTAAACAAACTACATAGATGCAACGGGAGGACTGCAGCTAAATGGAGCAACTGGGACAACGAGCTCTTCTGGACTAGGTCAGCAGCGAACATACTCCTTGTAACTGAGAAATCCTGGTCAAACGTGTCAGACGCATGGAGAAAGGAGGGCAGAGCACGGCACTCCAGCTACCCCACACACTTAGTAGGGCTGGTCAGGTCTTGACAGCTGTGCTGCTTTGCCATGGGAGAGGAGTCAGAACCAAACGGCCACCTTCACAAACTTTGAAAGAGTCTGAAGCTGGATTTGGGCCAGAGTTGCAAAGCTCACATCCAGCACCAATCAAAACCTTCTGCTTCATTAAAAGATGACATCCATCACCTGCATGGGCTGTTTCTAAGATCTGTCTTCCCCCAGCAACAAAGGAGCCTACGCCCACTGTGAAGCCCTGAGTAGGAGGATGATCTGGTACACCTGCTTCCCAGGACAGCTGGGTTCCATTCCTCACCCTGCCACAGACTTCACACATGACCGTGGGCAAGTCACTGCAAGATGGAGTTTTGAAAGAGCTCATCTCTCAGTAGACACCCAAAGCTGGATGCTGAGTGCCTTTGGAAATCTGGCAATAAGTCTCTCTGTGCCTGTTTTCCATCTGCAATGGAGGGCTAATATGGCAGATCTGCCTCACAGAGATGTGTTGAGAATTAGCAGGTTAACTGAGAAGTGTTCTGTTCCACAAGCCAAGAATTTTCCTACCATCCTTTTGTTTGTTTTTCCACAGTCCCTTTCCCTGTAACATCCAAATGCAGTCTGTCGCTCCCTGTTTGGTCTGGGGCTGCCACTTCCCTCCTCACATTGTCTGGGATTTCCCTCCCATTCCCCCTCCTGATCCGCTTCCCACTGATCCCAATTAACTTGTTAATCAGTGAATCACCGCTTCATGCTGAGCTGAGATGAAAGAAAGCAACCGTGCTACCTAGAAAACAGCAGTTTCAGCCAAAAAAAACCCCACCCAGCAGCATTCATTTCCACTGGAAATGCATTTAGCTGTACATACAAGACAATGGAAAATAAGGCCAGGGACAAGGGAGTCAGCTGTTTACTCAGGGTCACCCATGCATCCTCCTTTGACCAACATCAAGAGAGCTTTATTGTGTCTTGTACACCAAAACTTAGAGGGGCAGGAGAGGGAGTGCAGAAGGGCTACCCAGAAAGATTCTGGGTGACTCAGGTAGGGAACGCACTGCCAAAGTGGGAGTAGCAATTACCCTTTCAAGGGATGCACCATAAAATCCACTCCCCCTTCAATCCCCTTCTGCCTCTGTCTAGTGCAGGAGGGTGCAGGGCCTGCATGCAGCTGGCCAGTCTGGGTCTCCATCTCTGCAGATGCCAGGTAAGAAGCAGCTAATTGTCCTGTGTCTTGGCACTAGATGATGTCTGTCACTCAGCACCCTACCAGTGCCTGCTGCTTTCTGCTAGCCACAGGATTGCTAGGAGAAGTTCCACAAAGCAGCAGGATTGTTAGGAGAAGATCCCAAGCCCCTGACAGAAGATGTGCAAAGCATATAGGACAGGTGGCATTATCCTCAGTTATGGTATGTTTTACCTTTACATGGCTTCTGAACAGCACCTTCATGGACCTGAGAAGGGCTCTGCAGATGGAGACAGCTGGGCCCCAACCTCTTCTGAGAATTTCCTTCCTGCCAGCAATGGAGGTATGAAGGGGCACACTCAGGGTGATGCACAAGGCTTTGTACCCAGCTCTCACAGTGACGTGAGCCCGCGGAAAGAAGAATGAAGAAATAAAAGCAGATTAGGGTGGGAGGGGAGCTTCACTCCCCTGCTGCAGCAGAAAACAGGGAGCAGCCTAGGGAACCATTCCCAGTTCCACCTCCTGAAAACAGACGAGACTCCTCTGGTGTGAAATAGGATGGTGTGCTGTTAGTAGTTCTGTCTGAACACTGCTCAGAGCCATGCATGTATGCCACCCTGCAAAGCCAGATGGCAGGGTGGGGGATGTAGCTGAGTATGTCTTTTGTGCACTGCAAATGCCATGCTTCCTACCAGCACTGTCTCCTCGGCCACCTTTTTGCACTCCCATCAGCAGGAAAATACCAAGTGTGTCTCGGAACGTAAGTATGGAAGCAACTCATCATTAAACTGCAATATTTCTGTTAATGGTAAGGGTCCCTATTGGCATTCTCTTAACCAACAAGCCTTTTCATTCCTCCTTCTCTAGTTCTCTGAGTTCCTTGTTGTTGTGGAATCCAATTACTTGTTTTTATGTTCGCCATATAGTTCTATCTATGTGGCTTTTATTTTTAAATTAAGGAATCGAATCCAAGACAATAAGAACAAATATAAAATCTCCATGAACGAGCGAAAGCTGAGTCTGTCTCTCTCATGCCAAGCTGGTGTTGTCAGCACTCACATTTTTACTGGCACCCTCACAATAGCTGGTATTTTACTGAAAGTCCTGGCTCCTGGAGTCATGTTGAATAATTTACTTCAATTTTTAAAAAAGTTACGGAGAGAAACTTAAAATTATGACCCAATCGCTAACAAAAACCTTAAAACCCAGAAAACTCTAAAGAGAACCCTACATTTATTATTCTTATTTAAATCTCATGATTACCGTAAGTTAATTTCCTGCCTGAGGTTGGGAGGATGAGGAGGGTGCAGGCTCATGATTTCTTGGACTCTTGAAGTTGGCAATACCACACAGCAAACAGATTCTTAACAGCTTCCAGCGCAAGAATGTTTCATGGCACAGTGGACTTTGGGCCAAGTGATTATTTCTATCGTTAGACCTCAGAATCATTAGACCAACCTCCTCATTAGAATCATGCCTGCGTGGGAGGGAGGTTGTTTTGGATTTAACAATATTTAGGAAGCATTTTAGTGCTCTTGGAAGTGATGGATGGCTAGCACTCTCTCTCAGCAGGCCCTGGGTGCTCACCATACGTTCCTGCCCAACTCTTCCCATGCACTTCAAATCTGGACTGCCTGAGGCTCTGTCTACGCTATAAGTGCAACAGCAGCCTGGCTGTGGTGCCGCTAAGCTATATTGACCCTACAGTGACGGAAAGGGATTTTCCACCCCTGTAATAAAATCTATCCCCTCCCAAAGTGGTAGTTAGTTAGTAGAAGAGTACTGCGACTGACCTAGCTGAATTTATGTTAGGGGTTAGGTCAACCTAACTGCATTCCACAGGGTGTGAATTTTTTTCATATCTCTGAGCGATGGTAGTAGGCTAATCTAGTTTTAGGTGCAGACCAGACATCAGAGTTCAGACTGGCTGAATGGTTGGTCATGCCCAGAAACATCTGAGTCAAAAGCCAGCGGCTGAGCCCTGCTGAACTCTGAGAAAGGTCAGAGCTGGACCCAAACTTTGTAGCTTGGATCTGTCTATAACACAGACTAAAACAATGGCTGTGTTATTGTTTGGATTACGGCAGTGCCTAGAGGTCATAACCAAGAGAAGGGCCCTGATGGTGCTAGATATTAAGAACTCCATGTAGCTGTATTAAGAGCTGTAAAAATAAAACAATCACAATGTTGAGTTGTGGAGTTGTATTGTTCTGACAAAACCCAGGAACTATGTTGTGTGTTCTTGAGTGGCATCTACTGGCATTTTATCTACCGGCTATACAGTCTAGGTACGTGTTGAGCACTCCTGTAACACTAGATGCTGAACATGTGCAGAATAAGAGATTGTTCCAGCCTCTGTAGCTTACAGTCTAAATAGACACGACAGGTAATGGGGATGAGAGAGGAAATAGCTCTATTTAGCAGATGTGGCTCTGAAGCCTATAGAGAGAATTTACTTGTCTGATGTCAGAAGTCCCAGTCTAGAACCAAAAGTTGAACCCAGGTCCCTTGGGTCCTAACAGAGTGCCTTAATCACAAGCCCATCCATCCTCTCTCTGCAGTATGGCAATTTAATAGGCACTTGGCTAAACCTTTCCCCTTCCATCACCCTACATGTCATTGCAAAAAGGATCTTGCCATGGAGCCATGATGCAAAGTGATTCAAATGACTTTTGCATATACAGGCTTTTGAGTCTCAGGCACACTCAGGGGCAGAGACTGGTGATAAATGCTTTCCTCATCTGATAGTGCTTTAAGGACTTATCTAAGCCCTCCAGAAATGTAGAGTCAGAAGGTTTAATCAAAAAAATCTTATGTTTGACTATGTCTATACTTAAAAAGCTATGGCAGCACAGCTGTAGAACTTCAGTGTAGCCACTCCCTACAAGAAGAAGGGTTCTCCCATTATTGCAGTTAATCCCAAAAGGGGATAGCTAAGAGAAGAATTGTTCTGATGGTCTTGTGCTGCTCACAGCAGAGGTTATGTTTGTTTAACGAGTTCTCTTGGGTGTGGATTTCTCACATGGCTGAGGGACACAGCTATGCTGATTTAACTTTTCATTATAGACCAACTCTTCATTTCAATGCAGGTCTTCTCCTGTGAGTCAAAGAAGGGTTATTGACTCCACTGCAATAAACAGTACTGAGTAAAAGAACCCATGATCTTGTAGCATTGTCCTGGGCTGACTGGCTCAGCCTTGCCCATGGTTTAGCAGGTATCCCTTAGCCTCACTGATGCAATATATGGAGCAATTAGTGCATCCCATTGGATGTAATGGGGCTCAATTAGAAAGTCTACCTACCCCCAGCTGTGATTTTGGAGTAGTACAAATACTGCTGACACAATGCAGGAGGAGGAAGATATGGAGAGAGGAACAAGGGAGCAGCATAGATTCTTGGGGGTTCTGAGAGGGGGCTCATAAGGAGCAGAGACCTCCCCAGAGCTGAACTAGGGGAGCTATTGGGGGAATCCTGGTGGAGAAGAGGGGGTTCAAGAGAATCTCAGCAGTGGCCAGGAGAAGGGGTCAGGAAACAGAGGATTTTAGTCAAGGCGAGGAGGGCAGAAAAACTGTAAGTCTGGATATTATTTGTGAACTTCTAAGCTGGACCGTTAGTTACCCTGTGATGGGAGTGAAGTGTCATGTGTGTTGCCTTGCCAGAGGACTGAGCTGTGGAAGATACAAAGAGGGAGGCAGGAGACTATGGGAGCTGAGCTAGCCATGGTGGGGCAATGGAAGTGGCCACCCTGGGGGATGTGAGAGAGAAGGTGGGTGCACTATGTCCAGGTGTGAGGGGGGTGTCCTGAGGCGAGGGTGTGCACTTACAAGCATGTAATAAGGCCGGTCATTATTCACGGACTAGATTGAGTCAGGGCCACATGCTGTTCTGACAACTGAACATTGCAGTGACCTAGAGGGAGAGGCCAATTGAAATCTGAAAACTAAGGGCCCAAATTCACCCTTATGATAAGTGAGTGCACTGCCATGGAGTTGTGCCTGTTATGTCAGGGCTGAATTTTGCCCTTAACCAGGACTCTGTAGGTTCTTCCACAATCATGTCCATTTCAAAAGGCTTTGTGACAACTCTTTGCCTAACAAGCTCACACCCATAGCAGAGCTGCTCTTCTCTTCCTGTAATCAATAGCACAGCTTCTTTTGTTAACAAAAGAAAGAGCAAACCCTTTTATGCGTAATTTTGCAGGTCTCCATATTAGTTTTATCCCTATGGCTAGAGCTTGGGGAAATCAAAACCCTGATGTTAGAGATGGCATAATCTATTCTATAGGGCCATCTAGACCAACCTTTCTCACACCAGACTGCCCACCTCTCATCCCCCCAGAATCTAGCTGAGACTCCCACGCCCATTTAGTAACATAGAAATAAGACCATAAAACCATCCTTGCCTGTGACCTCTGATCATGCACCAAATGCAGTCCTGACAGAAATGGCGAAGGGTTTTCAACAGTACTATCTCTGCTGATACTGGCTCCAAAGCCTACTCAAGTCAATAGGAATCTTTCCATTCCCTTCTGTGGAGTTGGGATCACACCCATCCACAGATTGTTCTAGTACAAACAGGGCAGGCAAGCTCTGAGCTTCCACTATAAAAAATAAACAGCAATAACTTCAAAAGAACCCAGCCAAACCTATCAGACCTTCCTCCATCATAAAGAAGCACCAAAGAGCACACAATGATTTGTTTTCCTTTGGATGCCTCCTTTAAAGATCCAATCCTCCAGGAAATCAACACATTTGCTAATAATGCTGCAGTCTGATAGATGTAAACGTAAACATCTTCCACTCACTGTTGCAGCTCTGAGAAGGGGAGCATGGCATGTGCCCTCGATGTACCTGAGGGCCAGCTAAAGCACAGGTGTTTCTCTGAGGCTCTCATCTCCTTCCCCTGCCACCCAGACACCAATCAGAGATATGTCTACTCCCTAATAGCAGCTAGACAACAATATTTTCACCTGCCCACAGAGTGTGTTCGTCTGCTCTTTCTCTCTCCACCAGTCAATGGAGAAGACACGGGGGGAGGAGTGGTTGGAAAACATCCCCAGGAGCTGTAGATGATGTGGGCCTGAGCCTCACATTTGTGACTCCACAATTCTGGCTTTATTTACATGAGAAGAGGGGAAATGGTACAGCAATAGGAAGGGGTGTGCATGGGGCCAAGGGATAATTTACAGTTCAGTGTTCTGCCTTCTTCTTTCCTCCCCACCAATCCCCAGACCTTGTGGCATGTACAGAGCCTCCTCAGCTATGTTCCTACAGTAAAGAAAGGAAAGGTAAATGACGCAGGGTGAGAGGAGACTTGTTATCTGACTGTTATCCAACTAACAGCTGTTGCTCACCTACCTAGGTCAGCCACTCACTGGAGAGTGCTGCATTCAAGACACGCGGTGTTTAGAATCCTCAGCTGGTGGTCGTTCTGTGCTACAGCCTTGCAGACAAAGTGCCCCTTTCCAGGTTAAAAGGAGATGGATCATTTTAAAATGTATTCACTGTGCCAAAATGGAATGTGGGGGTGGCTGGCTGTCATTTGAGTCCCCTCAGTTTTAACTTAGTTGCTATCCATTGAAACCTGAGGCACATTAAATTTGCCCTCGGCCAGCTCTGAGTATTAATCTTTGGGCACTTACACAATGTTTTTCATACACTTGCTAATTAAGTTTCAACACCAGTGTAAGGTGGGTAAGTAGATATTAGTATTCCACAGCTGTAAGGTGGGGAAACTGAGGCAAAGAGGTTAAGTGTGTTGCTTCATAACCACAATGCTCAGCAGTGTCCCAGACAGGATGAGAACTCTGGAAGTCCTGGCTTCTAGGACTGTGTTTGCCAGAACATCTCTCTTTTTTGGTGATATTAAGCAGGTCTTGTCAAAGAGAGGCTCAGTAGTATCAACAGCTCCAAAGGCTGCTGGGAGAACTAATCCTATAGCACTGGGTGCTTGACCTCTGTCATCTCCACGTCACATCAGGCGCTAACACCAGAACAAGAGGCATCACACAGTCCAGTAGATGCGGTGCTGCTGGTTCTCCACCGCCTTGCCCTAGGCTGGTAGGCAGTTTGCCCTCATGGAAGGTGGCATTAACCATCACCATCAATAATGGTCTCAAGTTCTCCCCATTGGCTTTGACCAGCTAGGGAGGGGCAGCGCTATCCACTAGAAACTCCACCAGTGAGACTGGAGGAGACTCGGCTGGGGAAGATGGTGTATTTGTTCCTGGATCTATCAGCATTTGGCAGTGTCTCACAGAGCTAATGGTAGTTGGGGGAATATTTGACTCCTCCGCCAGTGTGGCTTCAGGGGGATTCACAGCTGCTTGGAGCAATGCTGCTAGTCTAGACTTTGCAGATGCTCCAGGGGAAGAATAGCTGCCTACCCTCAATGACATCCAAAGCCTTGGGATGTAAAAAGTCTGTTGCAATCAATAGGATTCAGCATGTGTCCCCATCACTGGCACTTGAGCTTCCTTCCCTGCAATTACAATTGCACTTGTAATTAACATTGATGGTATAATTAAATATGAGCAATTTGTTGCAATCAGTAGATATATTTTTGTTTTTTACCAGCCATGCTAACTCTATAATGTCCTGCCCACTGGAATGTTGGCATGTCAACATGACTCTCTTCCATGAAACAGTACCCAGCCTGTGTTCTGTCCCATCCACCCAAGGCGCGTTGGCCACTACACACTGAGTTAATGTAGCTGCTTGAAAGCCAAAGCACAGTATCAAAGACAATGTCACAGAGAGCTTTACAAAGCCAGGACACATAGGAAAGAGAAATGTATTTGTCAGATGCTGGAACCAGGAAATCAATGTACTATTTTTATTTTCCAAGTGAACCTCAACCTTAATAACAAAAAGAATCCTAGAACAAAGGGCACTTTCCGTCCATCCTCAGATGTTGCTTGCAAATGGACCAGAATAGAACTCGATGGAGTCAGTAATCAAAGGAACTTTCCTTGAACAGATGGCTGGTCAACTGGTCAGTAAATGGTCTTCACTTAGCTCTTGAGCCTTCACCACTGCCCCAACACTATTCTAGTTAGATACCTGCCTCTCTGCTTTTCCACACAATGTTGTTGTCATGTCATCCCAGGATATTAGAGAGAGAAAGTGGGTGGGGTAATATCTTTTATTGGACCAACTTCCTTTGAAAGAGACAAGCTTTCGCACCACACAGAAGAAGAGGAGCTCTGTGTGGCTCGAAAGCTTGTTTCTTTCATCAAAGGAAGTTGGTCCAATAAAAGATATCACCCACCTTCTCTGTCTAGGGAATTAGGCAGTTAAAAGGCTCTGGATCACTGGGGCGTAAGTGCTCAGGTGAAGAGTTATTGAGTGAGGAGTTGGAGTCCCTTCCTGCTTTAAAACGGTGACAATTTTACAAGTAAGAAGAAACAATCAGTCATCCATTTTCTTTGTTTGGGAGTGGAGAGTGTCATCTATGCGCTGGGTCAATTGGGAAGCCATCTTGGGATGGATCTCCCCCCAACCTATAAAGGTGTCTTGAGGAAAACGAGCCATTTTGAAGCTAACAGGGTATCCCTTACCAGTGATAGGAGCTGGTTCAAGGGAAACCATTTTGGGGATGGAGGAGGTGCACCTTTTGTGAAGAGCTGCTTCAGAGAAGAAGGGAGTGGAGGCACATTCTCTAAGCCCTGTTTTACTGGTACTGAGGGCTGGCAAACCAGCATCTATACTCAAAGAGAACTAGTATCATAGACCTACCATGGGGTCTAGGGCATTAGGGTCTAGACTTACCGCTAGGCACTGTGGGTTTCAATCCTGGTTCTGCAGGTAACTTGCTGGGTGAGGCATTTTGTCTTTCTACATCGTTGTTTCCCCTCCCACCCTTCATCTAATAGATTGTGAGATCTCTGGGGCAGAGACTCATTTACAATGGGTAGTGTCAGTGCCTGGCATGCTGGACACCTGATCTTAGTGTGCAAGTAACAACAGAAGCAGGCTTTCTGTTCTCCTCTTTCAGTTTGCCTGTTTGTTCTGATCTGTCTCAGGTTTTCTATAGCGCCTGTCCTTGTGACATCTGAGGTACTGAACCAGTCTGCTGACCTACAGTACTTATCCTGGGTGCTTGTAAGTTCATCTTTGGCAGAACTCCATGATGGAGATGTGGTCCATTATTACGAGACACAGCAATAACACTGTATCTTCATCATAAATGCTATAATAACCTCCCAAGATAAGGAACTCATTTCAGCCTTGCTTGCAGACCTGGATTTGTTATTCTAGCCACTAGCCAGTCTGTTGCAGGCTTGCCTGACTGAACTAATATGTAATAGTTTTAGATCAAGACTCATACCTGGAAATAGTCTCTTGTTTTACTCTGGTAGCTCCACTAAGAGCCTTGGACTGAAAAAATATTGTCTTCCTTTTCCTTACGCAGGCAGCAGTGAACTTTTCCATCTGTAGATGCCTTTTCCATCTGTTGGTTTTGTTACTGAGGCTGTCATAGAATGAGAGAAAATATATCTGAGAATTATGACTGGGAATTCAATTCACTCACTGGAAGCTTGATGGCCACTTTGGATCAAGCCCTTACTGAACCAAGAATAAGCATGTACTTACACCATCCATAGACTGACTGGTGACTTTTACTATGCCCATTCATGCACTCTGTGTAGCGAGATGGCTGAACATTATTGGCTCAAATGTTCTACAAAAAGAAAAATTACAATTCATCCATGGGCAGCAATTAAGGCCCTGAGCCTGCAATGAGCAGATCATCTGTGAGCCCGATCATGCACCTACACCGTACTCACTACAGTATTGGGGCCCAAGCTGCGACAATTTTGGCTCTCAGGGGAGTGATTCACAAAGCTCTGAGCAAGGGACAATGGGTTTATATCTGAAACCATACTGCAGACTTAACTTGAGTCCTCACTGTATCAGGTTTCTCTCCCTCTGTGGACTGGCCTTTATGTTTAAGACAAAAGAATCCTTCTGTTCTCTGATCTCTTATCCTGTTACATGTAATTGCTCAGTGTAATTTACCATAGGCCCTGCCTGGTGTGCACTCAGCTCTGGGCGGAAAGCTGCAGCTCCTATGTTTTATGATTTTGCTCTTCCTTTCCATTTTCATCTTCAGAAAATTCATCTTAAAAAAATGTTTTATGAGTGACATCACTTTGAGTTTGGCTGTAAGGAGAAAAGTATGAAAGGATGGAGAACTGGGGGACCTCTTTAATTTCAGAAGTTCTCAATGGTACCTGAGCAGTGGATGCCGAAAGTATTTTTGGCACCACAAGTTTTCCCCATTTCGCTTTATGAATGTAGACTCGGGACTTGTTTTCAACTTAAGACATTTTGCTATTCTTGCCCTTGGGAGCTGCCATAAGTTTTTATGTAAGTCTTTGATCAGTGGCCCGTCCCAGAAAGCGTGTGTATGTGTGCAGAGCCTGGGGCTGTTTGATTTCATTTAGCTGGTGATCGCTGGGCTAGAAGAAGGGTGTGACTGATTCTCTGTGGAATTCTTCCCATGACAGGATGTAGGTGATGGTGAGGAATTGCTGTCATTGAGTCATCTTCTGCTGTTGTCTGAAACGCTTCTTCCCGTTTTGCTTTGATGTGCTGCATCTCTCTCTCTCAGCTTGATTTGGAGCTATTCAAAGAATATTGAGATCTCCTTTTCAATTAAGTTGATTTTGTCCTGAGATTTCATGCATTAAACCTGCAAACAAATGTGTTTTTTTCCTTGGGTGCTACTAGTTAGAACGCCTTTTGCCTCTCAGTTGCTAGTTTGAACTCAGGCCAAAATGACACTAATGTCTGTTCACTGTTCTTTGGTGGTGGTGCAATGGCTGACGTGAAATCGGTCAGTCATCTCAGTCCTTTGGCTAGAAGCAAGGTGTGTAAATCACAAGAATCACCATGTAATTAGCACCAACTAGATATTGTTTTCAGCAGTCTCAACAGTAAACCGAACACTAAATGGGATCTGGGGGCTAAATTACCCAATATCCCCTAGAACTGCTACTTCCAGGTCAGTGGGTGAGACTTAGGAGTAGGACTGTGGGGAAGTTTACATTGCATTACTCACAATGCTCCTGTTCTATAGTAGAAGGTTTCACTCTTCCTGGCTCTCAAGAGGAGGGCGGTAGCTTGGTGGGGTGGGTGAGATATCCGACTCGGGTAGAGGAGATCTAGGCTCTCGTTCTGGGACTGCTGCCCTCAGTGTTTGATCTTGGCCTGTATATTTTGGGTGGATTTACAAAAATGTTGCCCTAAGTCTGTCCCCACTGAAGAAGTCAAGGGGGGTTTCAAAAGCATTCAAAGTTCACTTAACTCTGCTGTCAGTGAAGTCTATAGTAAAACACTGTGTTGTCTTAAGCAGGAGCAGAGGTAGGCGAACACTGAACACTTCTGAAAAGCCCTTTCCTGTCTCCCCCAGGGACAAATAGTCCTGTACATTTCATGAGCCTTAAACTCCGCTTCCCCACGCATCGCCCCTCCCCATCTGGTTAGAAGCCCTTGTTCTTGGAGTGGGGGTATAAGATACATTGTGGTTTAATTTAGAAAAATAAACAAATTCTATTTCTGAGTATAAACACTGCCCAATATGAAGATGTATATATGAAGATATAGATTCTGTTTTGCCCATGGTCAAGTCAATTTTAATATGACTCTTCTAACTGATTAAAAACCAAGAACTTTACAGATAAGATTTTCAAAACTCATGGAGCAATTCTGACATGGCTCTATGAAGCGAGGCAATAAGTCAATAGATGAATCTACAAAAAAGTACGTACAACCCCTGATGCTTTCACAGTACATTGGTGTTTACTTATTCAAATGATTGCATCCCTATCTACCATCTAAACATATGAACTACCTACACATCTCATAAATGATGGGGAAGGACAGTCTTATCAGTAAGGTGCAAATTCCTTGCAATGATTAATTGTACTGAGGTTTACTCCAGGCATCTATATAATTCTATCTGTAGTGCCCGGAACTGAAAAAAATAATTTCTTATTAAAATCATGCATGAATTGCCATTGCAACTACCCATCAAAATGAAGTGAAGCGCAGAGATAATTTCTGCTTAGAAAAGAACTAACACTGGGTACAGTTGGCCTCTAGTGTAAAAGGTTACAGACAGCGGCACCTGTGTTGTAAAGTATAACCGCTGGGATTGACTTTTTTTCAAATCCTCATACAGAGCTGGGAGATGGTCTTTCATGGTCAGAAATGTACCCAGGATTTTTTTGTTCCCAAGAAGCCGAATAAATAGCTCCTTAATCTCTTTCTGTTACCGTGTGCCCATGAGATATTACCCCTTGAGCCTGGAACTGCCTGAGGCATTAGTAGTTCAAATTAATGGTTAGAGTCATTCAGTGGAGGCAGAAATGTATATACCTTTATTAAATCCAGCCTGCTGGTGTGGCACCTGGGGCTGTGGACTTGTTAGATCTCATAGTTAAGCACTCTTGGGACCCATCATTATTTGGAGGTGAGACTTCCAGCAAAAGCCAGGCGTTGGAGCCTTGTGTTCCAGAAACATACTGGCCCAGCTAGAAAAATGACTCATCTACCCTTTGTGATGGCTGGCTAGAAAAAACAAATAAACTATTTTCCCCCCCAAAAAATGGAGTCACCAATTGAGGGAAGAATTTGGCATGGTGCTCATGAGTGGGACTTCATGGGGCTGTGTGGGTGAGTCAGTCGGATGTGCTCTTCCCCAGACTTCAGTCGCTGCAGAGCAGAGGCCCCAGCCTGGGAGCTGGAGGGAGGGGAGCCTGTGATAGAGGCCAGTGCCCAGGCCCAAGCCATGAAGTCCAAATGTGATTTCAAGCTGCTCAAGGGAGCTGTGGGTGTGCACACATATGGAGAGATTGCTGGGGCACGTGGTGCTGTGCCCTGGTGCACAGGGAATGTGGTCCTGCGCAGTGTGTGTGTGTGGGGGGGGGGTCTGCCAAGAACTCGGCTGCTGGCGGCACTGGTTCCTGCTTGCCTGTGCCCAGCCCATAGACACCTCATGCTGCTCCTGGATGCCTCCCACAAAACCTCATTGTCCTCATTTTCTACCCCAAAGTATCCTACAACCAAACCTAGATCCTGCTCAGCCTCAACCCCAGCCATACCTGGGTTACTCATTGCTTTCCTCCAGTCACTGGGCTTGCTTAATTTTCTCCCCCACATCCTGTACACACCCACAAACCCAGCTTCCCTTCACTCCCCCGCAGCCCTCTCCACCCACCCAGTCCAGCCAATGATCCCCAACTACACCTCCCTCTTGCCCAGACACCCCTCACAAACTCAGCTGCCCTGGCTCCCAAACCAGAGCCGCCCCAGAGCCTCAG
Organism: Pelusios castaneus; assembly: GCA_007922175.1. Taxonomy (NCBI): domain Eukaryota; kingdom Metazoa; phylum Chordata; order Testudines; family Pelomedusidae; genus Pelusios; species Pelusios castaneus. The sequence continues at coordinate 10,202,417 of ML685812.1, forward strand.
TCTTCTGCTGCAGCCACCCGGTTTTGTTCAGATCTGTGCCTCGCTCAGCCCCCATTTGGGGCAGAGGGCATTAAGCCTTAATTTTATGGTCCCATACAAACCAGGTGCAAACAGACAGATTTAATGAGCTATTTTGCATTTTTGCAAACAACTGGTATGAAAAGTCACAGGGATGGCCTAAAACTTCGCAGGTATGTGCTCAGGCTGTGAGTTTGTTCTGTGCCTCAAAGTGGGTACAGCACAAAATCTCATCCAGTCTTTATGGTGTGTTGAGCTCATTTTAGGCAGTGTTGGCTGGTGCATGGGGCTGGCATTCAGGAAACCTGCATTCTATTCACAGCTCTGAAACTGCCATGCTGGGTGATCTTGGGCACAGCTCTTTGTGCGTCAGTTTCCCCCTCTGTTAAGTGGGGTTAATGATACTGCCCACCTGTGTAAAGTGCTTTGAGATCGATGGAGGAAAGGCGCCATGTAAGAGCTGGATTTTATTATCTGGGGTTGAAGGTGCTGTCTAAACATTGGGTATTGCTAGCCATCACTTTTCTGCTTCTCAAGTTGTCCAGCAGGAAGTTAAACTAAAGGGTGCACCTGTCCTATAGCTTGCCCTAGTGCTGAATGGTGCACAGGAAGCCACCACAAGCAGGTATTTTCTGTTTTGAGGAACAGCCCCCTAAGCATTCCAGCTATGCATTAAATAATCCTTAGAGTTTTAATTTGTATCTTAAGGATCTCAACACACCTCACAAACATTAATTAACTAGCCCTTGCCACTCCAATGTGAGGCAGGTAAATAATACTACGGTCTCCATTTTGCAGATGGGCAAACAGTGAAGTTCAGTGACGTGCCCGAGGTCACACAGATTCAGTGGCAGAGATGGGACCAAACTCAGGTGCCCTGTGCTTCAACCAGAAATGGTAGTGCCCTGTAAATACAAACAAGGAGTCTTGTGGCACGTTTAAGGACTAACAAATAAATAAATCTGTTAGTCTTTAAAAGTGTCACAGGGCTCCTTGTTTTCTGAACTAGACTGACACAGCTACCCCAATGGAACTTGTGCTTCAGTCCGAAGCTGGGACTCAGGATCTAGGGACTACTCATTGACAGTTACTTTAATGACGCTGTTAATAGTCTGAGAACAGCGCAAGGGGCTTTAGCGTAAAAGAGAATCAGGTCCTCAAAGACGGGTAGATGGCACTGTCTGTTTCTCAGTCAGAGTAACAGATCAGCATTCTGCGTTGTGGATTGCAGGAGGTAGCTAATGAATTCACATTTATCTTCGCATCTGCCCTTGGCGAAGGTTGGGGCAGCAGGCTTCTTAGAATTTACTTTGATGTTTAGGGAGTGTGTCCCGTCCTCTGGTATGCGCGAGAAATGCACATAGATAACAGGTCAGAACCTGCTCCCACTGGAGTAAATGTCAAAGCTGCCTGTATGGACCTAATTGCAGGATGGGGATGTAAAGAGGCATAAAACAGATGAAGGGGTGAGGATATAGGAGTACATGAACATGATAGTGATTGACACCAGAGTAAGAGACAGTTTCTGCCCCAGCGAAATGACTGTCTAATTAGACAAGACAGACAAAGGATGGCGGATGAAATTATTCCCTGCTTCTCCCAGGGAATGGGAGAGTATTTGCATGGATTTCATTTTAAACAAAAGTAAATCCAGCCCACCAATTCCACCTCCCTCCTCCCCCCCCCCCCCCAGTCATAATTAACCCTCTAGAACAGTACTCAATCAAAAACATTGCTCATTGTGCCCCAGGACCATGATTTGCAGCCTATCCTACGGGTCTGGGCTATTTCAAACCAGAGTGCAGCAGCCATCAGACTACTATGTTGGCATAAAAGCTACTCGGTCTCTATTGTGTGGTTCTAAATCTCCTTCATGCATATGTCCTGGTCCTTGATTTGTTTTTAAAGCCTATTGTGCTGATTATTAACGGCTCCTCAGGCAAAGGTCATTCGTGAGGAATTGTTCTTTTCATTTTTAAAAAAAAAATTATTTTAAGCAGTTTTGATTTAAAAAAAAAAAAAAAAAAATCCGACCTGCTGATAAAAGCCAGAGGTTTTACTGCAAAAGCGCAGGGTCTGCGTCAGGTATGCTTTGATCTGAGACCTCTCCCGCAATGTACTGCCTGGGCTGTAAGAAGGTTCAAAGGGATGAGATGTACTCAGGAGTGAGAGCCTTCCCTTTGCATCTCTTGGCTTAAGCCCCAAGCTCAGTGTCATATAGACATGGGGCTTCTGTCTGTCATTTTCTCTCTGTGCGTCTGACATGCTGTACTCCTGTACAAAGTCATGATACTGCATGTTCCAGAAAATTGTCATGCACATCAGCATAAAGACTGAAATGTATGTCGGTGTTCTGGATTCTCATGTTAAAAATATTCTCTGCCTGTTGGGTACACTTTTCTCTGGGTAAATAGCTCACTCTCCATAAACCAGTGACCTCAGAATGAAAGATCATAGTGAATTCTTCTACCTCCCTACCCCTTATACAGTAGAGTCCATTTCAGTGCTTTAAAGGTTCACTTAACTGGATTTGTGTCAAGAAATGTCATTTTTCTTAAAAGCTGAGCTGTGCGCCTGGCATTTTAAAATGATGCAGTGCAGTGACACTTATAAATAACTATCAGATTCAGAAAAGCTAATGTCTGCCTTCAGGTTGTGAGTGCCTTCAAGAGTCGATTTGCTTTCTGCTCCTTTGGATGCTAATTGTGTGCGGTGGTAGGAAGGAAGGCTCTCTAATTCTCTAATGAGCCTTCATCTGGTTTGGTTTTGTTACTCTAGTCCAGCGGTTCTCAACCTCTCTTCCATAGTGACACACCTGACAGATGATGTTCCCCTGTGTGACACACTGCTATCTGCCAGTGGCAGTGGTCCTTGGGCTGGGAGCGCTTGGGAGGCTGTGGCACTCTGGAGGATGCAGCACTCCAGGACCAGGGTGGGGGCAGAGTCAGGCCAGCACAGGCTGGTGCTCTGGTGGTCTGGTTCGATGGGGCCAGGCTTATTTTTGTGGGGCAGGTGGAGCCCCCCCTACAGCCCACGGTCTCTGGGTTGCAGCCCCTAAGTCCCTTTACTCATCTAGCCCTGGCCGCTGACTGTGTTGTGCAGCAGGAGCGGGCTGTTGAGGGCAGCAGAGAGCAGTGGGCGGCAGGAGCCCCAAGCAGAGCAGCCATTTTCTGTGAGTTCTTCGCGACACACTTTTGTGTCCCAACACCATGGTTGAGAACCATTGCTCTAGTCTTTCTTTCCATGTGATGTGTGTTTATTGCATTTTTCAATAATATACTGCGATAAATCTCTGGCTAGCTAGGATTTCAGGTGATTTGAATTACGCTTGTGTACTTAAAGCTAAGCATACGCTTAAGTGTTTCACTGACTCAGGGCCTAAAAGATAGTTCTTCAATTTCATAATATAAACTTATCAGGTAAAACTTTCAGAAGTGCATGAATTACACAGACATCTAAGCCCCAACGTCACTTTTGAAAACAGGACTATGCTGCAATCACTTCTGAACACACAGTTCAACTGACTTGGGACCAAGCTGAAGTATTGAATGCCAAAGCGAGCGTTGAAAGTGGGTCACTGAGGTGCCTAATGTATGTGGCTTAAATGCTTTTGCAAATGTTATCCACTCTCTTACTAGTACTGCAATAGTAGGTTATTATCCAGATGTTCAAACTTTATAAATAGAGGGGGCGAGCCAGCTCTTATTCTCTTTTCTGTGCTGACATTCCGCATCTTACTGCCTTGCAGATGGTATGAAAGGATCTTTTAGCATGAGAGGAGCTTGTTGCCATTGCCTACAAGCATACTTAATACAGGAATGATAACACGACATTACCCGTTATTTTAAAGAGTGTCCTACAGACTGTCAATGGCAACATTGTGAATGCATAATTGATATGTTTCACAACTACTATTTTTATAATTTGTGTTTTGCCCCTGAGAGAAAGAACTGCCGTTTGCTCCATGTAACTAGGTTATGTTTGATTTTTGGCAATGAACGGATAAGTATTATCTGTTAGGGTATTTCATCTGTCTCAGGAGCCAGCACTGTTGCAACTTGTTCATTTTTGCATGGAGTAGGATCGTGAAAGCGCTAACATTTATTATCCCACTTATTTTAGATCCAGGTAATGATCCAAACTGATCTGTAGCATTCATTACATAATGTTCAGGTTCAGCTAACTGTAAATGCCTATTATCTGTACAAGGTCGGGACAGATTTTCAGAGACTCCAAAGTCAAATTTTTAGGTGATCAGCACCACAAAAGAGGCCAGATTTTTTTCAAAAGCGCTCAGCTTCCATTCTAGCAACTACTTAAGGGCAGGAGTAAACTCTTCAGCCCACTGAAGTCGGTAGGAAATTTGCTCTGGACTACAGTGCAGGGCCTTAATTTCACCCCAGATTTTCAAAAGAACTTGGCACCCAACCCAGTGGACCCCAGGCCATATTTTCCAAAGAGCATGATGCCCCAGTGATCCGAGCTCATTTGAAAATCTGGTCTTGACCATGGATGCTGAGCCCTCTGAAATATTTGACTCTGTTTTATGCTATTCACCTCCAATTGAATCTATTTTTAAAGGATTCAGTTGATGCGGTTTATGCTGCCTTTCTTGCTGTGTGACATGATATCCTTATGTCTGCAGCTCGAAATTGCATTGATGTTTTCTGTTGCCATATCTGTTGCAAGCTCAGAATATTTTATTTGCTGCCAATGATCAAGCCTTAGATTTCTTCCAGCTTGCTACTCCCAGGTTTTTGTCCCCATTGAATACAACTCCCTTGCTTTTTGTTTTCAGACTGAACCTCATTTTATTCTTCATGTTTCTACCCTGCCAAGATCGCTTTGTGTTTCTCTGTCCTTCCTGCTGTCCACAGGGCCGTCCCTGGGGGGGCGGGGTTGGGGGGGGCATGAACAGGGCAATTGCCCTGGGCCCCGTGGTTATGTGGGCTCCACAGCCCCTCCTTTCACGGCCGCCCAGCTGCCTTCGGCATCCAGCCGAAGGCAGTGGGGCGGGTGGACTGGGAGGGTTAAGCCCGGCCCCTGGGCCAGTCCTCCCCACACCCAGGGTGAAGCAGGCAGGCCCAGGGGCGGAGCACGTGGGGCCTGGCCTATGGGCCGGCCTGCCCCAAATGGCTGGTTCCTCCCCACAGGCAGCCTCAGACTCCCGTTGGGGGGCCAGGGCCAGGGCTGGAGCCGGCTCCCCTGTCCCCTCCGCCCTCCCAACAGGCAGCCTCCGGGGCCCGAGTCGGCTCCCCACACCGGCAGCCTCGGCCTTCTGGCCCAGGGCCTGCTCCCTGGGGGGCAGAGCGGGCCAGTTGGCCCATCACGCTCCCCTCCAGCATGGGAGGCGGGGCCCCGTTGTGGCCAATTGGCCCTGGGCCCCGCTCCCTCCATGGGACGGCCCTGCTGCCAAAAACACCTCCAAGTTTAGCATCATCTCTAGTCGTAATTAATATGCCAATTTTTTGGTTCTCGTTCATTAGCAAAGATGTTAAAACAAAAACACTTTGCCTATTGGTTGTGGAATAGTCCCACAAACAGTTTCTCCACATCAAAACTCGGAGTCTGGCAATTTACTGGCTTTGAGTTTGCATATTAGGAAAGATCCTTGAGGTTAAGGATCTCTCGTCCTTTCCCAGTTCCCTTTCTTTGTGTTCTATTGTCCTCTTTGCTCTTATGAGTTTTGAGGATTTAAATTTTATATTTGGGCACCTAAACTAGCACTTAGGTGACTAAATCTCGTTGTGGATCTCGCCAGACATCTCTATGTTTAATTTAAAAGAGCTGCCGTGATTCCTGAGAGAGAGAGAGAGAGAGGAAATGAACTCAACAGAAGACAGAAGGATTCCAATTAAAGCAGCAATCCTAGTGACTCTCATTCATAGCCTTTTTTTATTCTGGGAAAATCTAGACTGAAAAAAAAACCCAAACAAAAGCCCCACTAGATCACAGCATTTAAACACTCCAGAGCAAGAAGCTGTTTGCACAGAGCCTGCAGTCTCCTCTCTCAGCATATAAATGCTCTTCCTAATTGGCTTAAACATGCCACACAATCGCAGGCTGCCAGCCACTGAACTGCTTTACCATAATGAGCAATCTCACCCGCCGTGGTGCCATCATACAGCCAAATTCTACACTTGGTTGTTCCTCTGCCATGGTGCTATAGTCATTGTGACTGCACACATGGAACGGAAGTAAACACTGAGCTTGCGTCTCCCTGTTCAGGAGCTGCTGGGGGGGCAGTGCACTCTCTGGAGCATGTCTGGGCAACCTTGTGAGGTGCCCTACCTTGTTCTCCTGCTTCACTGGCCCCATGTCCCATGGCGGTGGCACAGTTCACTCTGCCATTTCTTTCTCCTCTCCCAGCCAGTATGCTGCCTTCTCTAACCAGCCATCCAACGCCTTCTGGGACTTACACTGGTCCTACCACCCCTTCTGCCAGCCTTGCTGGTGAAAAGAGACCATGGGGAAATGAGGAATCAAGCTGATTGGGGTATTAGAGAATCACCTGCTATCACTGCTGGAGTTGTGGCTGAGTCAGTTCCCATTTTCAAAATTTCTGATAAGGCTGCATTTAATATTTCTTCTCTGATGAAACTCCAAAGTGTACAACCTCCCAGCCCTGGAAAACTTCATCTTGGCTTTTTCAAACAAACACAAATGCAACTAGCAAAATCTGCTAGTGTGTGTGTGTAAGATATGGGAGGAGAAGGACCACATTAAGGGCAAAATTCTCCTCTCTGCTCCATGGTGCAGACTTGTATATCTCGTACATTTATTCCTGACAGGGTGGCATTACAACAGGGGTGCAACCTGTGTTACAGTGACTACACTGATTGTTTATTATCTCTACTGTGGTAGAGCCTGAGAGCCCCAGTCATGGGTCAGGGCTCCTCTGTGCTAGGCGCTGTACAAACAGAACAAAACGACTGTCCTATCCCCAAATCGCTCTTAGTGGCTGTCTTGGCACCCTTAACAGTATTTGACTAGGTCTCTCATCTATTTCTTCTAGAATTCTTCCTCCTTCTATTTATTCTTAAAGGTTCGCTGGCCTCAGTCGGGTGATCACCACTGCCGTTCATTCTGCTGGCTGAAAGCTCATTGTGGCTGAGAAAACAGGGAGATTAAAAAATTGTTCTGTCTGAGAAGAGTTTTTGATGTCTAATTCTGTGTGCTGAATAGATGACCTTGATGTATCACAGCCTGTTGGGTGGCAGTGACATACAGGTCATCTGGGGGGGGCGGGGAGGTAGGGGGGTGATGCATCAGACTGAAATGCCTTTTATTTAAAGGGCTCCAAAGCACCAGGTTCAGGTGTCCCCTGTAGTGCAAATAACTAAAGAAATCACTGCAGAGAGAAAAGGGGCACATGTAAAAATAGAGACAGGGCAACAATACGGCTACTCTTCCGCTGGCTGAGCTGGGTTCAGAGTGGCCTGTACCTATCCAGCAGTAAGTGAAAACAATTGGTACATGCCATGATTGTGACAGAGACTGACTGCTGATGGAGGATGATGTGGGTGTATCACGGGAGCAGTCACCGCTCACAGTCACTCCAGAGTTTCCCTGAGAAGGAATGATCTGGTAGTTCCAGCTCTCTGGGACCACTGAGGGGCCGGGAAAAGGAAAAGAAAATGGGGAGAGGGAGGAAAAGAAAGAGTCTAGTAAGTGCAAGCAATGCCTCCAGTAGTGATACTGGTAAGACGTGTCACCATCGTGCACTCTCTGGCAGCAAAGTCCAGTGGGTCTGCTGCCATGTCTTGACCGGGCAAACAGAGCAGCACAAACACCATGTGACTGCCTGACAGGAACAAAGAGGAGATGCTGCAGCAAAAGGGTGGGGGTGAAGCCAGAGCATTCCGGTACCTCCTCCGTTTCCAGCCCACTTTAAATTGGCTATTACTGCTTTTGACCCAAGCAGTTAGCCAGAAATTCGGGGTCTTGCGAGTGGATCCAGTCAGGAAAAGATACTGGTGATTGAACCAGGTATTTCTTTGGTGCAATCCTGTTTTGTTTAGAAAGAACTCAGGAAATTGTGGTTTCCTGAACATGGCAGAAATCAAGCAGGAAATCATATCTTTGCTCAGAGATCCTTCCAAGCCTCTTTCAATCAGCTCTCAGTCCAAAAAGCTGATTCTCAGGGCTGTGCTCCCATTGTTTGTCCAGGCTGTCCTTGGCTTTCAGCTGCTTTTTCTCTCAGCCTCTATTGCCAAGGTCTTGGTCTCCTCCCTTACTCAAAACAATATACAGCAAAGGCCCTTCACCCATACTGCTCAAATTCAGAAGGCTCTTTCCCTCATATGCAGGGAGAATAGAAAGCTGATCCTCATCCCCAAGTGACTTTTTAACCCTTCCACTCAGGAAGTTAATCTAATTTTTATTGTGAAGATGTTGTATCAGAAATAGTTATCCTGTGACACAGTAGAAAAAAACTCAATTAAAGTGCATTATAAACCTGTGGAACTCACTTCCACAAGATGTCATTGGGTCCAAAGTGCTCAGCAGGGTTGAAGAAAAGAGAGCTTGGGTGTTTAAATGACTAATAATTATTACATTCCTAGTTGCATTGAACAGATATAAACTCTCACGCTTCAGTGCACAAGTCAACTACTAACTGAGCCAGGAGTTTGGAGGAACTTCCTTTGGAAAGGCTTGCTGGCATTACATGTGGAAGAAGACGAGAAATCTTCTGCAGTTGGACACAAGCCAAAATTTTCTTCCATGCAGGCTGGGGTGAATGTTCGGCTGCGTTCACAGCCACAGCAGCCTGCTTTCGCTCCATGCCAGAGGGATGGCACCATGCCAAAGACTCAGTGAACCAGATGCAGCCTGCAGCTTTGAATCCATGATCAAAGCAAGTGCTCCTCTGAGCTAATGCCAGCACTTGAGAAGGGGCTTTAAGAATCTTTTCCCTCTTCCCCAGGCCTTAATAACATTAGACTGTTAGCTGCCTGGCTCAGCATTTCATTTCACTGCACCGAAGGCAGACCGTTCCATCATTCTCACCCTCCTACACAGGTACCACTCCCCTCTACAAAGCTGTTCTTCAGCCCCCTCTGATGTGCATGCCATGGAACAAAGGAAGGCCCTTTACTCACTGATCAAGGCATGTGAATGTTTACTAGTCTCTCCTTTGATTTCTTTTCAGATACCTTTTCCCTGCGTCTCTCTTCTCCCCTCCATCCACATCCTTTAAATTCCTCTGCTGTACACAGACTTTAATCTTAGTGCTGGGCAACATATTGTCACCTGGCATCAAAGCTTCTGCTTTGCCTGCTGTAGATTAGGCCACGTATGGAAATTCAAGGCTGTGTCTTGTTGAATCCTGGTTCCCTCACACCTTGGCTTTTGCTTTTCATTCTACTCCATTGTCAGCTTCCCCTGCCCCAGCACCAGTCCTGTGACTAATGAGAAGCTCCAGAAAGCCCTTTTAGAGTCCTTGTCCAGCAGCGTACAACACAGGGCATTGCCTGTCTCTCCAGCCTTAGAAAGTTTTCCCTTTCTCACTAGAAGGGTGGTGAAGCACTGGAATGGGTTACCTAGAGAGGTGGTTAATCTCCGTTTTTGGAGACATTTAAGGCTTGGTTAGACAAGCCCTGGCTGGGATGATTTAGTGGGAGTGACCCTGCTTTTTAGCAGGGGGTTGGACTAGATGACCTCGTGAGGTCCCTTCCAATCCTAAGGTTCTATGATTCTAATGTGTTTTTCTTATTCAAAGTCAAATGCTGCTGACACTATATAAACTCAAAAACCTGTTTCTATTGGGTCCACTCATTTTATTTCTTTGTGTAATCAAATTTAAAGTGGATTTCTGAGCTGGCCTGATGGTGGGTTGCACACAACTTGATTCCTATTCTCTCCATGCAGCAGAATGGCTCGTGTCAGGCGAGTAGTGGAAGCCGAATGCTCTGCTCCGAGGAGAGAGGAACAGTCAGGTGCTGCTTTAATGTGAGCCTGGGTGGCTGGGGCGCTAGTAAAGCACTGATAGATTCTGGAGGGAGTTATGTCCAATTTCTTTTTTGTAGGAGGAAGGTTGTCATGCTTTGGGGCCTTAATATAGGAAGAAATTGGGGATATCTCCCTATCCCAGGAAGTTCTCTAAGCAGAATGCATCTCTAAGGTTTGAATGGGGAAACATATCATTTAGCTGTGAAAAGAACTCTCCACCCCTTCTCCTTGTATAGCCCAGGATTATACCACAAGAACACAGTTTAGAGTAAGGGAAGGCATCTTGCTATGAAGCATACCCTGGAAAGGACTCTGATTTTGAGAATTGCATCTCCATCCCTGTGTCCCCTCTCCCTCAGGAGATAGGAATTTGCCCTTAGCCTTTACCAGGTAGAAGTCAAACCTAACCTGTTTAATGGGACTAAATTGGGGGGGGGCAGATAATCTCCATTCAAGAATATTAAAGAACTGGCACATGAAATTGCAAGTTCATTAGCAAGGATTTTTAATGAATCTGTAAGCTCAGGGATTTTTACAATCAGGCTACGTCTCTGTGTTTAAGCTCGCTTTGGTATGGCCAGGGTCATTTCTCACTTCAGAATTGTTGGCCTGAGGTACAGAGGAGAATTTGTTACTTGGCTCAGGGTAACTACTGCTCTGTTAGAGACTTCATCCCTCCACAATTTCATCCCTCTCTTTTGAGGGCAAAGAGTTACAAAAGGCATGAATTACACCATGAACCAGGAGGAAATTTAGCTAGCAGTCACATTTTCTAGATTAGCCCCTGATTTTGCATGTCCACTGTGAAAACAACTGGTGTCAAGTTTTCAGAAACAATCCAAGAAGACCTTTGACTCCTACCAATTCCTCAGCATCTCTGATTATTTGGTAAGGTGTCTCAAGTTAGGAACCCCAAAAGGAAGACGCCCCAAATTAGAAGCACTTTTATAAAATCTTGGCATAAAACAATTAAAAATGTAATGGTTCAAACAAAAAAAAGTGCTTCCTAGTTCATCCTGAGTCAACACTCACACATGCGAAATGTCACAGTGTTCTGCATTATGTATTTGTTTTGCTTCTTCATTAAAAACAAGTGAGGAAAAATGATGATGAATAACTTCCCTACCCTTCTGCTGGAAGTTCCTCCTTAACAGTTGCTTAGGTAAATCTGTGAGCCTCCATGTCTCTGTTTCCCTCTTTGTAAAACATAGGAAATTAATATTATTGCAGTGGTATTACAACACAGAAAGCCTTGGATCTTTGTTTCCTTATTCTCCATTCGCATTCTCGGCAGTAAAGGTGATCTCTGCAAATCTGTATGTTAATTCCACAATCCAGAAGCAGGATACCACCTGCATAGCACTCGTAGAAAGCAGACTGATATAAGGCAGATTTAAAACACTGATTTCAGATTAGGCATCAAGACTGCAGATGCTGTTGATTGCATAAAGGGAAGGTCTCATTACCACCCCTGTTGTTTGTAATGTAGCTCATCATGCATGCAGTGAGAAGGTTTGTCACCTAGGAATGCTTCACAAACTCACATTGACCATATCTTGGGAAGGGTTTTATGTTCCTTTCTTTCTCCAGCTGATGAGGAGAGTTATGTGCTGCAGGGTGTACACGAGAGAAGAGGTTGGTAGTGGATGGATAGAGGAAATGTCTTGTTTGAAATAGGTGAGTGAAGTGGTTTGGGGTGAAAGGGTGAGAAGAATCTCAGAAGTGCCACACAAATGGTGCTGGTGGGACCCTTTGGAGGGGAAAGACAGCTTTACAGTACCAGTTCCTCCCTAGTTGTCTCTTTCTCTGCCATCTGTCTGCCAGATGGGATGAAGAATGATGGAAGAGCCACACTGGGCCAGATTGTCAAGTGCTCTGTGGAAGAAGCTAGCCCATAGGGTGCGTCTACCCTTAGAAATTAAGTTGACTTAAGGAGGCTTAAGTCAACTTAATTTACTCCACATCTACACTGGGCTTTTCTTAATTCGACTTAAGCTGCTCCTTAAATTGAATTAAGGAAAAGTTAGTTTGAATTAATAACACCTCGTTTTAATTCGAACTAGCGCTTAAAACATTAAGTTGACTTAATAAGGCCAAAAAGGGGCCACATCTACACTTGAAAAGTTGTCGACTTTTGTTAGGTCGACTTAATAAGGTCGACTTTAAGTTGACTTAAAGTTGACCTTATTAAGTCGACTTCATAAAGTCGACCTAACTTTTCAAGTGTAGACATGGCCATATTACGTATGTTCCTCTTGCATAGCCACTTAATTTACAATGCAATATGCATGGTCAGTGACTGCTGATCCAGGTATGTTACTCCACTCCCCCCAGCCCACCCTTTTCTGCATTTACCATGGGATGCATGATAAGTATGGGAGGCCACCAGTAGTAGGCTGGCCCTAGCAGCACAGCCTGGAGTAACGATGGCTCAAGATCCACCGGGTTGTCAGCAAACCTCCGGGGTTGTCAGCCTCTATTTGATTCACTGGCAATGCTCCCAGCTTATTCAGTGCCCCTATGGGCCCTCCTTTCCAATTAGGAATTCTGCTTGTGCATCTTTGTAAAATAAATCCTCCACCACGATCACCTACAGTGTTTTGTTGCTCTATGTACCGTAACGCCAGTCCTGTCGTAGAAGAACGACCTGTGCTCTTGGGTGCTTTTATGCACCATCAACAAAAGTGTCGTCTGTGCTCTGAATCCAAAATCATCTATGCCGGTGATGGCCTGTAAGAATGTGTGAAGCAGAGAGAGAGAGCAGACAGCTGGATTTTCTTGTACTGGGTTAAGCCTCAAAATGCCAGCTTAACCTAGTAACAGAAAATCCAGCTGTGCTTGCTCGCTCTACTTTGCACACTCTTATGGGGTGGTATATACATATTTATTCATTCAGCTCGGTAAATACACACAAAAGGCCAGCATATTGGCCAGCATCCTGAGCTGAATCACAAGCCAGGCACAACAGAGCCTTTGAAATAAAATGATTGCAGCATTAATGTTATGGTGATAATTTTATTCCAGATGTTTTAATGAGTGATCAGCTCTTTTCCTTATTCAAGCACATACCCCCTGTGACTTTGCTGTTGACTGCTGCTTCTGTGATCTTGTCAATTATAAATCCAGTTGGGAGCTTCTGTAATATGGGGAAATTGATAATAGGAGAGGTTTGCTCTATATTTAATCCCTTTATATGTCAGGCTCGCTCTGAAAATGAGCAAGGAATACAAATGGCCGCTCTTGCCTCCTGTAATTACTATGGCAACTCTGGTTATTTTAGGTAGTTCATTTAAAATCAAATAGTTCGTGAACTAATTCAAATTCAGTTTGTAATTTATTCTGCAGACGAAGGGCTGGGAAGAGAGTCTCACTGTAGATAGAACAATGAGCAATGGTTTCAAATTACAGCTGGGGAGGTCAAGGTTGGATATTAGAAAAACTTTCTCACTAGGAGGGTAGTGAAGCATTGGAATGGGCTACCTAGGGAAGTGGTAGAATCTCCATTTTTGGAGATTTTTAAGGCCCGGTTAGACAAAACCCTGGCTGGGGTGATTTAGTGGGAGTGGTCCTGCTTTTTAGCAGGGGGTTGGACTAGATGACCTCGTGAGGTCCCTTCCAACCCTATTATTCTATGATTCTATGATATGTGATGAATTATTAGCTATTTATAAATCAGGAGATGGTCGTGGTGAAGCAACTTTTGCAAGGACCTGATTTCCCAGATGCATTGCTTCTAACCTCACTGTGAAAAGAATCTGGTCCAGTATAGTCTACATCTCTGTCTCTCTCTCTCATATCCCCCACCGCCCACTCCCAAGTACCCAGGACAGAAAAGGAAATAAGTAATACATTGACAAGGAAAATCAGTGCTCCTTTAATGTAGTGAATTTATCTCCTTTGAGCCCAATTGTCTTTCATTCTAATTTTGTACAACTGAGCATGGTTAAGATGGATGCTATATGAGGTCCTTGGTCACAGAAATAAGCTGATCCTTTGTAGTCGTAGGAACCCTTCTTTGTCTTTAGATGGAGGTCCCATCAGGTGCTGATTTCAGCATTACCTCTGCCCCCATTCATGATATACTAGAGGTGGGCCCCAACAAAAGATCCAAGTCAAGTGTTCTTTATGTGTGGAGAGGCCAGGGTCTTATTACAGAATTTGAATCTAGATTCACATTTCACGACTAGACCACATTGTAGAAAAGGCTACATGTCCAAACAGCCATGTCCAGAAACCCTTGACAAATATCTTTTCACAATGTTACAAGAGCCATGATTCTATGCAGCCCATTATCATTTATTATATAAGCTGGGTATGCTGCATGTCCTGTTAGTTACAAATTTTTCCCTTAATTGCAATCTTTTGGGCAATTTGGAAGGCTGCCTTTTAGTGACACTTGTACCGTGCTCTCCTTTTTGGCTAATAAACTCTGTCTGGCAAATAGCAGAATGAATTTTCCCTTATTTTATAGGACTCCCAGTCCTTTCATTTAAAAAAAAAAAAAAAAAAAAAAAAAGACTTGTGCAAAGAATTAGAACAAGGCTGCACAGCCAGCTTCAAAGAACCTAGAGTGAAAATTAAAGAGCCTGGACTCTTCATCACATGGTCGTCTTTACAGATCTGATACTTTACAGCTATTCTCATTACCGTAATTTGTGGGAAAGGTGAAATGAGTTTCAATTAACCTTTGTATCCCATTCTCAAGAATCAGATGCAGGTCTGAATTCAGCAATATACTTAGGCATGTGCCCAACTTTTAACAGTGAAACCAGTGGAATTCCTCATGCCTTTAAAGAGCAGCAGACTCTCAAGAGCCTTGCAGAATCAGAACCTTCGAAGACCACTGAGCGACCGCAGCAGCAGCCAACCCATCTTAGAGGTCCTATCCAGTGCGGCTAACAGTGTCCACTAAAGTGTAGTATGAGGCCACTGAGCAAATGTTGTTCCTCAGGGGATCATACAGAGCAGGCACAGGTGTAGGGCAGTAGACAATGGGGAGGAGGCAGCAGGGGTTGCCTTGTAAACCATAAGACAATCAAAGCATTATCAACTATTGGTGCACAGCGAAGGTTTTATGAATCATGGATGTGAGCCAAAGCCCATTCAGTGGGAATCTTCCCATTAACTTCGGGTTAGGCCCCATTAGAGGAAGTTTGCAAGCCAGTTAGGGTGTCGTCGTCGCTACAACTCCAATATCTTAGTCCAGTCCTCAAGACTCCCTGCCCTGTATCCTGTCCAAAAACTGCCTCCCCTGCCAACTTTCTGCTCCTCCAAAAGCTCTGTTTGCTTTCTCCATTAATGGCGAGGAGGATCAAAAAGGGCTGCTTCTCTTACCCTGTTTGTGTGTGTGTGTGTATGTGGGGCCAGCAAGCCATAGCTTGCCTCTCCTTCCTTTTCACATGTGTCGGGCATGCAAATATTGTCTCATGGGTGCCAGACAAGAAGTGGGAGAAGGCCAGTGTTCCATCCTCTTGTCTACCTCCTCCGACTGCCCAGTGGTGCGGTAACTGGCAGGAGGATGGGTAGAAATGAAGACACAGGGTAGCCTGCTTGGAGCAGGACAGCGTGGCCTTTCAGCTGGTGAATTCATTTCACTTCCTTCTCCCCAGACAGTGCTGCAAGGAAGAGGAAGCTGCTGACTCCAGAATTAGTAGTGAGAACATTGCTTGAGAGCTTCCTTTGGGCAGCCCCTTCTCCTCTTTCCATTCCTCTGCCTATTACAGGAGTGGGCCACATTGCAGAGACTGGACAGCTCTACTAGACCAGCTTGTTGCTCATTGTTACAATCTGTTGAATAGCAGGAAACTTCCTGGCTAATAATACTGAACAGTGGCTTATTTTTGCATCAGATTTTGATTTAGGTTGGTTCCATTACGGGGCTCTGATGTTGTACGAAAAATATGTTGGTTTGGCATATGGAAAATGGAAGTAATTTAGGGCCAAATTCCATACAATAGTGACTTACGATGTGCAAATAAATTGGGCTAAATCCATTGTTGGTGTAATACCGCAGAAGGCTGTTTAGTCCTTTTGACTTGAAAGGGACTGCATGGGTGAAAATCAGCACATGAATCTGTCAACATTTTGACAGATTGAGTTTCTATTGCATTTTACCTTAGATAGGTAAGATTGCATTTTACATAGATAGAGGCCCATTATGGCCAACTGGCAAAGAGTTCAGAGGTCTTTACAAGCAACTCCTATCTCAGACCTGACAAACTCACTATACCTAATACACTGCATTCATGGGTTTATCCATAAAGGCTAGCATCTGAGATCTCTTCTGAAAGCCTGTATCTCATAGATACTCAGAATCTTTGTGAGATGTGTGTATGGGTAATATTTAAGCATTAATGTAACTATTGACAATTATGCCCTTTCGCTATGTCTACACTGGCAAGTTGGTTCGAATTAAGGAAGCTTAATTAGTTTGAATTAATTAGTTCAAATTAACTAATTCGAACTAACTTTGGTAAGTGTAGACATAGCCTTACTGTCTTAGAGTGAAAGAGAGTCACTAGGGAGTCCTATGTCTTGGTGATGGCCCATTCAAACAGGAGGCAGTTGCCAACCCTCCCTGGCTAGCTGATTGTGTAATGTATTGCTCAATTGTACACCATTCCAGCAAATCAGAACAACTCATGGAAAATCATCAAAGATGAACTGTAACCATCAAAATCACTTGGACATGAAAACGAATGATGTGCCAATGAGGGGAGTGTCCTGTCTGTGAATGAAGACAAAAGACTGATTCAGCATGTTGTAGGGTGGGGAAAGGCACAAAGCATCCATTCATTGAGGCAGCACCTTGATGAGCGGAGTGCTTCATGAAAGACTGGGACCTAGTTCCTTGGGGCCAGCAAGAACTGGAAAAGCCTGATTTTTGGGGTGAAAATCTACTTTATTAGACAGGAAAGGTAACTACTAATAAGTGTAGGCCCAGGCTGGTATTTTAGGATTTTGTTTTGTATGTAACCATTTGTTTCCATTACTCACACTCGTTTCTGCTTGAATCACTGTTCTTTCTTAAACATATTTCCTTTTGCTTTACTAGAATTGAACTCAAACGGTGTGTGTGATACAGGAACGATGGTCTAAAGTAAAACTGGGAAACTGAGGCATGTTGTTTGGGAACAAAAGTTCTGAGACTTCTATGAGCAGGGGCTGGGCAATGCAAGGGATGCTTTGAAGAGACTTAGGTGAATTTATTATCAACCAGCAGGGCAAAGGCAGGGCTGGTATAGCCCAGAGGAGAGTGCTTGACTGGCTGACAGGCTGGTTAGGTTAGGGAGCTAACACTCACCTGGTACAGGCAAGACAATCATGTACAGTTGGTAATAAAAAGACTTCCGAGCTAGAGCTCCAAGGAGTGTCACAACCTTTGGCGCTTCAATTTCCCCCATTGTGATTATAGAGCTAATAGATGTGTTGGTGATCTTTCAGGGTGTCTCATAATAACCTTTGCATTTTGGAATGTAGATGTTTTGCAGTTAATCAATTTCACCAATATTTCAGGTTCATTTCCATGCAACCACAATGCAAGTGTTGCTGCTGGACAGGGGTTAAAGTAAGGGGGAAAGCACCGGAACACAGTTCCAGGGCCCACGAATTTGAGGGGCCAGAGTTCCAGGGCCCCTAAAAATAGAAAAATCCGACGGAATGCATGTTCTGCCCTTCCCTGGCTGCTGGCAGGTCCTACGCCCCACCATTGTTAATCACAATACTTACTGTGTTATGCAGTGTTTGCTAGTTTGTGACAATAATTGCTATAGATATAAACGCCGTATAAAATTATAAATATTTTTATGGAGCGATAACTGATGTATGTGGTACTAAGAAGTGGTTGCAAATGCCTACCTGGGCTGGGGCCCACACGTGCATGAAGGGGGCCCAGACAATACGGGAAGGGGGCCCGGAGATTAGGAGGGTTCCGGGGCCCATCAAATTATACTTTAACCACTGCTGCTGGATATGATATAAACACAAATAGCTAGGAATTGGAAACCTCAGCAATGTGTGTTTACTCCAGGTGAGAAGGAATGCTTCACATGCTTACGTCTAACACTGTCTGCTGAAAGAGCAAACGAATGTTAACATTTTCTAGTAAAAAAAAACCATCTCTTGCAAAGGGGGTCTCTCTTCTTTTCTATTTATTTTGAATACAATTATTCGGAGACTGAAATAGGCACATGTAATCAACATACACATACATGTTCCCTCTAAGGTCAGGTCCCTGCTGAACAACACAGACAAACCTGGAACTGGAGATGTGCAGAAACCAGTGCAAGTCTCTACTTTTGAAGTGGTTTTGTGAAATGAGCACCTCCTGTTTAAGAAAGACAGAGATGCCAGAGATCGTGGCAGTTGGGTTGTTTGGATCTTGAAGGTTTAAGTGGATTTTGCTGTTGAACAATTTGTATGGATTTCATGGAGTAGTCTTTCCTCCAGCTTCCTCACTGTGGATGAGCAGTGTAGGCATGTTATTCTCACAGCCTTTTTGCTTTTGTTGTAAAACAAACCAATCCAGTCTATTCAATATTGATTACAAATGAATTCAAAGATACTGAGGATAATAACAAGCGCGTGAAAGAGCAAGGTGTCTGGAGACAAATGAGCGAATTAATCAAACTGACACAAGAAAGGGCCCTTTCCCGGTTCGGAAGTCAGAAATAGTCCCTGCACATTGTTGTTAAAAAGTTAATTGAACCGAGCGCAACTGTGCTTTAGTAAATTCAAATGAAATTAACTTTTTGGAAATTGAGAATTTCAGATGAAAATTTGTCATGTATTTCTGGAAGACAAATCCGTTACAGTCCATTAATGTGTAAATACTGTACACAGCAGCAGCTCTCATTTTATAATGCCGGGGGAATCCACATCTCTTTAAATTTAAGAAGGGGGGCAATTAATGACCTGGGGTTTTTCTGTAATTCATAAAGCCTGGATTGCTTTTCTCTCATCCTGCTAGAGGCTGAACACTTAAGTACATGTGTACCCCTTGCAATTACTTATGTGCCTAACTTTAAGCTTGACCCCTCTGGGAGAAAAGAAGAGTGCTGTCACAGTAGATGTGATTTTAAGGCAGTAAGTTAATGGTTGTTAAGTGTGCAAGCTGGTTTCTGGCTCCCAAGACGGGCAGGGGCTGGGATGCATTTTTATACCATGTTGCCTGATTCCTACTTTCTTCTTATTGTGTGTGCTACATTATCATCCAGAGACCAAAATAAAGATCAGGGCCTCACTGTGTTAGGAGCTGTACAGAAAAAAGGATAGTCTCTGCCCAAAGAGTTTATACTCTACATAGCCAAAGGTGGGAGGGGAAATAGAGGCACATAGAGGTGAAATCTTCATCAATGTCAGAGCCCAGAATGGAATCAGGTCGTCTGACTTCTAGTCCAGTGGCCTATCCACTAGATCACAATGCCTCTCCTTTTGACACCTAGTATGAGCCACTGTGAAGAAATTAATCTCTTCTCCTTTATTTTGCCCTCCACATCAGGTCTCCCTGAAGTGGCCTTGCCAGCTGGTAACAAAGAGTAGTTGTTGGGCTCACAATGGTGCACTCTGTCACCAGAAGGAAGGTCGCCATGTAAATGGGGCCTTGAAGAGTATAGAAAAAAGTAATCTTAAAGAAAAATCTTATGGCATTTAATAGGGATGAAACCAATAAAGTGCTATAGAAATGTAAACAGGTTCTGTATAGTATTATGCTATAAAATGTAATAGTGAATGGAAGCCTTTGTGTAGTTGCATGTTTTAAACTATTCTACAGAATCCTATAATAGACGTATAAATCTCTGTTGAATTCTATAGGATGGCCCAAAAGGCCTAAGGGAAATTATAATTCTTTTACATTCCATTCCATACGGCTTTTCCATAATGGAAATTAGAAGAAAACAGATTTGATAGGGCCTACTGGCATATTTTAAAAAAAAAGAGAGAGAGAGAGAGAGAGAGAGAGAGAGAGAGAGAGAGCGAAAATCCCCTAATCCAGAAAAAAAGAAAAAGCATTGATGTTATTTTTTTATGCTTTTTAAAACACACACACACAGAGGGAGAGGGAGAGGGAGAGAGAAACTTTAAAACTCTTTTGTTGCTGTCTGGGCCCAAAGTGGAACATGTGCCCAAAACTGTTTTGGGGGGGAAGAAAAAGCTGCAAACTAAGTCTTTGATTGTCCAGCTTCAGTGGTGATTTTTATTGCCAAATTATAAACTCTTGATAATAGAGGGTTTTATAAGGGAAACTCTAACAAAAACTTACTACAGAGTGGTGAATGGCACCTGTTCAATTAGCTGACAGCTTAGACTCTGCAGAGGCAGCAGAGGTTGGTGTCTATCGAGAGGGCTGCTGCCTCCTTTCTGAAACAAACATAATGAAGGGATATTAATAGCTCCCCTAATGCAGTGTGGAATGCACACTATCCCATTTTTCTTAGGTGCCATTTACTTTACGGTAGCATCCAGGGGTTCCAACTGATGTCAGCAGCCTGTTGTGCTACACAGTGTGAATGGTCCCTGCCCTGAAAATCTTACAATCTGTGTGGAGAAAGGATGGGAGAAGAGACAGAGGTGATACAATTTGCCCAGATCACTGGCAGAGCTTGGAGTAGAATCCAAGTGTCCCAATTCCCAGTCCCGTTCCTTAGTCACTAGGCAGCATTATCTCCTTGTAAGGTTGAATAGACAGCAGAAAGAATTATTTTAATAAAGAAAAAGAAATAAAAACAGAACCCTGACCTGAGCAATATATGTGTATATATTTTGTCTTACAGCATATTTGTGTTTCCTAATGACGGCTCTGGGGGTGACGGCCGGCGCACATCGTTTGTGGAGTCACAGGTCCTACAAAGCCAAGCTGCCTTTGAGGATATTCCTGGCTGTGGCCAACTCCATGGCTTTTCAGGTTGGGATGTGGTTGCCACATGTAATCTTTGGCCTTTACGCAGTGTCATTTCCAGGCCAGTGCAAGGGTCACTTCTGTGCAGGGAGGGCAACTATTAAAAATTCCAAGTAAATCCAAATGTCCACCTGTTTCTGTACTGCACTAAAGCAGGGCTGCAGTTAATCTATTTATCTGTACACACCAAGAGAAAACCTGATCAGATCAATGGTCCACATTGTCCAGTAGCTTTTCTCTGAAAGTGCTCAATACCGATGATTCAGAGTCAATGTAAAGTCTCCACAGTGGACAATTACATGCTAGCATGCGCATCTAATAAAGTTTCTTCCTAAACCCAGGCAGCTGGAGATTGGTTTATGATATTGTCTAGGTATATTTTTAATCTTAGTTTGGGGTTTGTTTGTTTTTTTTACTGTCTCTTATATCATGGTTTTTCATCAGTAGATTTATCCCTGCAATATAGATGAGGAAACTGAGGCAGGCACAGGGACAGTACGTGATCTACTCAAGGTCACACAGCAGGCAAGGGGCAGACATGGGAACAGAAGCCAGGTCTCCTGAATCATAGCCCCATGCATTGTGTACTAGGCAGCACAGCATCACTTACATTTATTTCTTTAATGTAACTGTAAATGATCTTTTTATTACTAACAAAATAATCTGTCAGCCTCAGTAACATCTGTGCCACTGAATCCCACAGGTTAATTATGCTTTATGAATGAAAGTATTTCTTTTAATCAGTTTTCAACCTGTTTCTTTCATCTGGATTGGCCACCTTCTTCTTGTATTATGAGAAAGAATCAATAACAGCACCCTACTGACCTCTATACCATTCATTATTTCAAATCTTTCTGCTATGGTATTCATCCTGTTCTCTAAGCTAGATAGCACTAGTCTTCTTAATCTCTCCTCCCATCACAAAGAGCACAGAGTTATTGTTTAAAGTGGTTTAGGGTATGTTTGATTTGACCATAGGACTCTGGGTCCCACTATTTGCACTGGTGATTTTGGGCACGCCACTGGTGCAAAACAGCCCTATAAAGTGTCAAGACATTGTCATGTAGTGTGTTGAGCAACAGTTCCATTTTTAAGGAATGGCACGCCACCATTCAGCAGAAATCTTCCCCACATCATTGCTCTAGACATGTCAGCCTTGGACAAGGGTGATCGGGATTGTTGTGGTTTTGATGGTTCTTTTGAATTCTGCTTCCCTGTGCTGCTGCAGTTTTCACACTAGGATGCACTGCCCTGCACCACCAGCAATGGCTGAGAAGCATCCAATGCACATCCAGATACCTGAGATGCCTTCACGTGGCTTAACGCTACCTCTGCATCCCTGTTTAGTCAAAATGGAGCTAGTCCATGTCACCCTCTGTAAGTTACTGCAGCTTGAGCGCTGTTTTAAGTCACGTCAGCTGTGGGGCCTATGGCACAGTCTGCCTCCACAGCACCCACATGTGGCTTGCCACTGCATTACTTACCCAGCCTCAGTTTCCCCCTCCAGGCAGTGGTCTTCCGCAGCATCACTTGGCGAGGCATAGGTCACAAACATAGACACTAGTCCTACATAAACCAAAGGCTCTGCTGTTTCTCCTGGGTTCAGCTCGTGGCTCTTTGCCATTCTCTTGCAGATCAGAGATTTGCAGCTTCTCCTCTCTGGGAACTTTCCTCCTTTCAGAGCCTGTCACAGGAATCAGCTTCCCTCCTGCTGCCCTCAGTCATTCTCCAGGCATGCTTTGGAGCCCTTCTCTGGGGCTTACTAGAGGAACCAGTTGCTCTTCTGCGGGTTCTCACACTTTTTTGTAGG
Source organism: Pelusios castaneus (assembly GCA_007922175.1). Taxonomy (NCBI): domain Eukaryota; kingdom Metazoa; phylum Chordata; order Testudines; family Pelomedusidae; genus Pelusios; species Pelusios castaneus. Next base: position 10,225,093 of record ML685812.1, read on the forward strand.
CATTGCATCATGGCCACTTCTCTGCTGGGACTTATATCGGAAGAGCCAACCAGGATCAGATCTCTGGAGTGGAGGGATAGCTGCCTTGCTGATCAGTCACAGACCAGGCTGAGCCCGACTCCCCTTAATGGGCCAGCCTACCAGCCGGCAGGACCAGTATCATTCCAGAGAGGAGCAGGATATTGCTAACCATCACCCTATGCTGGCGTTAGGAACGGTGAGCGAGTAGCATAGGAGGAGCCACGGCATCCCACCATGTCTAAATGTTATAAACACTTCTTGATGGGCACTGTGAATTATGATTAGCACTCCTGACCTCATGCGGTGTGCCGTTATTATGGCATGATGTCCTTTGCTGTATCCTATCAGATTCAGTAATTACATGGCTAGAGACCCACCGTTTTTTACGCTGGGAGGTATCTGAGCTGTTCCTGTCACCCATCCATCTGGAGTTACTTTCTCAAGCTCTTGTAAGGTTGAGTCACTCTTTCTTTTCAGAAATGGGCAGTGCCCGAGTCATATTTACTTCAGACTCTATTCCTGCAGCTCCTTTCTTTCACTGTCAACCCCCTGCCCCATCCTCACAGAGATGCACCATTGTGACTCTATCATACAGGTTTATTTTGTGCCTACTCTATTAAAGAAGCTGTATTTTTATCTTAACATCAGCCAGTCACTAACCATTTTGCTCTGATTACCCTGCACTCAGCTGCCATATCTGTTTGGGATTTCACTTTACCTCATTTGTTTCTTATGTCACAAACCAATCTCTTATAAAACCTTGACTTACAAAATTGTTAAGAAGCCCAACAAAGCAATCTGGTCTGCATCATCCCCATCGCTTGTGCACTAGCTGTATGGTCATATATGTATTTTACTCTTGTATTTACTTCAAACATGTGCAATCCTACATATCACATTGTGATTGCCTTTCTATTTATGATAAACAGTTATAGTCTCTGCTGCTGTTCTCCTTTCTGGTCTCTCTTTCTGTGTCTCTAATGAGATGCACTTCAATTCTTTTGCAACTTGAGAACTCTTCCATTTGGGGAAGCACATTTTTCACTAGCCCTGCAAATATCCACTGTTCTGTTCACAGTCAAGTTAATTTCTTGTGCTAACATTGCTTTGACCTGGTTATCAGCTAAACCCCAAATAACTTTATTATATAGACCTCTAACATAATAATTTTCAAGTGGTGAAAAAAAATGCCTTTCCCAAGTAACAGTCCTGTGTATCTTGATGTCTGTAAATGACTTTGTCTAGTAGTTGTCGTAATATAAAGGAATATAATATAAAATTCCAATTCCTCTGGACCTACCCCTTGTAGCAGTATGGAGGATTTCACCCTCTCTGATATCTTTGCAATGCCACTTGCTTCCAGAAAAATTTGGAAGTAATCCCATAGTTCTCACCCAGACTGAGGCCAGGTGTACACGGGTGGCAAGATTTGGCGGCAGACAACCGGAGTTACGCAAGCCATACAGAGCTAGTTTGCGTAATTCCCATTGACTTTGCACCTTCCCTTCTACGTGCCATCTTCAGGGAACTGTGCTGATGGGAAATATGTTCCTGTTGATGCAGCACTATGCCACCCAAGGAAGTGATTTTATTAAATCAACTTCCGGATCGATTGAGCGTGTCTTTACTGATACTCAATCAAACCGTATAAATCAATCTGATGGTAGTGAATTTGCCACCATCAGTGTAGACATAGCTTGAGATTCAGGTGACTTCACATGCTTCATTTTCACCATAGCTTTAGTTTTCTTTTGATACCCTGTCATACCTCTGTGTCACAGAGGAATATTGATAAGAGGCTTGTCTATATTTCCTGGTCCCAGTCACCTGACATGAGTTCGTGTAAAACGAATACCCTTGTCACATGACAGGGATCAGGACTCCATAGTTATTGTTTTATTCCCATAAATATGTCACTTGCTCGCACTTTCCTACAGTGTGGACTGGTAACCAAAGCTGAGTTTGAGTTTTTTCCAATGTCTCTTTGTTCTTTAATTCTCTGCTGGAAGAGAGTTAGGAAGAGGTTATTTATAGGCAATCCTGGAAGACTTGCAGAAACCACTTTTTCAGGGTGATAAAATTCTCACCATTTATAGAGTTGAGGCAGCTTCTGTGACTCAGTCCCCATCAGTGATACTGATTATTCCCACCACATGGCCTCTCAGAAGCCGGCAGCAGATATACAAGGCAGAGATGTCTACTAACTGGCAACAGAAGCTTCTGAGCTCACAGAAAGTGGTCCTCTGCAGTTGTCCTCTTGGGCTTCCTGTATTTATTCTTCATCAGTAATGGTGAGGTGTAAACGCTGTCTTCATTGTTGCCTCACTTCAGATGTTTCACAGAAACCCCACACTGTCTGTTTGCCGAAAAGAAAGCTGCTGATGGTACTGTTACCCTTCCTGAAACAGGTGCTGCTTTGGATGGCATTAATGCTGTTGCCTCCCATATTGCGCCATTTTGGCTTTCCTGAGCTTGAATTTTCCAACTTATTTGTGGGCAGTTTTATGTTGCTGCTGAAGGTAATTGAAATGGGGTCGCTTGGGCGTTTAAAATTCTATTGAAGCTTTGCTTTGAGCTAGTGATAAGCTACCAAAGTTTATTCCTTTGCCCAGGTCTTTTTGGTCCCTTCTCATATACTGGGCCCAATCTTGTAGGGTGCTGAGTGTCTCCCTTGAGTGCTGAACAATCTCAACTCCTGATAAGTTGAGGGGGAGAAGAAAGTTATTGGCACATCACAAGAGATGACCCGTTTTTAGTGCTGTGTTCATCCCTAAAAAAGTTGATGATGCAGGCAGTTGATAATGAGTGTGATGGTAGTGACTCGCTATCATTGTTTGCTTTGGGGACAAGACAGAGACATTGGGTCCACTGCTCAGCAAATGAAATCAGAGCTGAGAAATAAGAAATACACCCTCCTCCAAACTGCATCTTCCTCAGCAGTTTAACAGCAGCATGGTCTTTTATAGAGAGCATTACCTGGTTCCAGGCTAGATGCTGCTTCCCCCAGGACCCATGGGAAAGCTCATCTTAAAAAATCCCCTCCGAGCTAGCTCTTGGAAATAAGCTCCAGGTAGGCCACTGCTCAGCAATATCCACTGTGAAGGTGAACAAGATCACTTTCAGCTCTGGATCTCTCAAAAGCTTGTTTCTTCATGGGGCAGTGAATCTGCCGTCTGGGAAAGAAGAAGGTCCATGATGAAAGGGATATTTTATTGTGGCCTGCAGCAGCTGTCACTTTCCAGCCTGGCTTCCTGGAAATCACCACCAAGGACAAAATTAGGGCACATCTGATGAGTGACTCATTCAACTGACTAAGATGGAACCTATCAGGATTTCTACACCACCACTGTCTGTGGCCTTTATCTGGTTGCCCTAACCACTGTAGGTGTTCGGTGTCAGACAATGGTGCAAAATCCTTGCTGCCAGTGTCACTAGGATTGGAGCTGGGTCTCAATCAACACACCCCACATTGGGCCAACCCAGGGGGTAAGCTTGAATTCAGATCTAAACTTCACCACAAGCCTCATCTCCATAATTGGCCATATGAAAACTCCACAGTCTAGCACCTTCGGAAGAGGCTGAATCCATCTCCTGAATTTTGTGCTTTGGGCCCATATGTAGCAAGGGTGAAAGAAACATGGACATCTTGAGCTCCATAGTGTTCCAGGAAGGCAGAGTCCAAAAACCCTTTCTGCAGGGTCACCTCCTTTTCACAGCAGATCTGGTTCCTCTGGGTAAAGAAATCCTCAAGGAAGAGCAGGGCTAGCTAGAAGAGTGTCACACTTTGTGTATATAAGCACTCATTCCCTAGTAGTATCAGTCCCTGATTTAATCGCACATGATTATTTTTCTTAGCAGATCCAAAGAATCATTCTATGGCTCGAATACATTATTAGTGGGTGGAGGAGAGGGTGCGGGGAAAGAGCCGTGTTGCCAAGTCTGCATCTCTTTCGTCTGCCTCTTTCATCCCTCCCTTGCTCCCTGTGCAGAATAACATTTTTGAGTGGTGTCGAGACCACCGGGTGCATCACAAGTACTCAGAGACGGACGCTGACCCACACAATGCACGTCGTGGCTTCTTTTTCTCCCACATTGGCTGGCTCTTTGTCCGCAAGCATCGCGATGTCATAGAAAAAGGCAGGAAGCTGGATTTCACTGACCTTCTGCAGGACCCTGTTGTGAGGTTTCAAAGAAAGTAAGTGGAAACTCTGAAAGCGCTTCCAAGGGCGGAGCTGAGTGGAGGTTTGGGGGAACAAGGGTTGGAGATTGGGGAAGGGTCACTTAATCTACTTTTGTTGCATTATTTTCTACTTTCCTTTTGCTTCCCTCCCCAATGTGCTCTTCCTTAAACTTGTTTGGAAATAGAATAGTCCACCCCACCCAGTGGTAACTGGTTGGGTACCAGGTGCTCAAGCTGGGCAAGCTCTTACTTCTAAGGCCCCTGGCTGGAGAAGACTGCTCCCTTTCTTACCTTCCCCTCTTCCAAAAACACCAGAACATATAGTCACAGGGAAAAAAACCCAAACAAACCCCAAAAGCAAACCAAAAAACCCCACATCAAACCTGTAGCTGGAGCCTTTAATTGGATTATAACAATGAATGCAGTAAACATGATGATCATCATTAACAGACTCAGTAGGGAACAAAATGAATTTCTCTGTCTGACCTATTTGATGATAACCAGCCTGGCCCGCAGGGTTCAATTGAGCTGAATTGCTGCCTTGCCCAATGCCTTTATCCTTCTATAAAATCAGCTATCATCACTTGGCACACTGGGTTAATGCAAACCGAACTGCAGCCTTCCCTGGTCCATTATGATCACTGTGGTAGGGGGATACTGCTCTAGAGGTTTCAACCTCTCCTGAGATTATAATATTTTTATGCTGAGTTGTTGCATTGCAGCCAAGGGCGTAAGCACTATTCCCAGACAGGGTCAATTCTGTTTGGTAACCCGAGTGTTATTTTAGACACTACTGGGAAGAGGAGGCTGTCATGCCTGTCTTTGCATTGAAAAAATCCCCATGAAGCGTTAAATTAATCTCTGGTCAGTGGGACTGTACCAGGGATAAAACTGACGCAATGCCTTGGCTTTGTGCTGCTTTTTTTGGAGAGCAGTGGAAGTTTCCACTGGACTTTGCAAAGTCCCCTTTGCAGCGTGTTTGAGCTTTCAACATTGTCTTCTCACCCTTGTTCGAGTGAATTATATCCCATCTGAGACGGACATTTCTGTAGCACTTACATAACCGCAAATGTCATGACATGACAGAAGGTAAATTTTTGTGCAGGGAAGGTTGTCTTAGCAAGTGATGATGCTCTGGATTTAACAGCTGAGTTTTGGATAATTTGCTTAGTGACTTTAGATTTTAAAGTTTCTTTTTCTCAGTAACATGAGCCTGTTTATGTCAACGTCAACACCACCTTGTTCTAAGAACAGAAGCTTATTATTTACTTCCCAGAAAAGCAAAGAAGTCTGATTTGGTAATAATAAGGATGACTCATCTCTCTCGAGTGGATTTTTTAGGGCCAGATTATGTGACATCTTTGCTCACACTGGGTCCAGTTATGTTGTCAGTTACAATAATGTAAATCTGAAGGAATACTGTTAATTTCAGTGGAGCAACTCTATGTTTGCAGGGAGCAGAAAAATAGAGAGCAGAACTTGACCCACTGAGTAGGGGTTTAATCCCTGAATGTCAGCTCCATCAACTGCAATAAGACTGATCAGTGTAAGGTTCAATTCACTGTGAGTAAAAGCACAAGAGTCTCTGGCCCTTAACTGCACATGGGACAAAAACCCAGAATGAAGGATGTACACACACACAATCGTGCTAGGAGTCTGCAGAAAAGGGAGGTTATCTTAGATTGCACAAGTAATCCTTAGAGCTGGCTGACAGGTTTCAAGTGAAAACCTTTTTCCTTGTAAAATGGCTGATTTTTTAAACCACATTTTTTGCTTAAAAATCCCCAAAACCTGTCACCATTACTGAATCTTTTAACTTTCTGTAAAAAACTTTTGTGCCTTTTTTTAAACTGAGATTTTAATTGACTGTTTTGTTACTGTTTAGTGACACATTTCGTTTGTTGAAACTTACATTTCTGATCAATAAAAAGCCTCTCAACATTTTGCTACTCATCTTAAGAAACAAAGAAACATAATCCACACAAAAAATAAAAATCAATCCATTTTGATTTTGGCAAAGCAGAAACAACTTTGAAATGGTTTTCTTTATTTTCATTTTGGACCAGCTTTAACAATAATGTTGCCTCAACCGTGTTTCTGATGCACCTGTTTTGCAGTGATGAAACCAAGATATTGTAAGAGTAGCGTGGGACGAGGTAAATTTGGGTTTAAAATAAAAGATGTCCTATCCTCTGTAGCACAGGGCATGGTTCACCTACTGGTGAATTCTCTGTATCTTAAAGTCCTTAAATCATGATTTATGGAGGTAAATAACTCAGTAATAGGTTAGTGGCCTATTGCTGGAGTGGGTGGGTGAGGTTTTGAGGCCTTCATTTTGCAGAAGGTTAGACTAGATGATTGTACTGGTCCCTTCTGACCTTAAAGTCTATGAGTCTATGAGGCCCAGTTCAGAGGGACACCATTGGTTAAGTGACATGAAGAAAGTGTGTGAGTGGGTGGAAGAGGGAATCTGTCATCACCTGGGAACAGCGACTTTGGTAAGACAGTGATTAAAGTGTTTCCCTCAATGACCTATCTCTACTTTTAAATAGTTGCTTTTTGTCTGGTCTGCATGTTACTCCTCGCAGCCCTCCTCTTACAGCTTTAAGCATTGGGGGATGCTGACCCATGGCTCCCCTTTCCTGTCAGTCTGAGGACAAACTATAGCTCATTCTCCAATGCTGAGCCCCTGTGGACATAAAAACAAGAGAGTCCTGTGGCACTTTTAAAGACTAACAGATTTATTTATCGCATGAGCTTTTGTGGGAGACCACAAAAGCTCATGCGATAAATAAATCTGTTAGTCTTTAAAAGTGCCACAGGACTCTCTTGTTTTTCTGCAATAGACTAACATGGCTACCCCTTTGGAACCTGTGAACATACTGTGTTATCCTGTTGTCCAGACCTTCCTGTTGCACCTTTAAATTTTCTTGCCAATTCCTGCTTTTATTTTGTCTTCAGCCTATTGAGCTATTCTTGGCCTGTTCTCCATCTTATTGCCTTCTATCAGTCTCTTATTTTTGTCTCCCGGCCTCTTGTGCTGCTTTGCCACTCCTCTAGCTGTTGAATCATTCCACACAGCTTGCCAGCTCCTCTTCTCCTTTCTTGTCACATTATACTCTTTCTGCCATTCACTCCCCCTCTCTGTCATTCTCCCCCTTTTACCTCCCTCATGGCTTATTTCAGAATATTGCTCTCCCTTTCTTTTTTGCCTCTAAGACTCTTCAGCTGTTTCCTCCACCCTGCCCCTCCCCGCCCCCACCCTTCACTTCTGCTTGAGATAAAGCTTCTAGTTTTCTTTTTCCTTTAGGCAGGAGTTTGTGCCTTTGCTCTCTGAGTTGGGGAAATGAACATAAAACCACTCCAATGGCCGTGTTCAATGTGTCCCAATACCAACATATTTACAAACATGAACCTGAATGGTAATTCTCCTCTCATTGAACCTATGTTAATTCCATAGAATCAAAGTTCTCAGTATATCTTATTGCATATCTCAAGTTATTAACAAACTTAAGGGCATGGCATGGGACCACTGCCAATGAAAGTTGTGATGTGCCAGGAAATTAATAATGGCTCAGTAGAACTTTCATATGTGTTGTAATAAACCTGTAGCCTCCTAGGACTTTTATTCACGGCTGTTTTCACTCTGCTGTGGTCATTTGGTGCTTCATGCGCCAATGGGGAGAATACTTCAATATCCCTGCTCTGAAAGTCATGTTCCCTCCCTACTAATGGTGTTCAGGAACAATCTTCATTAGCTATTAGGATAATAGTGTATTCGATAAACACACAGTTGAGCAGTCCAGCCCAGTTGATGTATCTTAATTGCCATAGCAAGATGTGGGTAATTGATCTTTGGTGCCTTTCATAGAGATGGGAGCCAACTGCAAAGTTTGCAGCCAAAGTGGAATTTTCCCAAAGTTCAGGGAGTTCAGGAGGCGGTGGGGGGAGTTGCTCTGTGTGGGGTGATCTCCAGTATTTTGATCAGTTATAATTTATGGCTATAAATACCCTTAGAACCTTGAATCACACTCATTCCTTTCCCTTAGAAACACAAAACAAGAAAGTTATGCATATCTGGAGCTTCCCCTGCTGTGATCAACCTTCGCACGGCCTAAGCAACATTACTTGTTTTTTTCCCATAGACAGATTAATGTTGAATGCAATTTTCACTCTGACAGAAAACAGCTGCAATTTTTTGATATTTTTTTCCCTTCAGCAAAGTCTTTTAATTATTCCTCTTAGTCACCCGGTGCAGCTTACCATTAAAAGCCGACACATCTTCCATGTACTCTACTGACAGCGGCTGACAAGTAGGCAAGGTGAGAGCTGAAACAAAACTACCAAACGCTCCACTATGAACGTTCTCGGGGAGGAACAGAGAAACTTCTGACATTTAACAAGCAGTGGACTGGTCTCACTGCTCATGGATAATTAATCTCCACACTTTTCTTTGGAGAGGGCTGTTGGAAATATAATGATGAAGTGAAAAACAGACTTTTAAGAATGAAAAATTGTTTGTTGCCTTCCTAGTGCAGGATTCTTTCCATTTCTAAGTATTCTGAATAATTGTTTGAAAATGTCCTCTGTGTTAATAAAGCAGAAATCTGCACTTGAAGGTAAAATTCAGGGCAGATTGTATTTTCTTTCAGTAATGCTGCTCTTAAGTCAGCATAATTTCTTTGTGCAAAACCAAATTAAGCTCCAAATGACTGGTTACTGCTGATATCTGTTGTGATGCTATTATTTCATGTTGGGACACTAACTAGGCATTAGATGGTCTTTTCCCTGCTAGAGTGAGCTGACGATCTGCAGGGATCTTCGTCTGCTGTAGCTCTTCCCCTGTGAGGTTTCTTCAGCACGATAATGATCATGTCTATCTTTTTTACATAGCACTTCTCCTCCATAGATCATCTTATTGCCTCTTGATATGTGGGGAAGCTGAGGCACAGAAAAGTGAAGTGACTTGTCCAAGACAATGGAGTAGACCAGTGGCAGAGCTGGGACGAAACCTAGACCTCCTTAATGCTAGTTCACTAGGAAACACTAGCACATCTGGCTGTCAGAAATGAGTAAAAACTCCAGGGTTCAGGAGCAGCATGCCAGATCTTCTTTTAATATATATTTTTCATATAATATTATTATGATTGTTTATATTACAGTAGCAGGGAGAGGTCTTGAATGAGTTCAGGGCCCCATCCTACTAGCAACTATACATTCACATAACAAAAGACAGTCTCTGCCCCCAAAAGCTTACTGTCTAAATAGACTAGTGGGACAAATGAAGTACTATTATTTCCATTTTACAGATGAGAAATCCAGGCACAGAGTGATGAAGTGACGTGCCCCGAGACACACAGGGAGTCTGTAGCTAAGACAGAAATTGAATCCAAATACCCTGAGTCCTAGCTCACTGCAGCAGCCATGAAGCCAGCCTCTGTCTCAGTAATGTTGTTATTCCTGTCCCTTTGTCTCCCTCTAGGTATTACAAAAGTTCAGTAGCACTAATGTGTTTTGTGATCCCCACCTTGGTGCCCTGGTACATGTGGGGAGAGAGTTTGTGGAATTCCTACTTTCTTGCTTCCATCCTTCGTTACACCGTCTCGCTCAACGTCTCCTGGCTGGTCAACAGTGTGGCTCACATGTACGGCAATCGACCCTACGACAAGTACATCAACCCCAGGCAGAATACATTTGTCAATTTAGGAGCAATCGGTGAGTGCCAGGCAGCATGTTTCTTGGATTACCTTGTGTTTGGCCAATCCTCGTGCTAGCTCTAGCTAGCAGTGGGGTTCCCTTCCCCTGCAAACAGAGCCACCAGTAGACCCCTGTACGTAGGATAGTCAGCAGTCCACTCCATGAGTGCTCACTCTTGGCCAGAATTTAGACAGATTGTCTGAGGTAACACTGGGCAACAGAGTCTGTGAGCCAGAGAGCTGGGCAGCTCTTGGGCTGTGTATCTAGCATCCTAGGTAAAGATTCCCTTGTGTGTTTCTTACACCTGAGCCCTGTCTCTCTTCTCTCACCAGGGACACTAAACTAAATCCATTTCACCACTCGGCCAGAGGCGGCCTTAGCCTATCTGGGGCCTTAGGCAAAGTCTCATTGCAGGGCCCCCATAGGGCTCCCTGGTGCCAGCCCCCGGCTGACACTGTGGCCCCGGCATCCCAGTGGGGGCCCTGAAACCTCCCCCTGTGGCCCTGGTGCCACCCCATGGTTCCCCCACCCCACGGGAGGCCCTAATGCCATCATGACACCAACTCCCCGTGGTGGGCTCCTGCAGCAGTGTGGCACCCTGCTGGGTGCCCTGAAACCAGCGCTGGTGCCTGCTGGGGCTCCCAATGCCCCCACGGCCATCCCTATGGAGGGCGAATGGGCTTCCCCCCTGCTGCCGCGGGGCCCCCACTGCCTTCAGCAGCAAAGGCCAGGGGCGGGAGTGCAGAGCTGGGCCTGCAGCTGGAGCAGCCAGCCCAAGGGCAGGGTGGAAGTGTGGAGCTCAGCCTTTGGGCCAGCCTGCCCTGCCTCCCCCCATGCTGATTGGCCCTGGGCCCCATCCTCCCACAGGGATACCCCTACCCCGCTCCTCCTCCCCTCGCCTCTGGCCCCCACTGCCCGCCATGTGTTCCGCAGCGCAGGACAGGAGGCAGATGCAGCTTTTGGGGTAGGTGAAGGGGCCCCTTCACCTGGGGCTGATTTTAAGAAATGCTGAGCACCCGGGAACATGTCTCGATTCCAATGGGCGCTGTTGAGTATGTTGCACTTTTGAAAATCAGGCCATTTATTTAGGCTGGGATTTTCAAAAACCTAGTTTGGTGTCCATTGAAGCCTATTGTATTCCAGGAGGTTTTTTAACTGTTCTCATCTCGGTAGCATCTGAGTACCTTCCAGTTGTGCGCTAAGCAACATCACTACACATCTGGCATGTATTTTTTGTCCTCTCCTCAGAGGGAGAAGTGTGTGCAGTGGAGTGACTTGTTTTGGTAGGGTGCACCTTCTGTCCCTGTTGCTGTGTTTTTATATTAGAGAACAGCAGGTCAAAGAAAGGTGCCTGGCATTTGGAGTGAAAAGTGATGAGGTTCATGATGATGCTTAGTTCCTTGGGAGAGTTCATTCCTCCATCTCACACCAGCCCCTACAGAAAGTTCTGTCTCCTGTACAGACAAGAGCTCTTCTTACCGTTGAGAGGACCATCATGCCAGAGGAGCATTGTCACTGACCACAGTTTCATCTCAGAACTTTAGATACCCTGGGCTTGAGTCATGGAGGACTTTCAAAATAAGGACTGAGATCTTGAACTTAGAAAATCTATGGGAAACCAGCGTAGAGAGCAGAGCACAGGTTTGATATATTCATGGAATTGGAGCTTGTGTTGTTGAGGAGACGAGCTGCAGTGTTCTGAACTACAGGAGTTTCCTAGATGCTGAAGCCTTCATGCCCAGGTATAGTGTATTGCTGTTATCCAGCTGAGAGGGGACCAAGGCATGAATAACTGGGGCCAGTCCTCATCTGCCAACATGGGACAGAGTTCCTAGCCAAGGCCAGAGAATTACTCACAAATGCTGCTCTGTGAGCATTCACAACAGCAAGGAACCCACGAGTACTTCGAGTCTTCAGACTGAGCAGACCACTTGTGGGTGTGTCACCGCAACCAACAGATTGCACCATAGCTGCAAGCTCTTCAAAATGCTTTTCTCGGCCCACTAGCATCACCTTTGTCTTGCTCAGGTTCAGCTTCAGTCAGCTGTTCTTCATCCATGAGCTGATCTCATCCAAGCACTAGGCCATCTTGATGGTAGTGCTGAGGTCATGTGTGGCGAACATGGTGACATGTTGATGTTGAAAAGGACCGGAGAGCAAACTGATCTTTGTGGAACTCCACATGTGAAGGGTCAGGTAGTGCTGATACAGTTTCCCATCACTGCTTTTTGGATGCATCCCTCCAGGAAAGACTCAACACATTTGAGCACATAACATTTGAGCACATTTGAGCACTTCTGCCAATTATCTCAGGTGAGACAACAGAATCTCAGTTAACATAGTGGAATGCTGCCAAGACGACCAGGAGTATGGGAATGGCTGCCTCTTCTCTATGCACTGGCAGGAGGTGATCATCCAATGGTGCCGGTAGAGCAGTTTTGTTCGGTATCCTGGCCTGAATTCAGAATTAAACAGTCTAGGATGTTGGCTTCAGCTGGGCTATGTCTACATTGATGGTGACTAATTCACCACTGTCAGATTTATTTTATGTGGATCAACTGAGAGGAAGTGAAGGCCACCTGCCGCCTTGTCCTGGCTAGTTCAGTGATGTACCGAATACCCTTGGGGGACAATGTACCCTAGCACAGGGCTTGCAGTGTCATCCAGCCAAGTCTTGGTAATTCAGATACATTGCGTGTTTCGTCACTGTGGGGGTCATATGTTGTTTGTTAGCAGAAAATCTTGCATTGATCATTATCACCTTTAATTTATGTTGCTTGCTGTCTGCTTCTGGCCCTAGGTAGGTAAGGGCCCTCTGCAGTGTATAGGTATTAGATGTCTGGAATCAGCACTCTCATTTTCCATTTCCTTCAACAGTTCCTCACAATTTGTAGAGTAACAGGTGATGATGTAGAATAGATGTTGCCATGGGGTGGGAAGTCAATTAAAAATTCCACCTTAGATGATAAGTATGGACTTAGACTGCTATGATTAGCTATCTAATTTGGACCATCTTAGCCTGCGTATCCATCATGCACAGCTAGAGTGTAGACAACTCACATGGTCTTCCCTACTTCGCCACTCCTTATCCCTCACTGGCCACACACAGACCCCCCCCAGCTTTACTGTCACCAGTACTCTTTTTATTGTTTCGAACAACACACCACCAACTATATACAGTTTCCACAGGCACTCAGGAGCTCCATCAGCTGAGCCCAGATCAGGGAGGCTCAACCACAGTTGTCTGCAGCTTACCCTTGGCTGACTGTTCCTCCTCGCTCCTCCCTTCTGTTTCTTCCCTGGAAGCTTTTATGGAGCCTGGTAACTAAACCCACCAGCCGCTCCCCATCAGCTCCCTGGCCAGCCAGCTCCCCCAGCTGGCTTCACTTCGCCTGTGACTAGGGCTCCTGTCTAAGTAGCTGGGCTGGCTCCTGGCCCTGCTTTTCCTCTGCCTGGCACCAGGGCATAAAATGGGAATGGGCCAGAAGGGGTGTAAATTGAGGTAACTCCATTGACTTCAAAGGAGCTGTGCCAGTTTACACCATCTGTGGGTGTCTCCCAAGTAATTCCCCTAAAATTGATGCTGCTATTCTCAGGGAAGTGAGAGAAAATTGGGCTCATTTATGCAGGGCTCTTTTGGGGCCATCAGTCTACTCCCAGAGGATAGCCTCACAGAGAGTCACTTCCTCGCACTCCAATCTGTCTGAACTGGCTGGTGCTTTCTTCAGCCCCACACCAGTCCAAACTGCTTGGTGAGGCTTGCCTACACAAGGACGTTGACAAGGGCTGGCCAAAGGAGGTTGGAACCAGCACTGAAACCAGTTTAGCTTATGGCCTGTGTGAGACAAAAACGTTGCTCCATCCAGTTACAGACGGAGCCTTCGGTTTCGGTTGTGCTGAAGAGAGATTTATTTGCTGATACTAGCAGTCAAGCTATATCCAACAGTGGTCCCCCTGAGTCATTTGAGATAGCCTTGAAATGGGCCAAATCTCTGGTGTGATGAGGCCTAACATGACCTTCTGTATGTCTCAACCAGAGGAGTCCTTGTAAAATCAAGCTAGATCTTGCTCTGTCACGGGGCTTGCTACCACTGCTGAGGCACCTTCTTGTGGTCACATCTGGGGATTGGCTCAAGATTCCTTCAGTTTATCACCCCGTGATCTCATTCTCTCTTTCTCTCTCTCTGGAGTCAGGTTACTGCCCCTCTATCCCTCAGGATGTTCTTTCTTATGGCTTGGCCCCTCCGGCCAGGTCACCATAACCCTCTCTTTCCAGGGTCTCAAATTCCTACTGGACAAACTGTCTCAGGCAGTCTTCTGCACCACTGCCCAGTCTGTGGCATTTCCCCAGTGGTTGGTAGGGAATCCAGGCATGCCCACTACTCTGGGTTCTAGCCCAAGGACCCTACAGCCAGTGGCCAAGGTCTGCACTGTTGTCCCAAACCTTGCTATTGTGTCCCTGAGCTGCTTCCTATTTCGCCTCTATAAGGCTCCTTCTCCATCTTCATCTGGATGCTCACTTCCCTCAAAGCCAAGATCCCAGGGCTTTTCATTTCCCTCTGATTTGCTCCTTTCCTTCTCTAAATCCAGAGAGGAGTTGTAGCTCTTCTTTTACTCTTTATTTCCTGTTTTCAGAGCAGCTTAGCTTCCCCCTTGCTCAGCTGGGCTTCATCATCAACTAAAAGCATATTATACTCGACTCTCCCTCTTCCAACTCCCCAGAGCAGCTTGTCATAGGGTTAATTGCCCCTTCCTCTCCATTCAGGCCTTTTGTGAGTGAGGCACCTCATTCCCTTCTTGTTTTTCATCATCTGGCTTAGCAATAGGGGATTGTTTATCAAATGAAGTCAAACATCTTTGGTTCCCCTCTGAATGGGGAAAGCAAAACCACTATGCACTTTACTGATGTGATAGCAAAGTATTCTATAGAAACCGCCTGCAGATATAGATGTAACTTAATGTGAACTGAATTAAGCTATATCAATTTAAATGAGTGTAAACTGATTTGAATATCCACACCGCAGTTTGCCCAGTTTAACTAAATCAATATAAAAAACAATATTTATTAAACATGTGCAGCATAATGAAGACATAGATAGATATATGGGGCCATGCTCCTTCAACTTCATCTCACGCTGCATTTTAAACCAATGAGGTACCAGGCAGGGTTGGACCAGGGTAAAATATGTTACAGGATCAGGTACCTATCTATTTATCTAATCTAATCACAAGCTGAAAAGAGGCATACTGGCCACCACACAAAAGTCAAGCGTGTCAAATGATTTTAAAAAAATAATCACAATTAATCATGAGACTTAAAAATATAATCATGATGAATTGCAGTTGTAATCACACTGTTAAAGAATAATATTGAAATAAAAAAAATCCAAAAATATTTATAATAAATGTATATTAGTATTCTATTATTGTTTAACGGTATGATTAAAACTGTGATTAATATTTTAAATCTTGTCCAATTTGTTTTGTGTTAATTGCTTGAATTAACTTTGATTATGGGCAGCCCTACTAAAAATCTCTTTTGTTTTTTCCAGGTGAAGGCTTCCATAATTATCATCATACCTTTCCATTTGATTATTCAGCCAGTGAGCTTGGCTTGAAATTCAACCCAACCACCTGGTTCATTGACTTCATGTTTTGGTTGGGGTTGGTTACTGACCGAAAACAGGCTCCCAAGGGGATGATCTCAGCCCGCAAAGAGAGGAGTGGTGATGGAAGTGCTTGAAAATACAACATTTCTGTGTAAATCTACGCTGTCGCATGCGTGTGTGTGTGTGAGCATGTGCACATTTTTTCTTTGGGAAAAGTAGTTCTTTCAGATAAAATGGGCCAAATTAATCCCTGAGATAACTCCGTTGACTTTAGTGGATTTATGTCATGGGTGAATTTAGCACCAGTTTTTTCCATATTAGCTATTTTATGTCCAAATCCCAGACTACTAAGTGTAAAAAAAAAAAAAGAATATTCTTTAATATTACTGTTAAACATCCTAAACTTTGATTTTAGTCATTCAAGTTTATGTCCAATGTACATTGTAAAATGCTTGTTGGTGTCAACCCAGGCAAGATGGATGAATTAGCTATCCTTTCAAAGTGTGATTCAGATTGTTTTGTTTTTACTAGTCAATGTCTATGCTTTTGAGATACAGTTTGTTGGGGAAAGGAAGGGCCTGATATGCTGTTAAAAAAACACAAAGGAATGTTTTGTTTCCTTTTTAAAAAGGGAGAATCCGTTTTAAAAAAGATGTTTGTCTGAAAATCTGTTTTTTTAATATTTGTTTGCCCTGTTTGCAACATCCTTGCTTCACTGTGTTTGCTTATATTGAATTAATTTATTGCTGTGCAGGCTTTTGTGTTAAAAGCTGCACACTATACAAGCCAAAAGACAAACTGATGCTGTGCTTAGCTGATTCATTGGTTGTCATATAAACGCTGTAATCTGTAAAAGTATATTGCTCAACTAGGTCTTAAACCAAATAAAGCTTCGATATAAATGTTTGGAGACCTAATTTATATTGTAGCTGATCACAGCAACTAGTGCATGCATATTTTAGCAACTTCTGCACAATAGGTGTCTTAATTCTTTTTTCTAGCTTTCACTACCAGATCTTTAAAAACTGACCTTTATCTAGATCACAGCTTCTCCTAATGTTACAACTGCATGCAGCCTTTATTGGTTTTAGAGTAAAATACTTTTAAAAAAAAAAAAAAAAAAAAAAAAGTTATGTAGCTCCTGGATTGAACAGTTGCCTTGTAAAAGCAGCATGTCAGATTAATAGGCCACATAGCCCTTTGTATTAGATATTAGCCTGTGCAGGAGAAAGACTTTATGTTGTCTGTACTGGAGCACTTTTGAAGACCGAGGGTCTGACTCTTATTTACACTCAGGGCTTGTCTACACTTAAAACACTACAGCTGTACCTCTGTAGCCTTCAGAGTAGACCTTGCCTATGCCAGTAGGAGGGGTTCTCCCATCAGCATAGTTAATCCACCCACCCAGGAGGTAATAACTAGGTTGACAGAAAAACTCTTCTGTAAGCCTAGTGTCTACATGGGGGTTTAGGTTGGCTTAACTAAGCTGCTACGGGTGTAAATTTTTCATACCCTTGACCAATGTAGTTAAAGCAACCTAATTTTCTAGTATAGCCCGAGCCAAAGATTTCCTTTGCCCTTCTTTGGGAGTGTGCATGTGCGCACTTTCATGTCCATTTACACTGCCAGAGTGGGACAAAAAGTGGGGAGGAAGGGAAGGATGGTTTTAGGATAAATGAGAGTCAGGCCCAGATGTTTTCAGGAAAGATGTAGAATTTTAAAACCAAACTCAGTTCTGTAGGGTTTTCTTTTGTTCTGGTTTTTTTTAATGATGCCAATATAAAAGAATTGTCATTATTATGTACTTCATCCAGCAGGTGTTTAACAGAGTTAATTTGCCATTAATGAGGTGTAAGCTCCTGAGTGATTTACAATAAACAACAATGAATTATCCTGTGTACTGGTCCTTATTTGTAGATCTTCCATTAAATGGTGGTTTTATAAATGAATGATCTCAAGGTTTGGAGTAGCCACTGGCCATAAAGCAGGAGGGTAATATTTTTGAAGTCTCATCTAGGTCTGAACATGGCCCCACCTATTACCATAATATCTACCACAACAAATCAAAACAATTAATCAAAACATTAGTCAGTTCATCCTCCCATCACCTTGTGAAATAGAAATGTATCATTATTTCCATTTGACAGATGGGGAAACCGAGGCACAACCATCTAAACTGACTTGTCCAAATTCTGACAGAGCATTTGTATCAGAGCCAGAAATGAAAATGAAAACCAGGTGTCCCAAGTCCAACCCAGAATCTTAACCACAATATCATCACCTGCTTCGTTGTGAGATTTACAGCTGGGCCCAACAAAGAATGGCTACTAAAATGCATACCCAAAGGAGAGTTGTATATGTTTATCATACATGGCTCTTCCTCATATAAAAGATCCTGTTGTTATCGTAGTTTACCAGTTGGGGAAATAATGTAAATGCAATAGAGAGCTAAACCTGGGTTTATATCTTTCAGTTAAATTTGGAATTAAAGATCTCAAAATAATACCAGTATTGCCTGTGTACTGTATTGATCTCATTTCCCACCATTCACATGTACAGAGCAAAACTTCACTAATTCCTTCTATGGATCCAGTCCTGAAAATAGATGTATTGGTGTGAATCCTCATGACTGCGTGGAATTACACTGAAGTCAATGGTATTTCGCACTAGTGTAAGAGATCCATGAAAACTCATGTTTCAGCAGCACTGGGATCTAACACTAGGAAACCCATTGCAAATGACAGATGTTTCTTATAAATTAGTGAGTATGGAAAGAAACAAGATTTTTTAAAAAAAATTTAAGGCTACTACAACAAAAAATGTATTTTCTGCTTTAATTTTTTCTTTACTTTGCATTTACATGGCTAAAGATAATCACCTAAATCCACTTGCTTAGTTCGAATTAGCGATCCCCATTCATTTCAATGGCCGGTTAGTTCGAACTAAGAAATTAGTTTGAATTAACATGGCCACATTGGCTATTCAAACTAGTTAGTTCGAATTAACCCCTTAGTTCGAATACCCTATTCGAATTTATTAGTTCGAATTAAGGAAGCTCTTAATTCGAACTAACTAAAGCCTAGTGTAGCCATGGCTTTAGTTAGTTCGAATTAAGCCTCCTTATTTTGAACTAACTTGCCAGTGTAGTCATAGCCAATATGAGTAGGAGCAGGCTTTGTCTACACATATCATACACGTATCATATGAGAGTAAAATCCCCAGTGTCAGAACATCACAAAGTTCCTCCTTTAATCCAGACTGTTAACATTCATCTCCCATGGAAACGAGTGGCAGATTCCTTGTTTCTAAACTGGGGCCTGCAATCATCAACATCATATTAGACTTACTGGGCCATTGCCGAAATGGCCATGCAGTCCGCTAGTGCTGAGCCTCTAGCAGCAGCAGATTAGTGGCAAGAAGAAAGGAAGAAACATGTGAGGTAAAATAAAGTGAAAAATGATTATGGGAGACAGGATGAAAAAAATACATCGATGAGCCTAGAAGGAAATGGCAATAAGTCTTTTTTGGTTTGAAATAGTCACCCAAGCTATATTCTTAAACTCTTATTTTTCCCAGCCCAAGTTCAGTCCCCTTCCCAGTGACATTCATCCTATGTTTAAGCTGAATGCTTGATTTCTGACTGATGGACTTGGGGCTTGTCTACACTGGGGTAGGATTGTAATTCGATTTTAGGCTGTTGAATTACAGATGGCAAAGATGAGTGATCACAGTAAATTGCTCATATTCCTTCCCCACTGCTCACATTCCTTCCTGAAATGCATTGCACTGTGGGTAGTAGTTGCTGGGGCCTGTGGGGAGGCAGTCATCCTTGACTCACTTCCCCTTTCCTTTTCTCTAAGGAAAAAAAAAGCAGGATAAGCTTTCCTTGCTGTTTCTCTGCTGCAGGCACAACGGAGTGGCACAGTGCAGTGCTCCATGCAGAGAGAGGAATTAATTGGAAACTTTTGGGCGGCTGAAGGCAGGGGAAGGATCTATATTGCTATGGTGTATCATACTGGTGAAACAGGCAAATCAAGATTAGAGCTACTCTCTGGCTACTCGGACCTAAATTCAAATTGTAGATTTCGATCTCAGTGCTACACCACTTGCCGGGGTGGTGTTATCAGGTCAAATTACAGCTCCATTTAATTTCAACTTACTGCTTGGACAGTGGAGTCACAGGCTGCAGAAAGGTCAAGGTAAGCAGCTTTATATCGAACTTCACTGTCAGTGCAGACCAGGGCTTAATCTACTCCCTTTCTTCTTATTCTTCAGTGGAGTTCATTGGAGCCAGACTGAGCTACACAAGCTGAGGAGCCAGCCCTGCATATAGTTCAGGGCCACAGAGCCAGATTCTGCTCTCAATTACATCCACAGGGCCCAATTCTGCTCTTAGTCAGACAGAAACTCAAAATAACAACCTGGATTTCAAGGGCATTACACTGGCTACACATTTGAGTAGCTGAGAGCACAATCTGACCCAAGGTCGTCATTCTCATGGAACAGCCCTCCCTATCACAAACCTCCTTTATGACAATCTCCTCGCTAGGCCAAATGCTGTTTGAGCAGCCAGCATTCTTCATAAACTCACAACCCGAAGAGCAGATCCTCAGCCACTTCAGTGCAGCTATGCCACCTTACGCAAGCTGAAGATCTCTCTCTCTGTGGGCCAGCAGTTCAACTCCTGTCCTTATTACGTAGCTTGCTGTGTTTCCCCAGCTCCTGGGGCAGACAGGATTACATTAGAGTTGACAGGCAGAGTGTATATACCCCCCCCCCACACACACACCACCACACACACACCCTCTGCTATGGTATATGATGTCATACATATTCCAAGTTACTAACAGATCTACACATTGGGTGAGGAGAGGGAAGGCTGCGGAAATATGTGCCAGGAAAGCACCAGCCAACCGAACATTTTAAACAGAAAACCAGTTGGTCATTGCCCCACATCCTGTGTGGCCGGATACCCTCCCCTTTGCACTGGCCAGAACAACAATGTGGTGACTGGCACACCACACACCCATCTGCATTGGGCTCCCAATGAAAAACAGTCACACCTGTTATTTTGGTCATGGGTGCCATGATAGGCTGCAATTTCTATGGAGGGGCCGCGCTCCTACAAGTCAGGAGGGCAGAGGGATTGTGGTTAGCTGGTGAGTCAGGTTTTACTGTGCTCTTGAAATAATATTGTCTCTAACAACTCAACACCGAAATTAAGGCTCTGCCTGGTGTAACTAATACACACTGGGGCTCATATTTTCAAAATGGCTCTAGGCTTTTTGGTACTGCAACTTCAGCTGGTCTGACCTGAGACATTTCCAAGGGGCCTGATTTTTGACTCGGACTGAGCACCCAAAAACTAATGAACCCCCAAAATCAGTCATTTGTGCAAGTGTAGGCCTATTAGAGAATGCAGTGTGAGACACAGCGTTTTTCTACCACCCTAGCCACATGAATAGCATGTTGCCATATTGGTGTGGCCTTTTGGGCTTACCCCACTGTAGTCACCACGGTGCACCATGCTAGACTTGAAGAAAGAGTTGTTCTCTGATAGCTTTTCTAATCTCTGGTTTAGTCAGTAACTTTGACCGGCTCTTGCAATGAGGTTCCCCCACCAGTTGGAAGTCAATTGGGAGCCATGTAGACATGTGCTCTTATTGATCAGCAGTCTTTCGCCGCCATGCAGGGGCTGAATCAGATAACTATGAGGCTAACAAACATGGCTTTGAACTACCTGCACAGTTTCTCCATTACGCTGGGGCTTTGTCTACACCACAGAATCCCTAGCACTGCTGATTCTTATTCACCCATCAGCAAGAGTCAGACCACTTCCAAAAATTGTCCTTGTGTAGGAAAGCCTTGGTTATGCCGCTTAGTCTGTATCATATTTTATACTAGCACAGTCTACTGGGTGCTTGATTTTCACAGATGCATTTGTCTGGAATACATAGACCATATTTCAAGAGGCTACACAGTTGTACATAACGTTATTAGGGAAATAATGGATGTCCTATTGTATTGCTTTGGCTCTGATCCATCAAGGTGAGCTGCAAGGACAGACCCTGTGGGCTAGTCTATGCTGATGGTGGCAAATTTGTCGCCCTCAGTTCGCTCTTCCAGGTTTGATTAAGCGATCAGATAGACGTGCTCAATTGATCTGGTGTTCGACTCAGTCACTCCAGCCCTGGAAGAAGACTAGTGCTAAGTCGAATGAATGGCATTGACATTTGTCTTAACGCCATGTGGCCAGGGAAGTAAATGGGAGTTACAAAGTTGAAGGGAGATACACAAGGTATTTTACGTGCCTTCGGTCTCTCCCTTCGACTGCTGCCGAAAAGTGCCATGAGTGTAGACGAGGCCTGTATGTACACAGTGTCCGTTGAAGTCATGGGGTGGTGGATGGGCACAGAGATCTGGGCCACCCAACTAGCACTTACTGACGGCTCAGTGCCCAAATTGTAATGGACACAAAAAAGGGGGCAGGCGAAAGCTGCACATGCAGAATTCAGCTAATATAATTTTTTCAGCAAACACTAAGTTTGCCAAAATATTCATTTTGGTGGGCGTTGAAATTCAGATTGAATTTGGTAACTAGTTAAGGCTGAAAAGAAAGAGGTTTAAAAAAAAAAAGTTGCCATGATACATCTCAGCCATTGTGAAAGGTTTTGTTTAAGCTTTTAGCTTTGAAATGGTGTTTCAGTCTGAAATTTAGCTATTTTTAAAGGGTTAAAAAAAATCTCAGAACATCCCAAAACTAAACAAAAGATCTGGAAAAAAAGTTGTTTTGGAGAGTCAAATGAAATATTTAATTTGGCCCCCCCCCCCCCAATTTTTTTTTGTTTTTCGGAGGAAAAAGTTAAGGTGCAGGGAGGGAATCACTTTTAGTTTAAACAGAACTGATTTTTTTCCCAGCCATTTTAGTTCAACTACCCAACTAAAAAAGAAATCAAATATTGTCTCGTTGTCAATGTGAACATAGGCTCTCATCCCACAATTAATTCTGCAGGGGCTTGCAGACCTGTAGGATTGGCTCCTTGGCACACAGGGTGTGGTAAATCAGGAACTAATGGAGCAGCATGTCTCAGCCTCTGACATACCCATCAGGCTATACTAATTGGGACCATCATCTAATTCAGAGCCAGGTAGTTCACAGAGGGTGGCCGTTTACTGACTAGAGAAGGGGTCTGCAACCTGTGGCTCTGGAGCCGCATGCGGCTCTTTGGCTGCCCCCTTGTGGCTCTGGGCTCCCCCAACCACCGGGGTACCCTGCAGGAGGCCCATGCCTGGTTCTGGGCTTCCCCCAGCCACCAGGGACCCCATGGGCAGCCCATGCCAAGCTCCCCCCCCCCCCCATAAGGGGACCCTGCAGCAGAAATCCTGGCTCACTTCCCTGCACCTCCCACCAGAAGGCTACACCTATTGTGGCTCTCAAAACACTTTGTTATTGAAGGAATTTTCAAAAATGGCTCTTCTTATCTTTTGGGTTGCAGACCCCTGGACTAGAGCTACAGCTGAAGGGTTAATTGAGGGAAAGCAGCTCCCTACCTAGCCGCCAAGTGGCTGGGATTATATAAGAAAACAGGAGGAGCAGCTGGCATAGACAGGCCTAAGTTTCCCTTTCTAGTAGCAAGTGGGGAAGCTGGGTATGGTATGTAAATCCATAGGACTAATGCTACAGGTTATGGAAGACCCTAATAAAACATGATGCTGGTGAAGGTGAGCTGGTGTTGCAGTGTGTGATGGGTCTGGAAAGAATTCTCAGGGGACCAGCCTCTGCCTTGGTCCTGATCTTGCCAAGCATCTTAGCCCACTGCTTAATATCATGCTGCATGTACCTAGACCTGTGGAAGGCCTTGCTTTTGCGTGGCTTTCCTAGCATTCACTTAATGTAGGTCTATGGGGTGTGTATTGGCTTTTGCTTTAAAAGGAATCACCGATTCCTTTAGCTTCAGTATATGCTAAACTTTACAGCCTGGCAATGTCCTCACTGAAATCAATGGAACCACCAACTTGCTCAGAATGATGACTCTGCATGCCAGCTACTAGCCACGTGCTGCCTCTCTAGATCTCAAAGCAGGAGCAGTGACATGATCCCCTTTTCCAGAGGATGATGCTGGTCCAGAGCAGCTGAGGGATTTGGCTACAATCACACATTCAGCTGGTGGCAAAGGAAGGAAGAGAAAGTGGCTCAGCTGACTCCCAGGTCTTCTCCCCACAGGGGAGGTGCAAGCAGAGCTAGGAAAGCCCCTATCTGCAGTTGCTGGGAGTGTGCTAATGCTCCGAAGGGCATGCTATGCTGGGCTGCTAGATAAGCTGTTCCCAAGTAACTGTCTTGCAAACAATAGCACCTAGGATCCTCTAACTATCAGTGATAGGACTAGGAGTAACCAGCCCTCTGAATATGCCCACTCCCTGCTGAGGAGGGCAGCGATAGATTGCTGCAACGAACCCAGGGAGCCGTGCCAAGGTAGCTGCATTGTTCAATTGCATTTACTGAGGGAAGGGGGAAATTTAGGCACTGCTTTCAGCCATCATTAAACTGTTTGGATCCCTATTACAGTCCCCGTTGAGGGGAAAGGTCATCCAATTCACCTGGCAAATTTTTGGTTTCATAAGAGTTAGTTTTGAACAAAAAGCTGAGCTTAAGAGGGTTCTTTTTAAAATTGGAAGCAGTTTTTCATCAGTGGCTCCCACAAAGGGCCCAAGAACCAGAAAGAAAACTGACCCACATGGGTCTGATTGGAAGTGCAAACAGCCAGTAGCAGAAATAGAGCCAGGGTGGCAAGCTGGGGAGATGACTAAGAAAGAAACCAGTTGCAGTGAACAGAGTCTCTCTCAAGGAAGGGAAATTGATTTCCTTTCCAATAAGATAAAGCTCTGGACTGCAGATCCTTCTGGCTCCATGACCCCTTCTTTTCCCAGGGGCTGTCTTCCCCTTCTATTCTCCAATCAGCCAATATATTGTGGTTCCTAGGACCCCCTGGGCAAAGAAAGGGGGAGGGGGTGCACTGAGCTAAGATTAACCCTTTGTCTCCTAGGACCACGCAGTGCTCATGCATGTCATTCCATGGACTTCAAAGTTTCTGTTGCTTTGTGTAATGGAAGGTGCTGTAAGAAGTGTGTGTTTACACAGGATTAAATTGGCAGGGCCCCCTCAAGTCCATTTTTATCCCATGTCCCTGGGTCCCACCATGCTGGGCACCAGGAAAGCTGCTTTCGTATTCCCTAGCATCCTGTAGCTTAGGCTGTGTCTCCTCCTTTCTTCCCTTGGCTCTGCAAGGGCCTCTTCTCCTTATTTGCATTCCCTTCCTGTCTCTTTTCCCACCCCATGCAAACCCCATCTAAATAGCTGCTCCCACCTCCTCCACCATGCTCCGGGTGTTCCTAAACCTCCAACTGCCAGAACTTGGGAATGGATGACAAGGGATGGATAACTCAATAAATTGCCTGGCTTCATTCATTCCCTCTGAAGCATCTGATACAGGCCACTGATGGAAGATGGGATGCTAGCTAGACAGACCATTGGTCTGACCCACTATGGCCATTCCTGTTCTGAATGTTCCGCCCCTCCTCTGAGCCTTCGGCAGGTGAGTCAGCACAGCCAGGTTATCCCCTTCTCCATCTTTGCAGGCTGTATCCCTCCTCCCTGTGAAGGGGGCTGAGGGTGGGAAGTGGGGAGCACCTGGCAGTACGTAGGGGCCATGCATGCAGTCACAGAGTTTGCAGGAAGCCAGGGCAGAAGTGAAGGACCACTGTGTATGTGGCCTTCACCTCCCTGCTACCTGCTGTCAGTTTCCAGCCAGCTAGGTGGTTGTTCCCCAAGTGGGCATTAAGGATCATTCTGAGTTAGGACCTCGGGAGGCTAGGGGGGGTGGCTGCTGGGATGGGGCTGCTGGAGCCCCCTGAGGGCCTGTGAGAAGCATAGCTACGGGTGGACCTAGGGGGACCTGGCCCATCCTCTTTGAAAGCTGGCTCACCTAATCAGATTTTAAGCAATTTATTCTGTGTTTTTATCAGCCTCTGTTTTGCTTGTGCCAGCCACAGAACCTGCCAAAAATCAGTTCTGGCTCCGCTTCTGAATCCTACACTATAGATGCAGTTGGATAAACCTCTTTGGAATGCTGTCTCCCAGCACCTCGCACAGGAGCAAGCCCTGTTGCTAACAGTCCTACAAAATATGCCCTGAATGAGGCAAGGACTCCTGCAGAGCCCAGGTTTATTCACTCTGCATCTTACATTGCAATGGTCCCATGAGGGGGCTGTATAAACCCCATGTTCTGTGATGATAAGGAAGGGGTTAATGCAAGCCCATGGAGTGGCAGCAGATGGACCAGCTGGGATCACTTAGAGCTCCTGTAATTATAAAAGGGCTTTGCTCCTGAAGCACTGGGATTGGGATTGCTAGAAAGTTGTATGATGGAGGGGTCAAGACATACAATGATGGATTGGGGTAGGTGGCACTTAGCATTGGTGAGCTCTATTGAGAGCTACCTGGAGTAAACTGCCCCTGTCCTTTTGTGTTGGTTACATGGGGCTGCAGATTGCAGCGGCTGTCCCTTTAAGTGGCTAGAAAAGAGATGTGGCTGAAGCACTTGTTGATGATGAGGTGAGTGATGTTTCTACCTATGAATCCACAACAAAGGGCTAGTGCCTTTCCTCAAGAAATGAAACTGTCTGTTAGAAGAATGTCTAATGTTGCAGCTCTGTTAAGTCAGGCAAGCCCTGCCTGCACTCCAAACATGGCTAAAAGGTTGTACTAGATATGGATCAAATGTGATTTATTCATCCAGAGGATTGTAACTCAGGGTATACCATCTCCTCTGGAAAACCAGTGTGTTCTTCAGGTGGGTTAACTCACTTGACTTAAAACAGCAGATAATGTGGGTCAGCAGCTCAAGAATTGTAAACTCCCTATAGGTTTTTACTCCAGCTGCTAACCTAATTGCTGTGTCTTCATTGCTGTTCTAGCTCAAGCTAGCTAATATGGATTAGCAAACTGGCATTAAGACCATACTTTTTTGCTGTGTAGACATACCTTCAGCTAAATCAAACCGAACTCTTCCCCAGGATGTTCAAAAGCGCTTCTCCTCACTGTGGCTTGTATTTCCATTATACTGGAGCCTTCTAACTTTAGTTGTTGGGACTATGGAGCCCTTCAAGAAAGGCTGCAAGAATTTCTCAAAAGAAAAGTGTATGTGGCTTTCTCCCTACTCAGACTGTAAAGCTATTTTTGATCTGATTTAGGAAATGTCTCCAGGTGGGACCGAGCCTGGAGAATTTCCTATCAAATTTTGAAAGTCTTCAGGAAGTGAAAGAAATAATTTTCTCCCATTCTATAAGTTCCCCATTTTCAAAGCATCTGATGAAGTGGGTTTTTCTCCCATGAAAGCTCATGCGCTAAATAAATTTGTTAGTCTTTAAAAGTGCTACAGGACACCTTGTTTGTTTTCCAGTTGATGTCCTTGTTGATCATACAAAATAGAATTGGCTGAAAGGAAGGTGGCCCTTGTAGCTAAGGCACTGGATTGGGACTTGGGATATGTTGGTTAAGTTCCTGGCTTGATGATAGTCCCTATGGCCGAGTTACTAAACTTTTTACCTCAGTCTCCCACTTTTAATGGAATAATACTTCTTTTCTCCCACACTCTGTCGCGTTAGGCCCTGACTCTGCAACGGCTTGTGCATGTGCTTAACTTCAATGGGACTACTAGCCTGTGGTATATCTGGGCCCTAGATTGTAAACTCCTTGGAGGGCAGAGCTAGTCTCCTACCTACTGTGTGTGTGTTCTTGGCTGGGGGCCCTGGGCACTACTGGAGTACAAATAAAAAATAGAGGGAGTGGCCTTGCCATTCAAAAATAGCAGAAATTAGAAACTCTAACTCAGAATTTTTAAAACGTTGCATTCATTGAACAATCAGCTCAACGGATATTAAGGGTAGTGGGAAAAAAATCTGAAACTGCAGCACTTGCATTACAACTCAGACACTGATTTTTCTCATGCTTTCTAACAAGGAAGCTGGCTCTTTCAGTGCTATTTCCCATAATCAGAATTCTCCAGATGGTAGCTTGACCTCAAGTTGCAGTGGGGGAGGTCTAAGTTGGATATTAAGAAAAATGGTTTCCCTAGGAGGGGGGTGAAGCACTGGAAAGGGTTATTTAGGGAAGCA
Organism: Pelusios castaneus; assembly: GCA_007922175.1. Lineage (NCBI taxonomy): Eukaryota > Metazoa > Chordata > Testudines > Pelomedusidae > Pelusios > Pelusios castaneus. The sequence goes on from ML685812.1 coordinate 10,252,774, forward strand.
GTGGCATCTCCATCCTTAGAGGTTTTTAAGGCCTGGCTTGACAAAGCCCTGGCTGGGATGGTTAGGTTGGTGTTGGTCTGTTTTGAGCAGGGGGTTTGACTAGATGACCTCCTGAGGTCCCTTCCAACCCTAATCTTCTGTGATTCCTGTTTGACTGTTACTTCCAGCCAAGACTCCCAAATGCTTTAGTGATTTATTTTTCTCTGCAATTGGATATGGGGTGTTAGCCTGCAATCCCTCTGCACCCAAAGTTCCCTTATTTCTGGGGGCACCTATGGGTATGCAGAAGATGTAGGATCAGTCCCATCATAACGCTAATATTTCTGAGCAACTTTAAATTAATTAAAGAATTACTTTGTGGAAACATAGCCAGCAGGTTATTGGGTAGGTAAAAGCATGCTGCAGATTACTTCCAGTTCCCATTCATTTCAACAGTCCTGTCATTCCAGTCTTAAACAGGAGAGGTGATACCCACATCCAAATGTACTAGCAAAAACAATGCAAACTGAATCCATCATCTCTGGCTCCTGCAGTATTGATTGCTTTTCAGGCACAGTACTCTGCAGTGCAGTTGTGACGCTACTTTTTTTGAAGTAGTACTAACAAGCTTTGCTTCTGTTCTGTCTTTAGGTATTGTATTGGGATGTCTGTTCTCCCTTTTGGCTAATATCTGATCTAAAAGATCTTGTGTGTATCAGAGATTTGAAATGAGAAAGAAGAGAGGAGAGGTGAAATATATACAGTAAAAAGTCAGTTAATTAATGATCTGAATGATGGGATAGATTGCATAGCTCAGTAAGTTTGCAGAAGACACCAAGCTGGGGCAAATGGTAGATACGTTGGCGAGCAGGGATAGGATTCAGGGAGATCCAGATAAATTGGAGCATTGGGCCAAAGGAAATCTCATGAGGTTCAACAAGGACAAGTGCAAAGTCCTATACTTAGCATGGGAAAATCCCATATATTGCTACAGGCTGGGATCGATTGGCTAAGTAGGAACTCTGTAAAAAGGCCTGGGAGTTATGGTGGACAGGAACATAGATATGAGATAACAGTATGTCCTTGTTACCAAAAAGGCCAACAGCATATTGGGCTGCATCAGTAGTAGTTTCCAGCTGATCGAATGATGTGATTATTCCCCTCTATTCAGCACTGGTAAGGTCACATCTGAAATATTGTGTCCATTTTGGGGAGCCCCACTACAGAAAGGATGTGGACAAATTAAAAAGACTCCAGTGGAGGGCAACAAAAATGATTAGGGGGCTGAGGCACATAACTTATGAGGAGAGACTGAAGGAACTAGGCTTAGTCTGTAGAAGAGAAGACTGAGGGGAGATTTGATAGCAACCTTCAACTACTTGAAGGGGTGCTCCAACGAGGAGGGAAGTAGGCTATTCTCAATAGTGACAAAGGACAGAACAAGGAGCAATAGTTTCAAATTGCACCTGGGATATTAGGAAAAACTTTCTCACTAGGAGGGTGGTGAAGCATGGGAATGGGTTACCTAGGGAGGTAGTGGAAACTCCATCTTTGGAAACTTTCAAGGCCCAGTTAGACAGAACCCTGGTTGGGATGATTTAGTGGGGGTAGACCTGCTTTTAGCAGGGGGTTGGACTAGATGACCTCCTGAGGTCCCTTCCAGCCCTAATATTCTATCATTCTATATGAGAAAACAAATGACCTGTTTTCTCAGTGGTTCAGCTTGAGAGGAGACTGGTGGATTTGAGAACTCCAGCCACCAGGATTTATGTGCTGTAGTAAAGTTGACCTCTCATGTCACTCCATTGGTGCTCACAGCTGTAGATGTTGTAGTATAGACAAGGCTTAGGTTGTCTTTACCCCCAATATCATCTAATAAGCAATTATTGCAAAGATACAAAGTTCTGCTGTGTTCTAGTCTTGAATAGAAATGGAGCCACTTTCAAGTTCACTTCTATAACCACAGCCACAGTTTAGTTCTGTTGGGATCCAGGGTAAATCCAGATTCCATCTCTGGTTTTGCATATGTATGTATATGAAGCTAGTCAACATCTCATGCATGTGTCCAAACACAGAACATGACCTCAAAACCAACATTTGAGTGCTTGATATCACGGCAAGATGAGTCGTGGTTTGTATCATTCCTATAGATATGTTCCTAATATAGATACATTTGTAGATGCAAGCAGAGGGATTCTTTTAATGTGGCTTGAGTTGCATACTACCACTCTCACCAAGATTAGATCTTCAGCTCCCAGGGTTGGAGCAGAGAAGAGGTAATGAACAAAGGCATGGGAGTCAGGCTGTATTTCAAGCAAAGAATTCTATGCCTTCCTTTGTACAGATTCCTTCTTATAATAAAAAGTGATATCTTTCTTTCCAGGGTTTTCTCAGGACCGCCACTTCCTCAGTCTTTCATCTTTGAGAAGAACACTTCATAGGATATTATCAAAGGTTTTGTGGGTTGTTTGTTTTTTGGTCCACAACATGCAGAAAATCTATAAGCATCTTTCACTCATGTCTTTCCTATCTTCCTTTAGCAGAACTGAGAGAAGCTGGTGTGGACTAATGACTTTTTCTAATTACGTAACATCACAGAGAAAAGGAAGGAAAAGTTTCAATACAAAACTACAGTTGAGCTTGGCAAGTGCCTAATAAAAACATCTCATCTCCTAAACAGTCGCTGTTGAAGGGCATCAGTTCGATATTCAAAAGCACTAAGGAGTGGCTAACACCAACAAGATCTGGCTAGCTATGGGAAGCACCCGTGATATGTAGCACTGATTATAAACATGGGGCATTTGGGTTGTAGTTTGTGCTAAACTTCTTAACTTTTTCTTTAGTGCTCCTGGAATTCGCCAATTTGACTGGTCCTAGTCTATCTTCCTCAGGCATTGGTATAGACCCTGTCATTTGTCAAGGCTGGGGTTGTGTCTATGATTCACACAGCACTCAGATTTCTAACTGTTTGAGTGTGGTGTATGAAGGCATGGACTCCAGCTAAGGCAAGCACAAAATCACTTTATTAGCAGGTTACAGCCATTCTTATACCCTGCAGATTAAGCACTCAGTAGCTTTCCATATCACCAGGCTCTTTAACTATTCCTTCTTCCAAGTGTGCAGATCATAGGCCTGGGTCGATATACTGCTATTGGTGGGTCTCCACATCTCCCCCTTTTTTATTTAGCACAAGACCATTAATAAGTAATGTGGCCAAGGCCACTATCCCCCTCCCAATCCCGTGTGAGATTAACGGGCAGCCACAATTCTGGGCATCTGCGCAAGAAAAATATAAATGAAAAATTATAGCGAATATGGTCGCTTGAAAAAGTACATGTCTTATACATACATTAAACATATTAATATAATAAAAGTGATTACATGATTCAATAGTGGCATGTTCTGCTAATGCAAATACATATGAATGGGAGGTGCAAATCATAACATCTTCTTGCAGATTACAATAATTAGCTGTCATATTTGACACATACAAGCGTCCTAGGCTCCTATTTAAAAATGCAAAACCCAACCGCCAGGCCTCATTATGTAACATGGAAGCCGTACTGTTATGTTCAATAAACCGAAAAACAGGTCCGGCTAAACCGCCCCCTGCCACGTGAGGCTATGGTTATGTAAACCAAAGGGGACACTGTGGTTTTCAACTTTGTCCCACAATACGCCGGGGGGGCCCCAATCCATGATTGTGCCAATGCTGGTATTCTGACTGAGGGGACAGATGCTGCGGCATGCATGCCATGTTACCTGTGCGCCACCGGACAACTTCTGCGACACACAATGGGGTAGGTCCGGGGTATACGGGTCTATCAGAGTATTATTAATCGCATCGTGTCTCCCCCGCATCCCCGGTATACCTATTAAGGTGTAAGTCATTACTCTCTTGTGCTATTAGGTGTAACTGTTGTGTTACCGGCACGCACCCTGTATTATTGTGTTGAGTGAAGCACAGGGGCGGGAGATCAGTTATAAACTGAGAGCTATTAACATTAAAGGACTCAGTCTCCTGGTCTGCTGATGGGGGTAACCACACCCCACCGATCCAGGCAGTATCATTATTACCCACGGGAGGCGAAGGGTCCCACCATGAGACGGGTTTAAACATTGGTGGGTCAAGGATATGTGCCCAATACAAATGCTCCCCCATTGCGGGTAAACAGAAAGCACTTAGCAGGCTCCCTACGATGACGAGTGCAGGTCTGAACGGTCTTTCATGACGATCCATCGTTCGTCCCTTCGTTGTCTGGCTGATTCTCTGGCGGCACGTTCGTCCCTTCGTTGCCTGATACAAATCCTCAGGCTCCGGAGGCTCGGGGACTGTGGCATATATCAGCTCAGAGTTCTCTTCCAGAGGGGTGCCTGCAGAAAGCAAGGCACCCCCCGGACCCTGGTACGCTCTAGGGTCAAACGCCGCTGATGCCTCCTGCAAGATTTGCTCAGCAGGATGCAGTGTCTGTATCGCTGTATAAACACTCTGCCAAGTGGCTATTACCCCTTTTGGGATGGACAATGCTGAATGTTCACGAATTTGTAATTCCTTGCCCACTTTCTGCCACATTCCGAGCTCATAGGAACCCCCTTCTGGGAACCATGGGCAGTGGTCCCGTATCCAAACTAGAAGCTGTACCAACTGTACCAGGGGAACCTTAAATCCCTGCTCCTTCAAAATGCGCTGCAAAATTTCTAGCTGCAGCTTCTGCTCCTTTGTGGCGGATTGCCCCATTTCGTTACTTTCCCCACGGCTGCTCACCTATTCGTCCTGCGAATGGTGATGTCCAACAATTTCAGGAGCTCCTTGCAGCAATAGATCCTCCGTCCAGCCACAGGTACACCACAGGAACTGTCGATCATGCAACGACTGCAAGTCCCTGGTCGGGCGCCATTTGTGGTGTATGAAGGCACGGACTCCGGCTAAGGTGTGCACGAAATCACTTTATTAGCAGGTTACAGCCATTCTTATACCCTGCAGATTAAGCACTCAGTAGCTTTCCATATCACCAGGCTCACATCCAAGTCAGCAATTTTTTCTTCAGTCCCGACCCGGTCATTTGGCTACAGTTCCTTGGCACGCGGGCACGCCATGTTTTTGTTTACTAGACTGGTTCCTTGATTTCCCACGCCTCAGCTATTTTTCTCACATCAAATTCTTGTCCTTTAGTTACCCTTTAACTATTCCTTCTTCCAAGTGTGCAGATCATGGGCCTGGGTCGATATACTGCTATTGGTGAGTCTTCACATTTGAGAAATGACACCATCCTAATTCCAGGGATTATAAACTATGACTTCTGTTTTTTACTTTTAGCTCTGCCCCAGTCTTAGTGAGTAGTGTTGAGTGAGTCATTTGCCTCTCTGTGCTGTGGTTAATCCATCTGTAACTAATGGATTACATTACAGTACATGAAGAATGAATTGCCCTCTTGATTTTAGGGAAAGCTCCTCCAGGCTAGTAGCCAGAGAGGGTGAGGAGGAACAATGGTTGAGTTACACCAGGGAAAATCCAAAGTACCCTGGATCAGAATTTTCAAACATGATATGAGACTACAGGGAATTGACCTGTTACCTTGCACTACCAAACTCAGTGGAAAAAACTTTAAAAAAACCCAAAAGAAAACAAAACAAAAAAATCTATGGCTACTGAGATACCTGCTTCTAGCACTAGTATCACCTGTATCTAGTAACATTCACAAACTGTTTGTACTTTTCAAATGGTGATGCTTGTGGATGTCTCCTGAAGATAGGTAGCCATTCATGAAAGGGAAACTATTTGACCTTCCCTTAAACTAGTTTTGCGTTTCTTCTACTGAAATAATCGTGAAAGAGCAAAATCTTCTACTAGGAAATTGTCTAATCAATGAATAATTCCTATGGGTCCTGGTTTGCATTGTTTAATATGTGCTCCAGTAACACAGTCCCTGCCCCTTTATAGAAGAAGGGGCAATTGACTATTTTAAGTGGCTGTGCCCACTGCAAGAAAGAACTATTGATTAAGGTGAGCTTTCTGCCACCCCATTAAACTAATATCTTTCTTACTGGGTTGTCTGAATGAATTCAGGCCCAAGGAGTAGTATCAGAAATGGATTTAAAGTTTTATTCCAGAGTGGAAAGAATTTATTTGACATGGCAACTGTCAAACTTAATAGCTTTGAGTATTAATAAAGCCTTATTTTTAATGTCCTGAAAAGACTGAGGCTAATTTGCCTCAGTTTCTCACTGGTTCATTAGGAATGGGAGTCACACAAGAAAATGTCTTAACTTTCAGCTAAGAAACTTGGTGTCAGAAGTGGGTGGGTGCTCTAAAGAAAGAGACTGTTGTGATCAGATCTCATGTATCTCACAGTAGAGATGAGACCTCTAAGGACAGCATAGGGTTTTGTAAGAAGTGGTATGATGATGCTGTTAGCGGTGCTCTTCCCTCTTTCCCCACAAAGACTATGCTGGTAGAAGGAGGTTTGTGGTCTTTTCTTTTGAAAGAGGAGATCCTGACTATTAGAGAACACAAATCTCATTAAGCAACCTGAGAAGGTAGGAATGCTACTGGGGCCAAATTTCAGCTCGGGTAATCACCTTCTTCCCACCTAATGTCCCTTGCTGGTTCAGCTTGGTAAATATCATTGTTGCATTTTTTATATAGTCTGAACAGGTCCTTCAACACCATTTAGTTGCCTGAGAAGTGCTACAGGCTATTGGCTTTGCTAGATCATCGTGAAATAAAAAACAAGCTGTAAATCTGTCACTCAGATATGGGAAATAGGCAAGAGTTGCTACCCCCAAATTGGCTGACCCAGTATTTTAAGGCTTGGAAGTTCTGACCTTTTGGACAATGGAAGATGTGTTTTTGCAAGAAGAGCTGCCTTACTCTCAGGACCAGAGGGAGTGTACTCTATCCCAAAATGGATTTGCAGTGGCCTGACCCACTTATGCAGCATTCTCCAGGGGCATATTTTTAATGGAATTACTCCTAATCTGTACTTGACACTAAACTTTCTTAACAAAATATTGGAAAACCAGCTATAAAGAACACAAGAAGGACAGCTGATACCGTAGGAATGAGGGAATAGCACTATATGTAAAAGACTGCATAAAATCTAGCAGAAATAAAACTTTTGAGTAGATATATGGCTACAAAGACTAATTAATAAAAATGCAGATATACTAAGGGCTGTGCCACAGAGCTGATGATCAAAAGGAAAATCTTCCATTTTGGAGCCAGGATTTCATCCACTGTGTGTGATGTAGTGGGGAACTGAAAGCATCTAAGTCTAATAAAACAGAGGCAAGATGGTTGTGGACTTTTATTGGCCCAATTTCTGTTGGTAAGAGAAACAAGCTTTTGAGCCATCCAGTTTGGTTCTGAGAAAGATAGGCCAAGCTGAGCATCACCGCTAAATGCAGGGTGGAACAGATTGTTTAACGTAAGTAATTAGCACATATTCTAAGGGACTGTTCTACCTTGAAATGTACTAGCTACTTATGCCAAACAATCTGTTCCACCTTGCTTTTTGTTGTACTTTCCCCAGATCTGAAGAACAAAAAGCTTGTTTCTATCAACAGATGTATGGTCCATTAAAACATACATTACTTCACCCCCCCCTTCCTTTCCCTAATATCTAGGGCAGGGCTCAACAAATCCTGGTCACCAGGTTGCCATGGCTCCCAGGATTTTGTCCCTGGCACCTAGCTGTGCCGCGGTAGCCAAGGAGATGAATACCCCTTGATGCCTAAAAAGGAGGCCACTGAAAGTGTCCCCAGCAGCAGCATTTTTCAGCAATGGGTGATCTTTTGTGCACCACACTACCGCCAAGAGTGTTGGCAGCCATGGAGGTTTCTCAGCAGTGGGGGGGGGGGGGGCCTTTGCTGCTGCACACCTAGGTGCCTAATTTTTGGGTGTGCAGCCCTTTTGTCGAGGGACTGATCTAGGGACCAAGATGGCTACAACTCCACTGCATCTAATACACCAGTAATAATGAGTAACTGAAAGGGGTGCATTCTTCCTTGTTTCGGGCTCTGGTCCACCCATTTGGTTGGCTGGTTGATTTATGTTTATTTGGTTTTTTGTTGGTTGGGTTTTTTTAAATCAAACCTAAGATATGGGTTTCCATGATCTTAACCAGAAGGAAAAAACAGCAAATACTTTGGGGTGACAGCATTGTGAGTTGCGGCCTCAGCAATACAAAATGTCTCAGTCCTCTTAAATAATTGGAAATCACGTTACAGCCTCAGCGTGCTGCGCCTTGCTGATTTTAGAAGCTTTTCCTTGCATAGTTAAAAACTTGTCTTAACTGCCTGCCACTGAAAGCAATTTACATGGTATTATCCACTCTCTGGTCGCTGAACTAACCTACCCTGATACTCGATCCCCCAGCTATGTAGAAAATTAACAAGAAAGTGTGAGTGGGAAAGGGAAGACCAGAATCATGGGATAACAGAACGAATAGCATCAATAGAATGGAAATGTGACAGTGGCAGCCATAGATGAATTTAAAAAACCTTTTAAAAACTGGGATGTGGTGTCAGCTTAAAAAAAGTAGTCTCTGACATCTAGCACTTCTCAGAATTATTGACATTTAACTCCCATTTTGTAACCCAATAGCTTGTTCCTGCCAATGTTTGCTGGTATAGACCGCTTGGCTGACTCCAATAAGACAAAGACGGACTGATGTGATCCATATTAGCAACCTGAAATGTCATTTGTTTAATTAGCTGGTGTGAGGACAATCACTGAAGTCATTTTTACTGGTCCTGCAAACCTTTTGTGTTCCTGGAACCTAAACTTGAGGCTAAATTAGAGCTGTCAAGATCTCTTTGAATGCTGTAAAAGTAGGAAAATAAACCCATGTCATGTATCAGTGCAGGAGCTTCCCAGTTACAGGGGCAGAGAGGCTATGTCTACACTTGTACATTTAGGTCGACTTTAGTTAAGTCGACTTAGCATGTCTACACCTAAATTTAAAGTCGACTTTGGGGGGAACTTAGAAAGTCGACCTAGAGCGTCCACACTGGATGCCTAGGTCGACTTCTAGGGGCTAGGGGGACCTAGGTCAGGCCCACGGGGGCAGGGGGGGCACTCCTTGCCCAGTGCCAGGGGGCTCAGCCTTTGCCCCATTGTACATGGGTACAATGGGGCAAAGGGGGACAGGGACCCTGGCAGGGCATAGGGGCAGGGGTCTGCCCTGCCCTGTGGGGGGGCATGCCAGGCTCCCCCTGTACTCCCCCGCCCCGGCGGGGAGGACAGTGGAGGAGTCCTGGAGTAGCCCTAAGTCGACTTAGGGCTACCCCAGGTCTACACTGGCTTAAGTTGACTTGAAAAAGTCGACTTAAACCTTAGGTCAAATTAAAATGAGGTTTCATTAAGTCGACTTAATTTTCATTAAGTTGACTTTATTTTCCTTAAGTCGACTTAAGTAACTTGCTTAAGTCAACTTAAGGAAACTGTAGTGTAGACGCAGTCAGAGAGACACATGATGCATACTTGAAACTTGGTATAATTTTGTAGGAAATGTGGCTAGTTTCGCTTTTTGAAAACAATGACCTATTTCTAAATTCTCAGAAAAAGGAAGTAGAGAAACGATATACCAAGTTCTCAAAGCAGCAGACGTCAATAAGAAATATAATCAAGAAAAGATATGGCAAACAAATGTCTCAAAGAGAGGAAGCTGTCTTCTATAACCTTTTCAGGGCTGGGTATTCAAAGTTTAAAGCTAGGGAATGGATAGTGTAGAGGAGTGTGTGTATGTCTATAAAAATGTTCCCCGGATCTCAAGAGGAATCCTGGAAGGTGTTAAGACATGTTTTAGTAATTACTGGAGAAGCAGCAGTTCATAGTCTTTCCGATTCATTTCACTTTTAATTTCAGTACTGCACTGTGGAACGCGCTGAAATTAGCAAGCTAATGGGGTTACATGTGCTCATTTCTTGCAGCGTTTTAGATTATAGGACTTGTAAATAAAAAAAACTAATAAGTGCTGCTCCTGATTGTAACGGTGTACAGAGATGTTGCAAACATATTCTAGGATCTCACCAAACAGAGGTAACAGAATACTGTGCACTGTATGACAGGGCCATCAGGCAATATGCCCCAACATTATTCTTATTGAAATAGTAGGGGACCTGTGATTTAAATCTTTTTCATTTGCAAACTGCCAGTACTTGACTTTGTGTGACAACAGAGTCCTGTGGCACTTTTAAAGACTAACAGATTTATTTATCGCATGAGCTTTTGTGGGAGAAAGCTCATGCGATAAATAAATCTGTTAGTCTTTAAAAGTGCCACAGGACTCTGTTGTCTTTCTACACTAGACTAACACGGCTACCCCTTTGGAATTTGACTTTGTGTATTCACGTGCATTAAAGCCTGTTACAGCTGAAACAGCTCCCTCACACAGGATGTCAGAAACCAGGAGTGCGCTGCAGGACAAGGCCTTATCTACTTGTGCTGCACTGCAGAGTTGCAAATGCACATCTATCTGCTGGAGATGCTGCAGGGAGAGCTCTCCCCCCTCAGCACAGTAAAACCACCTCTGCAAGCGGCAGTAGTTATGGCAGTGAGAGAAGCTCTCCTGCTGTCATGGTGCTGCCCACACCAGCACTTCATCTTGATGTCACTATGTTGTTCAGGGGGTTGGTTTATTCACAGCCTTTCACTTGAGCGATATAAACTGTAGTGCAGACATAGGCACTTATAGCAGGGGATTGCACAGCGGCTAAGTCTTTGAAGCACTCCATCCGTCTGCATGATCCCTCCTCCGGCCCAGGGGATGTTCATCTTCAGATCTCTCTCTAGCCCACCTCACATCTACCAGCCTTTCTCAAGGACTCATCTTGCAAACCTTTACTCTCATAAATATCCCTGCACAGAGAAGTTTTCAGAACTGGTCTCTTAATTTTTCATACTGCACTAGCTCCCTCCTGCTACCTTTCCCTTGGCCAGAGATCCTTCCTTAACATAAATTACCTATGCCGGGTTTTAGCAGTCTCTCTCTCTTTCTCTCTCTCTCTCTCTCTCTTCCTCAAATTCTTCCATTCATCAAATGCTCTGTGGCCACAGGCACCAGCTCTGCAAAAGGATTAAAGCGAGTGGGTTTCCATGTGGGTGTAGAGTCCATGTTGTAAGCTCATGTATTTATTCACTAGTTTCTGAGTATCCAGGATAACTGCTGACTATTTGGCAAATACAAATAGGAGAGGCAGTGTGGTCTAGTGGATAAGGCACAGGATTGGAATCCAAATCTTGGTTCTAATAAATAAAAGAACAATCTGGAAAAAAGGGATAAACAAGCAGCTGGCAAAATTTGCAGATGATACAAAATTACTCGAGATAAATCCAAAGCAGCCTGCAAAGAGTTACAAAGGGGTCTCACAAAAACTGGGGGAGTGGGCAATGAAATTCTGTTATATTAAATGTCAAATAATTCACACTGTATAGTTGGGATTATGTTTTCTGTACAGAATGACAGGATCTAAATTAACTGTTGCCACTCAAGAAAGAGATCTTGGAGTCATTGTTGATAGTTCTCTGAAAACATCTGCTCAATGTGCAGCAGCAGTTAGAAAAGATAATTGAATGTTAGGAACAATCAGGAAAAGAATAGATAAGACAGAATTTCATAATGCCACTGTATGAATCCATAGTACACCCCTCCCCAAATATTGTATGGAGTTCTGATTGACCGAACTCAAAAAAAATCTATTAGAATTGGAAAAGACACGGAGCAGGGCAATAAAAACGATAAGAGATATGGGACAGCTTCTGTAGCAGGAGAGATTAAAAGGACTATTTTCATTTTAGAAAAGAGATGACTATGGAGGGAAAAGATAGCAGTCTGTAAAATCATGACTGGTGTACAGAAAGGGAATAAGGAAGTGTTAATTACTCCTTCACATGACCCAAGAACTAGGGGAGACCTAATGAAATTAATAGGCAGCAGATTTGAAATAAAAGGAAATACTTCTTCACCCAATGCACAATCAATCTGTGGAACTCATTGCCACAGGATGTTATGAAGAACAAAACTATAACAAGGTTAAAAATAATTAGATAAGTTCATGGAAGATGGGTCCATCAATGGCTATTAGCCAAGATAGTCAAGGATGCAGCCACATGCTCTGTGTGGCTCTAGCGTCTGACTGCCAGAAGCTAGGAGTGTATGATGGCATGGATCACTCAATAATCTGTTCTGTTTATTCTCTCTGAAGCACCTGACATTGGCCACTGTTGGAAGAGTGGTATGACATAGCATGTTACAGTCCAGACTAATGAGCAGCTGTGTCACCCTGCCCTGCATCCTTGGGTGCCTCACAATGCCTTGCTGAAGTAACTCCCACTACAGCCCCTCATAAACAGCCTTTCCAGCATGCAAGCCACACCATGAGTGTGTGTGTAACTGCAGCCTGCCAGCCACACTTCGGTTACACTCTGGCTCTCATCAGCCTAGGTTATACTGCAGTGTGACCCCAACATACCCCGTGTCTTAGATTTCGAGGGGGAAATCTATCCTGCACTGTCCAGCTCTCTCCTGATAATATAAGTTTTACATTATCTGTTATTTTTAAAAGAATAATATGCACATAACTTGCCACCCCAAATGGAATGTCCCAGACACTTCAATTTAAACATGGTGGATTAACTTAAAACAATTAAACAAGTTTATTAACTACAAAGAGAGATTTTAAGTGAGTACTAATAATGAGGTGCAAAAGTTAGAACAGGTTACAAGAAAAATAAAACTAAGACAATTACGAATACCCAGCTTAACAAACTATATCAGATTCAGGCAAAGTTTCTTACCACTTGCTTTCAGCAGTCTTATTAACTAAATCCTATAAGTCAGAACCCCTTCTTCTAAAGCACAGCAAATGTTTCTCTTGTCACTTCAGGACTGTGGTACAATTGGCTAAGATTGAGAGAGGAGTCCCCTGGGGGTGTTTGTCCCTGATTGTATAGTTCTAGTCTCCTTCCTGGAAAAATATTTCCAGTGGAGCACCAGGAGACATAAAGTCTATATGGCAGGATGTTCTCTGCTGCTTTTTTCTCACATATCTGACCTTCTTTAGTTTCCTTTCCTGCTTGATGACTCTGTTTACCACTTAAATGCAAATTAAGCAGAGCACACATTCCTTTGCTTAGGACAGACTTGTTTGTCAACCTCAGTTTGGGAAGGGTTATGCAGTTTGGAACATGTGTTGAATGGCACCATACAGGAGAATCTTATAACTTAACAATGTTGCCACACATTTCTCCAGGACAACAATCACCAGCAAATCATGAGTTTTCAAATAATATCTCACAAGGTGTAGTTTGTATGAAAATCATTACTGTAGGGTGTGAAGATGGATACATTCTGTCATTGAAGGGGACTGGGCTAGATGGACCATTGGTTTGACCCAGTATGGCCTTTCTTATGTAATCCTGCTCTGCTTCAGTTCATCTGTGTGATCTTGGATAAGGCACTTTATGTTCCAGCCCTTTGTTGAAGGCTGTAAACTCCTTGGTCTGCCTCTTATGTTTGCATCTGTATAACATCTAGCATCCTGGAGCCATTATGTCAGTTGAGACTCTTGGTTCTGCTGTAATAATCATAAAACAAGGGGCTTTAGCATGCTCTGTTTTTACAGATAAGGACCTCCCTCTGTAGACAGGCTCTGTCTAAACTGAAGTCATATTTGAAGGAGATATGGGGTGTTTGAGGCATTCTCTCGGAGTGTGTCATTTCCATGCCACACAATCCATTGCCTACAGTTAATCCCCAAGATACAACCACATTTGCGCCGATCCTTCAGACAGACAGACACTTTCAAGATCTCTATCAAGCATTCTTAAAACTACAATACCCACCCGCAGAAGTGAAGAAACAGATTGACAGAGCCAGAAGGGTACCCAGAAGTCAACGACTACAGGAGATGCCCAAGAAAGAAAACAACAGAACGCCACTGGTCATCACCTACAACCCCCAAGTCAGACCTCTACAGCACATCATCAAGGATCTACAACTTATTCTACACGACGATCCCTCATTCTCTCAAGCCTCACTTTGCCCATATATTTACACAAAAGACACAGTCACAGGACCTAATTAAGCCACCTACTCCATCAAGGGCTCATTCACCTGCTCGTCCACCAATATGATTTATGCCATCGCAGTTTCAAAGAGAAACTGCAGAATTGGAACTTGTATGTAAATTTGACTCCGTTGCCTCAGGGTTAAACAGTGAGTATGGATTGTTTTCCTCATTACAACAGGCAATTTGACCTCACCTTCCTCTATATGCTGTTCCTCAGTGTTTGAATCCCAACACCTATTTTGATTTGCTCTTAAAGCCTGACCTGATCCTGTGTCATACATTTCCCTGCATTTAATTTCCTCCCATTCTGTAAGTTCCCCATCTTCACAGTGTCTGACGAAGTGGGATTTTCTCCCACGAAAGCAGGGCCATCCTTGCGGGGGGTGAACACGATGATCACCCTAGACCCTGCAGTTATGTGGGCCCCGCACTGGCCCACTCCAGCTGGGGGCAGTTCAGGGCCCACACTGTGGCTCCCCCCACGGCGGTGCTTTGTCCTGCCCCCACTGCCTTTGGCGGCCAGCTCATGCGATAAATAAATTTGTCAGTCTTTAAAAGTGGCACTGAACTCCTTGTTTGTTTTGTTGACCTAGACTGACACAGCCCCTTTGCAACTTGAAGATGCAAGGAGCCTCCTTCTGACCGTGACAAAAGGGAATGCTTTATAAACAGATGCCAACTCATGTGCTTAATTAAGTGAAGCTGACCAGTTAAATGCCAGAGATGTAGCCAACTGTGTTAAAATAGCTTAATAAAAAGACTATGCAACCAGATAGTCTGACATGCTGTTGAACCTCATAGCTGGGTGTTAAGGTAGCACAACTTAGTGGACTGGGAACTAGGAAATCATTTTTAATCCCAGCACTGCCATTGACCCGCCATGTGATGTGGGACAGCAAGTCATTTAGGCCCAAATTTTCTAAATTGGCTGCCTATTCTTGATGCTTGAATTTTGTTTTTTTATTTTAATATTGGCCCTGGTTTCTCAGGTTGGCCATTTTTTTGGCCTTAGCCTGCCTGCCTCCATTTCCTTCACTGACCAAATCTGAATAGCACCTACTTAGCTCATGGAGAGAGATGAGGATTCAGTGGAGTCATAGGAAAGCCCTTGCAATAAAATGTCAGGTGCTCAGCATTTCACAGGATTGGTCTTTTAGTGGGCATGATCCTGTTAAAAGCTTCGCTTAAACAAGCAGTCCTTGAGATTTCAATGGATTATTTCAGTGACTAACAATTATTCACATGAATAAAGATATGTGTAAGAAGGATTCCAATCTCTGCCCAGCACCTTGCAGCATTGGGTCATGAAAGGGCTGAATCCCTCAACTCCCAGCAACAGCAGTAGTAGCTCATATCTGCACCTTATGAATTCAGGGGTGCAGAATCAGCCTTTTGGACCTCAGTGCACCGAAAATGTCAAGACCTTCAAAAAATCCCTGGGTTTGCAATTTTGGGGGGCCCAGTGAGAGACACTTAGGTCCAGATTTTCAAAGGTAGTATGTATCTAATTTCCATTGATTTTCTTTTTAATGGGGGTTAGGCAGCAAAATTCCTTTGAGGCTCTCTGGTGTTTAGGGCTTAGTTTCCGAAGTCTGGAGCACCCAAATACCAAGTGAAGCCAATGGGAGTTGCATGAGCTCAACAGCTCTGACAATCATAGAATCATAGAATAATAGGGATGGAAGGGACCTCACGAGGTCATCTAGTCCAACCCCCTGCTAAAAAGCAGGACCACTCCCACTAAATCACCCCAGCCAGGGTTTTGTCTAACCGGGCCTTAAAAATTTCCAAAGAAGGAGATTCTACCACCTCCCTAGGTAACCCATTCCAATGCTTCACCACCCTCCTAGTGAGAAAGTTTTTCCTAATATCCAACCTTGACCTCCCCAGCTGTAATTTGAAACCATTGCTCCTTGTTCTGTCCTCTGTTACCATCGAGAACAGCCTACCTCCCTCTTCTTTGGAGCACCCCTTCAAGTAGTTGAAGGTTGCTATCAAATCTCCCCTCAGTCTTCTCTTCTGTACACTAAATAAGCCTAGTTCCTTCAGTCTCTCCTCATAAGTCATGTGCCCCAGCCCCCTAATCATTTTTGTTGCCCTCCGCTGAACTCTTTCTAATTTGTCCATATCCTTTCGGTAGTGGGGAGCCCAAAACTGGACACAGTATTCCAGATGCGGCCTGACCAGTGTCAAATAGAGAGGAATTATCACATCCCTCGATCTGCTGGCAATACTCCTACTGATGCAGCCTAATATGCCATTGGCCTTTTTCACAACAAGGGCACACAGTTGGCTCATATTCATCTTCCCGTCCACCATAACTCCCAGGTCCTTTTCTACAGCACTGCTACTTAGCCAATCGGTCCCCAGCCTCTAGGAGTGCATGGGATTTTTTCGTCCTAAGTGCAGGACTTTGCACTTGTCTTTGTTGAACCTCATGAGGTTTCTTTCGGCCCAGTGTTCCAATTTGTCCAAGTCTCCCTGGATCCTGTCCCTGCCCTCCAGAGTATCTACCATTCCCCCCAACTTGGTGTCATCCGCGGACTTACTAAGCACGCAGTCTATTCCATCATCAAGATCATTAATGAAGATGTTGAATAGAACCAGCCCCAGGACCGACCCCTGGGGCACTCCACTCATTACCGGTTGCCAACCAGACATCGAGCCATTGATTCCTACCCGCTGAGCCCGTTGATCTAGCCAGTTTTCGATCCACCTTACGGTCCACTCATCCAACCCATACTTCCTTAACTTGCTGACGAGAATGCTGTGGGAAACCATATCAAAAGCCTTGCTAAAGTCAAGGTATACCACGTCAACAGCTCTTTCCGCATCCACAAATCCAGTCATCTCATCATAGAAGGAAATCAGGTTGGTCAGGCACGATTTGCCCTTGGTGAATCCATGTTGACTGTTCCTGATCACTCTATTTTCCTCCAAGTGTTTCAGGATGGATTCTTTGAGGACCTGCTCCATGATTTTCCCAGGGATTGAGGTGAGGCTGACCGGTCTGTAGTTCCCCGGATCCTCCTTTTTTCTTTCTTGAAGAGAGGTACTATATTTGCCTTTTTCCAATCCTCTGGGACCTCCCCCGTTCACCACGAGTTCTCAAAGATAATGGCCAGTGGCTCTGCAATCACTTCCGCCATCTTCCTCAGCACCCTTGGATGCAGTTCATCCGGCCCCATGGACTTGTGAACATCCAGTTTCTTTAAGTGTTCCCTAACCTGACTTTCCATCACCGAGGGCCGCTTTCCTCTCCATTCCGCGTTACCCCGTGTAGTAGCCTGGGAGCTGGCCCTTCGTGTGAAGACTGAAGTAAAAAAAGCATTGAGTACTTCAGCCTTTTCCACATCATCCACCACAAGGATGCCTGCCCCATTCAGTAAGGGACCTACACCACCTTGTAGGTCAGGGGACCAGCCCTCTCCGGCGGGGCCTGACCCGTTTCTTCGTCCCTGGAAGGGAAGCAAACGGTCCCTGGCCCTCAGGCAGGGCAGGCAGGGAAAACAAACTGTCTCTGGCCCTCAGGTAGGGCAGGCAGGGAAACAAACTGTCTCTGGCCCTCAGGTAGGGCAGGCAGGGAAAACAAACTGTCTCTGGCCCCTCGGGCGGGGCAGGCAGGGAAACAAACTGTCTCTGGCCCTCAGGTAGGGCAGGCAGGGAAACAAACTGTCTCTGGCCCCTCGGGCGGGGCAGGCAGGGGGACAAACTGCCTCTAGCAGTTAGGTTCCTAATTCAGGCCGTGGCGACTCCACGCCTGTCAAGGCTTCTGGGGCGGTACCAGAAGGGGGGAGGCAGGGGGACGCAGGCCCACCCAACTCCACTGCGTCCCAGCCCAGGGCCCTATCCGTGGCAGGAGGTTCTACCACGGGCCTGGCGTAACCCTCACCAGGGGTCAGTAACTCAGGCTCGGGGACCGCCGAGTCATAGTAGGCCTCTCGGTCCCCTGGGCCACTTCCTGCCCCCGTCCCCGCTGGTACCTGGTCAGGGCCCTCCTCGCCCTCTTCCTCGGGGTAGTCACCCAGGGGGAGGTCACACAGTCCGGCCACGTCCTCTGCTAATGGTAACTCCTCCAGGTCGCTGCCCGCCTCTGGGGGTGGTGCGTCTTCCTCGGCGAAGGGGAGCTCCTCCAGGTCGCAGCCCGGTACTGGGGCGGGATCATCCGATTGACCCGCAGGCGGTGTGGGTAGCGGAAGGTCCACGTAGTCCTCAGGTTTTAGGTTCCTGGGCGGCTGGTCTCTACAGGCGGCTCCACCAGGGTCCAGTTGCCCGTCAGGGCCCCAGGCCGCAGGCAGGTTCTCGGCCGGGTAGTAGTCAGGCGGGCGCTGGGAAAGGAGCAAAGAAACACCCTTCCCCTTCGGCTGCCTCCCTCCCCCTGAGCGCCCAGGCGTGGCCCTTATATTTCCTGTCCCGCCCACCTGCTTCCGGCCTGACGGACAGGGTGCCTCTAGCTCCGCCCACTTAGGTGTAACAGGGCCCAGGCTGTCCATCTCCGAGGGGGGCCATACTCCCTCACTACACACCTCTGATCCTTTTCTTGTTGCTGATATACTTATAGAACCCCTTTCTGTTATCCTTCACATCCTTTGCTAGTGTCTCTCAAAGGGGAGGGCACCCAAGTGTTGAGCCCAGTGAAAGCAAATTGCCACTATTTAAAATGGTGGCCTTATATTAGTGCTAAGTATTTGCAATCTTATTTAATTATTCATGGTTTTATTTTACCAAGGAATGCTTTATAACAGAGAAGCAGTGATAATGAAAAGAGATGATGCATTAATTAAAATGCAGCCACAGAAAAACAACAGCTAGATGTATTTTTAAAGCATCTTCACAACAGGAATATTTCTTTTTGTCAAGTAGCCTCTATGCTCTTGTCATATTAGACAAAGGAAAAAACTGTACTAATCTTCAGAAATAAAAACAAACCGAAGCGTGGTGCTGTCTATATTGGGGACTAACAGAATGAACTACTTACTAGAAAAGTCATGTGGTGCACGTTTCCTTGACAACTGTTCCCATAGAACCTGTTCTCAAAGGAAGGAATCATAAGAAGACCACGGAGATTAATTGGTCATACCACAAATACTTCTAACTATATGAAAACTGGCTACATTTACATAAGAATTAGCCCAATTTAAATTGCTATAAGACTATTTTCTAGTAGTTGCATTTGGGTTTGTTCTGCTTTAAACAGAGCCTTGTCCTCCAGAAAATTATATCAGTAATGGTTTAGAAAAGCATATGCCAAAGCACCTGATAAAATGTAATGTGTTTCACTCATTTCTGATACATAATTCATAACTGTCCCAAGAAACACAGGTTTAAGATTTATGTGACAGGAAAAAAGAGTGTCAAGCTGTAAACAATCTTCATGTGTTTGATCAGTAGTGTGTTTTTGATAATAGCACTTGTTTTATGGAGGAGGTGTGGGCATATAGGATACGCGCCAGGAAATGAATATGAAAGTAGAGCTGTCATACAAATTCCGCTGAACTTCCTGAGAGATGGTTGATACCTGTTCTCATGTGAGAGCTTTTTCCTCTCAATTACAGAAAGGCTGTGTCTACACTAGAAAAAGTCAGGTCGACTTTGTTACGTCGACTTAAGGTTGACTTTAAGTTGACCTTATTAAGTCGACTTAACAAAGTGGACTAAGTCGACTTAACTTTAAGTCGACTTAGTCCACTTTGTTAAGTCAACCTAACCACCCTTAAGTTGACTTCATAAAGTTGACTTAAGGGTTACTCCCCATCCACACCGTTCTTAAGTCGACTTAAGAAGTCGACTTAAGGCTTAAGTCACCCTAACAGGTGGTTCTTATTAAGTCGACTTAAGCTTTCATTTAGTCGACTTAAGGAATTTCTTATGTTGATTTAATGAAAGTCTGGTGTAGACAGGGAGTAATTTAGGTTGACTTAAGCCTCCTTAAGTCGACCTAAATTGCTAGTGTAGACATACCCAAAGAGACTCACTGGGGGAAAGGTTTAGATAGGAAGAAAAAAAGCCTCTGTGAAAACAGAAGGAGACTTAAAGAAAAGACATTACAGCCCCCAAACTCTTACAAGCTTAGAAAAGAACTATCAAAGAATAAGCAGGGGTTAAAGTAAGGGGGAACACTCCGGAACACAGTTCCGGGGCCCACAAACTTGAGGGGCCAGAGTTCTGGGGCCCCTAAAAAGAGAAAAATCCGGCGGAACACATGTTCCGCCCAGCCCTGGCTGCTGGCAGGTCCTACACCCCACCGTTATTAATCACAATACTTATTGTGTTATGCAGTGTTTGCTAGTTTGTGACAATAATTGCTATAGACATAAATGCCATATAAAATTATAAATATTTTTATGGAGTGATAACCGATGCATGTGGCACTGAAAAGTGGTTGGAAATGCCTACCTGGGCTGGGGCCCTCATATGCATGAAGGGGGCCCGGACAATACGGGAAGGGGGCCTGGAGATTAGGAAGGTTCCGGGGCCCGTCAAATTATACTTTAACCACTGAGAACAAGCATGGTCATGTGGTGAAAGTCCTGTATCTGGAGAGCTGAACTCAATTCCCACCTCTGCCACAAACATCCTCTGTGACCTTGGGCAAGTTACTTAGGCCCAGATCCCTAGAAGTATTCACGTGCTTGTCTCCCATTGAATTCAGTGGGTGTTAGACGTGTGTGAGTATCTTTGAAGATCTCATAGACTTTAAGGCCAGAAGGGATAGCATGGTCATCTAACCTGACCTCTGGCACATTGCAGGTCAAGAATATTGTCCACCCACCCTGTAATAAGCCTTAGTATCCCTGAAGCTTAGTTTACCAATAGTTTACTTAGTTTAGTCTGTAAAATGGGAATAATCATGCCTTTTTTTTCCACAGA
The DNA here is from genome assembly GCA_007922175.1 of Pelusios castaneus. Classification (NCBI taxonomy): domain Eukaryota; kingdom Metazoa; phylum Chordata; order Testudines; family Pelomedusidae; genus Pelusios; species Pelusios castaneus. The sequence continues at coordinate 10,273,696 of ML685812.1, forward strand.
GGAGTTACGAGGATAAATTTAATCCCTGAGCAGCTACATTCTATGATCTTAAATGCCATAGAAAAACCATTAAATAAGAAGGTAGGGTAGAAACCAAATGCAGTTTTATCTCTTTCACACTCAAAAGTGAGCTAGGCGCTTCACACAAACTACACAAAAAGCCAGCCCTGGAGAGCGTATAATCTAAAGGCCTGATCTAACACCCATTGAAGTCAAATGGAATCTTTCCACAACTGTCAGCCAGTGTTGAACTGGACTCTAAATGATGGACCTGACAGATGCAAGATGTAATACACAGCAGGATGAGGAAGGCTGTGTGTAGGCACTGCTTACAGAAAGACACTCATGTCATCATTTCCGGAGGGGTAGCCGTGGTGATCTCTTTCAGCAAAACAAAGGAGGAGTCCTGTGGCACTTCGTTAGTCTTTAATGTGCCACAGGACACCTCGTTTGTTTTTCATGTCATAATGATAGGCATGAGCACATCTTGGTGCCTGCAATACCGCAGGTGGCTTTTTTGAAGGGTAAGGGTGCTGGGAGAGGTTCTCTTCTCTGTTTCAGCTCCCCCACTGCTGTGCCTAGCCAAATAGAGGAGAACTTGTGCTATAGAGCAGCCCAACTTCAGGAATTCTAAATTGCCTGTTCTAGGCTTCTCGCCAGCCTCAGAGCGGGTGGGGAGGAAGGGAGGCAGTGCTGGGGAAAGCTACAGTCACTCTGGGCAGCTCCAAGCTGCAAAGCTGCCAACGGATGTCTAATTTACAGCAGCACTGTGGGTTGTTTAAGTTATAGCAGTGGCTGTTCCATTCTCTCACCAACTCAACTGAAAGGGTGCAAAGATGGCTTAAGGCTAATACAGTCTTGCATTTAAGTTATTTTTTTTAGGGTGCCTGTCATTGTTCCCACCCTAGGTCATGTGCCTGGGCTGCAGGGCGGGAGATTTAAAAATGCCCTGCCCCTGCCCCAGCTTCCAGGTGCCCAGGGGTGAGTTGGGTTGACAGCAGGCCTCCAGTGCCGTGGCCCATGGCTGAAGGCACTCCTTAACACATTTCGGGGCATGGGCTCAGGTTTGTCCAGTGCCCAATGACACTCCTGCCTGCAGCCAATAGGATGTTTCCTTTGAATCAGCCCCATTTCTCGCTTCTAGAAGAAGCAACCAGCCTTCTTGCTAACGGACTTGTAGCTTTATGTCCCCAGATGCCAGTTACTGAGATTCCATTAGCAAGAGACTCCTGAGGTACTTAGTTTCCCATAGCTGTGGGACCAGAAGCCTGAGCTAGCATTTTAAGTCATAACTTGACAGATTTAGTGACACTGACCTCTTTGGTAGACTTGGCTTGATTTTTCTTGTTCTTGGAGAGAACTATTGTACAAATCAAGCTGAGTTACAACAAAAAAAACCCAAAAAATCTTTAAAAAATCAGTTATTTAGTAGAGAAGGTACGCTAAATTCAGCAAGTTTAAAACTTAAGACCAGTGCCATCCAAGAAAAAGGAAGTACATGAGGAATTCAGCTAAAGAGTGATGTGATTGGGAAAATGATTCACTTTTTCAACACAAAGAAATTGAAATAGGTGGATATTTATTAGAGCTATGCAAATAATGGACTTTTTTGGTTTGCTGACAGCTCAAAAAAAATATTGCTGTGTGTCCAACCATTTTTTCCCAAAATTTTCAGCAAATCAAAGAGTCCATAAAAATTGGTGTGGGGTCAAGCAAGATGTTTTGTTTCAACAAATTTGAAACATTTCACTTTCAGTTTCAACTACTTAAAAAATAATAAAATTGAGGAAATCTTGAAGTGAAAAAATCATTTTGAACTGAAAAAAAATCAAAATGTTTGCTTCAAAAGTGTCAAAAGGAAACATTTTGATTTTCTCTGACTTTTTATTTTTGGGTCTTCTTTTAAGTTCAAACAATGAATTTAGAGAAGCAAAGTAAATTTGTAAAATGTTATTGCAACTTGTTATATTGAAGACCCAATGAACTCTCTGTAGGTACAGCCCATGGAAGATCAGGACCTTAGGCTGTATAAATAATTCCATTTTGTATTATTATAACTTATGGAAGTTAATGAAGTATATCATCATTTAAAATTAACCATATTTTAAAGCTTAAACATACGTGAGCAAAGTTCAGCCTTGATTCTGCATTTCCTGACTCATGAGTGCTTGACTTCTAAACCTTAAGTGCTAAAGGAACAAAAATTGATTTTGTACTTTATTTTTTGGGGTGCCTCTTTTCATACATGAGGTCCGAGAATCCCCCTCCCCTTCCCGCAAAGAACAACCCCCAAAGACTTGTTTCTATTTGGGGGGTTTTTTACATTAGAAATTCAGGTCTTGTCTGTGCTGTTTTTTTCTGGCACACTATACAGATGGCTAGAGAACTGGTAGATTTATGCCTATACATGTACCATGGACGTGAAACCTGATTAATTGCAGGGAAATTATTTTTACTCAGGCTGTTCAAAATTATGTTTGTTTTAATGGATATTTGTTTCATTCAAATGCCTAAGAATAGTTGGGAGAAAAGCTCTCTTGTTTAAAGTTTAACATATCAGCCCATTCAATTAAATACTGAGTGAGCACCCCCATTCCACATATATGGGTTCTCCCCTGGGGACATCCAGCTAGGGGCCTGATTATTCATTACCTTGCATGTTGGGCAACTATTTACAGCAGCGCAAAGTAGGTATAAAATGTGACCATTCAGATTTGGTAGGGCTTTAAATTCACTTTGCACTGATATGAATGGCTGTACAAGACGCAAGCCACCAAAGGATCGGTCTTTTGAGATTTCTAGAGACAAGTAGAATGAAAAGGTTGTTAAAATAAAACAAGGAAACGTATAGCGGCCCTTCTCATACATGATAACAAAACAAAAGGGCATATGCTTATTTTATTTTAATCCTCTTCAGGTCATCTTTGAAATTGCATCAATTTACTATCATTACTGTGGAGTATATTTATTAAAAGATGACTTTAATTGCCTGGCTTTTATGCCATGCTCCCTCCCCTCTAAAAAGACAGCTAAGGCTGGAAAAAATTAGTCAGCTGGCAACTCTGAATAATGAGATAAAAGCTAGCAGCTGGAGACGTATCAGTAAAACGTGCACTTATAGAAATAAGAATCTGTTAACCAATACATGGACTAATATAGTTACCAAATTAACATTTCATTTCTTTCATGTATATAAAGTGGCTTCCAGGGCAGAGCGCTGCCTTCAAAGGATGCATGTTGAGGTGCTGCCTAGTGCGCACAGGCCCCAGGATCTGTGCCCTGAATCTTTTTCCTATGTAGCAATGCCCCTGGCTGCAGGCTGTCTGCGTGTCTGTTTGAACCCTGACTAACACATTTTAGGCTGGGATTAAACTGTGCAGGTTCCCCTACCTCAGACAATTGCCATGCTGACCTGCCACAGGACCACATATCTGGTGAACAGATGTGGTAGAAGCCACACAATGAATAATCAACACTGACCAAAAGGCTTTCCTCTTCTGTGGTGTAGATGTATCCTTAGACTGAGATATAATTGGAATACCAATATGGCTACATGTACTAGCTTTAATCAAACTAGTGTGGGCAATGATAGCAGTGAAGTGTGGTGCCATGCCAGTGGTTAAAGTATAATTTGATGGGCCCCGGAACCCTTCTAATCTCCGGGCCCACTTCCCATATAGTCTGGGCCCCCTTCATGTATGTGCAGGCTGCAGCCCAGGTAGGGATTTGCATCCACTTCTCAGTATCACATGCATTGGTTGTTGCTCCATAAAAATATTTATAATTTTATACGGCGTTTATGTCTAGAGCAATTATTGTCACAAACTAGCAAACACTGCATAACACAATAAGTATTGTGCTTAACAGTGGTAGGACCTGCTAGCAGCCAGCACAGGGTGGAACATGCGTTCTGCCGGATTTTTCTATTTTTAGGGGCCCCGGAACTCTGGCCCCTCAAATTTGTGGGCCCCGGAACTGTGTTCCGGTGCGTTCCCCCTTACTTTAATCCCTTCATGGACCCTGGTGCCAGCGAGCAGCTTGGTAGTTCACATTGATCTATGTTGCCATGTCTTCACCACTACCGTTACCCGCACTAGTTAGATTAAAACTACCATGTGTATGCCTACCTGTGCTACGGTTACACTTTGATCTGTGGTGTACACATTCCCTCAGACAACAATTCTTATCTAGTAACTTTTGACGCTTGTAGGAACTTCCCATTCCAAATGCTTTATGCAAGTGAAATCCAGTCTGTTCTAAGGTGGAGAGGGGCAACCAAATGTACAATATAGTTGTAATTCTATAGGGCATGTTACAGCTTTCTCTATGCATAGTGTATTTCAGTCTAAACGACTACCTCTCAGGTTAAAAGAATGCAGTGAGCAATGAGAGAGAAGAGCATCTTCCTCCTTAGGAACATCTGATATGAGTGCAAAAAGGGCAAATAAACACCAGGGACGTGTAGAATTTTAGAAGCACAGCACACAGAAAACAGAGCCATAATTTACATAACAGTGCTGATGGGGAATTTTATCTAAAGATAGTGTGGGTAATTCCCTACTTGTACAAAAATACAAGTGCTCTTTTCTTTTTTTTATTGGTTGAAGAAAGCAAGGCCTTTCTCCCAACCTCATGTCATTTCTCTCTGTCCAACTGGAGGTACGGTACTAACTTTTAAACTTCTTATTCAATCAATTTCAAATTTTTAGGGACCATTTTTGGAGGGAAGGGGCCAGAACACACTGCCTTGTGGCTGTTCTGTACCAATACGACAGCTGCCAGAAGCTAGCGCACCTGAGGATCACAGGAATAGTTTGTGTGCTGAGGGCAGGACAAATAGGCCAATGGTAAAATAGGGAGCTGTCTTTCTGACTAATACAGGGCCAGCTGGAGATAGAGTAGAAGTGCCAATGTGTTGTCGTGCTTTTTCTGTTACCTCTGTTCCAGGCAAGCAAACCTTATGTAAATAATGGAAGTAAATAAGTGCAGTAAACACTTTTGGGTTGCCCTGTATCTAATTTCTATTTTGAAAAAAAGAAAACCCCAAAATTTGGGCTAAAACTGCTACTGCTTGCAAAGGAAAAACAGTGACTTGTACTGTGAGCATAAGACTTGACACAAAGCTCGCTGGAATAATGGGGAAACTCCCACTGAGGTCAGTGAACCTTGGATCAAGCCCACAGTGAGCTTACTCCTCAGCAAACTTGTCATCAATAAAGATTGTTCGCAGCAGAAAAATATCTGAAGCAACCAGTTAAAATATTAAATGAATAACCACAGTGCATCATTTTGTGAAATGTACATTCTGGATGATGCATTGTCATTCCAGTTACATGTTACTTTATTTACTTCCCAGCACATCTGTGGCATGCTGTCTCCCAGCCCCATCAATATAGGATATGATCACCCTGCTGTGAAGCACACTTCACATGCATCATCCATTCAATATGCTGCTACTAGCCTGTTTTACATAATCAGGGTTTGAAAATTCTAACAAGATCTTTAGACGCCTATAGCATGGAGCAGATTCTGGATGTAGTCATCGCAGGACAGGAGAAGAGAGCTGGTAGTGACAGCCACAGGAGAAACAGCTGTGCCACACATCAAAATTTCCCCTTTGTAAATGATATTTTTAATTAAAGAAAAGTGTCTCATTAGATTCCTTGTTTCAAAATTCTTTCCACATTTAAAGGAACAGTATCTGCTTCAAAATTAAATGTTGGAAACAAATATGTTATCAATAACAACTCCTTAGATTATTAAAATGAACCTGCTTTAAAAATCAAGCATATTTTCCCTTCCTTTGTGATTCTGCTTGTTTGCCTTTCTCTGTATTTACACAAGGAAAATCAACTAAGTCAATTTCAGCTGTTTCTAGTTGGTTTCACTTTCTGATTGAAATCAGTGGGGTTCAGTGTTGACAAGTTTCACAATTTTATAACAAGCTTTCATAATTCCAGCTGCTCAAATCAAAATACGAAAGAATTTCAGCTTTTGTTATTTTAAAAAGTAAGTTTCACAGTCTCATAATTGTGAAGGAAAAGCTTGAAGCAAGTGCATCCTAAAGGCTCAACCCAGAAGATTAAAAAACTAACCACCCCACCCTGCCAAACCCTATCATTTATTATTATTTGTTTTAAATCTCATTATTTTTAACCTACTCTCCTGATTTTGGGGGCCTGGCTCATGATTTTTGAACACTTGGGGTTGGCAACAGTGGGAGTTGCACCAGTTTATACTAGCAGAGAACATGGGCCCATACTTTTGAGGTGCAGATTCAATGACTCCTGCCCTTGTTATCTGCAGCGGGGATGGAACCTGCCTCCATGGCACAAATTTAATGCAGAGATCCTCCTTTCTGAATGGTTCTTTCACCCTGGCTGCTGCAAACCTGGAACTTCCTGTTGGATCTCCTGTGAGCCCTCTACAAAGATGCTGAGATACACCGTTGATCAGGACCATGTGAGTGTCTAGATATCTCTGGATATTGTGTTTGGTTAAAATTATCCATTTATGACTATATAATATTTTGTCTTCTTTCACTGCTTGGTTACATTAATATCCTGGTAATTGAAGTTATGGAAAAACTTTGTACATTTATGGTAAATAATTTTTATTGTAGCAGTATACAAGAACCCCAAACAAGGAATAGGGCCCCCATTGCCCCAGGAGCTGTACAAACAACACAAAGGCAGTCCATTCCCCAAGATTGCTAACTTCAGAGTTAGCAGATCTGGATAGGTGAGTAAGATGACAAATATGGGTGAATGGTCATGGTGATGTCAGTAGTCATAGGTGGCAACCAACCTAGCCTGTGCTAGATGGTAATTGTGTGCAGGTATCACAGAAATAGCAATTAATTTGTGGGTGAAGCTGTGACTTCAGACTGGGTTCTCAGAAATGGTCTATTTCCCATAACAGTATTACTGTTACTGCTTTTGCTTTTGGGAATACCCTAAATTACACAGGCAAAGGGGCATATTTCTGATTCTTTCTTTAGAAGTGGGCAGATGTGAGGGAATCATTTATTTGGGTCAGGTTTAATTCATCTGATGAGGTGACAAGTGAAAATTCAGAACTACTTAGCAGTAATATATTTCTTCACCTAGTCGTTTATAGGACTGGCTTTAAGAACAAGCATATTTAACAGGGCCTACAGATTCATGATCTATTACAAATAGCAATAAATCATTCAATAATAATTAGACATGGCATATGCCCCCTTGCAGAGACAGAGAGTGGAAGAGGTGGGAAAAAGTCTTGTGCAGTACCAGCAAAGTTAGGATAAAAGGAAGTTTAAGGGCTTGTCTACTCTTGGAAATTTATCAGAAATAGCTTTTCTGGAATAATGAATCCATTCTAGAATAAGTACATTCTGGAATTAGAATAGCTATTTTGGTAAACTTTCAAGTTTGAAAAGCCCTAGTAGTGATTCTGAGAGGCAGTCCCCTATGCAACAGGAAGAGGAAGCTGAGAGAAACAAGCAGCTACTGACTATCCAAGGCTGAGCATTGGGGAAAGTCCTGTGTTTTTTGTTTTTGTTTAACTCTTTTTTTCAAAATAAATTAATTTTCGGTTGAGAAGAAATGAGCAGTTTACACTTTCTGGCTGACATAATTAACTTTCTGGCTTCAGGAATAACTTTTCTGACAGCTTTTGAGAGGTCTTTCAGAGGCTGGAAGCAGGTAGACTCCAGCTTTGTACCTAGCCATGAACTCCAACCATACAGTAATTCCACAACAGCCTCTCTCTTGGAGTGAGCTATTCTACATCCTTCATTGAATTGTTTCAACTATATAATACACCCGAGAGGTACATCTGACGATGGGCTGTGTCAGAGCCGTACTTGGGCTAGGACTGTGTGGGGTAAGCAGGAGGACAATTAACTTTTAGCCACTTTTTTGTCAACAGTCCTGCAAGCAGACTATTTTGACTGCCAGAAACATTTCAGTAGACCACTGTGCACACAGTGGGGATTACAATGGTTTGGAGAAGGGCCTGCATTCATTTGAAATGTGACGTGAGCTATCCCGGGATAAGTGTTGCTAAGTAAAATTGCATGACGGGGGATGTTGACAGAGGAAGACCAGGTGCTGCTGGTGGCCCTGAGACACAAGAGTTTTGGGCTCCTCGATGGAAGCGTTGCCCAGCCTTTTCATGGGGTTGAATTTGAAGGAAGGTCACTTGGTGCCTGAGGAGCGGGAGCTGCAGGGCATGTGGAGTGGAGAGCCAGACCGTGGTGAGGAAGGGAGGTGACAGGTTAGGCCTTCCCGCTTGGAGTAAGAAGCAGGCAGATTACTGAGCACTCTCGTGAAGCGGGCGATGTTGACTGGTGAAATAAAAGCAGGTTTTCAAACCCAGGAGTCGGAGGTGGTGTCAGTGGGAGGGTTGGCGGAGATCTGCAGGGCCCTCAACAGAACGGGGGACAACGTAAGCAGCCAGGCTTGCGTGCTTTTGCCAGGCGAGGAAGCTTAGAGGAATCAAGGGTCTGCTTGAACCAGGGGTGCTGAACAACACATGTGTCCAGGAGGGGGCCATGGACATAACCATCTTGGTGCAATGGGGCCGGGACCAGTTTGAGGAGCCCCCACGGGCTAACCTCTGGAAGAGGGTTAAACCCACTGCAGTCTCCAGAGCAATGCTGGGTGGCTTTGGTCCTCCTGGGGGCGCCCTGCCCACCTTGGGCCCGGCCCCGCTGCAGCCCCGAGGGCGCCCCCTAGCGGCGGGGCAGGGTCGGGCGGCAGGCGGGGTTCAGGCTCCCCGAGCCGGCTCCGGGGTGGAGTCCGCCCGCTGCCTTTGTCTGGGGGCCGCCTAGGCGGAGGCAAACCCCACCTCCTTCCTTGAGAAACCCTCCCCCTGCAGCCCTGCCCGGCCCAGCCTCGCCGCCGCTTCCCCCGCAGGTAGGTGAGACGCTCCCTCGCTCCTCGCCCTGCAGCCCCCGGGGCGTGTGAGGCGCAGGCTGCGGGCGATCTCTGGTCCCCGGCTCGGAAAACGCCTCCCCCGGCCGCCCTTCCTGCTGCTATTGTCTCTGCACCGAGGCAGGGATGGCGGGGCCTCTCCCAGGACCGGCCACCTTCCCCTGCCGCGGGGCTGGCCAGCTGGCCCCAGGGTTCTCCCGGGCTGGGCGTGGGAATGGTGCTCTGCGCCCCCGGTTACGGCTGCAGGCTGGGTCGAGGGCTGTGTGGAGGAGATGGGGTTGTAAGAGGCACAGCCTCTCTTGACCCACTTCTGGCCGCCCAGCTGCCGCGGCAGGTGCTGGGATTTCAGCCGGGCTGGCCTTCCCCAGCCCCTGCCTTTTGTCTTTGAAAACTAGCCTTGAGTCATTGTTCCTGGCGTGGCGACCGCCTGGAGAATGGGGCTTTTCTGGATCGGGCTTGTGAGTGCCGCTGGGGGGTCACTTTTAGCAGCCCCCCTTCACCCCATGCATCCATGCCTCTTGAAAAGGTTAACTGGGAACTGTTGCCACGGGAGAGTGCCTGTGGGCTCATGGAAGCGGCTTCCCTGGCCACTGTTAAAGCTGGAGGGGAAAACCAGGGGGATGTGTTTTTGCCATGGGAAACTGGCTGATCATCTGTCCGAGCGGTCCAGAGACTGTTAAAATCATTGTGCTGTGCAGAGGCTCCGTCCAAAAGCTGACAGGGAAAACAAGGACAAGATGCAAGAGGGGAGGAAAGGCCGGGGCAGAACATGCAGTCTGGAGGCTTCTGTGTTCAATTTTAGTTAGATTAAAGAGGGAGGGAGAGGTGAGTCATTAAGGCTCTGATCCTGCAAGTTGTTTCATTCAGGACACATGCGAAGTCTTACTGAGGTTGTATGTGGGTGCTGAAATCTGCCTGTGGGGAACAGGCTCCGGGATCATGGTTTGGGAAACAACCTGTTTATGCCATTATCTTATTTCGTCCTGCATTAATGTGCTGTGATGTGCCTAGGTGTTGCCACTGACACATGGTTCTCTATCAGGGAGGCTAAGAGCAAGAGGCAATCCTACATACAGCACCATATATGCGGCAATACTTGTACACATCAAGGTGAGTTAACATTACATTTTTTGGCATGCTCTAAATCAGGACAGATGCTCATTTGATGAATCCTGTGCTATAAGGCTATTGGACCTAGTTGACAGAATAGATATATGGTATTCAATGCAGAAAAGTGGGCCCAAATTTTGCCCTGAGGATCTAGATGTTTATCTTCAATTAAAGAGCTACCCTTCGCTGTGAAAAAATGGAATTGCAATGTCTTGGACTCCAGCCTTGTTCCCCTGTGCTAGGCTCTATTTGACAGGGGCTGGAAGGATTTGGTGGGGCAGGGCTAAGAGCTAGGAAGTAGCTGAGCTTGGAGGTAATGTAACCACTGGATTGCCTGTTTCTTCTGCAAGGAGGTCTGGGTGTGTGAATAAGTATCTGAATAAAAGCAGCAGTCTGTTACTTCCTTCCAGATTTGGGGTGGAATGTTCTTTTCCCACATAACTAATCTGACACTCCCCTCCCTTCCCACACCTTTGAGCAATGCTGTAAACCATTGGATCCACTCTTTTTGGTTTCTCAGATCAGGATCTGGCCTTGAAACCATAGAAAAGAGCTAGACTAACTAAAAACATTTGCCTCATTAGAGGTCACTGATAGGTATGACCTTATCACCCAAAGGTATGGCATAACCTTTAGCTTTTGTTTATAGCCTGGGGTTTACATCTCATCATTTACTCAGAATCCTCAAGTTGTCTATATTAAGAGTTTCCATGCTAATTGGTCCTTCTGTTTGGTTTTGATTTTGACTTTTTTAACAAAAGCTTCTAAAGTAAGAGATTTAAAGACATCTAATAAGTGTTTGTGCCATCATGTTTTCATATATGTATATAAGGAATTCTTAATAACTGCTTGTTTTGGAGGAAAATGTATATAAGGAGTTAAAAAATGCATATTTACAAGAATGCCTGTAACAGCCTTTTGAAAGGGGCAAAAGCAGTTTAAAAACCATGAGGCTGATTTTTGGTGTTATGCTGGTCTGATGGAGTAGAAAATGAGGCCTTATGTTTTGTAGACAACTGTTTGTTTATTTATGTTCCTGTTAAACTAGATTATTAGCAGGGAAAAGTTTATAAATCTCATTGTTTATATTCTGTCTTTGTTTCTCAGTTGGGACCTTGAAAATCAATTGTTAGTTTTATTATGGGTTACTTTAAGGTCCTTTAGTGCTGCAACATTTGGGAATGTGTATTGTGTAAAACGAAGTGTTTTCAATTGATTTGTTGCTCCCTCTTTGGAGGAAATGTTTGTTTTGACATAATCTCTTTTGGCATTAGGTTTTATATGCAGCTTGATTTTGTAGCATTTAAAGTTTGGCCCAAATGTAAGTGAAGAATGATTCTTTTGAGGCCCAGATCCTGTAATTATATTTGAAACAGAAGCCAACATTAGGGACCAGAGCTACTAATGGAACTAAAGCTGCCAGCTCCAAGTCCCAACAGAAGAGAGAAGTCCAGAGGAAAAGAAGCGGATGCAATTAGATCCTAAGGTCAGGGAGCAGGGGGAGCTGTCTGAAAGCATGGCTAGCGAGTGAGAAGAAAGGATGTGTTTATGGCTAAGGCATGCGACTCTGCAGATGAGGGGTCAATTTCTCACTCTGCCACAGCCTTCCTGTATGGAGCTCAGTCACATCACTTAATCTCTGTGCCTCAGTTCTATAAATTGGGGGTGATAAAACTGCTTCCATTTAGACTGGAAATTTGAGGGAGGAAGTGGCGGCATGACTGTCTCTTACTCCATATGTACAATACCTAGCAGGTTGGACTCTACAAACACTAATTAGAAGAGGGCAACCTAGTAGCAGGGAAGAATATGCAGGGGGAGAGTAGAAGGAAGAGAGCAGATGGTAGAGAAGCACAGGAGGCAGGTGGAAAGTGGACAAGGAAGGACAGAATGAAATAGAGAGCTAAAGATCACAATAGAATTTCCTTGCCGTATTAAACACAGATAGACAGCAATCAGAGCCCATATGACCACCTTGTCATTGTTGTGGCTGTCACGGGGCTCTTACGACTGCAGACGTGAGGGGAGTTGTCCATGAGACTCCCTCTCTATTAAAGAGCAGACCACCCTATAAATGACTGGAGAGCCCTTGCAGTAACCTGTTAATGGGAGGGGGCAGACCCATTTCACCAACAGGCTGCTCCGGGAAGGCAGAAAGAAATCAAACCCATCTGCAGTGCTGTCTGCAGGTGTGGAATTGCTTGGGAAGCAAGAATGCTTGTAAATAAGGGTTTGCTCTTGAGCACCACTGCTCCCTTTTCCGGAGACAGAATTACACCAGGGTTAAGGCTGTAGCACTTCCCCAGTGCAACTACAATGAGAAAAATTAAGGCAGACCCACTCCTTGGCTGCTCCTACTCTTTAGCTCTCCTACTGCAGTGAATCGTCAGTTGCCTGGCCTGGAGCAGGGGAAATGCTAGAAGCGTGGGGGACATCTGTCCCGCTCACAATGGTGATGGAGAGGGGCTGGTGCTTCGGTCCCCGATTTCCTGAGCTGGTGATGGACCATTCTTGGAGGGAGGGGAATGTCTCCTCCTTAAGGGAACTGTCTTCTAGGTCTTCATTGGTGACTTTAGTGGTCCAGTCCTGTGAGGTGCCGAGCCCTTTTCAGTCCTCTCTAGGAGAAGTGAGAGAGCTTGCTTAGATCTACCTTAATAGGAGCCTACTAAGTTAGAGCTGGGGGTCTGTGTCATTTTACAAGGGGTTAAAAGCTGTGAATTTGAAACTCTGGCAAGTTAGCAACTTCTGCTACTATAGAAACTATGAAAGGAGACAAAGATGAAGCCCAGTGAGTACTGATTTATCTTACAGCACTCCAAGGTTTTTAGGGACCCACCTTCCCTCCGTGGCTTCTTCTGTATGTTGGGTGAATGGGACATGCTCCTGACCAGATCCGGATCACTACCTTTCACCGCATCACATGTTAATCCGCGTATCTGTGCAACTCTCAGAAGGTGGGATCTGGTTCTCCTCTTGCATCACACCTGAGTAATTGCAGTGATTTCATGAGTGTTACTCCTGATTTAGCACCAGTGAGGGAAAATCAGGGTCCATAGATTCTTGTAACACAAATGATGGGTGAGTTTAAAGAGGAAGCAGTATTACTGAACCAGTGAGGGAACTCGTGACAGACCTGGAAGCTTCAATGTTTGTCTTTAGTTCAGGAGAATTTCCCCTAAGCAGAGGGTGTAGTTTGGCCCATCAGAAAGAAATTTTGATTGAGATTCTGGGGGATTCCATGGCCGGAGACTTGCTTTCCTTATGCCATCTCTTTAATACGTTTTAAGGAAACAAATGCTCTACACTCTCTGGGAGTAATCAGCTCCTCAATGTGGAAGGTTATAGCAGGCCTCTGGGTTTGGCTGTTAATGAAAGCAGAGAGGGAGTGTCCGTTCCCACACCTGTTCTTTACACTTTGCCGTTGAGCTCATACGTGTGCTTGCGTATAGTGTCACACCTTCCATCTGAGGGTCATAAAGCATTGTACAGGTACTAATAAATTTAGTTGTGAGGCTAATAAATAAATATAACTAATCCCCATTAGTAAGGCTAATACTATTGTGATGAACACCACAGAAATAATCATTGTTTATTAGCAAAGAAGTTAAGTGACCAGCGTATGGTCAGCAGGAAACCTAAGGGGAGCTAGGAACGAACACGCACGCACGGGCGTGATTTTTGTTTGCGTAGCATATGTCCGGTGAGCTCTGTAGATGCACACCTGCATGTCATCCTAGGGTAAGTCAGTTATGCCATCCTAATTTGCTAGTAGTTTGTACACTAAATGGTCATAGGTACAGATGGAAGCATCTTTGGGCAATGGAGGAGCCAAGAGGTGTGGTCCTTGCAACTGCCTTCCCCTTTTCCCTGCTTTTAGTCCCTAGCTGGCAGCAGTAAGACAATAGTAATTCTTGAGCTGGTCTCATCACTCTAGGAATTTGGAGAGTAGCACAGGTGTGAGGAAGATCTCAGTTGGCTGCAGATGGAAGGAAGCACAAGCCATTCCTGAGGCAAACCCTGGAGAGGCAAAATGTGCCTCTAAAAAAGCTATGCCTCTCATACCACAGTGCATCTAAATATGCACGAAGGCAAATAGCCTGCAAAATGTGACTTCCCCACTCCTAACACACTCTAGCTATGCGATATTTCTGCTTTTGCACACAGAGATGGTGGAACTGCAATCACATCTGCTTTGGAGGTGGAGCAGATTGTCTCTGAAGTGTAAAATAGGGGTAGTCGACTAGTGTGATTTCATGTTGACCTTAGAGAGAGGTAGGGACAGTGAAGAATGGAGCCAACAGGACGCACTTCCAATTAACGGACAAAGAGGGGATGAAGCTAGAAATGGGTGAGCTGGTGAACAAAGGAGAACACCATTATAGCTTCTGTATAAAGGATGCCTGCATTCATATGATGTTACAGTCTTGGTCAGGAGAAAAAACCCCAGGAACTGATTATGCCTGCATCCTGTATTGTGTTGTGACATGGTACTTAAATGAAACAGTGTCTGCGTGCCATGTGGGAAAGCAAGGTAACAAAACATTGAGGGGAAGGAAAATCAGCACTGTTGTGCGCATTCAAATCACATGTTGGTTGACACTAAAATGTGGTTCCAACTTCCAGCAGTAAGGGAACACCTGAAAGACTTGTTTTTACCAGGCATGATGGGACAGCCTCTCCATTGACTCTTATTCTTTTTCTCTTTGCCTTTGAAGTGCTCCATAATTCTACCGCATGTACTCCACTTTGCTCACCTCATCCAAACTTCCCTCCTCACTACCTCATTTGTTGTCTTCCCCACACTCAATTCCTTATTTTGTGCTATCCCAAATATTTGGGATCGTTTCCCTGCTAATCTGACACATTCTCTTCACCTCTCCTTTTGGACAACTACTAAAAACCATCCTGTCCCATTCTGGCTATGTCTACACTACAAAAGTTGACTTTAAGTCAACCTAAAATTGACCTTTTGAGGTTGACGTGACAAAGTGGTTTCCCTGAACAGGGACTTAGTAAGTCAACCTAACTGCCCTTAGGTCGACCTAATAAAGAGGACTTAAGTGTCCACACTGTGCTTAGGTCGACCTAAGGAATTGACTTAAGGGTTAGGTCGACCTGACCGGTGGTTCTTATTAAGTCGACTTAAGGAAAGCCTGGTGTGGACAGGGAGTAAGTTAGGTCGACTTAAGCCTCCTTAAGTTGACCTAACTTGCAAATGTAGACATAGCCAATGTGTTCAAACTAGGATTCTCTGTATGTTTTCCTTTGTCTTTGCTTGTGTCTGTGGATTGATAATGGGTCTGGGCGAGGATCTGAGCTGTATATATAAACCACGTGTCTTTATAAAGCGATCGACACTTATTTATGGAGCTGTATACATTTATTAATAGTGATCATAATCACCAGGGTTATTATAAGCACACACAAATTCCCCTTCTGCTTGCTGAACAGAGGGAATCAGAACTGGAAGGTTGGATCTAGAAATAGACCAAGAGTCATCAGCCACCTTGCAGCCTCCATGCAGTTATTCTACTGAGACTTGATTGTAAAACCAGCCAGAGCTTTTTTCCAGGTTTAGAATTGTTCAGAGAATTTTTCCCAGAGTGTAGATAATTGTTGTTAGGTTTTGTGGTTTTTTTAAAATCTGGTGAAGAAAGGCTTTTGTATTTTTCACTTAGCTCTACCATTCTTGGGTCTGACTGGGTCTGCACCCCGAAGTACTGAAGCTGCAAGACGAGCTGTTCTTACAAAATCTCCAGGTCAAGAAGGTTGGCCAAGCATACAACGTGAAAGTATCTCCTTTTGATAAAGGCAACGGACTGGGGGCTGAGACCCAAGTGCTGTCATTGGCTCTGCCACGGGCTTTTTGTGTGTCCATGCGCAAGTCCCTTAGTCCAGGACTGTCCAAAGTGGCCACTGATTTTGGGTGTGTCAGTTCTTGGATGGATACCCAAGCTAACCCCCTCCCCCACAGGGGCTGATTCTCTTTTTGGGGCGAGGGGTCAGATGTGCTGAGGATCAGCAGCTCCTACTGGCCTTAGTTGTGGGTGCTTAGTGATCTCTCCCTCTCTATTTATGTGCTGCACATTTAAAAAATAATCTCTTCTCTCAAGGTCCATAGTGACATTCCTTCTGTAAAGGTGTGGTAAATGGGTCAGTCTTCAGAGCCCCTTGCTACAGCTCCTATGCTGCCTAGAGGAATTAATGGCAGAGCAATGCAGTGGGCACCCAGAAAGTGAGTGCACTGCCTCTATCTTACTTCAGGCCAGTGCAGAGAGCAAATCTCTTTCATGGTAATGAAGATGGCTAATCATAGGTGCAGCGTTCCTCGTTTCCAAGTGATCGCTGTACTTTGGGTTGTTTATAAATTGGCCTCACTCCAGCATGATAGAAACACTTGGATTCTTTCCATCCTGTTTCATTTTTTAAGTTGTTATTGCTATTGTGAGAAATTTTAAAAGTAACTCCAGCCTCTGCAGTGGCTGAACAGTAAATAAGTTAGTCCCCGTGTGCTGCTGCAAGGGTTTTGGCTGGGCAGTGGGAAGATCTAATTTTTAAAAAAACCACACACGCTAGAAACGGAAAAGGTAAAGCCTTTCCTAAATGGCTCCTATGTGACCAGAAAATAGTCACAACTGGTCTATGGAAGTAATAGATGGAATTATAGTTGGTGTCAAAGGCTTTGGTGGTGGGACAGACAACTGAAAATCTGAATGCAGAAATCATAGAAATGAAAACCCAGTGATGTGGGACTGTTTCTCTGATCCAGTTAGTGTAGGATAAAGGCAAATTGGATAAAAATAAGGGACTTCCCTGCTAATATCATGGAATTTAAATAGCTCTGTCATCTCTAAGAACCTTAGATTTACCAATGTCCTACCTATATGTCAAATTCCAAAGGGGTAGCCGTGTTAGTCTATTGTAGAAAGACAACAGAGTCTTGTGGCACTTTTAAAGACTAACAGATTTATTAATCGCATGAGCTTTCGTGGGAGAAAATCCCACTTCGTCAGACGCTTTGAAGATAGGAAAGTTACAGAGTGGGAGGAAATTAAATGCAGGGGAGTGTATGACATAGCATCAGGTCAGGCTGTAACAGCAAATCAAAGTAGGTGTTAGGATTCAAAACACTGGGGAACAGCACATAGAGGAGGGGGGAGGTCAATTCACTTGATGTAATGCGAGAAAAATCCATAGTCCCTGTTCAACCCCAAGGCAACTGAGTCAAATTTGCATATAAGTTCGTGAATTCCTGGAATGCATTCAGCCACCTGGGAGGAGGAATGTGGTAGCTACTTAATGGCAGGAAGCAGCCTAAGATAGGAAATGAAGATTACCATATCCAGTTGAAACTCCCAGGGGATTTCAGAGAGGCAGAATATAGCTATGTAAACTGGAATTTGACCAGAGCTAACATTTCTGCGTAGGCAAAAAGTTCCCTGGGGTTTGCAGGGTTGCTAACTTTTAATTTCTGAAAACTGGACTCTACAGCAGGAGTGTCAGAACCTTTTCTTGCCCTGCCTCTTTCCCCAGACGACGCCCACCCACTCACTGCCCTCCCCTCCCCTTACCTCATCCGGGATCCTCTCCCACCTCCCCCCTCTCCTCCCTAGCAGCTGGGCTCCCTCTGCTCTAGGACTGGGGCAGGAGCTGCAGCCCCTGGTGTGGGGCCTGCCTGCCCACAAGATGCAGTTAGGAGGCAATTCCCACTGAGCAGGAACTGGCACAGGTTGATGATCTGGTGTGTCTCTCCCACCTGCTGACAGTAACTTGACTATTGGTCTGGTCGGTACACCTGACCAGACACTGTACAGGCTCCTTCTGGGCTTTGACTAATGTGGGTTTTGCTCTTGCGTGACTGTCCGGATACTACTACCACGTCTCTGAAGCCTGTTAGACGCTGATCCCACACCTCAATTAGGGCAACATTAGAACCAGCTGCATCCTTTAAATGGAATCGAAAGAGTATTTGATGCCCTCCAGTGGTCATTACTAATAAGAGTACAGATGAAGTTATGAAATAATTCTGTGACACAGCCTCTTTCATCAGAGTTCTTTTACCAGTTACTGTATGCACATGCTTGCCGCACCACTGAAATAGTGCCCGCATCAGCCAGTACACAGCCTTGCTAGGGAAGGAGACACCAGGGATTCTAGGGCAAATTGCTTACTCTAATGAAAATCCCCGTTTGACATTTAGGTCCAATGTGTGTGCTGAGTGATGGCCGAACTTTGCTCTCATTGAAGCCAGCATTGGGAAATACCACCCTTAATGTCCAGAGCAGACAGGGCTTTGGTTTTTAAGGTCATATGTGTAGGATTCCCTGTTCAAATGAATTAGCTTTTCTTCTTCAGAATGGCGGAGCTGAGTGTACCTGACTGTGACCTCAGCCGGCTGTTCCTGGGAGGCTCTGCCTCTTTGGCCTTCCGCTGTGCACGCCCATCGCTCCTGTCAATGTCCATGGGAAGAGAATAGATCCCTTGGTGCCGATTGTGCCCTCACCATGGTAAAAAGTTCTGCTCCTGCCCCATAGCTGTCCCCCATGCTCTTCAGTTGTGCGTGCAGGTGTGTGGCCCCCAGTTGGGTGTGAATTACAAGCAGCCACGTGGAGCAGTGCAGTGGGGGCCAGACGGGACAGGCAGATGGTGAAGAGTCTTGAAAAATATGATTAAAGCTGATGTTCTGGTTGAGGAAACGTTTAGAGATGAGCCACTGTTTGTCACACCACAAGTCTATTAAAAACAACCATAACATTTACTAATAGAAAGACAAAAGAGTCCTGTGGCACTTTTAAAGACTAACAGATTTATTAATCGCATGAGCTTTCGTGGGAGAAAATCCCACTTCGTCAGATGCTTTGAAGACGCTTCAAAGTGTCTGAGGAAGTGGGATTTTCTCCCATGAAAGCTCATGCGATTAATAAATCTGTTAGTCTTTAAAAGTGCCACAAGACTCTTTTGTCTTTCTACAATAGACTAACACGGCTACCCCTTTGGAATTTACTAATAGGACAGCCTAGCTCATCTTCGATTGTTTGTTTAAACTGTGCTGCTTTCTGCCTCTAGGCAGTTGTCCCAGCCCTTCCTGGTGCCACTGGATTGCCTTCTGCTCCTGCTGGATTCTGCGGTTTCACCTGTGACATCCAGGGATGCCGTATCAGGCCAAAGAGCCAGGTAGAGCGACTGCAGCATGGCAAGTGCCTCTTCTTGCTGCTGCCTCTTGAAGGAGGGCCTGCGAATGATTTCTCGCCATTCCCTGCCTCTCTTGTCACCATCACCTCAAATCTATAGCGGGGGCAGGGGAGCGGCACTGAGATCAGAGGACTGAGTTGATGTCAACTCCGTCTCCACCTCCCCTATTCTGGAAGGCACCAGTTCTACAGACACCACCTCCCAGGCATACTAATTACTATTGTGAAGAAGGGCAATAAGCGCTCTTAGTCTAACTTGCAGCCGGCAAGTGCCATGTGGATGGACTCTTGTATCTGTCTGGAGCCCCACTTAAGTCGGTGAGGTTCCATGTGGATGCAGGGGGCTGCCCATGTTTCTCATCCCAGAATTGGGCCTACAGTCGTCGTAAATATGTCTGAGTCTGGACTCAGTTTGCAAAACATACCCGTGGCAATAATGCAGCACCACACCACTGGTTCCGTAATGGCCTCTGCATTTTCAGGTCTGATTGTGGTGGCTGGTTATTATCGTAGAGAGAAATCAGCCATGGTGTCCCCCAGAGAGAGATTTCACGTGTTGCTTCTTGACAAGATGGTCCAGACTAGTGGCTCTCAAATGATTTACTGCTGTGTGCTGCATATGCAGCTCTCTCGGTGTTACGTGGGCCGCACCCACACAAACAATATGCTACTTGTGTTTCCCTGAGGATGTCACAAGGGCCACAGCTATGTGCTATTGAACTGCAGGTTGAGAACCACTGGTCTAGAGGGACTGTTAATGGGCTACCGACCCTTTTCCCTCTTTGTCAGTATCTTGACAGAGGTGACTCGTGCTGGTGATGACTAATGGTCATTACTAGAGCTGGCTGGGAAATGGTAAGTATTTTCTGTGGAAAAATTTTTTTTTAAAAAGGAAAATTCATAGAAAGTTTCCAGTTTTGGGAGTAAAGAGGTGGTGTTCCTCATCGTGGCTGCCCACCCCAATTTTGTTGAAAATGTGGAAAATTTTGAACAAAATGATTTTTTTTTTTGTCTTTAAAAAAAGAGTTTTGATGGAGAATTTTGGACCCCCCCCTAGTTATGGCCATCTGACGGGCGTCTGGGTCGTACAGCATGTGCCAGGAGTTGATGGTCTGGGGGCACTTATGGCTGTGTCACATAAACTACCATTTTGCGTAGCCCTCTTGCTGGAAGTCTCAGCAGAAAGGCCAAAGGAAAGGACAACAGTGCTGTATTCCTGTCTCACTGTACATCAGACCAGAAACACAGAAATGGGTAGTTGTGGGAAGCTTATTCCACTGTACAAATTTTTGGATAAACAGAGGGCTTCATTCTCTAGGGCTTTCAATCCTGGGTACTGTGCCCCATCCCGCTCATTGGAAGGGTTGGGTTTTCTGCTTTCCTGGGTTCCGCCCACCGTTCCTGAGCTGAATAGGAGGGCGCATTTCACTAGAAGTAGTCACTTCAAATAATTTCAGTTAGAAAAAAGACACGGGTAAATGAAAAGAGGACACTTCCCTGGGACACTTCTTGATTCTCAAACATTATTACTCTATTTTCAAAATGATTTTACTTCCCCAAAACTGGATGATATTGCCTTCTCCCATTATTTCCTGACCCCCTTTAAAGAAATCAGGCATGTGGAGGCAGCACAGCTGGAGGACTGTGGAGGGACATTTAATCTGGGCTGGCATGGGTGAGCTACCAGCTGGGAGGGGGGAACCAGAAGATTGCCCTTCCCTTTTCCCCACTATTTTCTGACTGGCTTACAAGGCTCTGCACCCTGTAGTTTATTAACCACTGCTGAACAGCTGAGTTTGTAGGCTAAAACTGAAGATGCTGTGCAGCTTCTCTATGCTGTTGGTGTTCATAGATTATGGAGGTTTTATGTAATGATCTTTTTTTTACATCTTCTAAAATGTAATGATTAGGTATCACTTTATTCTGGTGATCATGGGTTTGTTCTTTTTTTAAAAAGACAGGAATATGGCAGGCTCCCCCTGCAAAGAGCCCTAGTTCATTCTCTCTTTAACATTATTGATTCATATCAATTCTTTATGAAGTCTCTTATGATTTAAGCAGCTTCCTGTCTCCTATCAGCATTCTGCATCTGCATTCTCTGAGATGAGTCAGTAGCACACCATTGGGGAGTGCAGTAGCAGCTTTCTTTGGTACATTATGCAGTTTCTGAATTGGATCCTCCAAAACACATTTACACGTTCCAGTCTTAAAAAATATGTACCACTCTGATAATTTGGCTCTTGCTTACAGTCATATCCCCTGGTTCTATCAATTTCTGGGAGAGCCCATAAATTTGCTGTGTGTGTTAAAATTAAGATGTTTATATTAAAAGAACTTTGAGTGAGTACACAGTGCTGTATGTTTGGCAACCTGCATCTTGTAACTGAAGTGTTTATGTTAGATAAAAGGGTGGGGGTGGGATTTAATCCTTCCTGGAGCTGTGGGGGAGGGACTGTAATAAAGGCAAAGCAAAAACTTGATCATCTGGACAAATTTAAGAAAAACAAGTGGAAGCTATAGCTGAGCAATGATAACAGGGTCCCTGCAGCAGTGTAGGGAGCGAGATCTCCCTTGAGACCAATCTTCCCCTTAAAAAAAAATCCTCTGGCATTGCTAATGTGAAGCCATGTGCAATTTGGCACCCACTTTCTTCACGGGGGGGGGGGGGGGGGGGGCTTCAGAAGTCCAAGGTCCCTTGGATTTGCACAGTTCTCCAGTGTGAGATTGAACACTTTTAATCCACTTGGATGCATAGCACCTGCTTTCAAGAAGATGGATGAATTTCATGTGGTGTAAACGGAGTCAGAAATATAAGACAATTAAAAGAAAATCCATTGCCTCAAGGAGGCAAGACATCACTGTCTTCATTCTACAGTAATTTTTTAACCAATAATAACACATTATATAGAATGAGGACAGTGATGTCTTATCCTCTTTGCCTGACAAAATCTGTCTGAATCTGAGGAAAGAATCAGTGCAGGGAATGGAAAACTCCCAACTTCATTGAGACGCAGGCCCCATTGCATCCGTACCTGAGCAAAAGCCCAATGAATTCAATGGAAGTCTTTTTGTTTGTTTGTTTTACCTCAGTGGGCTTTAACTGGGAGTCTTAGAGAGATTCTAAAATCATTGAGAGCATGTTTATGCCTAGAGGCTGGGGGGCAGGATGTTAGTGGCATATTTCATGCTGGACTGTTCCCCACCCCTGCAGGTCAGGGGACCTTATGCCTTGTCACTTGCAGGATGTGATACAAGCCTCTCTTCTCTCTATGCATGTTCTTCTCTCTATGCAGTAATGGAGGCTGCAAAATAGATCAATGCTTTTGTCCTCGAAGGCAGCCACCAGGAATGATGATCTTAGGAAAGTGGCACAGACCCAGGAGAGATGGGAAAATGCAGTCCTTTCTTTGGAAGGAAATGAGCTACGCTTAATTTTGCATCTAGCACCTACCTAATACAGTGATAAATGAATTAGAAATGCACAGAGCTATAAAATTCAGATGTGGTCTGGATTCTGACTCTGAACCCCCCTGAAGTTGAGGGTGTTCACATCTGGGATTTTGATTTGAGCCCAGCTGTAGCTAATCATCTAATAGCCACTTTGGCATTTACTTTACTTCACCCTGTTTGCCCTAGCCCCTTCTTGACCAGAGGTTCCAGCTGATGGAGGAGGAGGAATGTTATTAAACTGGAAAGAGTAAAAAGAGAAGCTGAATTTCCTGTGTGGTCTTGTGGCCCGGGCACTAGATTAGGAGCCAGAAGTCATGAATTCTGTTTCTGGCTTTGCTACTCCTCTGCTTTGTGACCTTGGATAGTTCACGTCTCTTGCTTCTGCCTGTCTCCAGAGCCAGCCCAACGGTTTTTGGCACCCAAGGTGAACTATGACTTTGATACCTTCCACACATTCAACTGAAGGAAAAAAAATGAGAAAGTTCAACATGAGCATATTCACATACATATACATTTTTTAAATAGAGAAAAATTTCATTTCCATCTAATTTGGTGCCCCTTGAAGCCTGACGCCCTAGGTGACCGCCTAGTTCACCTATATGGTCGAGCTGGCCTTACCTGTCTGCCTTCTCTCCTTTGTCTGTCTTGTTAGTCTGGAGTGGCCAAGGGAGAAAGGGGTGGAAATATCTCGAGGTGATGAGGCACAAAAAATAACTTACCACTTAAATTATACATATTTTATGATTGGGTTGGAGGTGCTGAGGGAAACATGCTAGCAGATGGTGGCATGCTGGCGTCTCATTAAAAGAAAAGGTGGAAATAAACAGTGTGAAGGCAGTACATTTTAAACATTTTCCTCCTCTCCTCCCTGAATATCAGTCAAAGTATCTTGAGAGAGAGAGAGAGAGAGAGAGAGAGAGAGAGAGACTCTAGTGTTGATGCCTAGCGCTGTAGAGCAGTCCTCTCTCTAGGCACAGAGCGGGAGCAACACAGACAGAAATAGTACAGGCTTCTGCATGCGGCCCTGAACATGTGCCTCAATCCTGAGTGGGAGGGTTGGGATAGGGGATAGTCTCCATCCGTAATCAACCTTTAATTTTTCTGATGGGATGCAAGTACAGGGTTAGAGCCTTTTGCGGTGTGGATACCTAGTTGCTGGAACTAAATCTTCTCACAGACCACAAAGCAGCCATCTGAGGGTGACAACTTCCGGTCACTTCTGACATAGCAAGCTAGAGATGAAAGGCTCTGCTATTTGTTATTATTTATTAATTATACAGGATCCTAGATGTGCCTTGAAGAGTTTGTAGTCTAAGGGGCTGATCCTGAAAAAATTCTGTATTGGCTGTGATGCTTAATAGTGTAAATAAGTCTGTTGAAGACAATAGGCTACCTCTGGCAATAAGTGGTACATTTGGAAGTGAGTGTTTGCAGGATGAAGCAATAAGAAAAGGCAAGAATAACACGATATTTTAAGTGACTACAGAATTAGTCAGGGAGTTTAAGGGCAGGCAGCAGCACCAGATCATGTCATCTGATTTCCTTTATAACACAGGCCACCATCCCACCCAGCATTGACACTAAACCCCAGAACTGAAGAAAAGACCAAAATGTTTAGCTCTCGAGGTAGATTTGTTAATTTTCCGAGTGGCCGCATATTCATATTGTATCTGCCCTTGCCCTTTTGTCAGCTCCTGTTATTCTTTGACTTGATTTTTGGAGGTGATGACTAAGGATAAGATTGTGTCACAGATTCTGTGAATTTCAGAGATTGCCCTGACATTTTCTGGTTCAGCCTCAGGGCGGCAGAGCCAGAGCTGTTGGATGGCAGGGGGTACCTGGAGCTCTAGGTGGCCGGGAGACCACATAGATCCAAGCTGCCGCAGATGGCAGCTAAACTAAAAATAATTTTACTAAAAATTACAAAAAAAGATTTGTCCTTGACATAATCTTAACCTTTGTGATGACTGGCTGATCCCTGTTTCCATTGATGTCAATGGGAACTGCAGGTGCTCAGCTCCTCTGAAATTCAGGCCACATGTTGTTACTCCTGGAATCTTTTTCATCTGTTTAGCCAACTCAGATCTATGTTTACCTGTTACCTGTCCCCTGAGTCACTCATCCTCCCTAAACTAGGTGTTTAGTATTAAAGGTAAGCTCTAGAAACTCAATAGTCTTGAGCAAATCATCAGTGATGTAGGTAACATACAGAGTACACTTAGGCTATGTCTACACTGGGGAATTTAGGTCGACTTTACTAAGTCAACTTTAAGTCGACCTTATTAAGTTGACTTAGAGAGTCCACACAGGGCTCCTAAGTCGACTTAAGGTGGGCCATACTAAGTCGACTTAGAGAGTCTACACTAGACTCTCTAAGTCGACTAGTTAGGTCCAGGGGGAGGCGAGGCTCGGGGGGGGGTTGCAAGTGCTTTGGAGGATAGGATCACAATTCAAAATGATTTGGACAAACTGGTGAAATGGTCTGAAGTGAATAGAATGAAATTCCATAAAGACAAGTGCAAAGTACTCCACTTAGGAAAGAGCAATCCATTGCACACATGCAAAATGGGCAATGACTGTCTAGGAAGGAGTACTGGAAAGGGATCTGGGTGTTATAATGGACCACAAGCTAAATATGAGTCAACAGTGTAACACTGTTGCAAAAATAGCAAACATCATTCTGGGATGTATTAACAGGAATATTGTAAGTAAGGCATGAGAAGTAATTCTTCTGTTCTGCTCTGCACTGATTAGGCCTCAGCTGGAGTATTGTGTCCAGGGCTTTTTTTCTTCTGGTATGCCCCGGTACAGCGTACCAGCACCTATTTTTCCCTGGCTGGCCCCTCTGCCCAGCTGGGGGCCGGGGTCAGCGGGAAAGGAGGGCTGTCCCTTGGGGGGAGCTGGGCCAGGGCCAATTAGCCTAGGCGGGACCCCACGTCTCCCCCCGCCGCTAGAGGGCAGCGTGGCGTGCTGTCCTCTCTGCTCCCCCAGGGACTCTGGTCGTCCCTTGGGGACTGGCTGGAGCTGCCACTGCTGGCGGGAGCCAGCCCTGGTCGGGAACCCAAGGGTGCCCGCCAGTGGGAGCTGGCTGTGGGCCAGCTGGCAGCAGG
This sequence comes from Pelusios castaneus, assembly GCA_007922175.1. Taxonomy (NCBI): domain Eukaryota; kingdom Metazoa; phylum Chordata; order Testudines; family Pelomedusidae; genus Pelusios; species Pelusios castaneus. Next base: position 10,299,475 of record ML685812.1, read on the forward strand.
GAGAGGGGATGGGGTGGGCTGGCCCAGAGGCTGGGCTTAGCTCTCCCGCTCTGCCCCTGGGCCGGCTGCTCCATCCTTGGGTGGGGCAGGTCAGCTCAGAGTCCAGGCTCTGCCCTCCCATCCTGCCTTGCCTTCGGCAGGAAGCCGGGCTGGGGGAGTGAGCAGGCTGCACAGGAAGCAACAGGGGGGGCCGAGAGGAGCGGGGAAGGGCCTGGAGGGTCGGAGAACCGGCAGGTGGGTGGGGAAGGGGTGGGGGGGGCGAGAGAAGCGGGAAAGGGGGTTGGGGAGTCAGGGAACTGGCGGTGGGCAGGGAGGGGACATAGGGGGCGAGAGGAGTGGGGAAGGAGTCTGGGGGTTGGGGAACTGGTGAGCGAGCGGGGAAGGGGCGCGAAAGGTGCCGGGGACTGAGAGGAGCAGGTAAGGGGCGAGGGCGAGGTCAGGGAGGCGGCGAGCGGGTGGAGAAGGGCCGGGGAGTGCGTCGGGGAGTGGGTGGTGGAGCAGTGGGGTGTGGAGAGGCCCTGGGAGGTGGTGGTGGTAGAGGTCCCTGACACCCCCTCCCCCACCCCCACACACTGCTCCTGCCGGCATATCGGCACTTTTTTTTTTTTTAGGAAAAAAAACACTGTGTCCAATTCTGGGCACCTCATTTCAGGAAAGATTTGGGGAAATGGGAGAAAGTCCAGAGAAGAGCAACAAGAATGATTAAAGGTCTGAAACACTTGACTTATGAGGGAAGATTGAAAGAGCTGAGTTTGTTCAGTCTGGAGAAAGATGAGGCTGAGAGGGGACATGATAACAGTTTTCAAGTACCTAAAAGGTTGTTGTTAGGAGGAGGGAGAAAAATTGTTCTCCTTAACTGCCGATGATAGGACAAGAAGGAATGGGCTTAAATAACGTCAAGGGAGGTTAGGTTGGATGTTAGGAAAAAATTCCTAATTATCAGAGTGATTAACCACTGGAATAAGTTGCCTAGGCAGGTTGTGGAATCTCCATCATTGGAAATTTTTAAGGGCAGGTTAGACAAACGTTTGTCAGGGATGGTTTAAGATGGTCCTTGGTGCTGCCATGAATGCAGGGGACTGGACTCAATGACCTCTCATGGTTCCTTCCAGTTTCTATGATTCTATAAATCATTTGATATCCTTCCTTGCCAGTCTCTGATCACTCCAGAAACAGGAGCTGAGTGTTATACTGTTACTAATATTTTTTAAAAATCCAGCCCTCGATGTACTGAGCTCTTTGAAATCCTGGCTTCAGGTGACTTACGTTTTTATAAGTAGTGCTGGTTTTCTCCAATATGAAGCTAGCGGATATTGTTAGAGGGATCCTGACATTGTTTACTTTATTGATCTTTTCACAAACTGAAGTAAAATAACTTTTCTCAAAAGGGAGCTTCCCCTGTGGCTCCTCCCTTTTGATCTGATCTGTTCACTTAAGATTTTGAATGTCATTTTCTATTTACAATCAGTGCAGGCTGAACTTTCTATGATATAGTGAATGTTAAATTGAGCGCTGTTTACTGAGACATCTTCCACTGAAGCCAAGGGAGGTCTCTGCACTGACTTCTATGAGGATTGGATCAGCCTTTATTTGTCCCCAAAACCAAAAGATCTGCACCAGAAGGACAATTAGCAGGGCACCATGTTCACCTTTTCAGTCTTTCCTTCCAACTTCAGTAAGGCAGAACTTACTGTGGGAAACACCTCCTTTCTTCACTTCCCAGTGGTCTAGTCAGGGGCTGAAAAACTTTCGGGGAAAATCACATCAATTTCTCTTTCCTTAGTTTCCTCCTCTTGTAGAGTAGGTGAAGCCAAATTAGCTTGTAAAGTTCCTCTGTATGAAAGGTGCTGTAAAAATGATGGGACAATAAAAAGGCATTAATAATCAGCATATTTTTATTATTAATTTATTGTATCGACGCGGCCTGGATCTTTTACCATATCTTTTCAGGGAGGAAAATGCATGAGAAAACACCGATGTCTTCTGCCATACAAGGGTTTTATTCTCCTAGCTTAGTCATAATATCAGTCCAGGAACATTTGGAACCAAGAAAGAAAAGAATAGTAATTATATTAGAGATGGCAATGATGGGTGTCTGGATAGGAGGTGGCAGGTGCCCACCTGCTCCCTTAACTCGTGGAAGGGAATGAAGTAGTCAGTTACCACAGTCTTGCAGCACTGAACCAGCTTTTGGTACACACTGATGCATCAAATTCTGGCATGGAGAGAGCTTTTGGATATGTTAGCTAGCAGCAGAGTGGGACCGATTCTTGTCACTACGAGTGAATGTCTCTACATAATGGATTAACGGCTTCCATTAATGGTGCTATTGGATGCTGCCATATACTCATGGGCTGCAGGAGAAAAAATGAGAAAACTGCTTCCTGGAAACTTTTGCAGCAGAGGTCACAAGGGAGAACTTCATTGTAGAATTCTTAATGGGGTGGTTGTGGAAATGGAGCAATAAAAATTACAAATGGAAAAGACCTATATCTAGTCCATCCTCATGTACATTCCCCTACTCTACACTTACTAATGCTTTGTCCAGATGGTTTCAAGTTTCCTGAGACTAGGGTTTCCGCTGCTTCATTAGGGACCTTCCTCAACTTCCTACTCAAGCCCCTAGCAGCTACATTTTTGTGATAAGTCACACAGAAGTTTCCTTTTCTTAATGGTGTCGCGTTAATTCCAGTGACTGAATAGTCCTAAATAACACTTCTCTCTTCTTGGTGTGCTATGAAACTGACTGCCTTTAAACACTGGTGTTTAATGTCCCTGGGGATTAACCAGGTTATAAAATAGTTCAGTGCTGCTTGGACGGATGGATGGATGGATGGCTGTAACACTGTGTGCCCACAGTGTGTGAAAGACTATCTAACTCTGGGCGAAAGTCTGAGTTGTTTGTTTTTCAACTTGCTTATTACCGTGCAGCTCAGTGTCATCCGTCATCAGACAGTACCAAGCCATGTTATGTGTTTCGATCACCCAATTGTGTATAAACATGGTTAGATTTGTGGTACAGATGGGTCCAGTGAATCTACAGATATTATCATTTTGTTTTCTACCTTTGTGGCTGTTCTATTTCCTAGTCAATCCTGAGGACACTGCCTGTTTATTGTCCATCTCCAGCTTTGAGGACTCCTGGTGCAATCTCTATCCTTTTGCCTGGGGAGGAGTAGCGGGTTTTGTCCAGCTGTCTGTCCACACTGCTCCTTAATCAGCTGGGGTGGGAGACATTTACCCTTTTCCCCAGAAGTTGATTGTTCCCAGCTTCTGTTGGATTGGAGAGTGAAAGATGGGAGCCAATGCCTGGATACTCATAGGGCAGAGCAGAGTAGTGCTACTCGGCCATTGTGAGATGCTTTTAAAAAAAGAGGGGCTAAGCTTCAGCAAGGAGCATGAAGCTGCCACACATCTTACAGTGCAATGCCTCCCTTTCAGTTGATTCTCCCAGTCTCTGTCTCTCAGATAACAGACCAGGCATCAGCTGCAGAGAGTGAAAGAGAGAATACAGCCAGGCTGGGTCACCGCAGCAGGGCTAACGCTGTCTTTATTTTGTTACTGCCTGTTGTTAATCTTTAAGAAAGGAGACAAGTTGGAGTGTGGAAATTATCAAGGCATTGTCTTGCTATCTACAGTAGGGAAAATTTTTGCCCCTATTCTCTTAAATTAGATTACTTCCTCTTGCTAAGGAAATATTACTGGAACCTCAGTGCTGTATCAGACCATCTTGTGGGACAATTGACATGATCTTCACTGCCTAGGAAAAGTCTTGGGAGCAAAATCAGGACCTGTACATGTCCTTCATTGATTTAACAGTGAACTTCAATCATGAAGCCCTGTGGAAGATACTGGCTAGATTTGACTGTCCTCAAAACTGTATTAAGGTCCTAAGGCTTCTTCATGGTCAGATGACTGTTACTGGTTTTTGTAATGGCTTGGAGACGTACCCTTTTGTCATCAAAAGTAGAGTTAAGCAAGGTTGTGTTATTGCCACAACCCTGTTCTCCATATATTTCACAATTATTCTGGTTCTCGTTAAAGATCATGTCCCTATTGGAGTTAACATTCAATATAGACAGGGTAGGTGGCTGTTTTAATCTTCAGTATCTCCACTCAGAATCCTCAGGGCTTCCATTATTGACCTTCAGTATGCTAATGATTGTACTATCCTTGTGCATGCTGAGAATGACCTTCAATCCACATTGGATTTTTTTTGCACAAGTCTACTTAAGCCTAAAACTTTCACTTAACATCAAGAAGACTAAAGTGCACCATCAGCCTGCCTCAGTTCTTGCACAAGATCCACCACAAATGGTTGTGGAGGGTCAGACTTTGGAGACAGTCGAGCATTTCTGCTACCTTAGTAGACAGCTCTCTTCAAACGCAAAACTCGATGGTGAGATTCAGCTCAAGATCCAGTACACAAGTTCTTCCTTTGGGAAATTGCTCTGATATGTTTTCACGGCTCGTGGCCTACAGGAGGACATCGAGATCTATATCTATAAGACAGTTGTCATCCCTACACTCTTTTATGGATGTGAAACTTGGGTGACCCACCGACAACACTTTAAGAGTTTGGAAAGGTATCGCCAATGATGCCGCTGGAAAATCCTCTGCATCAAGTGGGAAGATCACTGCACTAGTGCCAGCCTCCTCACTGAAGCCGAGGCATTGAAGCACGGATCCTTATGCACCAACTACGCTGGGCTGGACATTGTGTGAGGGTGCCAGATTTTCACCTCCCAAAATAATTTCTTTTCTCTCAGCTCACCTGTGGTCAGAGATCTTGTGGGGATCCGAGGAAACACTACAAAGCTATACTGAAAGCGTTCCTTAAGAAAACTGATGTGGATATCATAAGCTGGGAGGAGCCAGCCACCAACTGATCACAGTAGTGGCCTGTTTTGAGGAGAGGCGTCTTGCCCTCGAAGCTGAAAAGAGAGATAAGGAAGGAAAAAGAAAGAACTTTCTACCAGCAGGCAACTGACCCGCTAGGAAATGTCTGTACAATTGCGGGCAGATCTGTGGTACCGGGATTGGACTCCTGAGTCCTCTCAGGGCTCGTATGTAATCTGTGGTAGAGATCATCCTCGAATCGAGGGATTGCCAATGACTGCCTGTTGGTGGCCATCGGCAGGACTGTGATTGTGAATCATGGGATTAAAGCAATCCCTTTACTCCTTTTGTAGACTACCAACATTGCAAGTGACAGGGTGAGCAGCCTCTGGGGGGCTGTTACTACTCCTCCCACACAAGAGGCAGCCGAGGAAGAAGTAATTTGCTAGTGGTGTGGGGTTACTTCCAGAACCCAGGAAGGAATCATGGTTTGTGAGTCGTAATGTCTCCTGGGGCAGCGAAGCTACATGTTGCCCTTTACTCAAGGCAGACCTTAATATTACAATCAAGCCGTAAATGAGGAGGTTGCATACTTCCTAGTTTATGTAGGTTAAGATTAGTGCATTCACAAGGGGCTCTTTGCCTTCCTCTCATCCCCGTCACAAGCACCCTGCCTTCTGCCCTCCCATCCCCCTCTATTCAGAGCCTCCCTGCCAGGGCTTTGGTGTGCCCCAATTCCAGGATCCTCTCTTCTCCCCACATGACCAGGGCTCTGTGTACCCTGCTCCCCTCTATCAGCTTCTTTGGCCCCTGTGGCAGGGTCTCTCACTCTCTTTGCCATGCTTAGAGTTGAGTGCACATCCCCAAAGCTGCCCCCCCCATTCGGCCTTGTTCCCCTCCCCACCGTTGGTCTGGGATGTGACTCATTCAGAGTGTCAACATGGTAAACTCTGTTAGGAGGATAAGCATAATGGATGGGGTATGCTTGTGCTAGGAAAGCATTAATAAGTGCCATCAGCTAGTTGTCAGTTGCCTATCGATCAAACATGTCTTGAAGCAGCAGCTTTTTCTAATCAGATGGCTGGAGCTCCATGTGTCTTTCATTCTCCCCTTTTCCATTTTCTGCTTTCTCCTAAAATCAAGAAGCTTCTGGCCATTGATGCCTCCAGTGTTCTCTGAGATACTGAAATTGATCAGAGGTGGTGGTCAAAAGTTATCACAAGACAGACAGACAGATAAAGAAGTGCCAGCAAGCTGATGGCAAGCTCAGACAAGAAAGCAGTTCTCCTAAGACCTCCTCAAATCATCACTGAAATACAGGGTGAGCCTCAATCTCCCCAAGAAATATCAACTCAGCAACTGTCAGAGAAGGGCAAAAGGAAAAGAAGAGTGAAGAAGTGAGTGCTACTATTTTACTTAAAAGGTGGTGGTTAGCTTTGGGGTCTCTTTTTTTCCCACCTTCCAATTTTCATCTCTTAGTCTTTATTCAAGCTTGAAGGAAATGTGTATATAACAGACAGCTGCACACATGCGCAACAGCTCCATTGCCAAAGGATGGAGGACATGAGTCTATACATATTTAAGAGCTTTGTGACACACATTAGCATTTCAAAAGAACATAGATTGTAGCAATAGCAATCTGCCATTCCTGCCCTGGTATTTCTAGTCTTCATCTTTCTTGTTCTTCTCTGGAGAAAGCTTCCCGGTGGAATCAAGCTCTTCTGCCTGCATTCATTCACCAGAATCTGCCCATCCCGGCATAGCTACCTTAAACCTAAATGTCAGTAATTCCATTTCCTAAGAATTCCTAGTCACAGCGACAACCCAGATGTCAGCACTTGAATGCAGAACCTTTGAATTCAGCAGAGTGCTCTTATTAGTTGGTTACTGCGCACAGTGTATGAGCTGATGGTGAGAAGTGGGGAGAAAAAGCACCCAGCTATTAGGAATGATTTGGGTGAGGTTCTATGGTTTGTGCTCTTCAGGAGTCAGACTAGATGATCACAATGGTCTCGTCTGGCCTTGGATTCTATGACTCTTCATTCGAGCAGTGAGCACCACTAAGGAAACACACCTGGGTTTTAATAACGAGCGTTTTGTGGTGGGAAGCCCTTTGTATGAGAGCAGGTAGTCTGCTGGCTGGTGCACTGAACTGGGAGCCAGGATGATGTGCTTTGTTTCCTGCTCTGTGATTTTAGGGAGAGGTTTTAAAAAAAAGCCTGCTATTAAATTCCTTGAGTGTGTTTGAAAATGTCCCCTGATGTGATTTAGCTGCACCTCTGTTTCCCGTTTTTGCAAAATGAAAATAATGCCCATGATATGGGGGCTTGGGGAAACTTCACTAGTGATCTACTAAGGATTATAGATTGCTTTCAGTTCCTGGGCTGACAGTCACTGGGGGCCAGATTCTCTGGCCCTTCCACACATTGATTAGTACCTCACTACACGCATGCTCTCCTTGGTTTGCCGGGGGCTCTCGTGGAGGACCAGGATCATTCTGTACTGCCGGGTTCTAAGTTCTATTGCATATGCCGCAATCGGACTTGGTTTACGTCTTAGAGGGGGGGAAGGATGCAATGTCCCCAGTGACTGTTACCTCTGTTTTCTTTGTTCTGCATTACACGGGTTGTCTTTGTTTCCTGCAGGCATGGATGGGAAGAAATGCAGCGTGTGGATGTTTTTACCTCTTGTGTTCACCCTGTTCACTTCAGCTGGGCTATGGATAGTGTAAGTGACCTTCCGCTTGGGTTTTGGGGGGGAAGTGGGGATGGAGTTAAATCAGGCATTTCCAAACATTGCACTAGCATGGACCACATCGTGGCAGAGAGAGTTTCTCACTGACCTCTCCCCTCTCTCCCGAGGCAACTGCGTAAATAGGGCTGGATTGGCAGCTGGTGATCTGCCTTCAGCAAGGGGCAGCATGTAGCTGTGTGGCCCAGCAATGAGCAGGGACTCACTCCTGTCATGTCACACTTTGGTTCCTGCTTCCCGCTTGCTCCATAGGTGGGCAGGGGAAATTTGTGCACACGCTGTTTTCCTGACACAACTTCTTCCCTCCTCTGTATTGGTAAGTCGTGGGGGACAGAGCCAATGCTCCTCGCACCACCTACGCTGACTCATTGACTCCTCATTCATTGTCTGGGAGTGGGAGCAGGAGCTTCCAGAGCTATCTTCTTCCGTGCCTGCAATGCAGGTTATGTACCCAGAGGAGAAAGGGGGCATTCTATGGCCCGAACTCACCCCTCCAGGTGCATGAGCCAGACCACAGCGGAGACTGTAGTGAAATAACATTGGGAGAGTCTTTGTCTTCCTTAACTTCTTTTCAAAATGTGATTTTTAGCAGCTGGAAATGAGGAAAAGCAAACTAGCCCTCCACAGACCGGCAGGAATTCACTGTTGGCCATGGCTCGGGTACCATGCGTTAAACATGTCCTAACTGATGAGTATGTACGATGTGGGCCCACTTGTCACAGTAATTGCTGGATCCTGGCCCATGTCACGTGATGGCATCGACCTTTGTAATCCTGACCCACGTCAGATGACTGGAGTCGGAAGAGACCAGGCTAATCTCCTATAAGCTCGCGTTTTTATTACAGCAGTCTGAGAATATGCGTTGGTAAACAATTGAGGTGGAATACTATCTCCCCAAAGTCAGTGACAACTCCCTTTGATTTCTCTCGGGCCAGGATATCACTTTGATGTGCAAAGGGAAAAGCTAATTTTGAAGAGGGAAGTGGCTGATACAGAAACCCTGCTCCCTCCTGCACACCTCCCCCCCCCCCCCCCCCCAAAGTTTGTAGTGCACCACCCGATCGCCATGTGCCCTGCCATCAATTCAGTATTTTCCATACTTAGTGGTGGGCAGTCCTTGAATTGAACTGCCTGGAAAGGAAAAATATGCAAGAATATCCCCCAAGATGGCAAATGAGGCCCTGATTCAGCAAAACTTGCAAGCATGTGTTAAGAGCTTTCCTGAACAAGGCCGAAGTGCTGAAAATCTGAAGTCCTTTATATTCAGGGTGCCCAGATTCTGCAACCTGAGGGCTGATTGGCAACTTTCCAGGAACCTGCGTGGCATCAACACTTCATATATGACTTCTAAAATCTAATATACATGCTCAACCCTGCAGCTTGTACTTGGATCCTCCTTACAAAATGAAGAGTAACTGCCAGTTGTGTGAACTCATGATCAAGAAACACTTGTCATTAATTATCTTTGTGCTCAGCCTGAGCAGGTAGCTGTTGCATGTAGTTTAGGAGAACATGGGGCAGCTCCTAATATCAGTGTATCAACTCAGGGCTTTTGGTTTTCAGGTGTGTCTTTTTATATTAAACATTTCCTGGGGTGGAAATATTTCTCAGGATACAGTAGGTAAATGACATCCTTGGTGGTCTTTATGAGAACTCTTACTTTAAAGTGATCTTTGAATTACAAGCAGTCATTGCAGAAATAAAATAATTTGTGCTATAATCCGATGGACTGGAATCTCAGAATACCCCCCACCTGATGGTACTGCCTGCTTGTGATCTGTATGCCCCAAAGGTACAAAATCTTTCCCCAAAGGTGTCCTCTAGACTGCTTCCATGCTTCCTCCTATTAATGGGTCTCTGGTGTGGAAGCAGAAGACAAAGAATGAACAGCTGAATTTTCCTTTACACAATAGCTTGAACATGGATATCAATAGTGCCAAACCGTGTCGTGGTCTATGGAGGAAAAGAATTGCTCTCAGGAAAACGGGGGCTTTGATTAACCTTACTAATCAAGGCCCCAGTTCAGAGAAGCACTTCAGCACATGCTCAATGTTAACCAAGTCTGACTGATTTCATTGGGACTTTAGCACATAAAATTAAGTGCATGTTTGAGTGCTTTCTTGAATGTGAAAGGATATGACTCATTTAAGAGTGCTTTCCTGAACCAGGGCCCAAATGAATTTATAAATTAAAAAAACCATGGTTGTGTAGTTCTTATATTTGCATTATTTGTGTTTTCTAAACTGCTTCTTTTCTCTCTTGACAGATATTTTATAGCTGTGGAAGATAACAAAATTATCCCATTAAATCTACCATATGGGTAAGGGTTTCTGCTGGCATTTGTTTGTTTTTAAATCAGTAACATCTAAAAAATATTTTTAGAGGGACACAAAATGGCAAAATCCTTAATTCTGGCTTCTGGTTTTTTTTTTCATGTCACTTAGGGAACCTGGTACCAAAAGTCCCCCTTACATAAGGTAACTGGATCTTCCCTCCCTCCCTCCCTCCTCCCTTCCCTCCCACCCCACCACCGAGGCCCTTCCCAAATTTCATTCTGATCAATGGGTGTTATTTATTTCTCTCTTTAGCTGTCTCAGTAGAGTTACAATGATACACTTTGTATTTTTGAAGTATTGCAGGTGATGCACCCCCTGCAAGCTGTGTATTTAGCCAAGTCATGAACATGGCGGCATTTCTAGGTAGGAACCGCATGGAGAAATGTTTTGGGGTTTGTTTGGTTTTTTCTTTTAGTCTCACTTAATTCACTTTAAAGAATCATTGGAACCTGATTAAAACCAGTAGCTGTTACTGTCAAAGCTGATCATTTGAAACCTTTTAAAGGTTTGCTAGTATGTTACTAGTTGCTAGTATGGAACTAGTATTTTTTGTAACTATTTGTGAAAAGACATAATGAAGTTGGATACATTTGATCTTTGTATTTTTCATTTTATTCTCGTCTTTTATCATCTCACCTTTGCCTTGAGTCTGTATGGCTGTGTTTTTGATGCATGGAATGATATTTTTTTAGTTTACTGCCACTGTCAAATCCTGCATGGGAACATTGTGTAATTGGTCATTGCATTTGACAAAATGTTGTTGTTGAGTTTTTGGTTTATTTTTTTTTAAAATTCATTAGTAAAAATATGGACGTTCACAGGTTCCTTCTGAGATAGGTGAAGCTTCTAATTGACATGGTTGGGAGAAACATTTGATGGGTATAATGCTTGAAAAAAGGTTTCCTTATATTTGTCAATAAAACTTCTTTTGTTATGTCTGATATACTGTAAATTTTTCTCAAAAAGCTATATTGGCAAATGAATCAAAATTATTATGCTGAGTTAATGTTGCATTGCTGTTACTTAGTCTGCCTCTGCCGATGTGGCTGTGTTGTATGTTATGGAAGCATCACTCAGATTTCCATACTTAAGGCTGAATTGACTTTTGCACTTAAAACAGGGATTCGACCACTTTGTTACATATGAAGTGTACAGCATATCTTCCCGCAAACCCAGAAGTCAGAGTTCAGGTTACACTTAAAGGAAATCCAAACTTGTTAAGGATGGAAAGATACAGTTTGTGCATCTAAACAGCCTTAATTCTGCCCTGAAGTGACACAGTAAAGGGAGGGAATCTAATGACTTTAAAAACCAGTATAACCACAAATACTCTAATGCCTTAATCACCACCATATGGTTATTTCATAGTATCACTCCAAGGCAGAGTTTAGGCTTGGGTGTAAATTGCAACATCCAGCTCAACCACTAGCCTGCTGTGTGATCTTGAATGAGTCACATCACCTGTCTGCCTCAGTTTCCCCATCTGTAAAATGAGGATAATGAAGCTCACGACTTTTATTAAGTGCTTTGAGATCTACTAAAAGCATGCTCTAGAACCTCTATTATTAATGTCCTGTATCTTAAATTACTGATATTTATTTCCCTCCATCTTCATGCAGATTTAAAAAGGGGAATATCATCATCCATACACATTCAAATTTATGGATATATTGAGCCAGAACTCCAGCTAGTATAACTCGTATAACTCAGCCTCATTCCATTGACTTAGTGTACATTGGTGTAGCTCCATCATTTGTACTTTTTGCCCGTAATATGCATGTGTGCCACACTCTCACAAAGCTAAATACAGGTGTATAAATGCAATGTGCATCTCCCTGTTGAGTGGCTTAAATGTAAAGTCCTGCTCCTGAAGTCAGATCTGCAGAGTTTGCCCCCACACCCAGTTCAATTAAAGTCCACATAGGCATCTTTGGGGGGGCTGTATTGACACAAGGTTTGCAGTTCCGATTTCAGGAGCAATCAGCCACTGGGCACTCAGTTTCCTGAGCTGGTCTTAGCAGATTGTATTACAGGTATGAGAATGAATGGAAGGAATTTTTATGCAGTTGCGATGAAAGAGGCAATGAAGTAAGAGCTGAGGCCAAGACATGGTTCATGCCATCAGCATTTTCTCTCTCAATCTCATCCAGTGTTACAAGGCAGGGCAATCCTTAGTGGGGTGTGGGGCCAGGACAAAGCTGGGTTGCTGGTGGCAGCCACCCACCTCCCAGCTGGTCCCAGTGCATAGCAGGGAGCTGGGCAGCAGCTGCTCACCCCCCAGCTGGTCCCAACATGAAGCCAGGACCTTGGCGGCAGCCTCCTGTCTCTCTCTGTGTCTTGGTAGACAGCCAGGAGGCGGATGCTGCCTCCACCTTCCATCCAGTGCTTGCTCCCAGCCAGAAGAAGGGCTGCAGTCACCTGCCTCACATCCAGTCTCAGCATGAGCCTGGGATCCTGGCAGCAACTGCCTGCTTCTGGCCAGTCCTGGCACAAAGCACAGGGCTCCCAAAGTGCGGGGCCCAGGGCAGTCGCTCCGATTCGCCATATCCTAGGGATGGCTCTGTTACAAGCGAAACTATAGCTATGGAACATCAAGGCTGAAAATACAACAAGAGATTTGTTGTGATGTCTGTGGGCCAGAGGTGGCTTTTAGGCGAAGCAGGTGCATGCCTGGGGCCCCATCGCCTTCTTCACCTACCCCAAAAGCCATGTCTGCCTCGTGGAGAAGCTGGCCCCTGGGGCCGGCGGTATGGGTGGGTAGCGGGGCCATGGGGCGGCAGGGATGGCGGCCCCCAATAGCCAAAGGCCACCTCTGCTGTGGGCATTACCCTAGTAAGATAAAGCAGAGCTCCTTAGAGCCAACTGAACGTCTGCTACGCTGGATGCTTATGAAGGCTACTGCCACTTTATCATTATTGACCTTAACCACATTGCTCTAGGAGAGAACATACTGGAAATGATAAATAAAAGAGAAAGTTCAAGGAGGCATAGTGATTTAATATTGCGTTAATGCAGAGGTTCTTGACCTTTTGTAGATGCGGTGGTATGTTCTTTTCGTCTGTCTGCGTAACTCCCTTTAGCATTATATTAGGAGTACCACACACACAAAAGGGGATTGCTCCGTCTCAGGGGAAGGTAGAAATTGCTTTTATTTTAAAGGGCTCACTATGGCCCCAACTTTAATTTTTTTCATAGAAATTGTATCAAAATCATTATATGCATTTCTCCATTTTGATATGGAAAGGAAACATTTTTTGTCATTGAGAACATTGCTGTTTTTATCTTATTCTCTTGCCACCTTATTTTTGAGTACTCTTTGTCACTGGTTAAAAACACGAGTTGCCTAAATTTTTAGAAATGACTAGTGATTTTGGGGGTGCTTTTAATTTTTCGGTGTCTAATTCTGAGACATGTTTATAGGGAACTGAAGTATTGAGTGCTCACCTTCTGAAAATCTGACACCTGAAAGGTGTCTCGACTGACATCCAAAAACTGAGGAACCCAAAATCACTGGTCATTTTGGAAAACATGGGCCCAATAGATCATGTTAATTTGTACCAGAGTTATAGATAGTGCCCAATTTGTGTTCCATTGAAATCAGTGGCAAAATCCTAAGAGCAGAATCTATGTGTATTGAAGTCGATATCTTAAGAATTTTACTATTACACAGACTGATTTAAAAATAATTGAACGTTTTATTAATATCACTTGTTATGAGCTAGGGTTCATCCTCTCTATACTCTGGCAATAACAAAGCAACGGCACATGGAAGGCAGTTCGTTTCAGGTGAAATGTTACTGCCTTTGGGTATGTGGAAATTTAAGCCCATATATAGTGGCTGATGCAGTCCTCTTGAGTAGACTGACTGTCACGTTACATTGGAGTTATGGAACAAAGTGTAAATAATTAAGATGGAAAGGTCATCCCCTGGCATTTACTGGAAGGCAGCTGATGTTTGTATTTTTGTGCAGGACAAAATTCATTAGAGCCCACTTTAATAAATATATTTTCTCTGTATCAAGTCAAATGGATACAATGGAACTCTTTTAAGGGAGTACCTGGTAAATGATGAATAAATTGCCTTTGTGCTGAGCAGTGAATGACGCAGCAGCAGGCATTGCTTGTTTTTAATGTAATGCTCGGCAACGGGCTGAACGAAAATCCGTGGAAACGGTTCATTTTATGTCTGGTCCTGATTTCACTGAAGTCCATGGCAAAACTCTCATTGACTTCAGTGGCTTACAACCAAATCCTGGATGGACAAAGCAGGTGCGATGTGAGCATCAGCAATGCCATCATCCCAACATAGCCCAATCACTCAGCCATGATCAGTGAGGACCGTGTGGGGATGAGAGTGGAGCTAGTGTTGAAGAGAGGTGAGCAAATTGTTCATTTTTCAGTTCAGGGGAAAAAATTGGTTCATTTTAAACCTTAATTCAATATTTTTGTGTGTTTCCTCACCAGACAGAAAAAACTAAAAAATTTTCTAAATGAATTAATTCCACTGTTTAATACCCCCACCCAAATCTTTTTTTTTTTAATGTGGCTGGAACTATTTGCCAGCTTTGACCCAAATTCATTAATAGTTTGTTGGTTAATAGTTTCAGAAGTCCAGTTCTGATTCTGGGTGCCAGCTTGATCCATGGTCTCTCTGCAGAGACTGCCAACAAAATTCCAATGAATTACATTTAATTGATCAAATTCCAAAGGGGTAGCCGTGTTAGTCTATTGTAGAAAGACAACAGACCACAGGACTCTGTTGTCTTTAATTGATCAGTTGGGTTCTTTGGGCATGTCAGTAGTAGAAATGATAAAGTCATGGTCACTATAGTTTTATGATACAAGAAGTGATTCTGAATGATGGCTATCGATGTCAAAATACAATATGTTTTATTTCTACCCAATTTTACAAACATTTTCATTTATTTACAGATTTACTGACAGTGTTAAAACTGTACATTTTTTTTACCGACTGTCCATAAACTTACAGATAGTTGGCAACCATTTATGCACCACATAAAACCTTAAAATAGGACTTAAGGGAGACCATAAGCCATATTCTAGGCCCTTTGCATTGGGGTGAATTTCATTCTTGATGGATATCTGCTAAAATAGATGATCTAGTTGAACAATACAGTTGTTGTACAACATGGTTGTATGTGCAGGAGGCTCAAGGATACCTGGGCATTAAGGTTGATTTTCCAAGAGAAGCCTGAGGGAAGTGTTGACTTCAACTCCTATTGGATTTCATTTGAATTTAGGCACCTCAGTCCTTTAGACTCCTTTGACAATCCCAACTGTAATTCCTATTTGGGTTTGTCTAGATGTGCTAATTCTTCTTCCCTTGTCTTGCTTGTCAGTTACTAATCCTAGTCCTGGAAGAAGATTGTGTGACTTCCTAAAACTAATGTATCTCTCTTAGTTTCCTAATGGAAAAGGAGCTTCCTTCTCACTTACAAGTGGCAGTTAATTCCCTGCCTCACTCTGCCAGGTAATGACCTTGTTAGGAGTGATCTGAGAATGCAATTGATGTTATTGAGCCCTGTAGGTAATGCAGTGTTGGCTACCTAAAATGCCTTGTGCTATGGGCAAGGAGCATGAAAGACTCAGTCCAGTTCCTAGTGATCAGGTGCCAACCTCTTTGTCCTCCTTGTTGTCCTTGTTGGCAGTCTTAATGGAATAGTCCTTCAAACTGACCTGTTCTCTCAGCTCTGGAGGCTGAACCCTCTAGGTCAGCGTTGTGATATGTTGGGAGGGCAGTAAAAAGAAGCTTTCTGTGCCACCTCTCTTGTGTGGTCAGATCAGTGGCTTCAGTCCCCAGAATTCAGAGCCTTCCTCTAGCACTACATTTGCAAAGATGCTTTTCAAATGTTTATTTCATAAAATAGTGTGAAGAGAGGGGGGCGGATCCAAAGCCTACTGAAGTCAGTGAGTCTTTCCATTGATTTCAGGGGGCTTTCAATCAGGTGCTTCTGGAGGAAGTTGGATCATCAAATCTAACTCATCACAAATGTAGCTAATGTAATAAAACTTCATGCAAGTCTTCTTATTAGTTATGCACATAATAGCCAAACTGTGCCAAATGCTTTGCAGACCAGTAAGAAAGACATAGTCCCTGTCTGGTACAGTTTCTGTCTAGGATTGAGACAAGATGCAACAAGTGGCAGCGTTAAATAATGGGCCTGGGAGGAAGCGAAGGAATTATCCAAGTTACAGGAGAGGGACATACTGTGCTATTGCATCTTCTGCAATTAAACCTGAGTTGGAATGTTTGAAAGCACTCAACACCAGCCTCCCTCTGTTCCCAGTGCAGTTAATGAGAGTTTTACTAGTGATTTGATGGGGCGTGGGAGTAAGCGCTTTTGGAAACTCTATCACGAGGCTTGTGTGTGTTTTTAACTGTGCGCCTGGCCTTCTGTTTCCATTTTCAGCACTCGTCGTTGCCGTTCTCCGCTTTATCCAGCTGAAACCGAAGGTGCTAAACCCCTGGCTGAATGTTAGTGGACTGATTGCATTATGCTTGACCTCGTTTGGAATGACCTTACTTGGCAACTTCCAGGTACTCCACCCCCACGTCGCCTACCCTCCAGCTTACTGGCAATGGCTGTGTCCTTCTGAGTTACGATGTGCATGGCCCAAGGGCTACGTCCGTTTTCCTGGTAGACCTGTGCTCGCAACCCTACTTGCCCTGAGCACAGATCTCCATGCTCCTGGAGCTGCCTGTGAAAAGAGTACAGCTGCTCGCATAGCTTTCCATGCTCTCAGCCTCTTCATACCCTCGTGCCTACTACCTGCGCTTGCCACTGCCTCTTAAATTGCTTCCCTGGGGGCAAAGAGAAGGCTGAAGCTGCTGTTAGTAGTATTGATGATTGATTATTCATAAAGAAATTGAAATTAAACCAAAATCAAAGAGAACTAACCCTCCACTTCCAAGCAGGATTTGACTCTGTGGCATCTGGTGTACCATCTCCTGGCACTCAGCTGCAGCTGGGAGTCTACCTCACCCAGGGGCAGGCAGATGTGTGCCTAGTGTGGGTTCGGCACTGGAGGCTGGCCAGCCCTGCGAGCTTGCTAACACAGGCAGGGCTGCCAGCTGACAGAGCTGCTATGAAAATAGCTACTTCTTATGATTAACTGTATGTCAGTGGTTTACTGCCTGCCTGTCCTTAGACTGGCCATAAAAGGGACTTTATCTATAAAAACACTAAAGGCATTTCCTTCTGTAAAGCAATGCTCTGGCTGTAGTTCTTGCAATTCGCAATCTGTTCCCTCTGTCATGGTGGTGTTACAAACAAGCTCTCAGCTGACATTTTGAGACATCACAAGCTTCCTCCATGTGAATGTGTCCCCTGTACTCCTGTGTATGCTTGTCTCTTAGGCAAAAATGAAATGTTAGGAGGGGGGTTTCAAAAGTATTTAATGTCAGCGGAAGGTGAGTTTTTAGATCCCCCTCCATGTCTTTGACAATCTCCTCTCCAGCAATGCAGGTGACTGCTGAGCAAGGGAAATCACAGTGGGCCAAATTCTCTGCAGGCATAGCTCTATAGAAGTCAGTGGAATAATGCTAGCAGAGATTTGGCCCATTATTTTCATTGACCTGGAAGAATATATAGATTTTCTTTATTAAAAAAAAAAATTAAAAATTGAAAGCAGCTCAGCGTATGTCCTGTTGTTGGCAGTAATCACATGTCTGCTTGTAACAAGTTCTGGTCAGATTTTTATTAAGTGTGAGCCAATCAGATACTTCAGGGTAGATCCTCAGCTGGTGTTCACCAATTCCATGGAACTTCGCTGCCATCACTGCCCATTTCCCCTGTCTAGCTGCAGTTTGCAGCCCCAGTTTTTCGTGGGAACCCCCTGCGTTTTAAGAACTAGCTGGATGCTTGTCCAGCCGTGTGCAGGGGAAGCTCTCAGAGCCTTGGCCCAGCTTTATGAAACAGAATCTCTAAAGTTCTTCCTTCTTTCTAGTCTTTTTCTCTCATAGCGAAGGTTGGCTTTTTAGAAGCGATTCCAGTAAAGTACTCCAGGTTATGTATTCTAGTGTAATAAAGCCCTACCCTGCTGTTTAACAGCACCCTTCTTTGGTCTTGTGCCAATCTACCATGAGGTGTGTCATTAGGTCAAAGTACATGCCTTTGCATGGTTATTGCTTAGTGAGGACACCACAAAATATAATAGATGGCTTGTGCTCAGTAGTATCAAAAATATTAAGTCAGTGTGACTGGATAGCAAGTATATAATTTTTATAAAATATATACATTACATTATATATTTAATTTATATATAAATAAGTTATTTATAAATTATATCTAATAATGTATATATAATATGGCCCCAGTCCTGCAAGCTTTGGGCAGGTGAATCCCTGTGTCCTAATGGAACCCCATTGAAGTCTGCACAGAGCTCATTTATTGCAGGACTGGTCTCTGAGCATCAGTATTCGTGTCCACTGACCAAGGACTAAAGAAGTGTCCTTGTATGTGCTGGCCACAGTGGAGAACCAGCAAAGGATTTTCTGCAGGAGTCTCTTCTTTGTTTTTTCCAGCATCCCCGCCAGAGAGTTGGCAGGGACGTCTGCAGGACGCTGCTTTGCTCACTGCTCTCCCGCTTGGGAGGAAATTCTGCATACATCAGCAGCTAGACTGTAAACAACTGGGCTTCCCATACCCCTGGGTTTTTTATGTTGCAACTGCATAGGAAGGCAGTGTAGGTTTTGCCCTTTTATAATCCAGTGACTCTTCTTTAATATCACACCCCCGCCCCCCCCCCCCCAAAAAAAAAAAAAGAAAAAGCAGGATCATGATAAAGTTTTTTGTAGATGTTTAGTCTTCTGGAGCTGAAGTTCCTTTTTCTTTGTAGCTCTCCAGTGATGAAGAAATCCATAATGTTGGCACCTCCCTGACGTTCGGTTTTGGGACCGTGGCCTGCTGGATTCAGGCTGCCTTGACACTCAAAATCAACCTAAAGAATGAAGGAAGAAAAGCTGGAATTCCACGAGTGGTCTTGTCAGCCACTATAACCCTGTGTGTTGTCCTTTGTATCCTTTTGCTGTGCTTGCTGGAGTTGCAGGTACCTTGAATAACAAATCTGCTGGTCACTGAAGGTGTGGATTTTACTCCCGGAGCCAGGTTAATACTTTAATCCCTGTTTTACAAAGTAGGGTACTGAGACACATAGATTGTGACTTGCTCGAGGTCACTTGTGCAGGAACGCTGTGTGGCAGGCCAAGGAACAGAGCCCACATCACCTGTGTCCCTATCCTCTGCCCACTCCACAAACCCGTTCTCCCTCATTGCTGGGATTTGACTAAACGAGGAGTGACCCACGTTGGTCACTGAATTACTTTGTCTCAGACTTCCCATCTGTTACAAGGAGAACAGTGCTTGCTCCACATTGAGACCTCTGGCTCGAAATGCTATAGAAATGCAAGTATTGTTATTAATGGACAGATTCAGGAAAGCACATACTTAAAATTAAGCACGTGCTTAAAAGCTGTTCTGAAGAAGGGATTGGGACTTTAGTGCTTTTCAGCATGAGCCTGTCTGTTAGTGTCCCCTTGTATCTAGGCTTTCTCTTCAGGCTTTCATTTCACCAGACATCATTTGGCCTCCCTTTTTTTTATCAGCTCTTCCTGTTGGGCTTGGTCTGTTGCCCATTTTAGTTTTCATTGTAATTCTTGTTGGCAGGGTGGTTGTTTCTCCCTGGGGCCCAGCTCTATTTTATCTTAGTTGAGCATCAGATACATTGTGATGGGCGCTTCATAGAACTGTTATTTATCATTCACTACAGTAGTGGACATAACCGGAGACAACTGCTCTTTTGTCATCCTCACATTTCCCGTCAAGAAACCGAGCCAAAAAAGAGCTGTAACATGCAAAAGTTTCGGTTAGCTCTCTTTATACAAATGTTTAAATTCTCGTCATTCACTGTGATTGTCAGCAGTGGGTTGAAAACTACTTATTTATCATTTGAGAAGTTGTTATAACATAAAACAATATCTAAATCCCAAGAAATAAAGCAATGTGACTAAATGGCTGCTACACCTTTAGGCAGATGTAGCAAATCTTGTGCAAGATTATGAAATGTTTTAGGAGAAAATCTCAGGAAAACAAAAAAAGAAACTAAGCTTCTTAAAATCAGTATTGTTTTGAAGTTTATTTGGATACAACTTTTGAAAGCACCTCAGATCCATTTTCAGAATGGGATTTAAACTCCTAAGTGACTGAGGTGCTTTTGAATTTTTTCACCCAATATCAAGAAATGTACCAGTCTGACATAAAAATGTATAGTACCCCCCCATTTCCAGCTACAAAAGCTAGTTGTTTTCAGAGAGGTTTATGTCATATTTTACTTGCATATAACTGATAATTTGTATCCTTGCGTGCTTTTCTACCAACAATGTCAGTGCTTAAAAGGTTGGTGTGAGATTCCCCCGAAAGAACTGCAGCAAGTTAGATCTGGCAAAAGGGCATCAACCAGAGAGGATTATGAAAGGTTGCTATAGCTGGAAATCCAGTGAGTCTCTGTTAAGTCCTTCTCTTTACCTCACGTGCTAACATGCTGAATGTTACTGGCACAAACCCATCGTCTCAGAGCCCTGGTGATTATTCATGCACCGAAGTCCTCTCTAAATAGGCCTAACATAGGCATGAAGTGAATTTCATCCACAGACACAATCTGAGAACAACCCCAAAAATGTGGAGGAAGTAGGAGACCTTTAGAGCCAAAGTCCCATTCACTGCAGTGGGAAATTGGGAGTACTTACACTATGGCTGATATGGCCCAAAGGAGCCAATTCTAACAGTGAGAAATCCAACCCCAACCATTAAGCTATGTGGGAGGCTATATATTCTTTTAGCTGTGAATATGTGTGATCCTTTCTTCTCAAGGTGCAGATTAACCAATAATCTTATAAAAAAGGCAGACGGATAACAGCGTCAAAGGTCACATCTACGCTGTCCTGAGGGACCCGGTTACAATGTGGAGGTCCCCTAGTGTGGCTGGGTCTTGGACTGCAGGAAGGAGCTGAATCTTCTTGTAATCATGTTCCAACTCTGCAAAGTCCAAATCTTTTAACCATGTTGAGGTTAAAAGTATGTGGTATGACTGGGTTCCCAGCCCGGTAGTTCTAAGACTGTAGGTCAGATGAAAGAGTAACCCTGGAGCATTAAGTCAGTGCTTGTTAAATGCCAAGCACAGCGTAAAATACAGACAAAGACTCAATCTCTGCCCCAAGGCCTTGAGTCTAAATAGGCAGAT
The DNA here is from genome assembly GCA_007922175.1 of Pelusios castaneus. Lineage (NCBI taxonomy): Eukaryota > Metazoa > Chordata > Testudines > Pelomedusidae > Pelusios > Pelusios castaneus. The sequence goes on from ML685812.1 coordinate 10,320,660, forward strand.
GATGTACAGTGCCTTCAGAAAGTTGGAGGAAGGCTCGATCTCAGACCCTGTTATGTCTTCAGTATAAGGGGTGGGTTATGGTGTTTTTAATAGTGTAGGGCAGTCTTTCTAGGCTTCCCAGGAAAGGTTGGTTTTGCTGAGGATCTAGAAAGAGAGGATGGCAGGGAACAAATGGGTTTAGCCTTAGCCCAGAACAAGGTTAAACAGCACAACTGATCCTATTCTCATTGAGAGGCAGCGTGGTCTGTGGCGAAGGCACTGGACTGGGACCCAAAACTGGAGCCTGTTCCCAGCTGTGCCACTAAGTGGCTGTCTGGTCGTGAGCCAGGCCTTTCATCTCTCTGTGTCCTTTTCATCATGGGGGTTCTACTTCCCCTCCTTTGTCAAGCACTATGAGATGTACTGATGAACAGTGCTGTGCAAGAGCTAAACATTATTATCCATATGAGAGTGTTGTCACGTCACAGGCGTGCAAATGTCCCTGATTTGCCCAGTTTCCTGTTGTAGTAGAGAGTTGATATTCACCCTGTCCCTGATTTTATATTAAATACAGTTTTTAATTGCACACTGGTTACCACTATCCAGTGGGCTATACTTGTGTGTAAAAGGAAGGCAAGATTTTATCATCTCACGCATTTGAAAAGCAGCTCAAAGCTGCTATACTTGTTCCCTTCCAGGACCCGCGGTGCTCAGGCATATTCTCCTTGACAGCTTTTCTACAGACTTCATCCTGATGCCACAGGGCATCCATATGCATGCAGCCAGGATCCAGTGGGGCTTGGTGATGTGCTTCCTCTGCTATTTTGGCACCTTTGCTGTGGAGTTCAGGCACTACAGATTTGAGATCATTTGCTCCGAATACCAGGAAAACTTCCTGAGCTTTTCTGAAAGCCCGTCTGAAGCCTCCGAGTATCAAACAGATCAGGTGTAGCCCTGCCCTCGTCACATGGCAGGCGAGCGGGCGTGGTCACAAGATTTAACCCATGACCTCATTTCACTTTTTTGATGAGTTCACTTTCCATGTACAATCACAGAGTTATTGCCCACAGACTTTGAGGGCAGCTGTTTCAGAGCAGAACAAAAACACACGAGGACTTATCTGATGAAATCTGGGAAAAAACAATGTATTTGTTTTTTTGGGTTTTTTTTAAAGGCTACATTTGTGCAAGGGGGGTCTCTTTCTCCTCAACCTGTCCCATTCATCTTAGAAATATCCTGCGGCAGATGTTCAACAAAGCAGTCTGCACAAGGCCACTGTGAGGTAGGTCATGTTATTCCCATTATACAGATGGGGAGATGACTTCTCCCAGGACGACGAGTCAGTCAGGATTAGTACTAAGAAGTTGCTGGTGGAACTCCTGCAGTCACACCACCAGACTGCAGCTGTTTCATGTTTCAGCTGTTTTTATTATCTTATTGTTGGACGGGGGTAACTTGAGAGTGGAGTAAGGAAGAATTACCAGCTGGTTTCACTGCAGCTGGGGTAGGAATCAGTCAGCACAAACATATTGGCCAGGGCTTAAGGATAGACACTTCCCATTTGGAAAGCAGGTAAAGGGGGAGGCCCGCATTGGGTAAAACTAGATGATGAAAATGCAGTTGTAGTCAGCAGATGCACACCTATGTTGGTGCTGAGGCTGCCCACGTGCACCAAAGCGAAAATACAAAACACATCCCAAAAGCATGGGTGGAGCTGGGCTACATCTCTGTGTGGTATAGTCTGAGCAGCTGGGACCCAAGTGAACAAACAGCATTCTGTTAAAATCTGAACTTTTCTTCTTCCCAGTAGGGACCAAGCAGGTATTTTTTATTTTTAGTGCTTCCATATGATACTGTGTATAATATTTAGAAAGCTGCTTTCATCACCATTTCTCACTGACAAGGGAAACCTGGCATGAAGTCTCTGGCTCATGTATGATCAAAACATCATAATTCAGGCAGATTTTACTGGGTGTAGGTTTATTTGACTGCTTATGCACTAAAGGTGAAATCACCCAGTGCAAAGGGCCTTTGCCACATCTTACCTACTTAACACCTATGTGCCTGATTCAGCAACATGCTCCATTTGGTTGGACACCTGCAAAGCTCCATTGAAGCCAATGGCAGCAGAAATTCACCTATGCAAATTTTGTTGAAGGATCAAGGTCATAGGGCTTAATTGGGACTTAAATGGTGGACCCGCCTACAACTGGCTCTTTGCATGGGGCTGAATTCACCTTAAAAGTTCAGGCTGGTAAAGAAATTGTTACAGGTGGAGATGAGTAGACAGAAACCCAATGAGGGGGGTTTTCATCCCACTCCTAAAGGGTAGAGAGCTAAACTACTAATGGTCTTGTTTCAGTTGCCAAAAAGAGGAGACTTTTCATCATGTAAAAATAAATAGAACTCAAATTATAGAGCGGGTTGAAAAACTGAGTTCCTTCTGCAGAGAAGTTTAACTTTTTGGTGAAAAATGAGTAACTGAAAATTTAGATTTGGAAGCGCTGCCATGGTGGGACCATGGGAGCTATAGTCTGACTAGGGAACTCGGTCCATAAATGAACATGGGAGCATGAGGCATCCAAACGACAACTCCCACAAGACACTGCACCAGCATTTCCCCATCAAAATTGTTAGGCTTTGGGGAGTTCGGTTCTTTTCAGGAAATGTCTAAATTTTCTATAGGTAGGATACACTTGGTGAAAAATTTCATTTTGAGAGAAATCTACTTTTTTTTCCCATTAAAAAACAATTTTGATGGAAAATTTTCAACCAGTCTTATGAAACTGATTACTTTGGGTCAGATTCTGCCTTTTGTTACTCTGGTGAAATTCCACAGCAACTCCACTGAATGGAGGATTTGCACCTGACTACAGAATTTGACCCATTAGTAATTATCTTGAAATAAGAAAGTTAGGACACTTTCAGGGAAAGAAATGTCATAGGCAAGTGAGGTGGGAGTGTTGGGCATTAAAATTAAATCGTGTTGGGTTTAACATCTATTAGGAGAAGACTCAAAGTAATATACATCTAATCCAGGTATCTTTTCCTTTTCTTCATAGTTACAGGAAGGTGAGTGGTAGAAACACTCATAAATGGAAAAAATTTTCTCATACACGTGCACATTGAGCAGAGAGGAGTAAGTTTTTGTTTTAAAAGTGTTATACTGTAAATAGTCCACTGTGACTTTTTTTAAATCAATAATGTTTTTGTTTTATCATTTTATATTTTGAAATTCTATCAAAGAAATCGAAAGTTTGTGAAATGTTTCCACTGACTATATGCAATCCAAGCTGAATTTCAGACGTTTGGTGATATACTGTACATTTCTTAAAGTATTTCTAAAGGCACATTTCAGCACAACTGAACAATCACTGATAAACATGACCACTAAATAAACTTCTTTTAAGAAGACTGAGTTTGATTCCCTCCTCTCAATATACAGTGTTATTATGACAAATGAAATATGAGCATATATTCACTCTGCATCATGACACAGCGGTACCCATCAACTTTCCTGCAGTCAGTAATGCGGGTACAGCTATGGTAGTAATGGCTGTGAATCTGATTCATTTCTGCTTTAGACTGTTTAGGGTGAGGATCACTCTAACAAAGCTGTGGCCCACAGATATGGTTAGCTCCACTTTTGATACTTCCCTAAAGTCCTGCCATCCCAAATGGAGATGCTGTCAGGATACATTTTATTTTTTTTTTACAGACCATCCCTGTGTTACTAACAATGCTGACATGCCTCAGAATTTTACAAAAGTATTTCAGGCTGTGTAATGTTGACTTTCCATTTAGGGACCAGATCTGCTGTTGGACCTCTGTGCAGACTGGTGCAGAGCCTTTGGGAATTATCTGACACGGATATAATGGACTCTGCTTGCCAAACCGAATACAGGCTCAGGACCCACATTTGGGCAATGAGACTGTTTCACTTTCTGGTTCTTGGGCACAGTATTGCTAACTCAACTCCAGCCCCACATACTAAAAAATCATTATCTTAGAAATGAGATTTAAAATTAGTCTGGGGTTGGATTAAAAATAGCACTGGAATCTGCACACAAACTTACTGGAGCTAGATATGGGAAATAGTGGCATAAAAGCTGGTGAAATGCACCTTTTCATCTAAACATTCTCTTTACCTCCCTCACCTGGGTTCTCTGGGCTTGAGTGGCCCTTACAATTGGACCATGAGGAGGATACGTCAACACTTCTCTCCTCCTACTGTAACCTGAGCCAACATGCTTCCCTTGGGTCCCTTTGCTGATGAATGCTGCTCATGGGGAAGGAGACCCGTTTTCTACATGCTAACAAATTCTTATACGACTCCAGGAAATTATCGCTGTCTATCTGATACATTGTGGGCAAAGATTAAGTCAAGTCAAGTCTGTTCCACCTCCGAGTACCCAACCTACTCTTTCCAGGAACTGCTTGATGTCGGTGGGGCCCCCCTGAGAGGCAGCAAGGGAGTAAAGTATCTGTTTAGTATACTACTTTAGTGGAAAAACATTGATCCTTGCCCCTTCTCTGTAGGAGGCACATCCGAGTAGAATCAACTGCCCCTCCATGGTTATATTAGAATATTATATTAGAATTTTCCCTATCTCCCCTGCGGGATAGGTGGAGGCATATTTTCCTGGAACAATGGCATGGCTTTGATCCCAGAAAGGATCATGGATAAGGTGGAATCCATGAGTTACAAGTTCACTATGACAAAATTCCTTCCTTCCTGTTCATGTACAGGTGTAAGGCATTCTTATGAATGTGGGTGCACAGGCTGTTAGGAGTGTCTGGGCAGAAGTAAATACTTCTGGGTCCTTTGAGCTTGTATTTCTGTACTTTCCCCAAACAGTGTTTAAGCAGATAAAGTTGTAATACTTGAATTAAATGTTTGAGACAATTAGCCACACAAAAAAATAAAGTTAAGAAGCAGTCATGTTGAGCCAGCAAATAAATGCACAAATAAGCAGTATCTTACGCAGCTTCCTTCTCTGCACAAAGAAGATGCAGGGTTTGGTGTACAGGTTATGGGTGATGCTTGATGTTCATTAAGTTAGTTAAAGGATTCCCCATTGGCAGTTCTCCACTACCTTGCACTTTAAACTATTTAACAGCCATTCCTCACAGCTGTAGACACTACCATTCTGACTGCTGATTGGTTCACACTCACAGATGTAAGGGACCTACAAGTATTCAGTTAGGCTCTGGGCTGCATGTGTGACTGATTGCTGTTAACAGGTAGACTACTTCCTGCTCTTGCACCAGCCACAGAGCTCTCACTAAAAGCAAAGAAAGGTTTTAAGTGTAACACACTACTTCCTCTGTAAGAGAAGGTTCACATGACCTGTAAGAAAGAATGGGAAAGGTGTAGCAGCACTGAAAAACAGTGAGAGCCAGTTACAGGTAAGAACATTCTTCCACCAGCATTGGGACTGCATGAAAAGATACTGGAGCTTAGCCCTGGAGAGGGAGTATAATACAAACAGTAGAATTTTAGGTAGAACACAATTGTACTTTTATTTACCACCATAAGAAATTTTACATGACCATGTAGTATGAAGTGGCATAGGTTAAGTAGTGCTGTTACACAGGTTTTTATTTTTTGGTAATAATTTGTTAAGTGCAGCAGGAGGCGCCAAAGCCATGAACTATCTTCCATAATGTCTGTTTAGAGCTGATCTTTGTTACCAGTTATTGAAACCTTTTCTTGACTGTTTAAAAACATGAAGGATTATTGCTAAGAATACATTTCTGAAATGAATGGAAGTCTGGCTTTAGCATGAAGCAGGTTCTGGAGTTCATAGTCCAATAACACAAGTAGGTTTATATTTTAATCTTTTAAAATGGGTATAATCCAGTTTTCCTTGTTGTCTGGCATTGCATCTCCGGGCAGGTTTATCTTGCAGCAGTGCTGCTATGGAACATAAATTATGTAACAAATACTTGTTGGAGGCTAAAGAACTTGATTCCCCTACCAAATATGGCTGCCTCTGTGGCATATCTAAGTCGCAGAATCTAAACTTCATGGTCTACATTTGGTCTCTACCTTTGGTTATCCCAAACACACACATCTTAAGCTCTTAAAGAATTAATTTGGCTTAATTTAACTTCTAGCATGAGAGCAAGACACTTATTGGATAGGGGAAGTTCATATTTCCTTTTAAGAGTTGAGAGTGCGAGGAATACTGTGTTCACAGAATATTTTGTTTTTAAAAGTGACAAATGTCTCATGGGTTTTCAAAACTAGATTTCATAATAGTGGGCTGGCAGAACACTCGTGGTATAGTAATAAATTCTCCAACAGGAAAGCAAAACAAAAGTTTCATGGCTACTGCTCCTCAAACCACTCTCAATAATAGCAGACTTTTATAGGCATCAATTTCTCTGCATTAAAAATACCCTCCAAAATACCTAGATCAATATCTGCCTAAGTGGAATCAGTACATTTCTTCTTTCCAATATAACTAACAAATATTGCACAAGGACAATTCGAGGAGGTCGAGTCTGGTCTTCTATGCATGTGCACAAGTTCTAATTGGAGAGTGGTAGGAACAGTTCATTGAAAGATGTGATGAGATTGTAATAAGACTTCTCATCATCTGTTAAGCCTGCATTGCCTGGCCTCACGACCACAGCCACGTGCATATCTGCTTCTTCTGCAGCATTTGCCTCTGTGAAAAGAGCAGAGTTTAGGAAACAAGACAGCTAATGCAGTTAGTTAAGTGTTTCATGTCGGTGGGCAAGCCAATGTGGTCTCCTCCACGCCTAGGGCCTCCCATTTCAGAAGGCATCTTAGAATGATTGAGGGGAGAGGAGTTTGAGAATCATACTGGGTCTCCACAAAGAGGTGTAGAGTTCACAGGGACCTCAAAGTCATCAAATCCAGGCCCCTGTGCTGAGGCAGACTAAGTAAATTAGACTGTCTGACTGGTCTGTCCAACCTGTTCCTAAAAGCTTCCAATATTGAGGATCCCTCAACACTTGGAAGCCTATTCCAGAGCTTACCTATCTATCCTTACAGTTAGAAAGTTTTTCCTAAGATTCAACCTAAGCCGCCTTTGCTGCAGGTTCAGGCCATTACTTTTTGTCCTACCGTCACTGAAAAGGGAGAACAATGAATCATAGTCCCCCTTATAACAGCCCTTAACACATTTGAAGACTTACGACTTTAAGTCTAAACATGCCCCATTTTCTTAACTTTCCTCAAAGGTCAGGCTTTCTAAATTTATTTGTTTGTTCTCTGGACTTCTTCCAATTCATCTTCATCTTTCCTCAAGTGTGGCACCCAAAACTGGAAAGCTACTCCAGCTGAGGCCTCATCAGTGCTGGGTAGAGCGAGGCAGTTACCTCCTGTGTCTTACCTGGGATTCTCCTGTTAATACATCCCAGACCATTAGCCTGTTTTATAACTGCATCTCATTGCTGAGACTCATTCAGTTTGTGATTCGCTCTATAGCCTTCCAGATCCTTTTCAGCAGTATGGCTATATAGGCCAATTATTCCCCATGTTGTAGGTGTGAATTTGTTTTCCCCCCCCCCCCCCCTTCTTAAGCAAAGTACTTTCCATTTGTCTTTATTGAATTTCATCTTATTGACTGCAGACCAATTCTCTAACTTAAGGTCCTTCTGAACTTTAACCCGGCCCTCCAACATACTCAGCATTCTTCTTGTCTCCCCAGCTTCGTATCCTCTACGTATGTTATAAACATGCTCTCCACTCCATTATCCAAGTTACAATAGAACCCTGGAGTTATGAACAACCGAATAACAAACTGACCAATCAACCCACACACCACATTTGGAACCGGACGGACACAATCCGGCAGCCGCAGAGAGAGAATAAAGGGGGGAGTAAGGCAAATACAGTACAGCACTGTGTTAAACCTTAACTACTAAAAAATTAAGGGAAAGCAGCATTTTTCTTCTGCATAGTAGTCTTTCAAAGCTGTATTAAGTTAATGTTCAGTTGTAAACTTCTTAAAGAACACTAACGTTTTCAATGTTACAAACATTTCAGAGTTACGAACAACCTCCATTCCTAACGTGTTCATAACTGAAGTTTTACTGTATTAAAAGATATTGAGACGTACCAGACTCAGAACTGATCCCTAGGTGACCTCACTTGATAAGTCATCCTAGTTTGACTGCAAACCATTGCTAACTACTTTGAGTACAGTCTTCAACCAATTATGCACCCAGCTTTAGTAATTAAATCTAGACCACATTTCCCTTGTGCAGTTCTCACAGGAACACATTATTGTCTCAAAAGCCTTACTAAACTTCAGATAGGATCTGTCTATTTCTTCCCCCATCAATTAGGTCAGTTACCCAGTCAAAGGAGGAAGTTAAGTCAGTTAGGTCTGATTTGTTTTTTATAAACCCATTTTGGCTGTTACATATTATCCTCAAGGTGCTCACAAACTGATTGTGTCCCAGTATTTTTTCAAATATCAAAAGTAGGCTGACTGGTCTATAAAGTCCTGGGTCCTCTTTGTTCCCCTTTGTAAAGAGAGGTGCTGTGTTTGCTCTTCTCCAATCTTCTGAGACCTCACCCATCCTCTTTGAGTGCAAGAAAATAATGGTTGAGATTGTTTCAGCTAGTTCCTTGAGTACCCTAGGATGCATTACATGAGGTTCTGGTAACTTGACTACATCAATTTATCTACATATTCTTTAACCCGTTCCCTCCCTATTTTGGCTTGTGTTCCTTCCCCGACTTGCTAATATTGTGTTGAGCATCTCTGAACAGCTAGGAGTTACATGGCCTTTGTTGAGAGAGTAAATAAATTGAAAAAACCTGAGAGCCAGGTTGTCATAGCAACTGACATTTGTAGCCTAGCTCCTACTTCTGCCAGCAGAGGAGCACCCCCCTCGTGACCAAAAATAAAACTGCTGGTGCCTAGCTGCGAGCCAATTTTGTTGAGCCCTGGTGTTAGGATTAAATTTCCGTTTAGGATTTCTGTTGTCCTCCATCTCATTTTCCTATAAAAAGTTTCCATTTCTTAAGGTTTGTGTATATACTGACAAATGTATTCGTTTGTTGCCATGATGACTCCATTACTTAGAGGCCTAATTTGGGCTACCTTTGAAGCATACTGAGGGGTATATGTTCTGAACCAAGATATTGGGGGTTAGGCTGGTATAATCAGCAGTAGAAACTATGCTATATTTATGTAAGGGAAAGGGCCAGAAAAAAGTTCTCTGGGCTGGACTTCTTATTGCCTCACAACTGGTGTGGTCACACCCACTTTGCACAGTGTAAATAATTAGCTATGGTGCAGGGCAGAGAATCGGGTACTTGTAACAGCAGCATAAAATACAGGAACCCTCATTCTTAGTCATTAAGTCGAGCACGTGGGGATACTCACCATTGATAAAGAGCCACAGATTTACTACTTTGCACCCAGTTTTAGTGGCCTGTGCTGGGCTCCAGCAGACAAACTACTCAGCCTACATGAACACCTAGTTTTTGGCAAGCTGTGGTGTAAATCTACCCTCCTGTAAAGGTCTGTATAGATCCTGCTGCTGTGCATCAAAAGTTCCCTCGTGTGCTTTGATCTACTCCCATTTCAAAGTGGGAAATCCTGATGTGTGGCAGCAGGTTCCAATGGACATTTTCTGGGGAGGTAAATTTTGCATGCCAGCTTGGCAAAAACTAAATGTTTGTGTGGACAAGACTTAGGCTCAATGCTTGTCCTATTTCCCTTGGTTTGACAGTCTACATCAAGTGAGGCTTTGTGATGGGATGAAAGTTTTAAGAAAGGAACAGCACAATGGATATGCAGACATTCTGACCCTGGTGATTATACCTGCACAACACTACAGCTAGAGAGCACGTGTGGGAAATAGCAGGAAAGCCAGACCTCCTACCTCGAGTGACATCAGTCAGGAAGAGAATGTTGTTAGCTGAACACCCGATGCTTGTCGCAATCCTCCTGTAACTCTCGCTCTCCACTTTGTGACCTATTTTGGTATCAAAGTGGCCATCGAAGAGCTGAAAGATTGAAGAGAGGATGGTTTTTGTAGGAGGATGATAATTCTAGAAACTGGAGAATTAACTACAGGACCCAATAGTTATCCCCTCTTCCTACCAATGGGGAATGTAACAAAACAAGACTCTGATCATGGGACTGCCAGAGAATACATATCATTTTCAAACCGAGCGTCCAGAGCAGGGAAGCTCCATTAGCTGCTTGGTTTTCTTATTGCCTTTACTTCAAGATGGTTAAAGAAATCCTTTTACAAGGAGTACTGATGTGGAGATAAGGCACTGTGTAAAGCCTAAGGGCTGGTTCATAGTGAATTTATTTAAGACACCGTTCCAGGAGAGCCTGGCTAGATAGCTTTTTTAAGAGGGGGAGGGGAAAAGTGAGATCTGTGTTATGTTGACACTCCTGTCACACTGGCATTACTCACTGATATCTGTGCACAATCCCAAATGTGGGCAGAGGGCGAGCTCCGAAACTGTGGCTGAAGTGAGAGTTTAACTGCAGCTCAAGCCAGTTAACTCTCCTCCCATCAAACACACATTTTTTTTGTAACTTACTATAGCATCAAAGAATTTTAATGGCTAGCACAGCATGAACCTGCCTTCTCCTCATCCTGGCTCTGGAAGGCAGCTATCATCCCTATTTTGCAGATGGAGAAGCTGTAAAGAAGGCTATAATCTTATCTACCTCTAGAATATCACCTTCTGTCGAGTATCCAAACAGAAGCTTCTGGGCTTCCACGCTCCCTGAAGAATAGATATATACTTTCATTCCTGCTTCCCTCCACTTCCTGATGGCTGGAACCACATCCTCAAAGAATCTGCCAGGAAGGATAATTGCAGTATTAATATCTTGCAAACAATTGCGTGAGATGCACCTGATACTGCCCCCTGCAAACTGTTTTGTTTCTATTACTGTGATACAGGAATGGATTTTTTTGGTGGTTATTATAAAACCAGCTCAGTGCTTCTCCGGTGGGGAAGTTACTTCAGGAACAATAACATACTCTTAACTCTGCCTGACAGAGAGAGCCATTTTGATCATGGAATGGCAAAGAGCTGCAAACATCTGTTTCACGCTGGGCTGAGGCTCCTCCAGCTCATTAAATGTTAAAGGGATATTCTGCACTCACCAGCCTGATTTGGGAGGACATGGGGGGTGGGGGTGGAGGGAAGGGTATTAAGGAAGTTCCAGCCCTCTCATGTTTTGAAGCCTGATTGTCTCACAAAACAGTTTTCCTTCCCATTCTAGTAGCAATTAGCAGAAGCAGCCTCCTCTAATGTGTTCTCATTAAAGATAACTTTGGTTTCCTGGTTCTGAACCCTTGGAGCAGGCTATGGGGGGGGGGGCGAGGGGGAGGAATGAAATGGAAATAAGAATGCCGCCCTAGGATTTAGTGAAGTGGCTCCTATGAAATGTTCAGTGTTAAAGAACAAGTCAGGGGAAAAAATGATTACGAAGAGCCAGAGCAGACTTCCTCCATTGGTGAGGACTTTTTCTTTTAAGTTTTACAGTAATAACCATGGATCAATTTAATCCCTGGTTTAACTCCATTGAAGACAATAGTTACATCTGGGAGGAAATGACACAAGTTCTATTGATAGCGAAGCACCGAAGTGGGGAACTCAACTGATATATGAAATACGTTTTCCTTCTGAACATTTGTTTACAATACACTAACAGTGGTGTCACCCTCTCTTCATCCCCATTTCTTTGCTACAGCATTCTCAAAATTCCATGTGAGACAAGGATTTATACAAAGTGTGTGTGTGTGTGTGTTTAGAAGATAGTTAAATACAGTATCTTCTATTTCAGTACCAGTGAACCACAAACAAATTCAAACAGACCAGATCTCTGGAAGGCCCTTGCCCCTTCATGCTTTTGTGTGTCAAACTTACTTCCTGAGTCTCAGACTGATGGGCCAGATGTGCTAACTGTCCATGCTGGCACTCCTGCTGCTAAAATGAGGACACAAGTGGCTGTGTGCAAGGTATGAGGGTCTGTCTGCTCCCCAAGGGCGACCAGTTACTTTGTAGATTTTTATTCCTAATCTTTATTTTGGCTGACAATCAAAAGGCAGTTTTCGGCATGATCCTGAATGGAAGTGTTCAGTAGCTGACTGTACCAAAACTGTCTGATATGCTGCAGAGTGTGTAAACAGCTGAATGCATTCTTTTTAAAAAAAAAATCCTTGTAAACCAGCCCAATATTTTTAGAGGCTTGCAATGTTTCTTCCTGCCCCTTACCCTCCTTTTTACTATTGTTTCTTTGTCCTCTAAATGTATTCCTTTTCTGTGAGTTCTCTATTTATTTCTCTTTTTTGGGCATGGGCCACCCAAAAAAGCTAGAGACAAAGTATAGCCTGACGTCATCTATACCAGACTTCAACTGGAAAACTATCCTGAATCTCTGCAGAACTTCACAACCAAACTGTTACTGAAAAAGAACATAATCCATGGAGATGAAGAGAGCTCCACCTGTCACTTCACTCAGCAGTGGTTAGAAGCCTAGATGAATATCCAGGAGGAAAAGGAGAGGAATGAAAGTACCTGTCCCAAAGACAGATGGACATTAATGTCACTTTTTGAGCTTTCCCTGCTGTCTCTACAGTTTTTTGGTTAGGTTTGTCTATCCTCCTTGTCACAAAATTAATAAGTAACTGTTGGATAAATAGTTGCAAATAGAGGAGGGCTGTTCTCTGTACTGTGAGAATTACAAACTTGTGTTTTCAACCTCCTTGCTAAACGAATGAGAGAGTTTTACCAGCTGAGTAAGATATGATCCCATTGGTTCAAGCTTATTTTCCAACGTAAAAAGACTGCCATGTTAATCGTGTGAGCAGAACAGTTTTGTCCATTTTCCTCACAATATTTCTATTTCTCAGATTCTGTCTTTCCCATAGAGCCTCTAAGCCAGTGTTTGCCATCTTGCCTTTCTGTTTGTTTACTGGCGAAGATAGGAGCAGAAAGCTGAATGTGCAAGCATGTACCTGGTGAACACAGTGAGGATTTTACATGGGGGAAAGAACCCACACTCCCTGGCCTCCCAAGTTTTCCTATTACTCAGGGGGATTACTGTAAACTAAATTGGACCCAAAGGTTTTACAATTTCCCAAAGCCTCTTTACAGGATTGCGCCCACAATTAAAAACCAATCACAAATCATGGATTAATTTTACTATGCGCATTCAAGGCAGGAGCTGAGAATGGGTGAACTTGGTTCCATGATGGTGCTTCAGCTCAAGTCAGCACAGTAATCGTTATGGAGCATTCAGCTCAGAAGTCACTGGATTACATTTTTATACAGCACTGTATGGCTGTGACCTGTCACCTTCCCGCTCCTGTGTAACTACATAGCTCCACTAGATGTCCAAGAAACTTTGTTTAGCAAAATATCAAAGATCTGGTGCAAGGAAGCTTTCATGACCAAGAGCTACTTACTCTCCTTTCATGCGTCCAGTTGCATAAGCTGCCCTCCACATGTGACCCTGCAGCTGTTTCAGTGCTGTGGTCTTTCTGTCCAAGGACATCTGCCAGCACACATTGTCTACTACAGCCTGGATGACCCGTTCAATTTCATCTTCTCCATTTCCAGTTTCTAAAGGAATAGGCACAACTCCATCCAACTTGGAATCCTCTTCAGCCTGGAAATTATGAACAAAAAGGGTGCTAGTGAGAAATAGAGCTCTGATTCATGAAACCAGCTGAACTTTGTGACTCCATCCCTATTCAACACAGCACTCGAATACAGCCTTTATTTTACACACATGAAGTCAGTGGGGCTTGCCCAGGTGCTTAAGAGTTTTCTTGACTAGGGCATCTTACCAGAATTGGAGTCTCAAAGCTCTCATATTTATTGTAAACTGCACTAACCCAGTGGTCCCCCAAACCTCTCCCCCACTTTTACCTGTAATAGAACGTGTCCACTCCCTCCAGGCCAGGATTGGAATCGCAGCCGGGCTGGGATCTGTGGCAGCGGCCGGCAGCTGGGACTAGAGCCCTACAAATCCACAGATATCCGCATTATATCCACGGATACAATGCGGATATCCGCAGACCATTTCTTGCAGATGCAGACCGAATATGGATCCACATATCTGTATCCGCGCAGAACTCTAGCTGGGACTGGGAGCTGAGCCACAGTCACAGCTGTGAGCAGATGCTAGTCTGGGTGGCACGTCCCTGCCCCCTTATAGGAGCTGGTCTGGGCCCTGCCACACTTCCGCCACCTCCAGTATTCCTTTGCACACTACTCAGGGGGGGTGGGAAGGGCTCACTGCACAGTTTGAGAACCATTGCACTAGCTTCATTTAAACACTGATTGCCCTACCACGTAAGGCTGGACATAAATGAAGTTCAAATACTTAAACTTATGTTTTACATTCTTCATTTTTTTAAAAATGTGAAATAAAGGCCCCAAGTATTTATACATGATTGACCAAAACCATTCTGGACATTGAACACCTTGATCTTCAATTTCAATATGGAGCCTTTTGTCAGCTGTAAGACACTGTCCCAATTAGACAAGTTTCAATGTACGTCTGCAAAGAGCTAGAATAAAATGGCTTCACCTAAATCCCACAGTAAACAGCTATGCAAAGTCAGATTTCCCAAAACTATAAAAACATGCGTCTTCAAAAAGAGATTTAAAAAAAAAACCAAAACACTTCTGGGGTCTGAGCCCACCTCTGCTACAGATTTCCTCTCTGAGCGCCTGGATATAGAGGTATGCCTTCTGAATTGCGCCTTATATCCGACTGCAAATGGAACCCTGTAGGATTGAGGCCTGTCAGGATTAGATGCTGAGCATTCTGATCTTGATCCAGCAAAGCACTTAAAATCATGGTTAACTTTTAGCACATGAGCAGCCTCATCATGGGACTACTACTTTGCTTAAACTTAAGGGTATGCTTAAATACTTTAGTGGACCAGAGCCAGCATGCCCAGCACTCTTCAGGGTAAGTTCTTTGATTTATCTGCTTTGATCAGCTACTAAATATACAGCCAGATCTCCACAAAGAGCTTTCAAAGAGAATGGTCAGCAAGAACAGATTGACAGTATTCAGCCTCTGATTAGAGTTCTGCTGGGCTTTCTGGTCTGCTCAAGTTCAGCCAGATTTCAGAGGTGAAGATTGTATCTCCACCATTAATGTGACAGATCAGTTTAGGAGCTTTTGCTACCGGATCTTGAATTTAAATAACTGAAAACGTGAGGTAGGTAATTCTACCTACCTAGGTTTTAATACTGTATATATCAGGGTAGTAGCTGGGCACCACTGGCTTTCCATGGTTGACTCTGGGCTTTGGACCTTATTCCCATTTGGCTCAACAGATCCAGTCTGACATTTTAAGGAAGGGTGATGGAAAAAGTGTTTTTAGTTTGTTGAAAGGAGTAGCCGTGTTACTCTAGTTCAGCAAAACAAAACATTCTCATGTGATAAACAAATTTGTTGGTCTTTAAAAGTGCTACCAGACTCCTTTGTTTTTTTTAGTTTGTGTTTACTATGCTGGAAGTGGGAATTTGAGTCTGTTTATGGCTGACATTACTCAGCAGACACGTACTTTAGGTAAACACATCTGCAGACGATCTGAGGGGCAACACTCTGCCAGTTCAAAAATAAATAAGCTCACAAAGAGGGAAAAGAGCTCCCTGCAGTCAAGCTGTAATTATTACTTCACAGATAGATGATGCCATTAGCAAAACAGCCATAAATCTATGAGCCACCTGAACTCTTAACCAGGCAGTAAACCTTGGCAAGACAGAACGTGGTTCCCATTATGTACCTGCTTCCTCAGTAAGCTGACATCCTCCTGGCATTCCTCCTCTTCCCAATGCATACGCAGATACTCTTTAACATTATCTTTGATGTAAGGAAATAGTGTGTCCTGGTAACATGAAACAAAAAACAAACATGACTCATTTAAACCTGTGCATACACTGTTAAGCTTCCCTTACAAGGATACTGCATGCATGATTTAAAGAAACACTGAGTTTGTATATCCTGGGCATCACCGAAGAGTTAAATATCTCTGAAATGCTCAGTAACTGTTCCTAACGATGGCTAAACAAAAAAACTCGCCTGATGGCAAGGATGAACCCAACAGAACCACAAAGTGGGATCAGAGTAAGTGCTTAGAAATTGACAGTCACTGAAAACGAAATGAAAGCTTTACGTACATGGGTATTTCTGTACTATTAACACTGAACAGACTAAGAGAAGTTTTTCATAGAGCTGCTTTCTATAGACAGTTTCTAATAATGTGTCCTAAAAGTTGTTTGTTTGTTTCTTTTTTTTTTTTAAAGTTTAAAAAAGCAGAATATACTTCCTGATCTCTTGTTCGTGTTTAAAAGGGTTTTTTCATCATAGGGAAACTGGCTGACTGTACCAGGAATAGAGAACCAAACTGTTATGTCAAATGTGTATAAGAAGTGAACTGAAAAAATGTATAACTCCCCCTCCACCCCCCACTGATTATCTTCTCTTGTAGTGATCTCAGGTATTACTTTTAACACTAATACTTTGTATGAAGCTTTCTGGAAGAAATGTGATTTATTTTTTTTATTTTTTTTTTTCAAATGGATGATGCTCCCTTAAGCAAGTTAATGAACATAGATTTATCAAACAAATGCTCGTGTAGCAGCAATCACCGAATATTGGCAGAGGTACCAGTTAAAGTGCAGCTATACTAATAATGGCTGAGTTATTCTGAAAATGGAAAGATGTCATACCTGACATCTTAGTGCACGTCCAGAGAAGATTCTTTCAAATAACACATGACAACCTTGAATTCCTGTGCTCAGGCATTCAAGGCTGACTGCTCGTATACTCAGAATTGGCAAGTTATAAGAATTTTCTGTTTTTAAAGAGGGCCCTTGTTCTTGGATCATTCTAGAAAGGAAAGTTAATTTGGCTAGAGAATTATACATATTTTAATGGTCTTTTAAGAAAGTCCTACATCACTCTATATTTAGGCTTTCAGCTGAGCAGTATTTCTAAGTGAAATAAAGCAAGCTTAGAAAAAATGTTACAGGGGAACAGCAGCCATGATATGGGATCTTCAGAGCAAACAGAAACACAAGTCAGTTTTATCACTAATCATGTGTATTACAGTAGCATCAACAGACCCCAGTCTGAACTACGGGGAGAAGAGAAGGCAAGACAGTTACAACCAACCACTATGGGATGGAGCTAGGAAGTTTATCCCTCTTTAAGAAAATTCACTGACTCAGGGATAGGGTTAGATCTATATTGGATATAATATTGCATAGTTAACACTTGTACACTTTTTCCTGTGCCAGTATTAACATAATGAACAGAACAGCCAAATATATTAGAAAAGCACACTAGCTGAATAACATGATGACTAGCAAAGTAGTTTAAAGGTGACATGAAGAAAAAAATATTTAAAATTAAGTTTTGCCCCTTTATCCTTCTTCATAACGAGGGTCTGACAATGGGCTTTTTTCTGCTTGTTTTTAATCTAGAGAAAGTCAGGAATATCACGTCTAGTCTGGTCAGCCCTGACTTTGATGATGTGGGGAGAGAAGAACATGCCAGAGATGTTTATGGTGAACAGGGATGGTGTTGTATCTTTAAAGTCACCCTTTCTCTACAGTGCTCTATAGTCGTTAGAATTTTTTTTAAAAAGCGTCTGGCAAAGTGGGATTTTCTCCCATGAAAACACATGTGGTAAATAAATGTTAGTCTATAAAAGTGCCACAGGACTCCTTGTTTGTTTTGCAGAACTAGACTGACACAGCTACCCCTTTTGGATCTAGAATTTAAAAGGCACTGAATATTTTAAACATCATGATTAAAACCAACTTCCCATTTCCTTTGCTCTGCTTTAGTTCTCGTGTTATGTCAGTAATTCTCCAATTACTAAGAAGAGACTTTTGTGATTGTCAAGAAATTAACTTTTTTAATAGTATTTTTAACTAAACTTTTCAGGCCTTTATCTATCAAACCAGCAAAAGAGCACCCAAAGCCAATATTTTTCTCCCTTTGCATGTCTCCTTTAATATTCAAATAATCAGTAGGCTTCAGAGTTGATTTTATTTCTTGGTGCAACTGTTTCAGTCAAAGAGGTTCTAAACCACATCGGATTGCATTATACTCAGAAGCAACACTTCAGGTTAGATGAATAAGAAGCTGTTCAAGTTTTATTGAGGAACAAATCAAAAACCCTATCAATAATTTAAACAACATGCTTGTGTGATTGTTTTACCTGTTAATGTTACCAGATTATTAAAACAGATTAAAGAAAAGAACTTCAGTTTGATTACTCTGGGCACTTTGTAATTTATAGAACTTTTGTTTTACCTGTTAATGTTACCAGATTATTAAAACAGATTAAAGAAAAGAACTTCAGTTTGATTACTCTGGGCACTTTGTAATTTATAGAACTTTTGTCTAGTCATTTCCCCCGTTGCATGTTTTCCCATACAGCAAAGGGGAGAAAAATATTAGAAACCATAAAAATTTGCAAGGGAATATAGCAAGGGTAGTAGGGTAATTAATATGGAAATATTTGAAGCTACTTATCTCATTTTTTAAAAATGACTAGATTTCACATTGAAGTCTGCTTAAATTCAAGAGGGAAAAGAGGTTTAAAAGTATCCATTGTGACAGATGGGTCAGAAATGCAGCTGATTTGATATATGTATAATAAGCATTCCCCAAAACATCTGGATTATGCAAAATCAACTGTCATTTTAAAAAAAAATTTCAAGCCCTCATGCTTGCAAAGAAAAGTTTCCAAATATAAACAGAGATTGCCCACTGCAGTACTGTCTTCTGATTGTGCAGCCATCCTGAAAGAATGATAGATGTGATCACCTGCTCCCCATCCATCTCATGGGGGTATTACCTCAAACCCAATGACAACTAAGGAATGTTACCATTATTTCATTGCTGATCATTCCTAGGGGCTGGGAGGAAGCTCAGGGGCTGATACTGAATGGGACAACAGAAGTACAAACAAAATACTAAAAACATAAAGAGCTAATTTTACCCTTGATCTTCATGCAAACCTCCCACACCATCAATGAAAATTCTATTGTGGCTGGAGGATGGTGCATAATCCCAAATCCATGCCATGCCACGTGAACCATAATTTAAAACTGAAATCAGTCAAATGCAGAGGATGAATTTGACAACCCTGCCTGAGGATGTGCAAATCTAAATCCCGAGAGCATGCTAAAATGCTAGGCTCCTTGCTAATAGGATCCTAATATAAGAGATTAGAAAACTCTGTAGATTAATACAATTCGGTGAATAAAGCGACAGAAGTGGAACCAGATTAATTAGATCAGCTGCTGAAAATACAGCACAGGAGTAATCTCTATTCTCTAAGGAGATTGCAAGCAAACCATTGGGAAGTCTGTGATGGGACATGTCTAAAGAGTAAGCCATTTAGACTGTATAATAAAATCATCTTTAGAGAATCCACTTGAGCTACAAAAAAATCTGGCAAACATTCATAGCAGGTCTCAACAAATCCCAGGCGCCAGGTCACCATGGCACCCAGAAATTCGACGTGGCACCTAGCAGAAGCCCACTAGCACCTTTAAAAAAAAAAAAAAAAAGCCACCGGCACTGACCCTTTCAGCACAGCTGTTCCCCCAGCCACTTCTAACAAAAGTGCCCTGGGCAGCGGGGTTTTTTTTTGGCAGCACAGTGGGGTGCTTGGGGGTTTTTTTACTCCACAGAGCCACCTAAACAGCTTTTTTCAGTGGCAGAGGGTGTTCTGAAGTGCCGCGGCACAGCTGGGCGCCATAGCTTTTGGGCTGGTGCCTAGCTGGGTGGCACATTTGTTGAGCCCTGTTTTATAGTGATCATCTATGAACTTTTAAGTGAAATGGAATTGCTGAGTAGCAACCATTCTCAAGGCTGCAAAGAGATGGGGAATGGGAACCATATTGCAATAATTAACATAATAAATTCATTCAAAGAAGCTTTATTAGAGCCAAAGTGTACATCATGTGGCAGATTTATTGCACTTTTAAAATCCAAGCAATAGCTCAGAAAATAAACCATTTAAAAGTAGTACTGGCAAATTTCACTGTCTCCCAGGAAAGATGCATTTGGAAAATTGAAGAACTAGAAGAATGAATGGCAGAAAAAGGAAGCTATGAGTTTATAGTACACTTCTAGAGAGTGATGCCCCTATCTCATATCTTGAATCTAAAAAGCAGCAAATTTGTTAGGTGGCAATTCTCATTTCATTCAATGAAAACTACCTTTCAAGAAGTAATTTCTGTAAGATTCCATTACTCTGTTCTTCAAGAAATCAGATAAACTATTACCTTCATCCTACTGGTGCAACAGGTCATAGCTAGGTTTCTTACCTGGTTAACTAAACACAAATCCACGCTTTCTGTAGTTAGTGCTTCAGCCTTGACTACACTCTAAAGGGTTTACCCCTGTAACTGTATGTGCAAACCCTCCTAATGGAGATACAGCTCAAAGTGGCAAAAGAGAACTTTTTTTTTTTTTTATAACTGTCTGCAGTGTGGCTTTTCAAGGCTTCCCAAATTTTTGAAAGCTGAGCCCTCTTTAGGAAAAAGAAGTAATTTGGATCCTCCAGGCATAGTTAGATGCATATGCATCTTAATTTACATATCATCAGCTCCCTATGCTATCCTCTTCCACAGTTCTGGAAAAGCTGGTGTTCACTGTCCTAAAATACTTCTCCATTCTTACACTGTTGGCATCTGAATAATGGACAGTTCCCATCTTGGCTATTGCTTCAGGCTCTCTACAAATTTACACAAACATCCTGGCCTCAAATCTGCATTTTGAAGGTATTCTTATCAATCCACTGCAACTGAGGGTTGGTTTCTGTTTTAAATGAAAACTGAGACTGGAGAGCTACTTGATGGTCCATCCACTCCCTCTATGGTTATCTTTTGCACATGGGAGAGAGGGCATGGCCCACTTGTCTATGCAGTTCAAACCCTACCCAACCTCCCCACCTTACCCCAACATGCTCAGAAATACATTTTAAAACGTTTCTCTTGAAACATTCTTGCCCCAATATATAGAAAATGTGATTAAAGTTAGCTTTTGAAAACTAAGCTACACCAGGAAAACCAGGTAGATGCATTTATGGCAGCAAAAAGGCCTTTTTCCAGAATAACTGCATCTCCAGTAGGAGAATTTCAACAGCATAGCTATGTTGTAAGAAACACTTACACCCTTAACCTAGCTACGTCCGCAAAATTGCTAAGTGTAGACCAGGCTCAATAAAGACAAGTCTACTACCAACAGTCCCCAAGCAAGATGTAGGCCTTGTCTACACTACAAAGATAAGTTGACTGTTAGGTTAAATTAAACACTGCACTGGCTGATGTCCACACTACCCTCCTTGGGTTGGTAAGGTGCATCTCTACGTTGACTTTGTGTCATCATAACTACACTGACATAAGTCTCGTATCTCTCATTGAAGTAGTTTTATTATGCTGACATAGCAGGGGAGTTGCATTGCTGAAAGGAGTATTTCAGTGTGTTCAACTTCAGTGTTTTGTCAACAAAACCTGACTTTTGTAGTACTATAAAGTGTAGACTAGCCCCTTAGAAAGTTAGTTTCAAGATCAAAGTTGTGACTGAATATTTTTGTGTTCTACCAAAATTATTATTATAGAGAAGAAATCCATAGTGTACGGTAAAAACAAAAATACCAGAATATAAACCTGAAAGCCAGTAGGTCAAAGGTGATGGTGAGGTAATTAGTCAGAAGACTGGTGAAACTTGTTTCTGTTTTTTCTGTATTTTACTTTGATTGGTAATGAAGGCCCCGCTTCATAAACAGCAGAGACAAGCATCCCCAGAACAAAAAAGGAGACCACTCAATAATTTGATTGATGATATTAGCATACAAGTATATGCTAATTGGTCAGAGCTGTCCTTCCTTTTGTTAAATAAGGAGGTGGATTTTTAACTTGTCTGTAGTTGCTAAGTATTTACAGTGGTGTATGTTTAATTTAGCTGCTTTAGGACAGTAATGAAAAAAACAAACGGTGTTGTTTAGCCTTCCTATCATTCATAAGGCTTTGATTTGCTGGCAAGTTAAACTCTAAAATCAGAATTTTGATCTGTGTCAATACATGCCAGCAGCAGTCAAAACTGTGATCCAAAGGGACACCATTTTTAAAGTGAGCTATGGTTACTGCTACCTCCAAGAATTTATATTAAAATCTCTATCAGTTAAACTGAAGTACATGTCCACAAATTGTGCAAGAATTCTACGCTATTTACTCCCAAACACCAAAATATTTTCAATTCCCTGGTTTTGTTCAGTACATTGAACTACTAGCTTAGCAACCGCCACCAGACCTCAGGCATGTACAAGTGACCTAGTTTCTAGAATACCTGATGTGGCAGGCTAGCACTCTAAAAGTAATCTACTCACACTTAACAAATTGCATTTACGTGGCAGGATTCAGCAGAGTGTCAAATAGTTTCTGGATCTTAAAAGTCTATTAAGATAATACTATTACTAACGTGTAACTGTAGAAGCAAGGGCTGGGCTAGACTAGAGTTAGTAGTCTCGCCAACTGTTTCTGTATTTAAATTTAATTGGAGGAGAGGTGGTGGTGACATAACATCCTTTCACTGAAACCAACGTTCACTTCAGACAGTCCCACCCATGCTCAAATCATTGAAGCCGCCAAGGCAAAATCAGACAACGGTTCCAACGGTGCACAGCATAGCTTTCCCTCTTGGGAAAGCTGCTACCCAGCATCACGCTCACAACAAAAATGAACACAAATTTCAACCCGGAAATAAAGTCCTCTCCATTCGCCAGCCTCACCCCCATCTTTAGAGAAGAAAATGCCCCCACTTCGCTGATTGCTGCAGGCACCCCCCATGGCCGGGGCCATGCCTGTGCCAGCTGCTTCTCGTGCATATTTTTGCTGAGTGCAGCCCATACTGTTGCTCGTGCAGCTGCGGTGCGAAGCGGAACTCGCTGAAACTAGAGGCTGCTAGGAGCCCCCCTTCACTGCCCACCCCATCCCTCCGACTCAGCCGCTGTAGCCAGCCCCTCGCCCGTGCACGCTCACCTGCACAAAGGTGATAGGCGTGGTGGTGCCTTCGATATCCAGCAGGATCACAGCCACTTCTGCAGGCACCGAGAACACCACCATGGCCCCCCGCGGGCAACGTCACGGCCAGCGCCGCGCGCGCCCCCACAGCACAGCCCGCCCGGCCACAGTCTAGGAGGGGACAGCGCGGCTGGACCTCAGAGTCAGCGCTCGCGGACGGCCCCAGGACGTAGCAGTAGCAGTAGCAGTCTGAAGTGGAATCCCCAGGCAGGAGTGCACACCACGTGGGTGCAGGACGGGCACTGCTGCGCCAATCCACTCCCTGGCTGAGCGGCCCTATGAGAGAAGGGCGGGGCTTGTTGGACGTCATAATGCGCCTTCCGGGCCGCTGGCTTGGCTCAGTCGGCTGGGGAGGAGACAAAAGGGAGTGGTACAGGGAGGGAGGTGTACAGTGGTCTCGGGTCGTCTGGCTTCAGCAGGAAGCAGTCCACATCCTAGATACCATGCGTGACAGTGCAATCGAAAAAGGGAGGGTGGGGGGGAATTGGAATGGACAGGCTAAAGCAGTGGTTGCTCATCTGTAGCTCTGGGGGCTTTCAAAGTAGGCCCCAGCTCCCTTTCTGCTGTCTGCACTGCAGAAGGGAGTCGCTGACTAAGGACCTAGGCCATGGGTCGGCAATCTTTACTGACCCCCATGTCGGTCCCTCCTCCCCGACAGAGGTGGCCTTTGGCTATTGCAGGCCCTAGGCGAAGGCCCATGGGGGCCCCTCTCTGTGGCCCCACTCCCTCTAGTCCCTCTTTGCTACCCTGCCATCCCTGCTGCCCCAGCTCCCCACCCTATGGCCCTGGCCCCCTGAGCCCAGCTCCTCCTCCTGCTGCTGACCAAGGCAGTTGCAACTTTTTGGGTTGGCAAAGCAGGCAACGGGGCCCCTTACTGCTTGGGGCCCTAGGCGTCCGCCTGCTTCGCCTACCCCAAAAGCCACCTCTGCTCCCTGACCCTCAGCCAGTGTTGGTGGCCAAAAAAATGCAGTGGCTGCTTGAAAATTCAGGGGCCAGCCATGGCTGGGTTGTGGGGTGCGCTTCCCGGGCATGACACAGAAAGGCATTGTTTGCAAAAAGAAGCTTCCCGCAGATGCTCATCTCAGCAGCATGCCTGGGCACAGGCATTGGCCTGTGTGCACCACCTCAGTCCCTATGCAATGACTTACTTCTGCAGCCAGGGGCACAGAACAGATCAATGTCCCCCCCGCCCAGTGCCTTTGGAAACATGCAGAGCCCTTTGCTGTGTGCCTTGCTACAGCCAGGGGAAGTGAAGCATTGATCTCGCAGCCCCTTGGCTGCAGAGAGGAGCTGGCCCTCCATGGTCTTTTAGCTATGTGACAATGTGCTCTGCCAACAGTGGCACTTGAGTCCATTTGGAGTGGCACATGGCACCCTCTCCAGTGCCACAGAAACTGCCACTCCTGCTGCTGAAAGTCACTCTGGGAAGCTCCTTTCAGGAGCAGCTGGGGTGCAGGGGGTCCCCGCCATGCCCATGCCCCAGAAATAAGTTACCTGGGCAACTCCTCTGTGACATGCTACCACCAGAAAGAGCAACTCCAGGCAGCTTCTTTCCATGGCATGAGGTACAGATGTGTAATTTCCTTTTTGCAGCCAGGGAGATAGGATGTCACTCAGGAAGCTGCAAGCTCACTGAATTTCTTCCCTCTGGCTGTGGTGACAGTGGGGGGGAGACAGCCTTCTAGTGGAAACTGGTGGCTGTTAGGATTATAAAAATATCTGTAGCCCTTGAGCCAGAAAGGTTGGTAACTACCGAGCACGGAAGGTGTGGGCACTGTGTGGGGTGTATTGCACAGGGGGTGCAAATTGCATGGAAAATGCTCTAGGGTGCATGGTGCAGCATGCAAGGCAAGTTGTATTAAATGCATGACACCATATAGGTAGGAATGTATATGTGGTACAAGGCTGCCTTCTGCAGTCTTGTAAACAGGTGCCTTCTGTTCCTTACCTTGCTGCTGTACGTCCATGTAAACATCATTAAAGGAGCCTGTCCTGTCAACCTAAAGGCTGAGGGTCTGTGCTTGCTAATTGTGCCGTTGCATGCAGATGCCTGGACAAAAAACAAGTGGCATATCATGTATAAGAACTAAATTTGGCCAACCCTGAATCTCTCCTGTGCTATGGTGTTGCCCTCTCCAGGGAATTTCATTTCCCTTATGCAGAAAACGTGTGGATGCTGCATTAAATGGAAACCAGGAGTCTGGTGGCACTTTTAAAGGCTAACAAATGTATTTATCACATGAGCTTTTGTGGGAGAAAATCCAACTTCATCACATGCTTGAAAATTGGGAACTTACAGAATGGGAGCAAAATAAATGTAGGGGAGCGTAAGTCATTGGATCAGGTCAGATTGTTACAGCAAATCAAAGCAGTTTAGATTCAAACAGTGGAGAACAGCCATTACAGCAGGTAATTTTGCTTTCCTTCTGCTCCCCCAATTCTAATTGCTCTTCTCCACTGTTTGAATCTAAACTATTGTTTGATTTGCTGTAACAGTCTTATCTAATTATCCTATGATTTACTCTTCTGCATTTATTTTGCTTCCATTCTGTAAGGTACCCATCTTCAATCATCTGACAAAGTGGGATTGTCTCCCACGAAAACTCACCAGATAAATTTGTTAGTCTTTAAAAGTGCCACAGGACTCCTTGTTTGTTTTGCTAAACTAACGTATCTACCCCTTTGGAAGTTGCATTAAATGGGTTTCTAGGTTGTATGTGCCCAGTTGCAAACGCAGCGCTGTATCTAAGCAAGAGCTAGAGCACTGCAGTGAGATTTGTACTGCGCCTGTTAGTAGGATTAAGAGGGGAAGCTGCTGCCTACAGCTATGGCTTCCTGATTTACTTTGCTTAAGCAGCTTTATCGCCTCCCTCACAACTGACATATGAAGTCGGGAATTGTTTCCTAAATGCTCTTGGCCTTTGGCTTTTCCACTGCGGCCATATAGAGCAGAGTGGGGGAACTTTGCTCACCCCCTTTATCACATCCCCTATGGGGGAGGGGCTGCCGAAAGCGGGAATATTTTAGTCTCTGGGAAGAAAAGAGGGCGGCTCGGGGGTCTGGTCTGGATTTTGCACTGTATGGGACTGTCACGGGGGTGGGGGCGGGTGCCTTTGTGTGTCCACGCAGTAGACTTCTCATTATGCTGTGGCATCTCTTTGCAAATCGCAATGCCTGTGTGTGCATTGCCGGCCACCTACTCATGGTCACTCAACGCCCTTTACCCGCTTACTGGTACAAGCTGTACCCAGCGGGAGAGATGAAGCGGCGTCTGGGGTACTCATGGGCTCCGTCCAGCAGGGAAGACGGGCCGGGATGGTTGTGTCACCCGTTCCCCTCCAAAGCCACCAGACCACGTGCAGCCGCCATTGCTGCGTCTCTTTATGCTGCCTCGTTAATGTCTGCAATGCATGCACACAGTTCGTGGCAGCGCACTGTGCTTTGCAGTACACATGGGGCAGTCCGGCCTCCCAGCTTACCCGCCCGGGCCTCGCCCTCCGGGACTCGCTGCTGCGCCTGCGCCGCCGGGCTGCGCCGATTGGCTGCCGGAAACTGTATATAAAGGCGGAGCAGGCGGTGCCCGGATCTCTTCTGCCGCCATTTTATCGCCTTCTTCTGCAGTCGCTGCTTCTTCTCGACTCGCGTCTGTGGCCTGCCTGAGCCGCCCAGCCCCCGCTATGGAGGATATGACAGACTACAGCGGCGGCTTGGAGGAGTTCGCCGAGGGCTCCAAGATCAATGCTAGCAAGAACCAGCAGGACGACGGGTACGGGCCGGGCTTGGGGGAGGGGGGAAGCTCTTCCCTGCCCCCGGGGCGCTCGCGCGCTTCCCCACCCTATGGGTGACTGGGCGGGGGGGAGAGGGTCCCGTTCGGCGCATTTCGCGTGCTTTGTGTCTCGTTGTTGACCTGATTTCCGAAGGGCAGGCGGGGCGGTGTCAATCATCGGGTCATGACGTAACCGGCAGCCAATGGGAGGCTGGACAGCCTGAGCTTGCTGGCTGTCCGGGGCGGGCTGGCGGCGCGCTTTGCGCGCGCCGCTGCCACGCTGCGCCCGACCCGCGGGGCGCGCGCGCGCGCGGGCGGGGCCCCGGCGGCTGCTCTGTGTCGCTGGCTAATGGAGTGGGAGCTGGACGGTACAGGGGTCTGGAGGCGCTGTGCCACAGCAATGGGTTGAGCCGGCCGCACGCACGCACGCGGCAGCCTCCTGCATGGGTGCTCCTGGAGCATTGGTGACCAGCTGCCACCCTACAAAAGCATGCACGCGATTCCGTTCACTGTCACATATCTGAGTCGTGGCAACAGCTTAGCACAGGTTGGCTTGTTTCTATAGGAGGGGGGCCTGAGAACGATATTACAGATATCCTTTGTTTTCTAGAGCTATGTGTAATCACACCAAGAGCAGTTGTGAGGTCTTGAAAACGTGTTGTGTGAACGGAGAGTGGTGTCTTTGCTTGTAAAATTATCACTTGGTGCTAGAGTTCCTTTGAAACTTGGTGATTAGCAAAATAGCCTGGTCTTAACTGTATTTTTCTCTTTTAGTAAAATGTTCATAGGAGGTCTCAGTTGGGACACAAGCAAGAAAGATTTGACGGAATATTTGTCTCGGTTTGGAGAGGTTGTGGACTGCACGATTAAAACAGATCCAGTGACTGGGCGGTCAAGGGGATTTGGCTTTGTGCTTTTCAAAGATGCTGCTAGTGTTGACAAGGTATGTAGGGTCTGTGTAGTTGGCTCTAGTATGCATTTGTTTGTTCATGGTTCTCTGAAACACTTGTTCTATGTGTGATTTTTTTTTTTTTAGGTCTTGGAACTTAAGGAACACAAACTGGATGGAAAGTTAATTGATCCTAAAAGGGCAAAAGCACTAAAGGGAAAAGAGCCTCCAAAAAAAGTGTTTGTGGGTGGACTGAGTCCAGATACATCTGAAGAACAGATTAAAGAATATTTTGGTGCTTTTGGGGAGGTATGGTATAGCTTTGTAATACTTCCATATCTGTATTTGGCATTGAAGTTTAGTTTGGATCAGGTAATATGGGTGGGTATTAGAGTTGGATGAAGTTTTTTTTTTTTTTTTTTTTTTTTTAGATTAAGATGGTTGAGATGGCCGCTTCCTTGTTAATTGCAAGTTACAATGCTGCTTGGTGGGATGAGATACACTTGAGTAGAGTAAATTAGGATCAACTTGAGATCCTGGTGGGCCATCTCTAGCCTTTGGATACCTAAAGGAATTCTGTTGGAACTGTTAATATGTAAATAATTATGTACTATTGTGGTGTTTTATAAATTTAGGTGGGATGCTTTATTTTTTTAATAGTCCTTAAGTTTCTACTATTGGTGTGAACGTTTGACCATTGACTTTCACTCAAGGGTTTGTGGGATAAGTCATGTACATATTAACAACTTCAAATATGGTGTATATTTAACTTGGTTTACAGATTGAAAATATTGAACTTCCCATGGACACGAAGACAAATGAAAGGAGAGGTTTCTGTTTCATCACATATTCAGATGAAGAGCCAGTAAAAAAATTATTAGAAAGCAGATACCATCAAATCGGTTCTGGCAAGGTACACATGGATGTTTTGGTTTCTTTTCAGAAAGTTTTAACTTGATGGTTCTTGTAGATTTTTAAATAGTTCCTTAGAGGGAAACTTAATTTTAGTAACCAGTATTTGGAGAGTTATGTTTTGATGGTATCTGTCTGTCCTCGCATACAGTTTTTAAAAAGCCTTCCTCTTTACAGTGCGAGATCAAAGTAGCACAGCCCAAAGAAGTGTATAGACAGCAGCAGCAGCAGCAACAGAAAGGTGGAAGAGGTACTTCATCTGGTGGCAGAGGTGGAGGCAGGGGCCGTGGCAGGGGTGAGTTTAAATTCTTTTTAAAGACTGTAGGTGATGAGTGCCTTTACTTTTAAGTTATAGCTTTTATTGTTTTTGAGAAGCTTTACAACAAACATGGACATGGCCAACCAAGGAGTGCAGAATAAGTTGACTTGGCCTGTACCGACTTAACCAAAACTCATTTTAAAATTGTAATGACAACTGCACTGACTTAATTAATTAACCTTGACATATAAATGGCACATTGCTGGATTTAGATTCTATTCCTTAAAAAGCATAATTGTCATTTGAGACTTATTTCAAAGTTGCATGTGTTTAAATGAAGTAGAAGTTGCTTTTAGACCAAACGCAAATTGTGCTTGCCCTTAGTGTGTTCCCGCACACTTGAGTTCAATAGGAGTGTCATCTTTCATTTTGAGGCCCCTGAGATTTGCATCCCATGTGGTGTTTTGAAATGTGTTCCTTCAACTGTTGGGATACTTGCAGAGCGATGGGACTTGTTCCTGAAGCCATTATAGTACAGATCACATTTGATACAGTTCGCTTAACTTTTTTTAGAGGGGTGGAACTTAACTGCAATATTTTATTTCAGGTCAGGGACAGAACTGGAACCAAGGATTTAATAACTATTATGATCAAGGATATGGAAATTATAACAGCACCTACAGTGATCCAAGCTATAGTGGTTATGGTGGATATGATTACTCTGGGTACAACTATCCAAATTATGGATACGGACAGGGATATGCGGACTACAGTGGTAAGAATGTTTGACTTTTAACTCCACATAGTATTAATGTATAATATTAAAGTAATGGGTTTTATTATTTTTAATCTAGTGTACAGTAAATTTCATTGTTATATCCATGCTTGCTTGTGAGATACATATTAAAGTATTGTGTAAAGGTGTAAACTACTATGCAGGGTATGGGGGGTGTAGGAGAAACCTGTTTAATGAGCTGTGAAAACAATTTTTCTATTCTCTCAACAGGTCAACAGAGCACATATGGAAAAGCATCCCGAGGCGGTGGCAATCACCAAAACAACTACCAGCCATATTAAAGGAGTACTTAGTACTTGAGGGGCAGCAGGTGTGTATATAAGTGCAAGGAACACTTTCAGTATGTCTAATCTAATTTAAAGATCAATAGACAAATTAAAATGAGTAAAAACATTTTTCTCGTGTAGTCTGACTTCTTTAACTAAACTTTGTTAACTTAAAAGATTTTTTTTTAAACCATGCTTTGCCTAAAGTGTCTATAGATCTTTAACTTTGTAAAATGTGATTTCACCTTCTTTAGTACTTCAGAAAAACTTAAGAGTTTTTCTGTTTGCGTTGTGTGCCAGGTGGCCTAGAGGAGTAATTAAACTTTTTAGAAGTATTAACAGGTAAAGTACTGAAATGGGTACAACTTAAGGAAAACAAGAATGTTGTCTTCTAACTCTGACATTATACCTTGTTTGTACCCGCCAGCGGGAACTTCATTGCAGGCCGTGTGTCACCCTGACCACGTCTATCTCTGGGGGTCGCACGTTGCAGGCAGAGCGCAAGGCATACACCAGAAAACGCTGTCCTGTGGTATGGTCTCTTCCAACTTCATGTACCAGCGTAAAGATTAAAGTGGAAAACTTCAGACTTTGGCTTCTTTTTTAATCTTTTTGAAGATTAAGTGTCTTAACTTAAATTGTTTTTTACAGGAGTTAAAGTACATAAATGCCTTACAGCTTAATCATTTTGGTCTTCTGTTTAGTGTTGTATTTCAATTGTGGAGCCTCATTTTAAGTGTGCATTCTTTAAGATTTAATGCTTGCTTTTTCTTTTTATAGCTAATAGTGAAATCTGCAAACCAAAACGAACTTTTAAATCTGGAAAAATATTAAAGATCATATGCACACAAACTACTACATCAGGCTAATCATGTTTTGGCAATGTTCATTCACATGAATTAAGTTACAGACTAATTGTTTTCTTACTAACTGCATTTCTAGTGGAAACTTTTTATCCACAGTCCAGTTTACTGTGACACGCACATTGTAACTCCTTGCCTAATTTGGAGAATCATTGTACCTGAATGAACTGAACTATTATATTTGGGGAGATTAAAGATTTCTAGTTACTCAATAATTTGTTAAATATGCATATGATCTTTAACAATGAAGAAAGGAATAAATAGAGGACTTAAAGCAGTTCATGAAAATGGACCTTTTAACAAGTCTTATAAAAGTTGCACAGATCTGATAGTTATTTTGTCTTGTTTTTAGGTGGAGATACTACAGGAAAACCATCTTGCAGAACATCAGGATTGAATGGAGGGTGGCCTTCATGACATGAGATGACTTTTGTAAAAGACTTTTTAGAGTATGACACAACCGTGTCCAACTGTATATAGCAGCTGATTAGTTTTCTTTATGGTTTTTACTTTGTCCTTTTGCCATCTGTGTTATGACACAATGTGGATTTGTGTTTAAAAATTTTATTTGTATAATTTCATGTTAAGTGATTCTTGAATAAATGCTTACTTATGTGATTCTGTCTTCCTGTGTCTGCCATTTAGTTTTGTAAGCTAAAGTTTAAATAATAATAATGACAGCAGCTTTTCCATTTAGGAGAAAGATGGCCTGTGTTGGAAGAGGACCTTTAATATCATCTGACCACTAACTTTCTAGATATGCTTTGTGCGTGAAGTTATTGTTTGAATCATTACCATATCACTGACTTAAAATCTGCTGTTAAATGATTAGCTGCTAGTGGCTGTAAGAGAAATGCAAAGACTATCCTTACTACACTTGTAAGAAATCATCTGTTGGCACCTCTTTCTGGGCCTCTTCCCCCGCCCCCAATACCTTTTGTTTACATTTCATATATTGCTCTCACTTGTGTTTTCTTGCTATGGACTTTAATCTACTTAGTTGGTGGGAGTTTACTAAATGTATAGCAAGCCTGAGGCTTTTAGATAAGAAAATTGCTCACTAGAAATAGACAAGAGTGGAACTAGTGAATTGACACCACAATGCATAAAATTAAAATCCTTTCATTCATGTAACTGTTAATAATAATTCTAAAAATTAACGTTACCATAGTGATGAAACAGTTGGGAGAAATATTGGTTTAAAAATTCATCTCTCTTCTTTGTTATGGTTTGTGTTCTCAATGTAAAATGTATGTATTTAAAGTTCATGGGCACTTGATTACATTTAAAATAGTTACTGAAATTTCTGAATGGGAATTCCAATCAGGCAACCCTTCCTTGGTTTTCAAAATGTTTTACCTCGGTTGGAATTTTACCCATTGCCGAAAATAATCTTTAGTAACTGGTTCCTCTAAACCACTGCTGAATATGGTTTAACAGCTAGTAAAAACTCTCAGCCCCATTATGGAAAGCATCAGTTCAAGGGGATCTACTCCCAACAACCATTTTCAGCAGCAAATCAGTTTACTAGTGTATAAGGGGCTTGAGTTACATGCTTTGAATCCTTGAGTACAAGCACCTTAACCTCCATTGTGGCTCCAGGTTTAATTTTGCAGCTCTTTGTTCTTTCAATATGGCCGTCCAAACAAACACCCATATGTCTAGTCATGGATCTAATATAAAAACTTTAGAATAAAACAGCTGGGGGCACTATCTAAAGTAATATAGATCTTTCCACTTCTGTATTAAGCTTCATTCCCTAAATCACTGCCTATTGTGTATCTTTTATTCCTTTCCCATGTATTTGCTCATTGCACTTGTCTGTCTTATCTGCTGGCTGATGCTATATCATGCTAAAGTGAGTCACTTAGATATTCTTCCTCCATTGATCAAGCACTGGTGCAGCCCTGGTGGAGTTGGCAATGTAGGGGGAATACTCTTGTAAATCACCTACAGGTACATTTACTACATCATGTAATGCTGTTCACAGCACATGGTGATAAAATAACTGCAGCTGGTGTAATCTGCCGTTTAGAAAATAGTTACTGGTGGAAGACCAGTAGTGTGAGAAAACAGTCCCATTGTAGATAAGGTCCAGCTGAACCACTCCTTGATGGATGGAGCTGGTTATTGTATTAATAACTGGTTGCTAATAGAAATAGATGGCTTCCCCTTGCATTAGTAAGAAGACTTCTGAAGGGCATACACTTCTCAAAACATACTTTAACAGTGCTGTGTGTAACTCGAGTCTGGACTATAGAATGACAGTCTAAACAGTTAACAAAGGTCTTCAGTTTTGTGTAATTAAATGGTCATATCTTTCTTGCATGACCTTTAGCAAGTTACTCAATCTCAATTTGTTCTATATCAGAATGTGTGCCTACAGGATTTTAAGGCTTAATTGTTTTCTAAAGCACCTTGAAAGGTGCTATAAAATTGATAGAGGAAAGTACTTCAAGCGTGAAATGGTAAGTTATTCTCTCTTGAGGACTGAGCCTGTGATCTTACTCAAAACTAGTCTACTTCTGAAATCTGTGATCCTGTATAAGGCCTACATTTGAGCCAGATTTTGGAAATGTACTCAAGTGTCTTGATTCTTACTAATGGAAATCATATATTTTAAAATCCATAGTTTATAAGGTTTACAGAGACAATTGGCATAGTCTATGTTAAATAATCTACTTGGGTCATCTCTTGTAAAGAAAAATGGCTAGCTATTAAGAAAAGGGGCCTAGTTTTCCCTTTTATTTCTAAATGTGTTCTTCATGCATAAGCCAAATAAAAGGATAGTCTCTATTCCTGGGTATTTAAAAGTTGATTTCTAGCAATGTCTTTGGGAATGGGCAGAGTCTTGAAACATCAGTTGTTTGAAGAACATGAACTAGATCATGTGGTCAGTTTGAAAAAGCATAAATTTCATCAGCCATGTCAGGTTGTGCTGAGCTCTTTCTATCTGAATGTACAACTGGTAGCTTTGCTTCAGTGTAGTGTTTTTCTCCCCTGCCCCTCTGATACTTGGTGTGTTTTAACACTTTTTAGTTTTGTGCTGATACTTATTTTCCTTTACACTTTGCAGCTGCTTACTTTCAAGTTGGCCTTTCACTTAATTAAGGTTTCTGTGGCTGCATTTTTTTAAATTGTAATAAATGTAGGTATTGATGTACTCAAACAGATGGAGTGTTTGTGCACCAGCACAGCGAAGGCCTCGCAAATGAAGTAAGTTCTAAAGAGGTAGCTGCGTTAATCTAGTTCAGCAAAACAAACAAGGAGTCCAGTGGCACTTTTAAAGACTAACAAATTTATTGCATGGGCTTTTGTGGGAGAAAATCCCACGTTGTACTTCATCTTTAACCATCTGACGGATGGAGAAAAATAAATGCAGGGAAGTCTAACATAAGCTCAGGTCAGTCAGTTTGAGGGTTTGGGGGGTGGAAACAACCCCCCCAAAAAAATGGAATCACTAGCTAGCACCATACTTTAAGATTTTGACAAATTGCCTTGATTTTTCAGCACTAATAATAAAATTTTTATGACTGCAGCCATAATCTCAATGTATAGCTGGTAAACAGCTAAGATTTACTGTTAAGTATTTACACTTCTGGGGAAGGGAAACAGAAGTTAATAGAATCAAAATTTGACTTTAAAATATCCATCTGTTCTTTAGCTATTATTTTATCAAATTTTCTAGGCTCCTCTCAATAGCAGCTTATTAACAAAAGATTTATCACTTCCCTTCATTATGCATGAGGTCAGCTCTTGGAGAAATTACACTGAATTTTGAAATGGACGTATAAATAAAACTACTGTTAAAAACTGCCTAAACCAAGCAACCTCTAGCTCAGTTTTTTAGTAGTCCAGCTAAGGGTTACATGAGACAAATTGCAGGTAAACAAGAACTATTTGACACTGTTCCAGACTTCAGAAAAGAGACTCCACAGCAGGGTAGTGATGACTTGCAAACAATACACCTAACACCAATAATCCAAATGTAATTGAAGAGAGAGGATGAAATGTTGATCCACTATAGTTAACAGGCATGACAGATTCTTAAGAAAGGGCTTTTTTGTAACAATGACTGGGTTCTTTTTACACCTAACGGAAAGATTAACTGTGTGCATTGTTCACAATGTTTAGTCTTGAAACTTGTTCTTACCTCCCCTTTTTTAAAGCCGGCAGAGAAGTGGGGGGAGGGGGAAAGCAGTTCTAAGCAGTGAGTGGTTTATGTCTACATGCAAAATTTAACGAAATTGTGAAAGCAACGGGATTTCCCCCCCCCCTATAAAATCGACGTACCTTTTCCCCCTACCAGCTTTACTAGAGCTCTTCCTCCTTCCAGGACTAACATTCCCCAAGAAAGGAGGGGAGGAATTTTTCTTCCTCTCGAGGGCAGTGTGCTAATCCTTTCCTCCTCTTCTCACTAGCCCCAGCAGGCGATTACGTCGAAGGGGTGAGTACATTGTTTCCTCTTCAAAATAAACAGACGTAGCCAGCGCTGCCCTTTTCTGTGGGTCGGGGCTGGGTGTGTGTATGTCCCTGACAGGGAGGGACTATGGCAATGGGCCCCTAGAGGACGGCGGGGAGGGGTCAGGCCGATTCTGGTGGCCTAACCATGAGCGGAGTGGGCAGGGCTTCCGCCGCTGTCGCGCCCCTGCTTGCAGCAGGTGCGGGTCTCCCGCCCTGCTGTCACCCTGTCTAGGCGAGAGCGGCTCCGAGGAACATGCGGAAACAGCCTTTCCTCTACGTCGTCTCTATGGCTTTTTCTTCAGCCGCTCTCCCCCCTCACTTCCTCTCTCTCGCTGGTTCAGCTGAGGACAGCGGCGGTGTGTGTACACAACACAATGAGCGGAAGGCGGGTTGGCTGGAGCGGGGGCCTACGTCACATGATCGCCCAGCGTTCCTTCCGCCCGCCATTTTAGGTGTTCGGTCTGCGGTGGCGCCATTAAAGCGGGAGAAGGAGGCCCCCATACCCAGCGCCGCCGCTGCTCGGAGCGGGACTCGTTGCAGCCGGCAGGCGGAAGCGGGCGGCCGCGCGCGCCGCTCTCGTGCTCGCCGCGGCTCCAGGCCTACGGGCGCGGCGTCATTATGTCAGAGCAGCAGTTTGGGGGGGACTCGGCGGCCGGAGGCGGCTCGACGGAGCAGGCGGAGCAGCAGGAGGGGATTGCTGGGGCCGGGGCGGGCGGCGCGGAAGGGGGAGGCGGCGGAGGTGGTGGAGGCGGCGGCGGCGCCGAGTCGGAGGGAGCCAAGATAGACGCGAGCAAGAACGAGGAGGATGAAGGGTGAGTAACGGCCGTGCCGGGCGCGCGGGGCAGGTTCCCGCGGTTACCTCGCGGCGGCCTGGGGCCCGCACTGACAGCGGCGCGCCCGCGGGCACTTTGCGCGGGAGTCTCTCCCCGGATCCCAACGTGTCCGGAGCGGGGCTGCCTGCCTCTGTCCCCGCCCGCGGCTAGGGAGCGCCTCGGGGAGATGCCGCGCGGCTGTCACGGCCCTGCTCAGGCGGTCCCCCTCACAGAGCGTGCCGGAGCTCCTCCGCAGCTCTCCCCTGGGCGGGTGCCAGCCCGCGGGAGCCACAGCTGGGCCGCCCTGGGAAAGTTTGTCAGCAGCGGCCCCAGCGACTAGCTAAACTCGGGACTGTCCGGTTGCGAGCACTCCCCGCCATCGCACCTGCTTCGAGCCCCTGGTCCCCACCCCCATGGGCACAGCAGGCGTTTTCCGTCCTGCAGCAGCTACCGGCGCTCAGACTCGCTTTTGTCGGGGGACTCCTCGCTGGTTCGGCCTAAAATGGCTATAGCTGAAAAGCTACCGAGAGGACTCTTAGTCGTCCGTCTGTTTACTGTGTGCAGGAACTGCCTTGTGCATTGACTACCTCGCATAACGGCTAGTTCTGTCCTGAGGCGGGTGAGGCTGTGCAGTGTAGACGTGCCTGAGCCCTGTTGCAGTTGTTGTTGATGACACTGTGATGAGACCAACTAAATCTCGGGTTGACAGTGTTTAAGTGACTGCTCAGGATGCCACAGTCAGTTGCAGGGCGGAATCCAGGAGTTCCTATTTAATGTGCTGTATCTCAGCTAGCGTTGTCAACTATTACAGGATTCCTGTATCTACCTTTCCCACACCTTCACATCAGTTTGCACTGTGCCAGGTAAATTACTCCAAAGCCACCATTAACTTCCAATCTCCTATTTCCCTGATCTTTCCCACCTCAAAATGTGGTATTTTCCCACTTATTTATGATTATCTACACGTTTAAAGACAGTAATTCCTAGGGTGAAGTAGACATTGAGTCCCTACTTTGGGATTTTATGCTCTGTTCATCATTATAGCGCCTTCTATGAAAAAGTTAATAGCAACAGCAAAAGGAGTTAATGAATTCTGACTCATCTCAGGATTAAAAACTTTGCCTGGAGTTTTTTGTTTTTTATTTTATCATCATTTTTTAGGAAACAGAAATGGCATCTT
The DNA here is from genome assembly GCA_007922175.1 of Pelusios castaneus. Lineage (NCBI taxonomy): Eukaryota > Metazoa > Chordata > Testudines > Pelomedusidae > Pelusios > Pelusios castaneus. The sequence continues at coordinate 10,357,947 of ML685812.1, forward strand.
AACTCAGCCAAACTTTTGTCTGTCTTTCAGTTACTTTTACTTTTCCTTGCTGCCTAAAATAAGCATTTACTGCCTTTTTTTTCCCCCCCCTGTTGATAGCCCTACAGAGGCAATGCAGCAAAAGTGAGATGGATTATATTTCTGCTTGTGTCTTAACAGGATTGTTTGCTAAATTCTAATGTACCGTCTTTCTTATTGGTGATGGTGCATAAGCCAAACATAACTTTTTAATTTTATTTTTAAATTTGATTTTAAAGGCCTTGTGATATTCTTTATGCATCTTTGAAAGACAGATATGAAACCCAGCAATGTTGTTAGCTACTTTACTGGTTTTGGAGTGCAGTTCAATTCTGATGTGTTGAGAACACTACATTAAAAAATGTTCAGAACTACAGTTAAATCTAGGTTTAGGGTGTGTGGATTGAAAGGTTGGGTTAGGTAACACTTTTAGTAAGTAACTTACTAAGTAACTTTTCCTAATCAAGACAAATCTTTAAATCCATATTTATAGGCTTGTTAGACTTGGAGAATGGGGAGCCCACTGCTGCTCCCATTGAAGAATATCTCCTCAGTACCTCCAGAAAATCAGTCCACTTCTCTATTTTTAAGTATTTAACTGTAGGCATTGATGTTGGAAAATTTTGCCAATGATTCTGATTGGTGAACAAAAAATTAGTTTTTGGGAAGGTGATACAAGCATCAGCCAACTTAGCCATGAGAGAAGTGCAAGGTTTTTAATTGTATGACAAAATATACTATAATATGTGCATAATTTATTACTGATATGCAGTCCTCAGTTGTGAACGTTCATCTATAGCCAATTGATATGGTAGTGTGCTAATTGCTATCTTAGCTTTTTTCCCTTTAAAGTTTTGGACCCTTTACTAAAATCATATTAATGGCTTTTGTGGGCTCTTGCTCATCTTCAAGTTGTTGACACTTAAACATCTCTGCTTGATAGAAAGCTATAGTGACTGCACTTAAGTTTATAAAAAAGTATAAATTAAAATTGTAAGCCTAACAAATGCTGAAATGTGAATTTTGATCAGTTACTGTATTGGTTGGTTGTTCTCTAGCAATTCAAACTCTTCCCCATCGCTTTCTGAAGTGGCAGCACCCCAGCAGGAAGAATGGTAAAAGTTTACATTTATTTCTAAATGCTCAAGGACTCTGATAGTAATAAATTGAAAATCACTTCGGGGGCAGCTGTCTGGCTTGTGCCACTAACTGGCAACTTTTAATCCCCCGGACAAATCCCCGATGGTTATTGCTTAAATCTAATAGGATGTATGTTTGCAAAACTGTAAAATTGTGCAGAGTCTAATGTATAGGCTTAAAAAATTGTTACTTAAATGACTTGTGTTTTTAATTACATAACTACAGTTTAGTCAAACAAGATGCATTATATTAGTGTTCCTTTATGTTAATGGAGAAATACCTAAATATTGACCAAGTGTTGTTAAAGGGATATAATGGCCTTCCGATTTTCATCCTAGTGTGTTTACCCTTTTTCATTTCCAAATAAAAGGCAGTGAGATTTACTGAAAGTAAATCTTTTGTTTTAAATATTACAAGGTGGTGGTTAAGAGTTATCTTCAAAGAAGCAAAAATCTTACTGAATGTGCTGTAAACAAGGTTGTCTTAAATTACTTACTTGAAAAATTCTAAGTCAGCCCTTAATCTTCCAAAGACAACTGCAATGTTGGTGTGTGAAGAGCAAAACATTTAGATATTAAAAACAAAATAATAGGACACACCATTCCATAATGACTTCTCGCATACCAATAAAAATTTGTAATATTATATGACTGAAACATGTTTTACCAATTTTTAACTAACTTCATTTTAAAGCTTACCTTGAATTAACTATACGTAGCATAGCATAAGGTATGCTAAGTATCTTATTAAACTTTATCTTAAATTAGTAATTGAAATTAAATGCATCCAAAGTTCCTGTAAACAGTTGGCTTAAGTGTACCTTCCAGAAAAGTGTTAAATGCCAACCTTTTTAGATTAGCCACTGAGTACTTAACTTCTGTTATAGTTACCAGTAATCTTTCCATTTCTGTTAACACCTTTTGTACACAACACAATAAACTGGGATTCATTGAGGTGGAGTCCTGAGTATGTTTGAGATCTCCGGTATAGTCAGACTCTGAAACAACATACTTTCTCTTAAGTACCACCAAACCATAGTTCAGAGGGGCTTCAGTTAATTCAGTTCTCCAGTTTGGTGTGGCTCTCAGCCTCCTCCTGGGGGTGACACATCAGTTGAATGGTCGAGTAGAAGACAGGCTTGTTGGATAAGGATAACTTCAGTATTGCAGATCTGTCTTCTGCCCATTCAAAGATGCTTAACAGCTTCCTGATTTCTCTCCCTGCTTGGACAATAGCTTGACTGAGAGCAGGGAGAAAAATCAGGCAATTTTATTTTAAAAAACAAAAATAGTTTGACATTGTCAAAGTAAACACACACTATCCTACTCTTTATCTTTGACTGAGTTAGTTCATAGCTGTTATTTCTACCTTGTCCTTGCTGTTTAATGCTTGCTCATGTAAGTGATGTGATTAAATTGTTGATGAGGTTTTCTGGATGGCGCTGGTATTCATCCTAGACTGTAAGAACCATTTTATTGAATGGTGTCAGAATGTATCTGGTAATGCTTGCATCGTAACTTTGTGTTAATTCCCTCAGCTAAAGAGCCTCAGAATGTTGTTGATCTAGTCCCCCAGAACTTGAGCTCTGCACTTGAAAAAAAATTCTCAAGTCATTGTCTAGTTTCTAGTAGGAAATATCCTGACAGGACCATCAGAGAAAGACTTAAGTACCAATAGTTTCTGCAGAATTTAGGCTTTTGTCTAGGTCGGAGGTCAGCTCTACATGTGGAAGGCTTTGTTGATGTAAGTTATTCCAGTCCCATGCTTCCTCTGATCAAAATTAGCTATTTTTGAAAAAGTGGATTTTTGCTGATATAACTGTGTATACACTAAAAGCTATTACTCATACTTATATACTTTAAAGTCGGAAGGGACCATCATGATCAGCTAGTTTGACCTAGTACATTGCAGGCCACAAAACTTCAACCACCCACTCCTATAATAGACCCCCATAATCTCTGGCTGAGTTACTGAAATCCTCAAATCATGGTTTAAAAGACTCAGTTACAGAGTATTCACCACTTATATCAGTCACACAACAAATTAAACCACGTCACTCCCTGACCACCATAGCTGTTCTGGCAAAAGTTTATAGTATAGACATGACCTTAGTTTTAAGCTTTAGCAGTTGTGACAGTAACTGAAGTATTGTTTTACTGAGTCTGAGGCACATTTAAAGGGATACTGTCAATACATTTTGAAATATACTACGTTCCCAAAATTTCACTTTCTAATAGAATATTCTTTAAATAAGTAAAAATAAAACTACAGAAGTTCTCATCTGCTCCTTCATTTACACAGCTGCCTTTTTTCAACAGGGAGCAACATACAGGAGAAACTGTCCATAAACAAGTACTATTAAATGCACCAAGTTGTTAAACCAAAAACTCCCCCAAAATTCGTGTTCTCTAACTGTCATATATTAAGCATTCCAGAGAATTACGGTAGGTTTAAACACTTCAAAAAAATTATTTTTCCTCCCAGTCTGACTGTTTCTTTAATGAGAGTCATCAGTTTTGTTGCTACTCAGAGCCTCCTGTATAGCACTGACATTCTCAGGTAACGTCATCTTTTCGTTACTGCTTGGGCAAGGTTTGGCTAACAGCAGGCTCTTTCAATTGGGGTGTCATTTTCTGTCTTATTAATCTTATGAAATTGTTCCGTATCACATAACTCTGTCACAAGCTACTGTGTATGTCACTGGCTACCTATATATAGTAACTAAATATACAGGGGTCCAGCGTAAGGTCTTTTAAACTCTCTAGATACTGTCTTATTTCAGTCCACTTTAACTTCTTGGTTCATAAAGGCCTGATCTCCTCCCCCACCCCCCCAAATGCTTCCAGAGATGCTGAACATCTTTAGCTCCCATTACCTTCAGTTGGTAGTTTGGGTATTCGGAGAGGTTTGGGGTGTGTTTTTATTTTTGTTTTTTTAACAGTTTCCTGAAGTTTTGACATGCAAGTTGTGACTTCTAAAAGCAAGGGATAATCTTTACAAATACAAAATGTTTTGGACTTTGATTGGTGGGAATAATGTTCTGTATTTTTTTAGATAAATCCTGTGAGTTGTTCCAGTTGTATTCCTACTAGAGACCATGCTTTCTTTGTGAATCACTACAGCTGAAACCAGTTCAGGTGCTCAAGCCTGTCATGGTACTCCACATCTCTCAGTATAACTGGTAGAGTTAGTCTGGCTTTCAAGATACACCGTAAAGTTCTTCTATTTCCTCATACCTTTGAAGAGAAGGGACTTAATGGGGTTCCTAGGTTAGGTATGAGTGTTCTTACACTTAAAACACAAATATTCTGGCACTACTACTAAATCCCTATTTTTTAAAAAAAATTATGAAATTTTTACAAATACAAATAACCTGGTCCCATGAGCTGAGTTTTTAAATCGAGAAGGAAAAGAAGCCATAGACCTCAAGAAGTTCATTGGGGCTTTGTTGTTGCTGTTGATTTTAAGTGGAAGATGCTTCAATATTCCAGTGATGAGCAGCAGCAGCAGTATAAAATTCTAACATAGATGACTGTTAGCATTTCAGTTGGAAGTTGATTGGTTTTGTTGGGTAGATTGGCTCGAACTTTTGGCTTTCCAAAATCATGTGAGTGACTGGGAAGTGTGTACCACTACCAACAACATATCAAGCTCATGTCATGAGTGGATTTTTCCCAAAACTTTCCCTATTTAACTGGTTTTATATAGATCATTTAATAAGATGTATTTCTAGATCAATAATTTAATAATACTTTTTATTACAACATAAATATATAATGCATAACATAGCTTTCCATTCCAACACTTTGAAAATCATTTTAATAACTAACTTACTGTTCTTAGCCCTTATGATGGATGGCAAGTGAAATTCTCTGTTCAATGGGTGTACACACTGTTAAAATCTTTTACATTCAAATATCTAACTTTAAACTAATTTTAAAATTAAAATAGCAAGATGAGGAGGCATAAGCAGGTAGGTTCTCTAGTAATCCCTCTGGCCGGTTAGAGCACTGATGGGCAGGATCATGCTGGGATATATGTGTAGTGTTCATTTGAAAGCCATTATAGCTGAAGGGAATTCTCACGGTGGCAAAAATAAGGTAGATTTGGATATTTCCACTATTCTAACCAACATATTTAAACATCAAAATAAAATGTCCCAAGATCCTAGGGAAGCTAAAAGTAAAAACACTCCTTTGATTGTGAGTGGGAAATTAGCTTGATATTCAAAAATGAAATTAAAACTATGTTAATACTGTTTCATAAATGAATCAATGCCGTCTTAACTTCAAGTCTTCAATAGGCGTACAGTGCTATTCGCCAAATAAGTTTTTTCCTACAACTTTTTTAATGTTTAAAGATATTGCAGTATGTTAGAGTACTTCAGCATCTTTAAGAGCCAACAAGGCTAGGCATTCTAATAATCTATCTTAATCTAAACAATATTACTATGCTTATCTGTATGGAAATGGTCAAAAATATTTTTCATGCTGTATGTTTCCCTGTTTTTGAGCCTTTTCATGGGCGTAATGATATGGAAGGTGGGTTTAGTAAGCTCTTGCACTGATATAATTTAATTTACTCATTTATTGTGTCCTGTAAACCCGTCTCCTTTTTTCTTTCCTTGCTTCATGCAGCAAAAAGGTCCCAAAATAGTTTGTTGGGAGATGTGATTCCCCAGTACACCACAGATATAACACTAAACCTTTTCTGTTATAAAAACCTAGAAGACTTGAAATTCTCCCATAAATGTATCCTTCCAAAGCAGTGATCCTCAGACTGAGGCTCCTGAGCTACAAGTGGCTCTTTAATGTTCTCCAGCGGCTCTTTCCAGCATATGGTATTAACACTGTGATTTAATTGATGTTAACCAGTTGTAGTTAATAATATATTTCGTCAGTCATTTTGCTATGAGAATAATATATAATTGATAAAAGTGGAAAACAAACCAGTGAATTCACACTATTGTGGCTCTTTTGAGTAATGGTGATCGCTAATTTGGCTCCTGAACCACTGAAGTCCGAGTATCACTGTTTTAAAGCATCTCTGGCACATAGATCACTTTTGAGTGTCGGACACTAATAATGTAGTGGTGCAGCATTATATTGGGTCCAACTAATCCAGTGGTCTCCAAACTATGGGATGAATGTTACTGTGGCTTGGCAGGGCCCAGGCCAGCCAGCATGATGAGTGGGGAGAGAGCACTGCCCTGAGCTCTGCTCTGCCCACGTTGCCCCCCAGCTGTGGCCCTGGCCACACTTCCCAGCTCGGGTCCCAACCCACTCCCAGCCTTTGCTTCTACAGCCCCAGTGTCTAGCTGTGGCCTCGGCCCCTGGCTATTGTTCCCTGGCAGCCTCGGCCCTTGGCTGTGATGGCCCCGTTCCCAGTCTCACCTGGGGAGTGGTGGGGTGGGGTAGAGCAAGGGAGCATGGACAGGGGTAAAGGGGAGTGATCCAGAATGTTTGTGGACCTCCTGAAATAACGCCTCCATATTTGTATTTGAAAGAATTTGGGAAAGACTTCTAGTACTCTGGAATAGAAAGTAAGCAATATATGAATAGATGGAGAGGAATAGGTTGCTGATGATTAATTTACAGGTTTTTTTTTTTTCATTGGGATATATGTCATAGTCACTTGCATTACACATGTGACACCTCCCTAAAGGCTGGAGCTTCTGTCCACCTCAGTTGCATTAGAATTAGATAAAACTGTCAAGTCTGTTGGTTCTAAGGCCATGACTAATGTAGCAAATGTAACTCATGCTTTAGATAAGCTGGTATGTTTTATAAACTGACTTTCTCCACATGTGTAATGTGGAGCAGTTTGCATTTATATTGTGTACAGAGGAACTATTCTAGGACTTTCTTGAATGAATACTAATTCTTGTGTAAATAATTTCAGTTGGGTCAATAAAGAGGATGAGGTTTTTTAGGAATTGTGTTTGCAGATCTGGCTGGATTTTGTTTTCTCTTGTGATTTTTGGAGCCTCTACTCTAAAGCAAAATGACTTCAAAATTAGTCTTTACTAGAATGGGTACAAGTAACATTTAATAGCTTTAGGAAAGATTCCTTTCACAAGTTCACCTGGTTAATTAAGTTGACAAAAAGCACAAAGTCTCCCTTTTGAGGAGCTGAGTTGGTTTAGCTTTCTTATACCTTATTTATTTCCTAACTCTTTGCATTGGAAGAGTGACCTGACTCCAAGCATTTAGTGTTATCTTCATATTTTCAATTAAAATGAACATCAAACTTTGATGAACTTACCCACATTAAGTTGGATGGGCAATGTGATTGGGAAAACAATGGATTTGCAACTTGTTTGCACATTCACTTTGGAAAAACACACTGTCTCATCAGTATACAATTTTAATAAATTTAGTATTTGTCTTGGTCTGAGTAAGTAGTTTTGGAGTCGTGTTCCTGTACTTCTTGCTCCCCTACCAATTGAGTAACAAAGTTTACCCCAGTTTGGTAGAGCTTTTCTTTAGGAACTTAAGTAGTGGCAAACCAGATTTATTTGTTCATGTCCAGCCTGGTCTGGCATTCAAGTGTCAATAGTAATCTTCACTTTCTTTGTGTATTTATTTTGAAAAGTAGCTATGTGACAATGACAACTTAATCAACATCTCATCCCCTGTGATGCTTTGTGAGTGCAACTGAGAACAGAATGTATCTGGAAGATGCTTTAGAGGTGGCGATGTGAGCTAGAAAGAATCCACATTGCCTTTTCAGCCTGGGCTGAGTTTATAGGGCTGCCAGTTTAAAAAAAATCTTATTTGTAAGCTAAATAAATAACTGGAACACAAATATAGAACTCAAAATCTCACTTTTATAAAGATTTTTTTTTTAAGGGTATGGCTGCACTTGTGGCAAATCTGACCAGAGTCACTTTCTGAAATGTAGATGGATGACCAGATGTGTAAGGTGTATTGCAGATGTATCTTATCAGAGTTCTCTAGTTGGAAAAATGAGATCTTGTATAACCCTGAACATCAATTTTAGGACAGACATTAACAAATTAATAATCTTGTCTTTGCAGGAAAATGTTCATTGGAGGCCTTAGCTGGGACACTACAAAGAAAGATCTGAAGGACTACTTCTCCAAATTTGGTGAAGTCGTAGACTGCACTCTGAAGTTAGATCCTATCACAGGGCGATCAAGGGGTTTTGGCTTTGTACTTTTTAAAGAGTCTGAGAGTGTAGATAAGGTAGTGTTATTCTCTAATATAATCTAATTAATTTAACATTTAAATGAGCAGTACAGAACTCAGTATTCAGGCTCTTGTGTGAATCTTGTCTATATAAATCTATTAAAAAATACAGCTTTGTGAAGCAATTTTAGGAGGTTGCGTTTTGAAATGCTTTTATTCAACCCTTTAGCTCAGGGGATCAAACATGTGGCCCACTGGCTGAATGCAACCGACATACCTTTTCTGTCTGGGCCGTGACTGCAGTTGGTGGGTCCACATTCTCTCCCTGAGAGAGAGAGACAGACAGTCAGTGTGTGGTCTCGCATACCCAGCGCTCTGCAATGCTGTGAGAGTGTTAGACCTCTCATCATCACAGAGTGCTGGGTATGCGAGACTGCGCACTGCGAGATCCCACTCTCTCCCTAACACAGAGAAAGAGGGAGAGTGATATTGTGGAGCACAGTTTTGCATACACAACACTCCATGATGCCGCAAGAGTGCCATAGTATTTTGGTTTATGGTATGTACAGCCCACTTGAAGTACATTTAAGTGAAATCCGGCCTGCCATAGCAAATGAGTTTGACACCCCACATATAGCTGACCTGTCCAACTGATTGGCAGTGAGTAGCATCCTTCAAGTGCGGTCTCATAACCATCACTGCAAAGAAATATCTCTCAGCACGTCTGGCCTTACACCTGATCTGCGCACTGGGGTAGGTCGGTATAAGCTGCCTTGTGTTGACCTAGCTATGGAAATGTCTTCACATATGGTTGGCTCCAGCTGACCTAAGTGCCTCTTTGCACCTGTTTAATAACACCATTTCTCAAGCAGCATAAAGTCACAGTTGATGTAATTAAGTTGATGCTGTGTCAGTGTAGACACTGTTGTTTGTGTCTACTGTTACTGGCTTTCAGGAGCCATCCCACAACGCCCCAGCCTGACAATACAATTGATACAAGCACTTCTGGTGAGGTGAGACACTGCTGACATGAAGAACTAAGTTTGCACATGCACAAATGATTTAATAACTGTGGTGTCTGTATGCTGGTGTAAATTAGGTTGACATAATCTGTGGTGTGGACAAGGCCTTAAACACTATCCTAATAAATGCTGTAGAAAAAGTCTTGCATATCTGTGAAGCTCTTCATTTTTAGTTTTTACCCCCCAAAAAAAAAAAAAAAAAAAAAAAAAAAAATTCCCAGGTTTTACAAAAGCTGTTTTGTTTATACCAGGATTCACCTGAGTATTGGACCACTCTGGTACCTGTAAATACTGACAGTTAAGAAAATCCAGTTCTTTGCATTAGGCAGATGTGGTCATGTTAATAATAAATTGGAGACAAGGTGGATGAGGTAACATATTCTTTGGAACAACAACTTCTGGTGAAAGAGAGAAGCATTGTAATGTTTGTATATTAGCGTTTCTCTCTAATATCCTGGGGCTACAACCACATTGCAAATGATAATAAATTAGTCTAAGAGTGAGGCTCTGTTAAACCAATGAAATTTAATCTAAGCACACTCAAACTGCATATGTATTGTTAATGTGCAGTTTCTGAAATAAACCACAGTATTGTACTACTTTTACTTTCAATCCTCTTACTTTTCCCTATTTGTTAACCCCATATTTACCCAGAAAAGATCATTTAACTTTTTGGACCGTAAAACTATCAATTTCTGGAAAATTTTAAACCATAAAAAAAAAAAGGGGGCCTTGAATATCCAGTACTGTGGAACCATCTGCTCAGCAAGGATATTGCAGCTTATGTGGTCTAAAGAGATGGTAGTTCACAAAATGCAGAGTTAGAAGAAAGTGGTTTTGTATTTCAAACTCCCTTTTAGAGTGTTGTCTTTGAATACTGTGCCCTTAATTTCCTTTGATGCAGCTCAGCTCCAAAGCGGTAAGTGCTTAGATCGAGGTTTTGGGGAGGAAACATATAGTCAATGTATATTGATCCATATTGCAGACCTGTTACTTGGTTTTGCACTTGTAAAAGTGCTCAGTTTATGCCCATGTTTAGTTAATGCTGTATCTTTGGCACTACACTTTACGAAAAACTGCAGTAAAATAGTCGGTTTGAAAAGTGAAGATGTTGTTAAATTCAAATTTTATAGGTCATGGACCAAAAAGAACATAAACTGAATGGAAAAGTGATTGATCCAAAAAGAGCAAAAGCCATGAAAACAAAAGAACCTGTTAAAAAGATTTTTGTTGGTGGACTATCTCCTGATACACCGGAGGAGAAAATAAGGGAATATTTTGGAGGTTTTGGTGAGGTAGGTGACAAAAGCTGATTAATCCACTTCCATTTTGAGTAGCTCGTGGTGTTGAAACATTCTAACTTTGACAACGGTACTGTTTTTAAAAAAATGTTTTTTAAATGTTGAAGCTTAAGGGCATTTGCCTATCCAGTGTAGACTACACCTAACTACAGAGTGTATAAAATTTTCTAGATTAAGTGGACACCTAATCTTAGTGGATAAAGTAATTCAGATTTGCTGTGAAAATTCTTTTCACCCAGTGGGCTGAAACTTTTTTTGAAAAGATAATAAAATATTTCTGTTTTATTTTCTAACTCTTTGCACGGTAAAGTAACTTTTGTGCTTATTTTGGTAAACTTCCATAAGTTCTATAAAGCTGTCTTAAATGGCTGCCTATTCCCTACTTGACCTGGTGAATTCTGCTAACATGAACTTTTCAAATTCCAAAGGGGTAGCCGTGTTAGTCTATTGTAGAAAGACAACAGAGTCTTGTGGCACTTTTAAAGACTAACAGCATGCGATTAATAAATCTGTTAGTCTTTAAAAGTGCCACAAGACTCTGTTGTCTATGAACTTTTCAGTCCATGTCAACGCAACAGATAAAATTGTCGAGCAGCATGGACACCATTGGTTGTGCCCTAAGCTGGTTACAAATGTAGTTCCACTTTGTAATGTATTGTGGGCCTTGGCTGGTCTTTAGTAAATTAATTACCTGCTTTGTAATTTGGGTAAGAAGATGTGCTGTAGCTAGGTTCCTTTATTTACATTGATGTATTTGCAGTCAAGTTCTTAAACCTAGCTTTTCAAATTGTTCTTCTGCCAGTTTAGTTCCAGGATGGGTAATAAAGGTGCCAAGATGCTGGAACTACATCTCTTCTTCACAGAGAGTATCTGAAGTTTATTTAGACCTTCTGGATGTTAGAAATACTTGACACATTTTTATGGATAGGCAAATAAAATTAAGGTCAAGTTGGGAATAAGTATTGAGATCAGTCTAAATATTTTTATATATACTGTAGTCATGCAGATATTCTTACAAGAGTAAATCAAGTGTCACAGTTTAGCTAAGTAGTGCTTAGTTTTTCCTGAAGCCTTGCTATGTATTTGAATGCTTTATTAAGAAAGCTAGGCAGAAAATTGAAAAACTGAAGCAAATCATGACTCTTTTACATTAACTTAAATTTGAATGTGAACATGAAATACACATGCATATATTACTTGAACTTTCCATCTGTGGTGGGAGCAAAATGCCTGTGCATGGAACTTTCCTTCTTGCATATATCAGCTAATGGTTAAATAAGTTCAGGTAACTCATTTGAGCTATACAGGGTAGTCTTGTGACTGATTTTAAACATAGAAAGTAAGGACTGTTGTTTGGTAAGAATGACATTGAAATATGCTGACTTGTTCTTACCAGGTGGAATCTATAGAGCTACCTATGGACAACAAAACCAACAAAAGGCGTGGATTTTGCTTTATTACTTTCAAGGATGAGGAACCAGTGAAGAAAATAATGGAAAAAAAATACCACAATGTCGGACTTAGTAAAGTATGTTACATTCTTACTAGAGAAATATTAAATTGCTTGTAATAAGAGTAAATAACTTCGTGTGTGGAATACATTAAGATCTGCATCGGTTTTATTTGTGATAATATCCTGGAAATGAATGGCCTTTCTATATTGGAGTGTTTTAGCTCATCACTGCTTGTATTCTATAAGCACCAAGAATTACCTAGATTCTTGATGTGTGTGCGGAACCGTTGTCCATGTCTTTTTCTGAATGAGATACTCTGGACCCTATGCCACTCCTGATTCCATCTAAGTTTGTGGCCTTAGATACTTTATCATTCTTTTCTTTTAATAGTCGGGAAACAGCACACTCATTTATCCCCAAAGCCCTGAATTCCCTCTGGTAGTGCTCAGTCCACGAACCTTTCCCCTTCCATATCCTCCCTTCAGGACCTACTGCAGCCTTCTTCAAGAGTCCTCGAACCTCTCCCCTCCACAGGGTTCTCTTCTACCTCACACATACTTTATGGTTTTGGAATGGTTTGTTTCTTTGAGTCATTATGGCTATGTCTACACTTACTAAAGTTAGTTTGAATTAGTTAATTCGAACTAATTCGTTAGTTCGAATTAACTTAATTCGAACTAACAAAATTTAGTTCGAACTAAACAAGTGCCATTCATGGCACTTGCTTAGTTCGAATTAGCGAATTGCATTGAGTTCAGTGGGCCGGTTAGTTCAAACTAACTAGTTCGAATTAACCCTTAGTTCGAATAGCATATTTGAATTTATTAGTTCGAATTAAGGAAGCCCTTAATTCGAACTAATGAAAGCCTAGTGTAGGCATGGCTTAAGTTAGTTCGAATTAAGCCTCCTTAATTCAAACTAACGTGCCAGTGTAGACATAGCCTATCATACTTGCATCCTGCTTCAATAGTTCAACAAGTGGGAAATGCTTTCTTATTAGTAAACTAAGTGGGTATAAACCAGTGAAAATTGTCTTTAACTGTCACTAAAGCAAAATGGAAACATGCTTACTATTGGATGCTGGACTATATAGTTCAGAAACTGCATCGCTTGTGTAAGTATGGCTTATAGCAAAAATAATATAAAAATGAAAGCATAAATGTTTTATGTGGCTGTTTATATACTGACAGCTTTCCAAACATAATTGTGCTTTCAGAACATAACTGAGTAAAACTGATGCTTTCATAATTCACATCTAGTGCCAACTTTCTAAGGCTATAAAAATGTATAATTCAGATGAAAAACTGAAGGATGGAAGTCAAATGTAATCTAAACAAATCCTTTAAGAATGAGTGTCTAGAGCAGAAGTGATGCATCTAGTTTGTCACTAAACTTTCACACACTATGAATTATCGTAGGTAACTGTTTTTAGGTAGAACTACTTTAAGTTCTTTTTTCATAAGTCTCCAGTGTTACAAATTTTTATTATACATTCATCTCTTACCCGAAGTATTAACTTACAATCAGTTAGCTTTAAATTACTCTAAAGATTGCTTTCTTCCAGTTAGGTCTAATTTTAACTTTTGGTCTTCTAGTGTGAAATAAAAGTAGCCATGTCAAAGGAACAGTATCAGCAGCAACAGCAGTGGGGAAGTAGAGGAGGATTTGTTGGAAGAGCTCGTGGAAGAGGTGGTGGTAAGCTTGTGCCTAACTTTTTAGAGAGGTGGCTTGCTGGAATAAAAACCTGCTGTGTTCTTTCGGTGTTCTGATTTTTGGCAATTTACTACTGTGCTTTAGGCCCCAGTCAAAACTGGAACCAGGGATATAGCAACTACTGGAATCAGGGATATGGTAACTATGGCTACAACAGCCCAGGGTACGGTGGCTATGGAGGATATGATTACACCGGTTACAACAACTACTATGGATACGGTGACTATAGCAGTAAGTACTGAGATTTCCATATGAACAACTGTTACCCGACTTCTCTTTTTAAGTGGAGTGAGAAGGGATGGCAGGTGGCTTAAGTAACCTATAGAGATGTTTTCAATTGTTTGGTATCTAATATCTTGGAAGCCAGAAAGGAAAATGTATCCATACCTATGGTCACTCTCCCGATCGTATAGAAACCTGGTTTTCGGCTTGATCTTGTGTTGTTGCTATTTAGTGCGCTCTGCAGCAGGACACCATATGTGTTGCTGGCAAATGCATGGAATCTGCAGACTTTTTCAGTGACTGTCCCTTCTTTGAGGAGTCTGTACATTCCTGCTTGTGGGATATGGCATCTAGAAGCTGTGTCCATTGAGGGAGTCACAAGAGAATCCCCTCTATTTTATATAAGGCAGTGCAATCTCCCGTTTGCCTCATTTCCTCTCTCAGGAACTTTTGTGGGTGCACATCCCACTTTATCTGATGCATGAAATGGAAAATGTATCATGTTAGCTGTGTGTATACATACGGAAAAGGGTGGGTCACAAGGTAAATTCAGACGGTTCCAGAGGGATAGTCAGCTAGCCTATCTCTGCAAAGTAAACAAGCTGTTCTGATTCAAACTGAAAGAGGGAATCAAGAGCTGTAAGCAAGAGCTGAGAAGAGTACTAGAGGTAATAGATAGTGTGCAGCTCTTGACCATTCCATAAAAACTGCTGTTTGGAGGCCTATGCTAAAGATAGTAAGAACATGGATATAGCATGTGTACTGCTCCCCCAATCCACTAGTCTAGTCACTCTGTCAAAGATGGAAGTTAAATTGATGTGGTATGATTTTGTTCTTGAAAAATCAATTATAGCTATTTCTTATACCCCTATTATCATATAGGTGCTTACAAATGGAACTTTTAATAATAAGTTCCAATTTCTTTCTAGGTATCAAAGGTAGCTGACTTGTTTATAAATCCCTGGCTCCTCTTTGTTTCCCCTTTTAAAGATAGGTACTACATTTTGCCGTTTCCAGTCCTCTGCGACCTCACCTGTTCTCCAGGAGTTCACAGAGATAATTACTAATGGTTCTAAGATTGGCTCAGCTAGTTTCTTAATTATCAACTTGAGTATATGCTAATCTATCTAAATAGTTTTCAACTTATTCTTTCCTCATTTTGACTTGCATTTCTTCTCCGTTGTTAATAAGGATTGTGTTGAGTAACTGGTCGTGGTTAACCTTTAGTGAAGGCTTAAGCAAAATAGGCATTAAACATCTCATCCTTGATATCTGTCACTAGCGCACCTTCTCTACTAAGTAGAGGTCCTACTCTTTCCTTTGTCTTTCTCTTGCTTCTAATATATATAAAGAACCTCTTTATGGTGCCTCTTACATCCCTTTTTAGGTGTAACTCATTTTGTGCATTAGTCTTCCTGGTTTTGTCCTTATGAGCTTGTGCTATTTTCTTTTAAACTCTTTTTAGTAATTGTCCATGTTTCCACTTTTTATTGGATTTTGATTTTCGGGTTATTACAGAGTTCCTGATGGAGACATATTGGTCTCTAGCTGTCCTTCTCATTGTGGTGGTTTGCAGCTGTGCCTTTTATATTTTCTTGGAGAAACTACCATGTTTCCTGAACTCCTTTTTCTCAGATTTTCTTCCCAGGGAACCTTACCTGCCAATTCTGAGTTTGTCTGCTTTTTTTGACATCTGTTGTCCTTAATCTGCAGCTGTCACTCCTTCCTTTTCTTAGAATAGTGAAATTTGTCATTACATGGTCACTTTCACCCAAATTGCCTTCCACCTTCAGATTTGCAACTAATTCCTCTCTGTTGATCACGATTAAGTATAAAATGGCTGTTTCCATGGTTATTTCCTTTACTTTCTGAAACAAAATGTTGTCCCCAGGAGATCCCAAGAACTTACTGGACATTTTGTGTTTTGCTGTATTATTTTTTCAATAAGTGTTCTGGATAATTAGTCCCCATTAATAGCAGGTCTTATGTTTTGGATATTTCTGTTCTAGAAATACCTTTTCTTCCTAAATTGGTGATTTTATAGTTGATCCCTATTCCACCCCTCCCCCACCCCCAGTTTTTACCCAGAGACTTTCAACTGGTCTGCCTCTAACCTTCTTCTGGATCTCCAGAACAAATGCGTATATTCTGATGCATCATGCAGTACTTCCTTTTTCCCTGCTTGTCCTTCCTAAATTAGCTATATCCTACATATCAATATTACTGTCGTGAGATATATCCCACTAAGTAGCTGATGCCAGTCAGGTAATTGATATACTAATACGTCTTATTTAAATTACTTGTATTTGTGTATAGACATCTAATACAATGAGCAGATTCCCTTTTATTTTCCTCTTGTTGCTCCTATGACCCTATTATAATTTTCCATGTCTTCTCCCCTCCCCCCATCTAACCCCTCTGTCAAGGTTGCCTTTCTTAACATTACCTGTGGGTTTTTGTCATCTGCCTCTTTTGCATTAAGGACAATCCCTACAGTCTTCAGGTTCGTTAAGGCATTCACCCTTCCTACCTATCTTCGTTCCCTCTTTCCCCAGGCCCCCAGCGCATTCAGGAGATTCTGCCCTCACATAGAACTTAAATCTAGTATAACAAAGCTATTGGGCCTTCCTTGTGAGCATTCTGCTCAAGCCTCTCATAAGCATCTATCCATCTAAACTGCTTTCCTTAAAGCAAATACATCTTAGTGCTTTGGTGGCCCTCCACCTTCTTCTGTGGTTCCATCCCAGCATCATGCCTTGGTCTCCGAGTTCCATCTCTCTGAATGAATTTCCCTTTTGCTAACTTTGTTGAGACATCACTTCCATTCAGAAGCATACCTTAGATGCAGACACAGTGCTCTGTTTTCACCTGAAAAAGCCAAGCTCTATAATAATAATTAAAAAAAACAAAACCATCTACTGTAACAAGATATTTGTGCCATACTAGGGGGAGATACCCAGGAGAACCCATCAGCCAGATTTTCATGTTGCAGTAAGGGATGTAGAGAACATTGTTACATCTTAGTTAGGAAGTTAATTCTTCCTGGTTTGAAGTAATATCAATAGTAGGTCTTAGTCATGTTCCCCTAGTAGAGATTCGCAAAGTTA